>CM055738.1:9593927-9936427 GCA_029465975.1 Dallia pectoralis | reverse complement strand
ACCCCACCTCCTCACTACTGACAACCTGGTGGAAACTCCACCTCCAAAACATCCTATCTTTGTTCTCATACATAATAATTAAAGAGCAGTATGTTAAATCTTTCTCCCTGTGCGTGTGCGCGTGCGCGTGTGTGTGTGTATCCGTGTAGGTCGCTCACCACTCTGGGATGCGTGATCTCAGCGCTGGCGGACCAATCAGCAGGGAAAGGGGGAAAGACTAAATTTGTGCCTTACAGAGACTCTGTCCTCACCTGGCTCCTCAAGGTCTGTTCTAACACAGCAGCTACCCTGCTCACATTGGTCTTACAGACTGAACCTGAGAGGTCTCTGGTTGGGGAGGGAATGACCTTAAATGTCCTCTACCTTCTCATAGTGACATTATAATATAGACTGACCCTGAAAGGTCTATGGTTGGGGACGGAATGACCTGACCTATGCACCGCTATTACAGAAACAAGACTTGCACTAGCTTTTACACTAGCTTCTACACCAGCTTCTACACTAGCTTCTACACCAGCTTCTACACTAGCTTTTACACCAGCTTCTACACTAGCTTCTACACTAGCTTCTACATTAGCTTCTACACTAGCTTCTACAACAGCTTCTACACTAGCTTCTACAACAGCTTCTACATTAGCTTCTACACTAGCTTCTACTTTAGCTTCTACATTAGCTTCTACGCTAGCTTCTACACTAGCTTTTACACTAGCTTCTACACTAGCTTCTTCATTAGCTTCTACACTAGCTTCTACACTAGCTTCTACACCAGCTTCTACATTAGTTTCTGCGCTAGCTTCTACACCAGCTTCTACACTAGCTTCTACACTCAAATTCTTTGTTTGTTTACGCAAGCTTGGCTTATAATAATGGCTTATAATAATGCTGATTCTGATATTGACTCTCTATTTCATTCTGTACTGCCATGTTAAATACATTTTATAAAAAATAATTAAATCCTTTTGCGTTGCCAGGACAACCTGGGTGGGAACAGTAAAACTTGTATGATTGCAACGGTTAGCCCTGCAGCTGACAACTACGAGGAGACGCTGTCCACACTTCGATATGCCGACCGCGCCAAGAGAATCGTCAACCATGCCGTCGTCAACGAAGACCCCAACGCTCGCATCATTAGAGAGCTCAGAGAGGAGGTGGAGAAACTTAGAGTACAGCTGTCTCAGGCCGAGGTGAGAGATACTCTGATTGGATGAGTGGCTGGATAGGGCGGAGCAAATGATAAGTACATATTGTGATTGAAGCTGTGGTGACTAATCTCCAAACACTTTCAAAGATGTGTGTTGTAGTCTCTCATGTCATCTGGTTATGTGTGTGTTGCAGTCTCTCATGTCACCTGGTTATGTGTGTTTTTTTAGTCTCATGTCATCTGGTTATGTGTGTTTTGTAGTCTTTCATGACATCTGGTTATGTGTGTTTTGTAGTCTCTCATGTCATCTGGTTATGTGTGTGTTTTGTAGTCTCTCATGTCATCTGGTTATGTGTGTTTTGTACTCTCTCATGACATCTGGTTATGTGTGTTTTGTACTTTCTCATGACATCTGGTTATGTGTGTTTTGTACTCTCTCATGACATCTGGTTATGTGTGTTTTGTACTTTCTCATGACATCTGGTTATGTGTGTTTTGTACTTTCTCATGACATCTGGTTATGTGTGTTTTGTACTTTCTCATGACATCTGGTTATGTGTGTTTTGTACTTTCTTATGACATCTGGTTATGTGTGTTTTGTACTTTCTCATGACATCTGGTTATGTGTGTTTTGTACTCTCTCATGACATCTGGTTATGTGTGTTTTGTACTTTCTCATGACATCTGGTTATGTGTGTTTTGTACTCTCTCATGACATCTGGTTATGTGTGTTTTGTACTTTCTCATGACATCTGGTTATGTGTGTTTTGTACTTTCTCATGACATCTGGTTATGTGTGTTTTGTACTTTCTCATGACATCTGGTTATGTGTGTTTTGTACTTTCTTATGACATCTGGTTATGTGTGTTTTGTACTTTCTCATGACATCTGGTTATGTGTGTTTTGTACTCTCTCATGACATCTGGTTATGTGTGTTTTGTACTCTCTCATGACATCTGGTTATGTGTGTTTTGTAGTCTCTGAAGGCTCCAGAGTTGAAAGAGAAGCTTCAGGAGTCAGAAAAGCTGATCCAGGAGATGAATGTTACCTGGGAGGAGAAACTACGCAAGACAGAGGAGATTGCTACGGTACAGACTCATATCACACCACATGCAAATCATCTGGAACTACTTTAACGTGTGGAAAAGTCTACGAAAAATTGATTTTTGTGTCTATATTAAGGTTCTTCACAACTTCACAAATCCTGTTTGAACATACAGTGTCCTAAACTAGAGTTAATACTTAATACTACACACTGTAATCGACACACCTTCAGACATCAGTTTTGTTCTAATTGGCTGTGAGTAAATGAATTCTTTGCCATGTTCTGTTTGTGTTCACAGGAGCGTCAGAGACAGCTGGAGAGTATGGGCATCTCCCTTGAGACATCCGGGATAAAGGTTGGAGAGGACAAGTGTTTCCTGGTTAACCTCAATGCTGACCCAGCCCTCAACGAGCTGCTGGTCTACTACCTGAAGGTACACACACACACACACAAAAATACAGACAGACACAGACACACACACACAGAGACACACACAGACACACACACACACACACAGACACACACACACACACACACACACACACAAACACACACAAACACAGACACACACACACAAACAGACACACTCACAGACACACACACACACACACACAGTCACACACACAGACACAGACAGACACACACACAAACACACACAGACACACACACAAACACACAGACACACACACACACACACAAACACACAGACACACACACACAAACACACACACAGACACACACAAACACAGACACACACACACATAGACAAACACACACACACACACAATTGCAACAGAATTCTGAATAACGGCTGAAATACGTATATATATTTATCTGTGAGATATATTTAATTGATGGGTGGAGGACAGTGGGAACAATAGATTTGACTTTATTTGGTGCTGTAGTATGGCTGGACCAGAGGCTGCAGCTTGAATCCCCGACCACTCTAACCCACACTAATCTATTTGTAATTATTATTTTTGTGTCCTATGGAAAGCCTGGAAATACAGCGGAGAGTCAAAACAAACAGGCTGGCAGCATTATAACACAAATATTGAAGTTGTAACTTGCCTGTGAACCAAACTGTGTCTTTGTCTGTCACTTTCTTTACCTCTCTTTGTTTCTCTTTCTCTCTTTCTCATTTAATCCCCTTCTCTCCTTCCATCGCTCTTTTTTCATCTTTCTCTGAGCTACAACCCTTTTGTGAGTTTAAGCTGATGCTGAGAACATAGGTTCAGGAGGTCTTATAATTAGGGAGAACCCAGGAATCACATAAGCAAATCATGCTTTGTGTGACAGTCAACCTGAAGAAGCAAACACACATACACACGCACACGCGCATACACACATACACGCACACATACACGCACACACACATACATGCGCACACACACACACACACACACATACACGCACACACACATACACACACACATACATGCGCACACACACACACACACATACACTCACACACATACAGGCACACACACACACACACACACACACATACACGCACACACACGGATGTTTTAATATATAAACAAACACCGAACAGATGCTCCCCATCAACACCCTGTGTTGAACACAACTCACCGATCGTGACAATCAGTTTCCACTCATGAATCTATATGAATAATGCTTTGAAAGGCAAGAAGGGTTGTACAAAGAATCATGAATTGTATTTCCCTGCGTTACCGTTTAGTGCATGTACACTGTGAGATTCATTTATATTATGCCACAGAATCATTTAGAGGATGATGTTGATCGTCTATTAGCCCGACATAGAGGGTTCTAGGTAGTACGGTCTGCAGTGAGAGACTCTGTGTACAGAGTGCTGGGGCAGGAGTAGGAGGCAGAGAGAGAACACAAAGATACATGGGCCAAAGCTGGGGGAGAGCCGGGGTGAGGTACAGGGTGAAGGACTGGGTGAGGGACGGGTGAGGTACAGGGTGAGGAACGGAGTGAGGGGTGGGGTGAGGGACAAGGTGAGGTATGTGAGGCAGCAGACAATCATCTTCCGGCCCACAGAACAACAGGCCTTTGTCTGTGCTCAGGCTGGGTCAGCTAGCCTGCCTGGCACACCAGTGTGGAATCACACAGAGAGAGAGAGGGGGGGAGAGAGAGAGGGGGAGAGAAGGAGAGAGAGGGAGAGAGAAAGAGGGAGAGAAGGAGAGGGGAATGAGGAGCTGACTGGGATTATGTTAAGTGGGAGATGCAGCTGGAGAAGGATATAAGTGAGCGAGTATCCTCTGGAAGTGGGATGTTATTTTAAGTACAATCTCTGTAACGGGAAAAGAAAAGAGATAGAGATGTAAGGGGGAGGGACAAGAGAGAGGGAGGACGGACAGATAAAAGAGGAGGAGGGAGAGATGAGAGAAGGGGGAGATAAGAGAGACGGCGAGAGGAGTGAGAGACTGATTTACTGACCTTATTCATGTTATAGTTATTCTTCTATTGGCAAATGCAGAAATGTCTACAATGTGCATTGCAGTTTGCTACATCAGATCAGATTACAACCAGTGAAGCCCTATATAACCCTAACACTATATAACCCTAACTCTATATAACCCTAACTCTATATAACCCTAACTCTATATAACCCTAACACTATATAACCCTAACTCTATATAACCCTAACTCTATATAACCCTAACTCTATATAACCCTAACACTATATAACCCTAACTCTATATAACCCTAACACTATATAACCCTAACTCTATATAACCCTAACTCTATATAACCCTAACTCTATATAACCCTAACTCTATATAACCCTAACACTATATAACCTATATAACCCTATATAACCCTAACTCTATATAACCCCTAACTCTATATAACCCTAACTCTATATAACCCTAACACTATATAACCCTAACTCTATATAACCCTAACACTATATAACCCTAACTCTATATAACCCTAACTCTATATAACCCTAACACTATATAACCCTAACCTATATAACCTAACCCTATATAACCCTAACTCTATATAACCCTAACTCTATATAACCCTAACTCTATATAACCCTAACACTATATAACCCTAAACTAACTATATAACCCTAACTCTATATAACCCTAACTCTATATAACCCTAACTCTATATAACCCTAACACCCTAACTCTATATAACCCTAACACTATATAACCCTAACTCTATATAACCCTAACTCTATATAACCCTAACTCTATATAACCCTAACACTATATAACCCTAACTCTATATAACCCTAACACTATATAACCCTAACTCTATATAACCCTAACTCTATATAACCCTAACACTATATAACCCTAACTCTATATAACCCTAACTCTATATAACCCTAACTCTATATAACCCTAACTCTATATAACCCTAACACTATATAACCCTAACTCTATATAACCCTAACACTATATAACCCTAACCCTATATAACCCTAACCCTATATAACCCTAACTCTATATAACCCTAACTCTATATAACCCTAACCCTATATAACCCTAACTCTATATAACCCTAACTCTATATAACCCTAACTCTATATAACCCTAACTCTATATAACCCTAAATCTATATAACCCCAACCCTATATAACCCCAACCCTATATAACCCTAACTCTATATAACCCTAACTCTATATAACCCTAACTCTATATAACCCTAACTCTATATAACCCTAACTCTATATAACCCTAACACTATATAACCCTAACTCTATATAACCCTAACACTATATAACCCTAACCCTATATAACCCTAACCCTATATAACCCTAACTCTATATAACCCTAACTCTATATAACCCTAACCCTATATAACCCTAACTCTATATAACCCTAACTCTATATAACCCTAACTCTATATAACCCTAACCTTATATAACCCTAACCCTATATAACCCTAACTCTATATAACCCTAACTCTATATAACCCTAACTCTATATAACCCTAACTCTATATAACCCTAACTCTATATAACCCTAACTCTATATAACCCTAACCCTATATAACTCTATATAACCCTAACTCTATATAACCCTAACTCTATATAACCCTAACCCTATATAACCCTAACTCTATATAACCCTAACTCTATATAACCCTAACTCTATATAACCCTAACTCTATATAACCCTAACTCTATATAACCCTAACTCTATATAACCCTAACTCTATATAACCCTAACCCTATATAACCCTAACTCTATATAACCCTAACTCTATAAAACTCTAACCCTATATAACTCTATATAACCTAACCCTATATAACCCTAACTCTATATAACCCTAACCCTATATAACTCTATATAACCTAACTCTATATAACCCTAACTCTATATAACCCTAGCTCTACATAACCCTTACACTATATAACCCTAACCTTATATAACCCTAACCTTATATAACCCTTACACTATATAACCCTAATCCTAAATAACTCTAACCCTATATAACTCTATATAACCCTAACCCTAAATAACCCCTAACTCTATGAATCATGCCGAGTCATTTACCCATATCTGTCTAAAAAGCTTCTACCAGCCTCCGTAAATCTCCTCATGTCTTAGAAATTCTGTGTGTGTGTGTGTGCGTGTGCGTGTGTGCGTGCGTGTGCGTGTGTGTGTGTGTAGGAGCACACGCGTGTGGGAGCAGACACATCACAGGACATCCAGCTCTGTGGGATCGGTATCCAATCAGAGCACTGCGTTCTGGAGATCAGCTTAGATGGAGGAGAGGTCACCCTCACACCCATAGACAACGCCAGGTGAGCGGTAGCACACATACACCTCCTCCTCTCCCCTTGAAGGAGGAGAGGTCACCCACACATACACCTCCTCCTCTCCCCTTGAAGGAGGAGAGGTCACCCACACATACACCTCCTCCTCTCCTCTAGGAGGTTGAGAGGTCACCCACACATACACCTCCTCCTCTCCTCTAGGAGGTTGAGAGGTCAACCACACATACACTTTCTCTCCTCTAGGAGGAGGAGAGGTCACCCACACATACACCTCCTCTCCTCTAGGAGGAGGAGAGGTCACCCTCACACCCATAGACAACACCAGGTGAGCACATACACCTCCTCCTCTCCCCTAGAAGATGTCTCCCACACTGGCACCCTCCTCCTTTTCATGGCTGAATGGACCTTGTGGAGTTTCTCATGAGCTCATTGCTGAGGCACGTCTGATCTGATCTCTACCTCGTGCTTAGATATCAAACACTCCTCATAACAACACACCCAAAACTGACTAATGCTATTTTCTTTACTGAGATTATCTGAAAAACTTTTAAGAGGTTGCTGGTTGTGTAGCATTCTTAAAGCATTTAATAGTTATATTTCTAGTTTACTAATACTGTCATTATTATCTACATGTATTCATTTTTTCCCTTGTGTTTTTTAGCATGAACTTGCGAGCAATAAAATGACTGTGTAGTTTTTGAGTATCATGTGTGTTAATGAGTTGAACCTGAACTTGCTATGTGTTGCCTCTGTGTTATTATCCTCTGAAATAAGTGGGGAAGAAATTCCATCAAAGTCTATGGATCATAATCATGTTTTTCTCCGTGTTTACAGAACGTGTGTGAATGGAACGATGGTCGAGTCTTTGGTCCCCCTGTGGCACGGAGATCGCATTTTATGGGGCAACAACCACTTCTTCAGGTAAGGACCTGTAGTCTATATTCTCATTAACCTCCTTGGTTTCTCTTTAGAACAACAATGTTTGCCAGAGAACATTTACCAGAACACGTTTACCATTTGCCAGAGAAGGTTTACCATTTGCCATAAAAAGTTATGCCAGAGAATGTTTAGCAGAGAACATTTACCAGAGAACGTTTACCACAGATAGTTTGTGGTAGAAAATAAAATATTACCATAGAAATTCTAACAGAGAGAATATAAGAAACAAACCTGCATTTTAAATTTAGTAGCATTTATTAGTTAAAACGTTCTGCTATAAATATCAAAAACTTTTTTTAATGTCTTTGTGTTTTAGGATCAACCTGCCTGGGCGTAAGCGGCGCGAGCGTCTAAAAGAGCAGGAGAAGGAGCGAGTATCTCCCAGAGAGAGCTTTATAGAAGTGGACGTGGAGACAGCCAGCGAGGCCTCGTCTGAGCAGGACTACAGCTATGAGTTCGCCCAGATGGAGGTCATGATGAAGACCCTGGGAAACAACGGTATGAACGACGACTGCAACAATTAAAATTGATAAGTTTTAATGGAATCATTGTTGGAAGATTCCAGGAATCAGGAGGGAATAAGCAATGAATCTGGCATTACTCCAACTAGAATATCTAAACAACCGGGAAAAGTTGAGAAAGTTACCTGATCTCTACTCAACTAGGCCCTGTATCCACTCAGTCTCTACAGAGAAAACCCATTCACCATAACAGTTATTACAGCAGTAGCATATAGACACAGTAACAATCACAATTCCTAGTCCAATGAGGACATCTAGTGGGCTAGGAGGGTATTGGGGCACTTATATAACTTTGAGGTTCGCACCTAAATCAGATGTAGGGGATTAGAATGGGTACAGCTGGTTTAGATTCTGTGATTCTGTTTGTTATAAAAGTCACTGGGTCTTGGTGCACGGTGTGAGATATTGCCTAAATGTCATGTTACTCTGTTGAATGTTTAGGTGAGTGTTAAATGCATATAGCTGTGTTTTTATGTTTTTGTAAGTTGCTTGTAAGGCAACTTTTAGTTTCATTTTGAGTACAGTATATATGTTTTCCGTTTAGTGTTAATTTTATATATTAAATTTGTTATCACCCTCTGCACTTGAATTAATCCTGCACTACACCTGGACCGTGACAGTAACACAGTAACACAGTAACACAGTAACAAAGTAACACAGTAACTGAAACAGAGTACAGCCCCTGTAGAGTAGCTGCAGGACCGACGTGTTTTCTCCTTTTGAGCCAGCCAGTATATCCCTCAAAAGCTGCTGTGTGGGTATCAGTGGGGTTTAGTGTGTGTGTGTGTGTGTGTCTGTGTGTGTCTGTGTGTGCGTGTGTGTGTGTGTGTGTGTGTGTGTGTGTGTGTGTGTGTGTGTGTGCGCCAACCAGAATTGTTCCTGTATTTATTTTGAATGCTCAGATTATACCCACACTATTACATAATTGAAGGAAAACATTAAGGAAAACAATTCATACTTAAAGGAAGTTTACGACAGGAACTTTACTACATTCTGTTCAGGTTCCTGCTCTCGAATAAAACGTTGTCTGTGTAGATCCCATGCAGAACGCGGTCCAGGTTCTGGAGAAACAGTACCTTGAGGAGAAGCGCATGGCGCTGGAGGAACAGAGGATGATGTACGAGAGAGAGCTGGAGTCACTACGGCAACAGCTGTCTCCGGAGAGGACCAGTCAGCATCAGCGAAGCAGCAGCGACCGCCTCACCTTCCCCACACACACACCATCACACATCAGCAAGATTCGCCTCTGGACAGAGGACAGGTGAGGCACACACACACACACACACATTGGAGAACTGTCACGTAGGCCCCATTCTACCACACACTTTTAGAAAAACAAAATATGAATCACTTATGATTCACTTTGATCCGTGTGAAAGATTGTTAGAGTTTCTAAAAGTGTGTTAGAATTGTTAGATTGTTAGAATTGTTTTTTCTGTTTCTGTGTGTGTGCGTGCATGTGTTTGTGTTTATTTGTTTGTGTGTTTGTTTGTGTGTTTCAGGGACGAGCTGTTCCGTCAGAGTCTGTCCAGGCTGAGGGAGCAGGTTGTGAAGGCTAACACTCTGGTGAGAGAAGCCAACTTCCTGTCGGATGAAATGAACAAGCTCACTGACTACCAGGTGACCCTGCAGATACCTGCAGCCAACCTCAGCTCCAACCGCAAGGTGACCACACTCTGACCACACTCTGACCCCCTAACACACATTAACACTGCAATTTGACCACCCAAATTCATATTATAAATATTATTAAAATAATATTTCAAAACAGTTTTTATATATATAATTTTGCTCAGTAGTTCCATGATGTCTTCCTGAAAGTGTGTGTGTGTGTGTGTGTGTTGGTGTTATGGTTCAGCGTGGAGCCATAGTTAGTGAGCCGGCCATCCAAGTCAGGAGGAAGGCTAAGGGCACTCAGGTGTGGAACATAGAGAAGCTGGAGAACAAACTGGTGGACATGAGAGACCACTACAGAGACTGGAAGGAGAGAGCTGAGGAGAAGGTAAGAGGAGGTGATGTGAGGGGGGAGAGAGGAGGTGATGGTGAGGGGAGGTGATAGTGAGGGGAGGAGGGAGAGAGGAGGTGATGGGGAGGGGAGGAGGGAGAGAGGAGGTGAGGGGAGGGATGGAGGAGGTGATAGTGAGGGGAGGAGGGAGAGAGGAGGTGATAGTGAGGGGATGAGGGAGAGAGGAGGTGATGTGAGGGGGGAGAGAGGAGGTGATGGTGAGGGGAGGTGATAGTGAGGAGGTGATAGTGAGGGGAGGAGGGAGAGAGGAGGTGATGGTGAGGGGAGGAATGGAGGAGGTGATAGTGAGGGGAGGAGGGAGAGAGGAGGTGATGTGAGGGGGGAGAGAGGAGGTGATGGTGAGGGGAGGAGGGAGAGAGGAGGTGATGGGGAGGGGAGGAGGGAGAATGGAGGTGATGTGAGGGGAGGAGGGAGAGAGGAGGTGATGGTGAGGGGAGGGATGGAGGAGGTGATAGTGAGGGGAGGAGGGAGAGAGGAGGTGATGTGAGGGGGAGAGAGGAGGTAATGGTGAGGGGAGGTGATAGTGAGGGGAGGAGGGAGAGAGGAGGTGATGGGGAGGGGAGGAGGGAGAGAGGAGGTGATGTGAGGGGGAGAGAGGAGGTGATGGTGAGGGGAGGTGATAGTGAGGGGAGGAGGGAGAGAGGAGGTGATGGGGAGGGGAGGAGGGAGAATGGAGGTGATGTGAGGGGAGGAGGGAGAGAGGAGGTGATGGTGAGGGGAGGGATGGAGGAGGTGATAGTGAGGGGAGGAGGGAGAGAGGAGGCTATGTGAGGGGGGAGAGAGGAGGTGATGGTGAGGGAAGGTGATAGTGAGGAGGTGATAGTGAGGGGAGGAGGGAGAGAGGAGGTGATGGTGAGGGGAGGAGGGAGAGAGGAGGTGATGGTGAGGGGAGGAGGGAGAGAGGAGGTGATGGTGAGGGGAGGGGAGGAGGGAGAGAGGAGGTGATGGTGAGGGGAGGGAAGGAGGAGGTGATAGTTAGGGGAGGGGGAGAGAGGAGGTGATGTGAGAGGAGGTGAGGAGAGAGAGAGGAAGTTGAGGAGAAGGTAATATATGTCCAGTTTGGTGTCTCCATTCCTGTTCTCCCTGGTCATCAGAACCAGCAGAACAACAGCAAGCAGCCCCCTGACCCGTTCTATGAGGCCCAGGAGAACCACAACCTGATAGGAGTTGCCAACGTATTTCTGGAGTGCC
Organism: Dallia pectoralis; assembly: GCA_029465975.1. NCBI lineage: Eukaryota > Metazoa > Chordata > Actinopteri > Esociformes > Umbridae > Dallia > Dallia pectoralis. The sequence goes on along the minus strand of CM055738.1, from coordinate 9,924,832 downwards.
TTTTCCATGATGTCAAACTACAGTACGCTGTACCCATTATCAGCCAGCAGGGGGAGGTAGGAGCACAACACACACACACAAACACATGCATGTTGGTCCTTCAGTTGTTGTGGGGACCTGAGAACTAACCCTGACCCAGAAATCCATGTTCCCCTATTACTTAGTCCTTAACCTAATACAAACCTAATACAAACCTAATACAAACCTAATACAAACCTTGACAAAATGAGTCTACAATTCATGGTGGCTTGTTGGATCTATCTGTTGTTATTCTCCATTACGTCTTTGGTCGGTATTTCTTCTGGCGTAATATTACATATGTCGTTTAATGTGTGTGTGTGTGTGTCTGTGTGTGTGTCCACGTGTGTGTGTCTCTCTGTGTCTTTCTCTGTGTGTGTGTCTCTGTGTGTGTGTCTCTGTCTGTGTCCACGTGTGTGTCTCTCTCTGTGTGTGTGTCTCTGTGTGTGTGTGTCTCTGTGTGTGTGTGTCTCTGTGTGTGTGTGTCTGTGTGTGTCCACGTGTGTGTGTCTCTGTGTGTGTGTGTGTCTCTGTGTGTGTGTCTTTGTGTGTGTGTCTCTGTGTGTGTCCACGTGTGTGTGTCTCTCTGTGTGTGTGTGTCTCTGTGTGTGTGTGTGTCTGTGTGTGTGTGTCTGTGTGTGTCCACGTGTGTGTGTCTCTGTGTGTGTGTCTCTGTGTGTGTGTCTCTGTGTGTGTCCACGTGTGTGTGTCTCTCTGTGTGTGTGTGTGTGTGTGTGTGTGTGTGTGTGTGTGTCTCTGTGTGTGTGTCTCTGTGTGTGTGTCTCTGTGTGTGTGTCCACGTGTGTGTGTCCACGTGTGTGTGTGTGTGTCTGTGTCTGTGTTTCTGTGTGTGTGTCTCTGTGTGTGTGTCCACGTGTGTGTGTCCTCTGTGTCTCTCTCTGTGTGTGTGTCTCTGTGTGTGTGTCCACGTGTGTGTGTGTCCACGTGTGTGTGTGTCTGTGTTTCTGTGTGTGTGTGTAAACCAGGTCGCAGGCCGTCTCCACATAGAGCTGATGCGTGTGAGTGGGGCCGTGCCAGAGAGGCTGGAGGGCGGAGACGACTCATCAGAGAACTCCAGTGAGAGCAGCATGTATGAGGTGATGGACCCACATGGAGAGATGGTCCACATGGCCAGGAAGCTGACCTACAGGGTACGTGAAGGGGAGCATGCCCAAACCTTACTCTGCATGTACACACTCAGTCGCCCGGACCGCTGTATGAGTGTGTGTGTGTGTGTGTTTGTTCTCCAGGTGCGTATCAGGGAGGCTACGGGGCTGCCTCTCAACCTCTCCAACTTTGTCTTTTGTCAATACACCTTCTGGGAGGGGGCGGAGCCTACGGTAGCTCCGCCCGTGGTCAGCCCAGACACGCCCACCACGCCACGTAGCTCAGACGCCCAGTTCACCGTCCGCTTTGACCACTGTAAGGTAGGGGACACATACAATTTGGATGCTACCATAAATTACTGCAATCAGGATTTAATAGAATTTACTAGAAATATTCCGACTTGGACCTCTGGATCTGATCCTGTATTCTAGTGTTACCTAGCATATCTCCACGTGGCTCTGTGTGTGTGTGTGTGTGTGTGTGTGTGTGTGTGTGTGTGTGTGTGTGTGTGTGTGTGTGTGTCTGCGCGTCCAGGACTATGTGGTCCATGTGACTGAGGAGTTTTTAGAGTTCATCTCTGACGGGGGGCTTGCCATCGAGGTGTGGGGTCACCGCTGTGCCGGGAACGGACGCTCTCTCTGGGAACTTAACGCACAGCAGGCCAAGACACGCTCGCTACGAGACAGGTACACACACACACGTTATGCTCTCACACACACACTCACACATTATGCACTCTCTCTGTCTCTCACACACACTCACACATAATGCACTCTCTCTGTCTCTCACACACACACACACTCACAGACGATGCACTCTCTCTGTCTCTCACACACACACTCACACATTATGCACTCTCTCTGTCTCACAAACACACTCACATGATGCACTCTCTCTGTCTCTCACACACACACAAACACACACACACTCACACATTATGCACTCTCTCTGTCTCTCACACACTATGCACTCTTTCTGTCTCTCACACACACACACACGTGTGCCTGTAGATGGAGTGAGGTGTCTCGTCGCGTGGAACTTTGGGCTTCCATCCATGAGTTAAATGAGCAGGGGGAGTACTCTGCTGTAGAGATGCATCCTGGGAAGGACGTCAGCACCGGTGGGGTCTTCCAGCTAAGACAGGTCGGCCCCACACAGATCTACAGCAATTCCAGTAACCAATAAATACTGTGAAGGTTTCCATGGCAACACTGCGATTGACATGGGTTTTGCGTTCAGTAAGCTAAATGGATGTGTGTGTGTGTTTTAGGGTCACTCTCGCAGGCTCCAGGTGTCGGTGAAACCGGTGCCAAACTCCGGGACACTGCCTCTGTTAGTGGAGGCTGTTCTGTCTGTTTCTATTGGCTGTGTGTCAGCACGATCCACCAAGCTACAGAGACCCCTGGACAGCTACCAGGTCAGTGACACACAGTGGGTGGTGGTTGGTGGGTGGGCTTAGGGGGAAAGTGGGTGGTGGTGGGGGGGCAGGAAGCAGAAGGGGGAAGTGGGTGGGTCAGTTGGTGGTGGAGGGGGGACGGGAGCAGAGGGGGGCAGTGGGTGGGGGTGTAAGGGCATTGGGTGGAGTGGGGGCAGGTGGTGGTGTAGGTGCAGTGGGTGGTGGGTGTTGGTGGTGAAGAGTACATGGAACGGGGTCAGTCATTCCTCGGTGCGTCACAGTAGGAGTCAGTGACCCGTAGGAACCACTCCACATGTGGCCTTTTCCAGATCCAGCATGTAATGCCAATAACGCTGGCTACTAGCTCCTGTTCCAACGGTCCCTCATTCCCAAAACGCCAGTCTATTCCCAGTGCATAGAGCCAGAAAGCAGGAACATGGTGTGTAATGGAACACGGTGCTCTCTGGCACTCATGTTGAGTGTTCTGTGTTCTGTCCTGTCAGAGGGAGGAGGAGGAGGCAAATGACGAAGATAGTTATCAGGTACACTGTGACTTGTGGATCTGTCTGCTACCACAGAGGCATGGCCCGTGGGGCTTCACTGCTGCTGGGGTTGCCACATTCTCACCTCACCTTCCCCCAGGTTTCCCAGTGGGAATCAAAACGGAATGAATAGTTAATGAGGGCGGTTCCAGTCAGGATATATGTGGAAAACCTGGAAATGATGCGTTTCATTGAGGATGTGCAACCCTACCTACCGGCACTGATGACGCGTCTGTTGACAGCAGGGCATGATGGGGGAAAACCAGTTGCTGGTCGTGTGCTTGCAGACAGGGGGCGCTGCTAAAAGGGGATGGGTTGGCCCTTAGTCTGTCCCGCTGGGATTCTGATGTGTGCTAGCCCCTCCCCTTGCTCCGTTTAAACACTAACTTCCTGTGACTCACGGTCCGCTTCTCAGCCCGTCATTGGATACATGTTGGAGCTCACCCTAACCACTTGACCAATCGCATGGCTGCATCGATGCATGACTCATTCTGCATGACAGGAGTGTTTCCTGACTGTTGTCCTACACAGACATCGGGCCGCCTTCATCCTGACGGAACCATTCAACTGACTGGGGATCAGTCTGTTTAACCTCTTAATGTCCCCATGCATTTAGGTAGGACTCTCTAGTGATGTAGTACTCGAGTCCGGTCTCGAGACCGATTTCTGCTTTCTAGGACTCGTCTCGGTCTTGTTCCTTCGAAGACTCGGTCTCGACTCGGACTCGACCCTTCAAAGACTCGGTCTTGACTCGGACTCGACTGTATTTGAAAACCAACCGACTCGGTCTAGACTCGGACTCGACCCTTCAAAGACTCGGTCTTGACTCGGACTCGATTGTATTTGAAAACCAACGGACTCGGACTCGACCCTTCAAAGACTCGGTCTCGACTCGGACTCTGCATTGGCGGTCTCGTCCCCATCACTAGGACTCTCAGTGGGCTGGGTGGAGGCCTGTATAATACAGCCCATAATGCACATGTCTCAGCATTGTGGAGGGCCTGCTTGTGCAGAGCACCGATCACGGTCATGGGTGTTTTATCATGGCAGTGTGATGGGCGTGGCCTGTGTGTGGTCCTGGGTGTTTAATCATGGCAGTGTGATGGGCGTGGCCTGTGTGTGGTCCTGGGTGTTTAATTATGGCAGTGTAATGGGCGTGGCCTGTGTGTGGTCATGGGTGTTTAATTATGGCAGTGTAATGGGTGTGGCCTGTGTGGTCCTGGGTGTTTTATCATGGCAGTGTGATGGGCGTGGCCTGTGTGTGGTCATGGGTGTTTAATTATGGCAGTGTAATGGGTAGGGCCTGTGTGGTCCTGGGTGTTTTATCATGGCAGTGTGATGGGTGTGGCCTGTGTGTGGTCATGGGTGTTTTATCATGGCAGTGTGATGGGCGTGGCCTGTGTGTGGTCATGGGTGTTTTAACATGGCAGTGTGATGGGCGTGGCCTGTGTGGCAGTGTAATGGGCGTCCTGGTGTGGTCATGGGTGTTTAATTATGGCAGTGGGGCAGTGTTTAATCATGACAGGTAATGGGCGTGGCCTGTGTGTGGTCATCATGACAGTGTAATGGGCGTTGTAATCATGGCAGTGTATGGCAATTATGTGTAATGGGCGTGGCCTGTGTGGTCCTGGGTGTTTAATCATGACAGTGTAATGGGCGTGGCCTGTGTGTGGTACTGGGTGTTTTATCATGACAGTGTAATGGGCGTGGCCTGTGTGTGGTCCTCGGTGTTTAATTATGGCAGTGTAATGGGCGTGGCCTGTGTGTGGTACTGGGTGTTTTATCATGGCAGTGTAATGGGTGTGGTCCTCGGTGTTTAATAATGGCAGTGTAATGGGCGTGTTTCATGGGTGTTTTATCATGGCAGTGTATGGCCTGGGTGTTTTATCATGGCAGTGTAATGTGTAATGGGCGTGGCCTGTGTGTGGTCCTGGGTGTTTTATCATGGCAGTGTGATGGGTGTGGCCTGTGTGTTTGTTTTATCATGGCAGTGTAATGGGTGTGGCCTGTGTGGTCCTAGGTGTTTTATCATGGCAGTGTGATGGGCGTGGCCTGTGTGGTCCTAGGTGTTTTATCATGGCAGTGTGATGGGCGTGGCCTGTGTGTGGTCCTGGGTGTTTAATAATGGTCCTGGGTGGTCATGTTTTATCATGGCAGTGTAATGGGCATGGCCTGGCCTGGTGTTTTATCATGGTGTGATGGGTGTGGCCTGTTTTATCATGGCAGTGTGATGGGTGTGGCCTGTGTGGTCCTGGGTGTTTTATCATGGCAGTGTAATCTTTTCCTGGGTGTTTTATCATGGCAGTGTAATGGGCGTGTGTGTGGTCCTGGGTGTTTTATCATGGCAGTGTAATCTTTTAATCAGCTTACAGTAGACCACCCAGTAGAGCCATTTCATTTCCTGACTTTGGGACATTCCCTTTGTTTGTTTGACTATGCGGTTCCAAAGGACTCACATTGACTTGGCTCTGATGTTAGTGTATGAGGTCCAATAACCTGTTCCATGTCTGAAGTGTTGTACCCCATTTACCAGGCATGACCCAAACCCCCAGTAGGACCTAGCTGAAATACATATTGAAATACATATTTATTAAATGTCTTCTTTAAACAATTTTACCGTAACGGAATGATGAACTGATCATTGAGGTTAAGCTCAAGCTGATGAACAATGAAGACATTTTCCTTGTTTTTGTACATCTTTACCAATAGCACAAGTAAATGTGTTTAAAAAACATCCGTTCAGCTGTTATGGTGCTATAGATGACAAAAAACATTCAAGACCTATAGTCACAATCATTAAGGAGTGAGTTGTTTGTGTGAAGTGACAGACTCATGACAGATACATCACAGACACATGACAGACTGATCACAGACACATGACAGACTCATGACAGACACATCACAGACACATCACAGACTGATGACAGACTGATGACAGACTGATGACAGACACATCACAGACTGATCACAGACACATGACAGACTGATGACAGACACATGACAGACTGATGACAGACTCATCACAGACTCGTGACAGATTTTCCACTTGGCCTCCAGGAGGAGGACTTGAACTGTGTGAGGGAACGCTGGTCTGAAGCCCTGATCAAACGACGAGAGTACCTGGATGAACAGATCAACAAGATCATCAATAAACAGGGTGAGTCTCCGTTCTGCACGACCAGGGACCAGTCATAGAACATATTGGTCAAAAGACTTACTTACAATGACTTACAGTGACTTACTTACAATGACTTACAGTGACTTACTTACAATGACTTACAGTGACTTACTTACAATGACTTACAGTGACTTACTTACAATGACTTACAGTGACTTACTTACAATGACTTACAGTGACTTACTTACAATGACTTACAGTGACTTACTTACAATGACTTACAGTGACTTACTTACAATGACTTACAGTGACTTACTTACAATGACTTACAGTGACTTACTTACAATGACTTACAGTGACTTACTTACAATGACTTACAGTGACTTACTTACAATGACTTACAGAGACTTACTTACAATGACTTACAGTGACTTACTTACAATGACTTACAGTGACTTACTTACAATGACTTAGAGTGACTTACTTACAATGACTTACAATGACTTACTTACAATGACTTAGAGTGACTTACTTACAATGACTTAGAGTGACTTACTTACAATGACTTACAGTGACTTACTTACAATGACTTACAATGACTTACTTACAATGACTTACAATGACTTACTTATACTGACTTACAGTGACTTACTTACAATGACTTAGAGTGACTTACTTACAATGACTTACAATGACTTACTTATACTGACTTACAGTGACTTACTTAAAATGACTTACAATGACTTACTTACAATGACTTACAGTGACTTACTTACAATGACTTACAGTGACTTACTTACAATGACTTACAGTGACTTACTTACAATGACTTACAGAGACTTACTTACAATGACTTAGCTACACTGGCTTGCTGTACATCTCTCCCACCTCTTTCTGTCTCCAGAGAAGTCTGAGGAGGATATAGAACGGGAGGCCCGGTTGGTGGAACAGTGGGTTGGGTTGACTGAGGAGAGGAACGCTGTGTTGGTGCCTTCACCGGGCTGTGGAATACCTGGAGCCCCCGCACACTGGTAAGACTGGTTCTTCTATACACTGGTAAGACTGGTTCTTCAGTACACTGGTATGACTGGTTCTTCTGTACACTGGTAACACTGGTTCTTCTATACACTGGTAAGACTGGTTCTTCTATACACTGGTAAGACTGGTTCTTCTATACACTGGTAACACTGATCCTTCAGTACACTGGTATTACTGGTTCTTCTATACACTGGTAAGACTGGTTCTTCTATACACTGGTAAGACTGGTTCTTCAGTACACTGGTATGACTGGTTCTTCTGTACACTGGTAAGACTGGTTCTTCTATATACACTGGTATGACTGGTTCTTCTATACACTGGTATGACTGGTTCTTCTATACACTGGTATGACTGGTTCTTCAATACACTGGTATGACTGGTTCTTCTATACACTGGTATGACTGGTTCTTCTATACACTGGTAACACTGATCCTTCAGTACACTGGTATGACTGGTTCTTCTATACACTGGTAACACTGATCCTTCAGTACACTGGTATGACTGGTTCTTCTATACACTGGAAAGACTGATTCATCTGCACACTTTAAGGCTAACTCTAGAATCTTATATACACTGTAAGACTTATTCTAGAATACACTGGTAAGACTGATTCTAGAATACACTGGTAAGACTGATTCTAGAATACACTGGTAAGACTGATTCTAGAATACACTGGTAAGACTGATTCTAGAATACACTGGTAAGACTGATTCTAGAATACACTGGTAAGACTGATTCAGCTAAATACTGTAAGACAAATTCTATAATTCACTGGTAAGATGGATTCTTATATAGGCTGCGCCCTTTAGCTTCCATCAGCGTTCACAGTTTTGACTGACCCTGTGTTGTGCTCTGTGACTGACTGTTGCAGGGCGCCCCCTGCTGGAATGGAGGCTCACATCCCTGTGCTCTTTTTGGACTTAAATGGTAAGAAGTATTTTTAGTAACACAACTGCTCATGCATCACAATTTACATTGTTAAAATAGCTGCATGATCTCCAAAGCTTAAAAATGTGATGTTTATACATATAAAAAATATGAATCCTACCTTCTGCCAAAAGAGTTAGTACCACACACACACTTTAACAGAACATAAAAGAAAAAGTCCAGAGCATGTGAAAAGCTGCTTTAAAGTAACTGCTCAGTCACTAGATTTGGAGATTTGAAGTATGGCTTTAAATAGGCTTTAAGCTTTATTTCTCATTAAAATATTTTATGAGGAGACAAATTGATCAGCTAATCTTTTTCTGAACATCTGATTGGTCAGCTTCATCTCATGTGTATACCATCTTACTTCAGGGTATTTTCGAAATGTTAGATATGGATGCTTTTTTTCTTCTCAAATGTATGTTTTGTCCACAAATACACAGCATCAACATTATGTAAATACAACAATAAATCACAATTGCTTAGTTTTTAGTTTTTTAGCATGCTTTGAAGTCTTGAACATTCAGCTTATTGATTGTTCAAATCATGACACTGGCCAGTGCACACCGTTCATATGTCATATGGACATATAACCTGTCACATGGAGTCAACCTGTCACAAACAGGTTATGTTATGAACTGTCACTAGGAGTCATATGAAACAGGTTATATTATGATCTGTCACTAGGAGTCATATGAAACAGGTTATATTATGATCTGTCACTAGGAGTCATATGAAAAAGGTTATATTATGATCTGTCACTAGGAGTCAAATGAAACAGGTTATATTATGAACTGTCACTAGGAGTCAAATGAAACGGGTTATATTATGAACTGTCACTAGGAGTCAAATGAAACAGGTTATATTATGATCTGTCACTAGGAGTCATATGAAACAGGTTATATTATGAACTGTCACTAGGTCATATGAAACAGGTTATGTTATGAACTGTCACTAGGAGTCATATGAAACAGGTTATATTATGATCTGTCACTAGGAGTCATATGAAACAGGTTATATTATGATCTGTCACTAGGAGTCATATGAAAAAGGTTATATTATGATCTGTCACTAGGAGTCAAATGAAACGGGTTATATTATGAACTGTCACTAGGAGTCAAATGAAACAGGTTATATTATGATCTGTCACTAGGAGTCATATGAAACAGGTTATATTATGAACTGTCACTAGGAGTCATATGAAACAGGTTATATTATGAACTGTCACTAGGAGTCATATGAAACAGGGTAAATTATGATCTGTCACTAGGAGTCAAATGAAAAACCTTGTGTCGCGTTAGAACGTTTTTTGATATTAACATGTATTCGTTTCATGCTCACACCTCATCATTTAACCTATTAAGAGCCACTAGCTCCTCCTTTATCCTTCTCTTTGTAATGTGACACCTGACATCTGTCTCCCTGTACCTCAGCAGACCACCTGACCGTCAATGACCAATTAACAGGCCCTCAGGCTGCTGGAGTTAACTCTATCCTCCCCAAGGAGCATGGCAGCCAATTTTACTACCTGCCTATCATCAGACATTGGGATGATGAGGTAGAGAACACCAGTGCCTGTCTCCTAAATGGCACCCTAATTCCTTCATAATGTACTGTTGACAAGGTCTCGTCCTGTTCAGAGGTTCCTGATGTTTGCCCTCTGATCTCTGCCCTATGACCTCCCAACAGGTATCAGTTGTCTGTTCCTGGGACTCGTCGATTCACGACTCGGTTCACCTGAACCGGGTGACTTTGCCCAGCGAGCGCATCTATCTGATCATCAAAGCCACGGTTCAGCTCAGCCACCCAGCCTCCATGGAACTGGTGGTGAGGAAGAGGATCGCTGTCAACATATACAATAAACAGGTCAACACACACACACACACACACACACACACTGACAGACAGACATCTGCATCATCAGTACTTCGACACTTGAGACAGTAATAAAGGTGACATTTAGACTGAAACTGCATTTACCCAAACTCTCCTAATAAACGACTATAGACTGAAGTGGTGGTGACAGCTGGGCTAAAAAACTGAACTGACCCTTTAGTTTTGATTGACAGGCTGCATCAGCTAAAGGACTAAACTGTTAAAAGCTTTGACATATTTCTAATTATCCTGCAGACCTTCACCCAGAGTCTGAAGAGAAGGATGTCTATGAAGAACACACTTTACTCCTGTGGAGTCACCTATGAGATTGTGTCCAATATACCAAAGGTATGCAGAATTACTGCTGAGTCAACATCACTATTACTGAGCCAACATCACTATTACTGAGCTAAAATCACTATTGCTGAGCCAACATCACTATTACTGAGCCAATATCACTATTACTCAGCCAACATCACTATTACTCAGCCAACATCACTATTACTGAGCCAACATCACTATTGCTGAGCCAACATCACTATTACTGAGCCAATATCACTAATACTGAGCCAACATCACTATTACTGAGCTAAAATCACTATTGCTGTGCCAACATCACTATTACTGAGCCAACATCACTAATACTGAGCCAACATCACTATTACTGAGTCAACATCACTTTTACTGAGGGAATATCACTATTACTGAGTCAACATCACTATTAATGAGCCAATATCACTATTACTGAGTCAAAATCACTATTACTGAGACAATATCACTTTTACTGAGCCAGCATCACTAGTGCTGAGCTAATATCACTATTACTGAGCTAATATCACTATGACTCAGCCAACATCACTATTACTGAGCCAACATCACTATTGCTGAGCCAACATCAATATTACTGAGCCAACATCACTAATACTGAGCCAACATAATTATTACTGAGCTAATATCACTATTACTGAGCCAACATCACTATTACTGAGCCAACATCACTATTGCTGAGCCAACATCACTATTACTGAGTCAACATCACTATTACTGAGTCAACATCACTATTACTGAGGAGATATCACTATTACTGAGTCAACATCACTATTGCTGAGCCAATATCACTTTTACTGAGCCAGCATCACTAGTGCTGAGCTAATATCACTATTACTGAGCTAATATCACTATGACTCAGCCAACATCACTATTACTGAGCCAACATCACTATTGCTGAGCCAACATCAATATTACTGAGCCAACATCACTAATACTGAGCCAACATAATTATTACTGAGCTAATATCACTATTACTGAGCCAACATCACTATTACTGAGCCAATATCACTATTACTCAGCCAACATCACTATTACTCAGCCAACATCACTATTACTGAGCCAACATCACTATTGCTGAGCCAACATCACTAATACTGAGCCAACATCACTATTGCTGAGCCAACATCACTATTACTGAGTCAACATCACCATTACTGAGTCAACATCACTATTACTGAGTCAACATCACTTTTACAGAGCCAATATCACTATTACTGAGTCAACATCACTATTACTAAGACAATATCACTATTACTGAGCTAACATCACTATTACTGAGCCAACATCACTAGTACTGAGCTAATATCACTATTACTCAGCCAACATCACTATTACTGAGCCAACATCACTATTGCTGAGCCAACATCACTATTGCTGAGCCAACATCACTATTACTGAGCCAACATCACTATTGCTGAGCCAACATCACTATTACTGAGCCAACATCACTATTACTGAGCCAACATCACTATTACTGAGTCAACATCACTTTTACTGAGGGAATATCACTATTACTGAGTCAACATCACTATTAATGAGCCAATATCACTATTACTGAGTCAAAATCACTATTACTGAGACAATATCACTTTTACTGAGCCAGCATCACTAGTGCTGAGCTAATATCACTATTACTGAGCTAATATCACTATGACTCAGCCAACATCACTATTACTGAGCCAACATCACTATTGCTGAGCCAACATCAATATTACTGAGCCAACATCACTAATACTGAGCCAACATAATTATTACTGAGCTAATATCACTATTACTGAGCCAACATCACTATTACTGAGCCAACATCACTATTGCTGAGCCAACATCACTATTACTGAGTCAACATCACTATTACTGTGTCAACATCACTATTACTGAGGAGATATCACTATTACTGAGTCAACATCACTATTACTGAGCCAATATCACTATTACTGAGTCAACATCACTATTACTGACCTTTCTAATGTTGTGTGTCATGTCCAGGCCTCTGAGGAGCCCGAGGAGAGAGAGACTCTGGCTCTGATGGCAGCACGGGCAAACAGTGAGGAGACTCAGGATGGAGAGACATATATAGAGAAATACACCAGAGGGGTTCTGGAGGTGGAGAACATACTCAGTCTGGAGAGACTCAGACAGGTAACCTGTCCTTACATTCTGTCTTTCAGATGCCACTTTTATACGGAGCCTCTGAGATTTTGTGCTTTGCTTTTGCACATCGCAATCTGTGTTAATTTTGTCTTGTTTAGATTTGTAGATCTTGTGTGGTTGTTTTTGAGCAGATCACTGCAAAACATTTATTTTTAGGGACAATACATTTGTGATTGGTTAATTGATTGATTGATGTCATCAGGCGGTGACGGTGAAGGAAGTGCTGTCTGTTAAAGGACGAAATATCAGAAGAAGCCTCAGCTCCCCTAATGTACAACATGTAAGACTCACACACACACACACACACACACCAGCTCCCCTAATGTACAACATGTAAGACTCACACACACACACACACACACACAAACCAGCACCCCAAATGTACAACATGTAAGACTCACACACACACACACACACACCAGCTCCCCTAATGTACAACATGTAAGACTCACACACACACACACACCAGCTCCCCTAATGTACAACATGTAAGACTCACACACACACACACACACACACCAGCTCCCCTAATGTACAACATGTAAGAGACTCACTCACACACACACCAACACCCCAAATGTTCACACACAACACACACACACACCAGCACCCCTAATGTACAACATGTAAGACTCACACACACAAACACACACACACAAACCAGCACCCCAAATGTACAACATGTAAGAGACTCACTCACACACACACCAACACCCCAAATGTTCACACACAACACACACACACACACACATACACACACACACACACCAGCACCCCAAATGTACAACATGTAAGACTCACACACACACACACACACTCACCAGCACCCAAAATGACCAACATGTAAGAGACTCAAATTTAGAAAATGAAAGACTAACACACACATGCACCATAACCTAAACGTACAGCATCTAAGACCAAGCCATCATAACAGTTTGCTTGGTGTATGTGTGTGTGCTTCAGTCAGAGAGTAACATTTTGCTGTTGTGTCACAGTCTTCCAGCAGCAGAACAGACCTGACCAGCTGTGAAGATGAAGACTGGAAGGTACAAGTAGTTTCATTACCTCAGCATTACTGCAATAGCTAAATGGACCCCATAACATATATCTGCTGTTACATCTACCGCTACGTCTACTGTTACGTCTACTGCTACGTCTACTGTTACGTCTACTGCTATGTCTACTGTTACGTCTACTGTTACGTCTACCGCTACATCTACTGTTACGTCTACTGTTACGTCTACTGTTACGTCTACTGCTACGTCTACTGCTACATCTACTGTTACGTCTACTGCTATGTCTACTGCTACATCTACTGTTACGTCTACTGCTACATCTACTGTTACGTCTACTGTTACGTCTACTGCTACGTCTACTGTTACGTCTACTGCTACGTCTACTGCTACGTCTACTGTTACGTCTACTGTTACGTCTACTGTTACGTCTACTGTTACGTCTACTGTTACGTCTACTGCTATGTCTACTGCTACGTCTACTGTTACGTCTACTGCTATGTCTACTGTTACGTCTACTGTTACGTCTACCGCTACATCTACCGTTACGTCTACTGTTACGTCTACTGTTACGTCTACTGCTACGTCTACTGCTACATCTACTGTTACGTCTACTGCTATGTCTACTGCTACATCTACTGTTACGTCTACTGCTACGTCTACTGTTACGTCTACTGTTACGTCTACTGCTACGTCTACTGTTACGTCTACTGCTACGTCTACTGTTACGTCTACTGTTACGTCTACTGTTACGTCTACTGTTACGTCTACTGTTACGTCTACTGTTACGTCTACTGCTATGTCTACTGTTACGTCTACTGTTACGTCTACTGCTATGTCTACTGTTACGTCTACTGCTACGTCTACTGTTACGTCTACTGTTACGTCTACTGCTACGTCTACTGCTACGTCTACTGCTACGTCTACTATTACGTCTACTGCTACATCTACTGTTACGTCTACTGTTACGTCTACTGCTACGTCTACTGCTACATCTACTGTTACGTCTACTGTTACGTCTACTGTTACGTCTACTGCTACGTCTACTATTACGTCTACTGCTACATCTACTGTTACGTCTACTGTTACGTCTACTGCTACGTCTACTGTTACGTCTACTGCTACGTCTACTGTTACGTCTACTGCTACGTCTACTGCTACATCTACTGTTACGTCTACTGCTACGTCTACTGTTACGTCTACTGTTACGTCTACTGCTACGTCTACTGTTACGTCTACTGCTACGTCTACTGTTACGTCTACTGCTATGTCTACTGCTACGTCTACTGTTACGTCTACTGCTACGTCTACTGTTACGTCTACTGTTACGTCTACTGCTACGTCTACTGCTACGTCTACTGTTACGTCTACTGCTACGTCTACTGTTACGTCTACTGTTACGTCTGCTGCTACGTCTGCTGCTACGTCTGCTGTTACGCCGACGTTACGTCTACTGCTACGTCTACTGTTACGTCTGCTGTTACGTCTGCTGCTATGTCTACTGTTACGTCTGCTGCTACGTCTGCTGTTACGTCTACTGTTACGTCTGCTGCTACGTCTGCTGTTACGTCTGCTACGCTACTGTTACGTCTGCTGCTACGTCTACTGTTACGTCTACTGTTACGTCTACTGCTATGTCTACTGTTACGTCTACTGTTACGTCTACTGCTACGTCTACTGCTACGTCTACTGTTACGTCTACTGCTACGTCTACTGTTACGTCTACTGTTACGGCTACTGCTACGTCTACTGTTACGTCTACTGTTACGTCTACTGTTACGTCTACTGCTACGTCTACTGTTACGTCTACTGCTACGTCTACTGCTACGTCTACTGTTACGTCTACTGCTACGTCTACTGTTACGTCTACTGTTACGTCTACTGCTATGTCTACTGTTACGTCTACTGTTACGTCTACTGCTACGTCTACTGCTACGTCTACTGTTACGTCTACTGCTACGTCTACTGTTACGTCTACTGTTACGGCTACTGCTACGTCTACTGCTAATATCCAACCATGTATTGACTGGTTCTAGTATGTAACCGTGTCTGTGTGTCTGCCTGTGTTGTCCAGTGCCATTGTGACGTATCTGACGGCACTCTCCAGGACGGCGGCTCTCTGTGCGGTACACCAGTGAAAAGCAGAACAGAGAATCATGGTAATGAAGAACATGGGCTTGGTGCTATTTCCTGACCACATAACAGGGACCCTAAATCGTGAACCATGTGAGGGTCGGAGTGCTTACGGCTTTCATTTGAGGACTTGGTTTTAAGAGTTTATCATTCCTTCAGGTGTGTTACCAGAGAGCCCAGCCTTCTTCATTGCGAGCCCTTTCAAGGCCCTCTCTCCCCAGCCGCCGAAGTTCCTCAAATCCCTTCTGCCGGTCAAAGAGGAGAACCAGACCAGGAGAGTCCTGGAGGCGCGTCCACTGCTGGGACAGGAGGTGATGCACATGTCAGACACGACAAACGTCCCACTCTTCTTTTCGCTCTATTTTCCTCTCTCTCTTTCCAAACGCGTTCCCCTCGCTGTCATGGTTTTGTCCCTCCCTCTTTCATTCCCTAGCCTTCTTTATCTTCTTTTTTATTTGCCTGAGAACACCCTGCCACAGCGTATCGGTACAGAGTTACGATATATTACATTGACTGCTACTAACTACTTAAACTGAACCTGTATGATAGTCACAAATCCTGTTGTTGTTTTAAATGTCTCAATTAGTTTGTTTTGCTAATAACGTCATCTAACTGGCACGACCAATGCTAAACGTACAGCAACTAACTCCATCCCATTGACTGCACTGGATGTTATCTGTGTGTGCTTGTGTGTGTGTGTGTGTTAACTCACCTGTCCCATGCATGCGTGTGTGTGTGTCATGTGTGTGCCGTGTGTTCTGACCCTGTCTGCAGAGCATGCGCTCCTCATGTGTGGACAGCCCCGCGCTGCCCTCCCATCCCTGCCACGCCCCCTGGCCTGACCACGCCCCCAGGCCTAGAGCTGGCAGTCAGGGCCATGTCTCCACCCTCACCCCCGCCACCCGCACCAGCAGACAGCTCAGCCACACACTGCCACACACAGCTGTAAGTGTCTCACACACACACACACACACACACACAAACACGCACACACTGACATGTACACACTCACTCACACACTTAACCTGCTTGCTAGCACTGTCACACACTCATGCACACCGCTGTGTCACGTAACACACACAGGAATAGAGTGATATCATTAACACAGTGATACCATTAACACAGTGATACCATTAACACAGTGATACCATTAACACAGTGATACCATTAACACAGTGATACCATTAACACAGTGATACCATTAACACAGTAATACCATTAACACACTGATATCATTAACACAGTGAAATGATTAACACAACGATACCATTAACACAGATAAAAATAACAGTGTTACAGTTCCATTCACGCCTTGCCAGCTATGTCCTGCTCCCCTCACCTGCCGGCTCTCCTGCAAACAAAAGCTGGAGCTGACATCACTGGTCCGTTTTGTCCTGTATCCGTGTGTGTGTGTGTGTGTGTGTGTGTGTGTGTGTGTGTGTGTGTGTGTGTGTGTGTGTGTGTGTGTGTGTGTGTGTGTGTGTGTGTGTGTGTGTGTGTGTGTGTGTGTGTGTGTGTGTGTGTGTGTGTGTGTGTGTGTGTGTGTGTGTGTGTGTGTGTGTGTGTGTGTGTGTGTGTGTGTGTGTGTGTGTGTGTGTGTGTGTGTGTGTGTGTATCCGTGTGTCTGTGTCTGTGTGTGTGTATATGTGTGTGTGTGTGTGTGTGTGTGTGTGTGTGTGTGTGCGTGTGCGTGTGCGTGTGCGTGTGTGTGTGTGTGCGCCTGTCACAGGATTCGGGAGAGGATGAGGACCTGGACCTGGCTCTGAGTTTGGACCCTCAGGATTACAGCGTCTTCCAGCCGTACGTCCCGGAGGACTTTGCCAACTTCGCGGTGTACAACGCCACCCTGGAGACGTTTGATGGAATGTGTGTGACGGGCGGCAGGGGGGAGCCCCGGCCAGGGGGAGCGGAAGGAGGAGGTGAGAGAGGAGGCGCTCCTCGCAGCCCCACAGCCAGCAGCTGCACCAGCGGCTACTTCTCCCACAGCGTCTCGGACGCGACACTCTCAGACGTGCCGTTCGGCGCAAGTGACAGCTCCGATCAGCTCAGCGTCGCCACGGGAGACCCGGACCGGGACGCCCACCAGAACCCCCGCCTCCACGAGACCTCCGTGCCGGTCTGCTCCGGCGTATCTTCCCAGACCCGAGGTGCCCCGGTCAGGGGTGGGACCCAGCTTCCTGCCTTCCCTAATTGGTGTGGCCTCCCCTGCCAGACACTCCCCAATCCCCTTTCCCCCGCGCCGCCTCCCCCATCCCCCCCGCCCCAGAGGTGTGTCCTCTGTGTCAGCCAGGAGTTCACTGACTTCAAAGGGGCCGATGACGGCTTTGGGGAGCTGGGACCCCTCCATGAAGGATGGCTGCCGGGGAATCCACCGCTCTTATCGCCAGGGCAACAGGAGGCGGAGCTGGGCTCTGGGCGGATCCAGGGCTCGGTCGTCAACGCGCAGCATCCACAGTCGTCTCACCCCGGTAACGCTCCGCTCCACAACGGCAAACAGTGTGCCGTCCCCTGCCAAGCCCCCAGCAGCCCCTCGGGCCAGCTAGCAGGGGGGGAGCCCCAGATCCAGGAGCCGGCCCAGGGAGACCTACCTCCTGGGAACCCCTGTCCCAGCCCCGACTACGGCAGCGCTGAGGCGTCCGGCGACTCCTCCAGTGGGGACGAGTGCCCTGGCTCCCCGGTCACCCAGCTGCCGGACTGGATGGCCCCCGGGGAGCCGGTGTGGGTGGGGAAGAGGAGCGGCACGGTGCACTATGTTGGCGGGGTGGAGTTTGCCAAAGGGATTTGGATTGGTGTTCAGCTGGACCTGGCCGTGGGTGAGTGGCTGTTGATGTATTGCCGCGGTAACCACCCTGTGTTTAAATGAAGCCTGTGAATAAAACACTAACTGAAGTGTGAGATTGTAGCTCCCTTTAAATTTCTTTATTTCTTATTTCTATAACATATATTGGTTAACATCTTGCCAACGTTGTCTTGGACATTGTTATTGTGTTTACGACACACCTGAATCTCATTTGTCTCCTGGAAACACAGGTAAACACAACGGGACCGTCCAGGGGAGGGTGTATTTCCGCTGTCCTCCAGGCCACGGCGTGTTCGTCAAGCCCTCGCGGCTCAGTAAAGAACCCCCCTCCGTAGACACCACAGACCCCCAGGTCCTCGTCAGATAAAAAGGATACTTTTTCTCCAGAAACCCCTGACTTCTGGAATACAAAATGTAATAAGCAGGAAATCCAAAATCTTTTGACTGAATGGGAGTTGTTGGATGGTGAACAGGATTTGACAACCCTACAGATGACTCCCCTGATCCAGTTGGGTTTTGTAGCCCCGGGAGAACTCAACAGCAGCCTCCTCACTAGTCCTCCTCACTAGTCCTCCTCACCAGTCCGCCTCACCTGTCCTCCTCACCAGGCCTCCTCACCAGTCCTCCTCACCAGTCCTCCTCACCAGTCCTCCTCACCAGTCCTCCTCACTAGTCCTCCTCACCAGTCTTCCTCACCAGTCCTCCTCACCAGTCCTCCTCACCAGGCCTCCTCACCAGTCCTCCTCACCAGTCCTCCTCACCAGTCCTCCTCACCAGTCCTCCTCACTAGTCCTCCTCACCAGTCTTCCTCACCAGTCCTCCTCACCAGTCCTCCTCACCAGTCCTCCTCACCAGTCCTACTCACCAGTCCTACTCACCAGTCCTCCTCACCAGTCCTCCTCACCAGTCTTCTTCACCAGTCCTCTTCACCAGTCTTCCTCACCAGTCCTACTCACCAGTCCTCCTCACCAGTCCTCCTCACCAGTCCTCCTCACCAGTCCTCCTCACCAGTCCTCCTCACCAGTCCTACTCACCAGTCCTCCTCACTAGTCCTCCTCACCAGTCCTCTTCACCAGTCCTCCTCACCAGTCTTCCTCACCAGTCCTACTCACCAGTCCTCCTCACTAGTCCTCCTCACCAGTCTTCCTCACCTGTCCTCCTCACCAGTCCTCATCACCAGTCTTCCTCACCTGTCCTCCTCACCAGTCCTCCTCACCAGTCCTCCTCACTAGTTCTCCACACTATTCACCCTCCCGTTCCAGTTGTCTTCTGAACTGGGTGTCACGTCTCTGGTCTGTGGGTGTAAATGTGTCCCCTTTAACAGATCTAACCGGAGCGTTTTCTGACTGCGTCTCTCAATAATCGCTGTTCACCGAATGTCACGACACACGTCCACATATCGAAATTTTTCTACTGCTTTGTTTACATTGTGTGACCTTCGACCTGGACTGTGAGCTGAAACCTTCACTACATGTTGTTATTGCATACATGAATCCTGCTCATGGAGATGTCATATTAATGTGTTCTTCTCCATAACGACGACAGCCTGGTCTTCTGGGCCGTGTCGATGGGGTACTACTGTTGTTAACACACTGGGCTACTCTCTGTCAGTATGATGTGTCATGGCTAACCAAAGGCTTCATATCTGCTGTGTAAACGTCATATCTCACGCGTCGCTCGCGTGTATATATATCATGTGTGTGTTCTTTATGTAAAGTCATGCGCCATGTTTTCATGATTAACCCCTAAGCCACAGGCCTGCTGTCCTCTTATGTCGGCAGGCCATACGAAATCTAATCATCGCGTGAACATCACGCGCTGTATGTATTCGAAGTTGTGGTCACACTACGACTGTCCGTGTGTGGATGAAGTCCCGCCCACTAAATCTAGTTGAACTGTTGCCATTGACGACTGACCGAGTCGCGCTTCTTGCACTGGAGTGGATCAACCCTCAGACTGTTTCTCACTGTACTGTCCGACTGGGTCGTGTTGCCTAGGCAACAAACGGTAGGAAACCCATCATGTCCGATAATGAAACTCACTTTCCTCGTTGCTACCGACAAACACTGATCACAAGGACCCAGGTGTGAGGCCAACTACGCAATAGTGAAATGTGCCTCTCTAGCGGGCGGGAAGTGAGGGGTCCTTATGTTTAACCTGTGTCGTCTGTTTGAATAATGTGGCCTGATTGAGACCTGGCTGTCCTCATGCCTTACTGCCCGTTATGCACTCATCTGTGTAGACAAAATGTTTTCCTAATGCAGTGCACTACTTGTGACCCAGAATGCACTGCGTGGAGAATACGGCTCCGTATAGAGCAAAACCATGGGGATACTGCAGAAGGCTTCAATGCCTAGACCAAGGATGTATTGTTGTACTGACTTCCTGGGATGTTATTTATAGCCCAACGTATATGGACCTAAAACCTGTGTATGGCTCTGACCTGAACCACAGGGGCTTTGACCTGAACCACAGGGGCTCTGACCTGAACCACGGAGGCTCTGACCTGAACCACAGGGGCTCTTACAAAGCTCTCCTCAAAATGCTTGGGGTCTAGTTCTTTTAAAAGTTGTCCACCTGGTTTTTGCCTCTCTGGTGGGATTAGATGCAAAGAAATATAATTAATAGAATGGACAAGACCTTGTCTTGAAAAAACTATTCTGTTGCAATTTTGTAATATATTTCCGTGCATTCAATTCTAGCATCATGGCAAAATACACATTTAAAAAAGCCCCTCCTGCAATCCGCTGATCATTTTTTATGTTAATTTCACTAATGAGTAGCGTGTTTTTTTATAGGTACTCATGCCAACAAATGTAGTTTTACTTTGCTTTTTCTAGGGAGAAACGGACTATCAGGTGGTGGACAATATGAGAAAACAGGAGGGTTTGGAGACAATTTAAATAGCTTTGTAAACTAAATGATGACTAATATCTCCCTCTGACATTTGTGTTTGTGGATGTATCGAGCTCTGGTCCATGGGGGTAGGGCATTCCTGTACTGAGTCCTTGCAGAGATTCAATAGAGGAACAGGTTTAACACCCAGGAGTAAAGTTTGATGTGGCTATCTGTGGTGGAATTGAAAAGAAACTGAACTCTATGGTATTGCTGTATTTTCAAGTCAACAAAAAACCCAAGACCTTACTTAAAGTTAAGATCAAAGCTGCTTTCCCTAACCAGGAGTTGTAAATAGAAATGTATTTGAACATAGTATTATTTGCAATATTATATGTACAGAATTGTATTTATATTGTATCGCAACAAACGTGTTAATTGGTACAAAGTTGCTCTAGAATACATGACCTTTAAACTCTAAATGTGTCTTGCCTTTGAATTCATTAATTGTGTTTAACCAAAGCTGTTAAGAGATGTGTGCAGTAGAGTCGTGTACAGTACTTAAAGGTGTAAACTAGAAATACTTTTTTATTTGCTTCATATCTGATATGCTGTGCCATTGCTGTACAAGTACCTTTGAGGAGCGTGTTTTAGGAATGGTTTCACTAGGTGGCGCCGGTTATCAGTGGGCCCAGGAGAGAAAAATGTGGAGTCATTCAGATACTTCATAGCCATGTTTATACAGTGTCATTGTAACAATATTAATCTATTAACATGAATTAACCAAACACCTCTAATTCTAATACGCACCTGCTAGGTGATTTGCTTAGGTTGTGGGTTTAGGTCTGCATTAACCAAGATCAGTATATGAATTAATTTGACCAATGGAAAAATAACTACCAGTGTAAGTAATGCAATGCATGTGATTGACATAACTAAGAGTTTATTGGACATTATTTATTACATATTTTCCTGTGATTCTTTTGAATGCATACAAAGTATTACATTCTTATGTTAAAGCCGTGTGTAATCGTTTATAATGTGTTATCATCAGTACCCATCTAGCAAATTAATTTCTGACAGTGTCGCCAGGATCGTGTCTCCACACATTTTCCTTCATTGACTATTCTTCAGTTAAACATGATTACACCTACAAAATAGTAGCTTAGGTCTCCTAAAATACAATAAGCAAAAACGTAGACCACAAGTTTTTACTAGGTTCAACTCGACCCCTTAGAAACCCCTTATGGATTTTCCGCAATACCCTTCTCCAATATGAAGTTTGACAAAAAACAGTTATTCGGACGCTTTCCATTTGTCTTCTTCTCCAAACTCGCAGTAGCCGACGCTAATTTAAACAGATAGGAGCGTATGTAGTGAGTTCACACTTTCATCTGTTTGAGGGAAATTTGCAAGCAACACATTACCAGATCCACATTATGAATCGGTTAAGTTATAAAAAATTGGTTGTAATATTACATGTGTCCATCCCAAACCTCGAGGTTTACTTGTTCTCTAAACCACCATCTGATCAATATAATCCAAGGACTGCTGATTAGTTGAGAAATACATTGTGTGCCAGTTTAAGGTCGCAACAAAATACTTAAAAGGCAGGAACGGCCGAGGTGAGATCTGTTGAAAGTATGTCTTAGAATATACCAATAATCTCTGAAAAACAGCAGACATGTTAGGGAGCAGGCAGACATATACGAAGATGTGTATCTGTAAGAGACTAGAGCCTTGTTGTGGGACCCGGTCAGCTGTCCATGTGACCCCATAACGTGGTGTGCCGCAACAGGTGTGTAGTGGATGCCACGGTCCAGGCGACCGGTGTCTGTTTCACGCCGGCACCGTCATGTACATCTGCAGTAGTCGGACACGGAAAAACAGAGGACAGTTCACATTGCTTCTGATAGCATCCGTGGTAGCGTCGGCTACAGACGGGCACGTAGGCAGCACGCAGTGGTGTGCGCGCAGGTAGCGGCCCGGGCGAACTCACGTGAAACGTCTAATTGCATGAACACGTCAGGAACCCTGTTTCCCGATATAGACCTTATTGAACCGGTGCCACTACGGAAGTCACCTTAGGGGTGCCGAAATGCCACGCTACCATATGAAGGTCACTTTGAACAGTTGGTTTGGCTTAATGGGTAGATATAAATGAGAAAGAAAGTGAAGTCGTCTGTGGTCGGTGTGTATGACCACATGTGTGACCACAGTCGGTGTGTATGACCACATGGTCGTTCTGTATGGCCACATGTATGACCAGATGGTCGGTGTGTTTGACCACATGGTCGGTGTGTATGACCACATGGTCGGTCTGTATGACCACATGGTCGGTCTGTATGACCACATGGTCGGTCTGTATGACCACATGGTCGGTCTGTATGACCACATGGTCGGTCTGTATGACCACATGGTCGGTCTGTATGACCACATGGTCGGTCTGTATGACCACATGGTCGGTCTGTATGACCACATGGTCGGTCTGTATGACCACATGGTCTGTGGGAGGAAACCGAAGTGTTCTCGGCTTTACAAATGGGGTGGAGCTAAATGGACACCGGTATACACCTCCTAAGTTCAGCTGAGGTGGGACGAGTGGTGTCAAACTGAAGTTGTGAGCGATTGGAGTGCCGCGTCTAGCTAACAGGTGTCGGTTTGGTGCTCCGTGACATTGTTCTACTGAAAAAGTAGAAACTAATAATAATGATGATGCATTCGTCTCAGAAGGACACAACCTACACTAAGATATTTGTCGGGGGTCTGCCTTATCACACCACGGACTCCAGTCTCAGGAAATACTTTGAAGTGTTCGGGGATATAGACGAGGCTGTTGTCATAACGGACCGACAGACGGGCAAATCCAGAGGTTATGGATTCGTAAGTATTTCGCATATACATTTGCATTGTACTTGTTTGGTGGTGTTTTGTTATATTGTCGCCTATATAGACATAATTAGTTATCATTAAAACATGTTCCCGTGCCATGTTTTAATGCCAAATACACTTGAAGTGTACCGGGTTCAGTCCACGTTACTCATAAGAGATGCATTGTAATCAGCATCAATCAAAAACACCCTTATTCAGTGGTTGACTTTGAGAAGCTCTATACACATGGCCCAGACAGGTGCCTGTAAAGCTTTACGTTTGGCAGAAAGTCAGTGGATCTAAGCCAGGGGTGGGCAAACTCAGGCCCGCGGGCCCAATCTGGCCCTTGAGGCAATTCCATCCGGCCCGCGGTAGGTATTAAAACAGTTATGAGGGGAGTACAAAATACCCAGCACGTCCAATTGTCATGTATCTGAATTATTATGAGTAATATGTATTAATAACATACCCACAGTGTAAGTGTTAGGTGTATACATTTAAATATTGTGCTTTTCGGCCCACAAATCATTTATAATTAAGAAAATACCAAAATAAAGTGTCTGCCTGGGACGGCAGATATAGGATCAGGTAAGATGATAGTGTTCATTGCGAGGGTAAAAACAGATTCTAGTTTAGCACTCCGACTCCGAGGAGGCGCACTAAATAAATAAACACGCTGAGCCCCAAATAATGAACACTTGTCTCCTGATTCCCGCAGGTGACGATGGCGGACCGGGCGTCCGCGGACCGGGCCTGCAAGGACCCCAACCCGATCATTGACGGCAGGAAAGCCAACGTGAACCTGGCCTATCTGGGTGCCAAGCCCAGGGTCATGCAGCCAGGTGAGGGGCTGTACGCGCTGGCAGAGGGCTGCGCCACGCGTTTATTTCACAGCTTGGACGACCAAGGTGGTGTACAAATCACTGACCGCCCAGCTAAAACCAGAGAACTAACCACCTGTTTAGAGTATGCACACTGTGTGAAAAAGTAGACGTGTAACATAGAGTTGTGTCTAGCGTTAGTTTCACTACTGCCAAATGATGTATTTTTGATTTTGTTTAGGATTCAAACTGTACCTGAGAATATAACTGTTTGCTTATTTATTTATTTTTAAACGTCTTTTATTTTCTAGGTTTCTCGTTTGGTGTTCCTCAAATCCACCCGGCATTCATCCAAAGACCCTACGGGTATGTCGTAGTAATGAAGATATTTATTATGTTTAAAGTATGTTCAAACGTGTCAACAACATCTTTTACAGGGTAGAGAATTACTTTAGCAGCACTTTCTGATTTTCAGTAAATCTTGGTGCCAATATTTCCAGATTTAAGAAATTCTAAAAGTCACAGAAGTGACTTCCATAATGCAAGAATGTCATACTGGAATGACACTGCTTTTTCTCTCCATAGGTGCTCATTTTGAATGATTTATCTATGTACCATTTATTCTCAGCCACACAAAAAAACAGTGATGTACAAAAAATGTAATGTTTTCCTTCTCCAGAGTTAACAAGCCCAGTGATGTATTTGCTATTGACAGTGGAGGTGTGACTGTGTCCTGTTTGGTGTGCATCTCTGCTTGGCATTGTTCGAATCTAAAGCGTGATTCTGATTACAAACGTGATGTCACCAGTTGTCAATTTTTTCTATTTTTCTCTGATCTGACAGGCTGGCTTACGGTTAAGATACAGTTTCTGATGAAGGGGCATAATGGTTTGAGGAAGGAATAGCTGATTCTGCATTGGGCAGGTCGCAAAAGTCTTACCTGATAAACTCTGACACACACAAACAAGCTGAAATGGTGATTAGATGCATGGAAGTTGGTTTTCTCTTTTGATGTTTTTGACGGTTTTCCGTAGTCCATAGATTGACGTGTGTACGCCTTCGTTTCGGTATGAAGTGATTGTCATCTTAACTGTGTGCTTCTCTTCATTTGCCGTGGGGAGGTTGGGGATCTTACGGAGGTTTCTTTTGCAGATTGGGGGGTTTGGACAGGGAGGTGTAACTTTGTCATGGGGTGTTGATTCTGATGCGTTTTTGGTTTTAATTTGAAAGCGTTGATTGTGCTGTAGCCTGTGTTTTTCCGGTTAACAACATTTTCCTGTTTTGTTGTTGATGGGGTTTGTATCACCGACGATGGAGGGTCACTTCGTCGTTGTCATTGGAAACCCTTCCCCCGCAACAAAAAAACCTTTGGCTTGCATGTTGGTGTTTCTTTCCCACCCTTTTGCTTTCCACACTCATAATGTTGTTGTTTCTTTGTTTTGTTTTTCGTTCTCAAACTAACCTAACCTTTAGCTCAAGTCTTAAGACATACTGTAAGTAATTTCTTTTCTAATTTCTCCGTGAGAGGGTAAAACTCTGAACCCGCCAGGCACTCCGGAGGGGGTCTATAGAGCTTAGAGAAAAGTGGATGGAAAGATGGCAAGGGAGGATGGAAATGGAGAATGGTGTCACTACTGTGGTATACGATACCTGAGAATGTATCAAGTGTCTGTTTGTAATGGAGCCCTAATAAAGGGATGCGAGATGACTGAGAGACACACATACACACAGGACAGCATATGTTGGGTAAACATTCCCTAAACATTCATGCCTGGAGAAGACCTTTATCGAAAAATGTATAGGGCTGTGAAGATACTGTAAATAGGTGATGTCTTCCAATGTGTCATACCAGTCAATGTCGTTTACGCGGTTTGCGTGAAAATGGACATGACCAGTTTGTGGGTAGAGCACACGAAAGATATCTGCCGTCTTCCATTTTTTTGCAATGTTGTAAATTAGCCTATAAAGCAACTCACTGCAGTGTGTGTCCTTTCTGGTCTGGACAAATAGGCACGCAGGGAAAAAAGTGCTGCCACTGTTAGCCAGAGATCCATTCCAACTGACTACAACCAAAACCGTTTGTATCTCTGGCTAACTAATCCTCCTGAACTCCCAGCAGAGACGTGACAATCACAATGGGATTTTGGAGATTTGGCTACTTGAATGTAGTTTGGTTAATTTATCGGCTTGGTTCATGTTCACCAATGTTCCTTGGCCCACAGAATATTTTGGGTTTTTAATATCAAATGTGTTGTCCTGGGTTTACCGTCAAGTGAAGATGGCCTTTCCTGTGCCGAGTACCGCTGACTTACTGGTGACACATTGCTGAGTAGCGATGACACATTGAAGCTGCCAAACGTACAATCTTTATAGAAAATGGAGCGTATCCGCAACGCGTGCATATGTAGGCAAGCAGGCAGACGGCTTACTGGTCTGGGAGCAGCTGTTAGGTACTCGACGCTCCGTATCAAATTCTGTCGGAAAATTGAAGTCTCTATGTGATGCTCTTAATAATATATGGACCAGGTGGGCCGAGAATACCCAGGAGGGCCTTTTGAGCCTCCATTCTAGGCGGGTTACCTGTGTGGAAACCTTTGGCGTGACACAAAATGGCGTCCCGCTCGCCTCCAACCAGGTCGAAGGTTTTGAGTCGCTTAGTCTGTCCACTCCCATCTACTGCCTCTGTTTGGGTCAGACCATCTGAGACTGTTAGAGACAGTCCGCTAGCTCACTAGGGTGACTTACTATACATTGATCGTGAGGGGGATTTGATATTTTTTTTTGTCTTAGCAGTTTAGCTGAATCAGAAGTAGACTTGCAGGCTATGACGTTTGGGGGAGAACGTAAAGGAAGACTGGTGAGACAGAGGTCGTTCAGACAAGAGAACCACGCCACAGATGACAAGTGTCATGACATGTGCTGCTGAGAGGAGCTCAACTGGTCCTTTAGGGATAACAAGGGGAGCAATAAATAGCGTGCGTGCGTGTGTGTGTGTGTGGGGGATTTTAACGGACACTGACAACTGCTGCTCTCTCTGCATGTCTGCTGGAGGTGACTGGAGCTCAGTGTGTAAATAGGTTCAAATCTGCACAGATACTCAGCTTCGGCTCCAATAATACACATACTGGCTATTAATAGTGGCTATAGAAAGTCACAACCCCCCTAAAAAATGGTCACGTATTATCTTACAACCTGAAATGGAAACGTATAAAATTTGATTCTCCCAACTTAATTCACACTCGTTAACCCAAAATTACAAGTGAAAATAATTTTGAAAAATGACTTTTAAAACTGTACGAAAATTGATTAGTGTGCACCCCGGCTTAGAATTGCGATTGCAAACTTGCTGAGGTAAAACCAACTACCTTCCAGATAACAAATCAAGCTAATTGGCTTCCATCTGTGGTCATTTGTAGAGACTTTAATTAGTTGGGATTTTGTCATAGAGGACTACCTGTGCAAAGAATCCACTATGTTGGGAAATGTATTTTTAAAAGATCTCCCATTGACGATTAAGACAAAAGTCAGTAGCCTCACACAGCCGCCGTATCCCACAAGTGTACATTTTTAACACTACACAGGTATCAGTCTATTTGGACTGGGATTCAAAATGTTTCAGTTGGTGTTGAGAAAGTTAGACTCAAAAGAGATTGTGATCGACTAATCGAACCAACAACGCAGATGACATCGAGCTGAAGCTCCACAATTCACAACAACATGTCAAACACGCATTTCTGTAACAGCAATTAATCAATTATTATTAGGGCCGGGAATTTATAAAAAACAATTAACTAATTAATCGCACAATCCTGTGATTAATCGTGATTAATCGCATTTTCCCCAAGTTGTTTGAAACACTGAAATAAATCAATTAACACAATGAAGTATATTTTAAATACATTATTTTATGATAGTCTCTCCTGTGAACAATACAGAATAGTCATTCTAATCAAATATAGCAACTTTATAAACGAAGTGTTGAAGTGCAAGTTATATATTTAAACCCTGAAGGTTATCAAAAATACTGGATCATCTTGGCAATAGTCCAAATGAAATAAAACATTTTCAAAATGACAAAGTGTGAGGTGAAACCATCAATGTCAAAGATTATTTTAGAACTTAAGCCTATAGGCCAAAATAATTGCACTATATGTAAAGTTGCCAGATTAATTTTAAAGAAGTCTATAACAGCCTTTGTAATATGAATGACAAACAGAATGAAGTGACATTAAGTTTGGTGATGTCGGGTTGGTTAGGGTCTCCATGAGATTGACGTTCTCTGCATTGTCCAGCAGGTTATGGCTCAAAACAATCATTTTAGAGGGTAGATTGTATGATGGGGATCCCAATGCAATTGGAATGATTTATTTCAGTCCTTCGTCTTCTACTGTGTTTATTGGGCGGCAGTTTCTATCTATTTATCTAAAACATCGGTTAACGGTTACTTGTTTGGTCAAAAGACCGATTAGGCGCACCGTACTGCAGATTGGCGGATTGCAACATCAATAATGACCGGGTGTTTCGGTCCTATATACTATTATTACAAAAATATTTTTGGGTTAGTACATGTCATCACCAAGACCACACCGACAATTCCTGAAAGGGCACTGATTGGCCCTGTGAAATGGTAATTGGCTCCAAAGCCTACTCAGCCCAGCTAGATGAATATCTGAGTAACGTTTAAATGTAAGCCCACATGATCAGGGGATTGTCAGAGGATGGATTTAAGAATATTTGGAAAGTCTGCAAGTCTCCTTTGAGCTTTCCCAAAAAGCATGTTGGGGGAAAAGTGCCTTCGTCAGATGATCACAAAACCCAATACATCTTTCCACCTGAAGAACACGATGTCTACAGTAAACCACAGGTGGCAGCATTCTGTTGTGGGGCTGTTTCTCTTCAGTTGGGACTATGGCACTGGTTAGGATAGAATGTGAAATTTGACAGTGTAAAATACTGACAGAACTGTTAGGAGAACCAGCAGTCCTCTGCCAGGAAGTTGAAGATGGTTCATGTTTCAACTTGAAAATGACCTAAAGCAAACCATCAGTGACTGTAATGACCAATGACGTTTATGCCAACTGTAAATAGAGGAAATGGATTTGGATTGTCTGCTAGTTCTGAATGGCACATCAGTATATATTTCATTAAAAGTATAAAAAAATAATATCCACACTCACATTTCTTAAAGCCTTATTCTGTGTTAGTAATGACAGTGTACAGGGTGTAGTATAGACAAATTTCTATAACATAGGTGAACAAAATTGTGTAATGAATAAATTTTTCTTCAGTAAAGCTTTGTTATGTTTATTTTCTCTGTGTGTGTGTGTGTGTGTGTGTGTGTGTGTGTGTGTTCACTGGCATAAGTTGTCACAGTTTTTTCTTCATGTGGTGTTGTACGATCAGCTGGCATTGTGGGAAAAGACGTCATTCAGGAGTCTGGCTCGAGGCTGATCTGTTTCCTCTAATGCCTTATTAAATGGTCACCATCCCCATGCTTTTCTGCCGCGTTAGGCAGAGCTGCACTTGTTTTGTTGGGGTGTTTTTGCTTCTTCTGTATCCTAAGGGTACCTCCGTGGAGTGGTTTTGCTGTGTTAATGAGATGAGGACTGTGTTGACTTTTTCCTTTTTGTGAAGCCTGCCTTCCCGGGTTCCCGAGTGTTCAGTTTCACGATGCATCCCAAACGGGCGCCCCGTTCACCATTTAGCGTGCCACCTTCGACCATGTTCACCAGAAACCCGGTCGGAAGTGGCGCGCCTAACCGGTGAACTGGGCGCCCGATCGGTGGGCGGAGCCTCGCACAGATCCCGCCTGTATGTCCGTGCGCTGACCTTTGACCTCTGTGTGCCGCAGGATCCCGGCTCACTACGTGTACCCCCAGGCCTTCATGCAGCCCAGCACCATGGTGATCCCCCACAGCATGCAGTCCCCAGCGGCCGCCTCTGCCGCCTCCTCCCCGTACCTCGACTACACCGGAGCGGCCTACGCCCAGTACTCGGCCGCGGCCACCGCCGCCGCAGCAGCTGCCGCCTATGAGCAGTACCCGTACGCAGCCTCCCCAGCCCCGGCGGGCTACATGGCTGCGGCGGGGTACGGCTACGCCGTCCAGCAGCCCCTCGCGGCCGCGGCAACACCGGGGGCAGCTGCTGCCGCCGCGGCGTTCGCCCAGTACCAGCCTCAGCAACTTCAGGCTGATCGCATGCAGTGACGGACTGGCAACTGGCTGCTACTGAGCTTGGGTAACGGGAGAGGAAGAAGGGTTAAAGAGAGACGGGGGAAGGTGGCATTCACCCCCCAGGACACTGTAACAGGAGAAGGGTTGAGGGTTGTGGGGGGGGTGCTTTAATGCCTGCAGTGCTTCTATCAAAAAACCTGAAGAGTCACAATTAATGACTTTATTACTCAAATACTTATTATTGCCTTTAGTACTGCATTGTGTTTTTGTTGTCATATCAAGAATATTTAATATTTATTCATCCAGACAAAGCTAATATTATTATTTAAGATATAATTTAGCCAACCGTTATGTAGAAGTTAATAATTGAAAGACTATTTAATGTGTAGTAAGTTGTAATTGTGATTTTGTAAAACCTTCAAAAGTGCACTTCAGTCTAATTGGGTATTTTTCCCTCAAATTTCTCAATTATCCAGACGGTCAAACCAAAGGTGTAATATGCAAATGTAACTTAACTTTATCAATTATCAATGTCAGAAGATATTTCGTTAGAAGTGCGTCTTCTAAAAAACAATACTGTTACTGTACTACTAATGTTTACTTTATGTATGTGCCCTACTAAAGAGCGTGATCAGAGACATGATGTAAGAATGCTGCTCTGTTTTACCGTTTGATCGGATCTGATCGAAGGCTAGGAGATTGCAGCCGCTGCCTTGGATGAGGTTTCAGTTTGTAACACTTTCCCTTTACTTTCTTGTAAAGCTGTTAACCTCTCTTGGAGGCTTTGTTGGAGCACCAGGGGTGTATTCATTTCACCAAATAAAATGTTTCGGTTGCAAAAAGTCCTGTCAAAGAGTGGCCGAATTGGGCCAAAAGGAACTGTTTGACAATGTTTTGCAACCGAAAAGTAATTTCAGTTTGGCGGATTGAATACACCCCAATTTTTTGAAACAAGAGAAAAGGGAACATGGCAGAATGTGAACCTTTTAGATTCATTTTTTCAGTGTGCCTTAAATTTATGGTATTTACAAAAAATATTTTTTGCTCCCATTGATTATCAGGGAAATGGAATGATACCTCATGGGGGTTCATTTTATCAAATGTAGAATTTTCTCTGAAACTATTCAAATTATTATATATATTTATTTATAGCTAACATAAATTTGGATTAAACATGACAGCATGTAATGGCATTGTTACTATACCTTCCTTTTTTTTACAACCGGTATTCTCCTCCATGGAGGAGAGACATGAGCAATACCATCTAATTCTTTATATTCTAAATATTCAAGTTTAGTTTGGAATTTTCATCTTATTTTCTTATAATTCTTTTAGACTTTTATGTTGGGAACTTTTTATACTTGAACTGTTTCATTTGCAGAGATTTTTAACACACACTGGACCTTTTTAAGAGTGCTTTTTAATTTCACCAAGAAATAAAATGTCAACTTTCTAAGATGCCAGTAGAATATTCTATTTTTACTGGCCCTAATATTGAATTGTATGGTTCTACAAGATGCAATTATTCATTTACTTAGATCAAATGCAATAAATCTGAATAAATAAATACCTTATTTTGATATGTATTGTAGTTGTTATATCATTGCACAATGAACAACTGACAGTCAGAAAACCACTTGAATTTAAACTCAACCAAGTCTTAACTTTATGTGAATCTGTTATGTCCTTACACTGCTATAGATTTACACTACTACTATGGACTTACTCTTCTATAGTTAGTCATTGAGTAGCAAGGCATGTGAACTGTGACTCTACTTTAGATGTGTCTTTTCTAGGTCCAATGAGTTTGGACACATGGTGAGGACAGGTGGAAAATATGTTTACTTCCAAAGAATGTAACAGCTGTCTGAGTCTGCGTTTAGCCATCAGCCAATCTCTGACTAGACCACTTGTGTCACCACAGAACAATGGCGAACTGTCGTCTTACCAAAAGGCCGTTCTGTTCCAAAATCTACATATATATTTTTAAAATCTAATTGTCGGTGACACAAGGCTTTTCCAAATTCACAATTTGAATGTATTGATCGTTAAGCAAGATATAAATTAGGAGAAAACCAAAAGAATCTGAAACTTGGAATGGAAAGCTGAACTGTACGAAACATACCACCTAAAAATAACTTGGTTTATCCGTTTCATTCTAGACAAAGTTAAGCAAGCATTCTGGATCTCATAGGATATATTATCTGCCTCTGATGTTAAATTATGAAATAAAGTGGATCCCCTTAGACACATGAACCTGCTCTCAGAATAGTAAGTAGGTGAACTCTATCCCCTAATATGTGTCCCAACTGGACTTCTATTCCCTATATAGATCCCACTGGATCCTTCTCAAAACGTAGTGTACTAATAGGAAAGAGGGTCTCACTTAGGATACAGAGATTTCCCAACACTTCTCAAGTGTCCTTGGTCCTCCAACTTCAAGCCACAAGTCCTTTTGACAGCGTAAACGCGACTGAATATTAGATCCAAACATATCAGTTTTCAGTGTACAAAACAAGCTATGGTACAATATTAATATACAGAGTATAAACATTCAGTTTATATCTATACATCGGGAAAGTTATACAGAATTTACAAAATGTAATGTTTATTCAGAGTCTGCTAAGTGTGTGTGTGTGTGTGTGTGTGTGTGTGTGTGTGTGTGTGTGTGTGTGTGTGTGTGTGTGCCCAGGTGTTGATCATAGTGTTAGAAATGAGGTTAGTTTGGTCATTACAAGTGTGTTTATGTTCATGCATTATGACCTGGGGTAAGGCACATCGGTTTATCTATGAGTGGGTTAAGGGTATGTTAGGGAACGTGGATTTCTGGTCCCTGGAAATAAAACAAACGTGCTCCGATGCTGTCATCCAGTGGACACTAGGCCTAAGTGCACTTTGAACAATAACTGATCGAGGGCCCTGATATAATAGGCTGTAATAGCTTGTGAACGACAATTTTAATCTAATTAATATGTCGCCTAAAATAGCTTCAAATAGATTATATATGGGTATTTAGTCGATTTTTAATTAAACAAACAAAACACCGAGTCACGGTTGGTTACATAATTGCGCCGTGTTTGGGTGTGTTTATGTTAATGCTCAGTCGTGCACGTCTACTTGTCCAGCTGTGTTGTCAGACTATTGCCTGTTTCTTCTCTGTTTTCTGAAAACCCTGGGCACATTTGATCTACGCTGTACGTGAGTTTATATATATATATGTATGTATTTATACTTTTACATTTCGAGGTAGACTGTGTATTCACTGTGGGTGAATGTTATATCGAAACAACCTGGTATTTATAACGTCTAAACAAAATGGCCACATGTGTCTGCGGATACGAGTTACATGAATCAGTAATATACAGTCATTATATCATAGACGATTTACTTATTGAAATATTAGAATAGTATGTTCTGAGATGTTGTATGATGTTATGTCAATTCCAGTGTATGGTGGGGTTTATATTTGATGTAATAGTAAAATTTATTTTCGAAAGCGTTTCTCTTTTCCTGCTTCAGTGTCACGGATCACGTGGATCTGCTGATCAGGAATCCGGAAAATATGTCAGATTATTCTTTTTTTAAATGTTTTTCATACTCATTTTATAAGCGCGCAGGAGGGCATGTTTTTTTTCTCAAATATTAAGAGATCAATGTGACATATATTTGTTATTGCACTAATATTGACAGTGACCCTGGAGTTTCTAACGCAAAACACAGCCAGTATAAAACCAGACGGTTCCTACTCGACCTTCATAGATCTAATAACATGTTGGGATCTACCCTAAAATTAATGATATACACGGAAACTCATTTAAAATGCATTTTTTTTTACAAAACGATGAGTATAATGTTGTTTTTAAACGCGTAGTATTTTCTCGAGGGACATAAACATGGTATGGTAGAGATTCGATTACTCTGTAGATTTGATCACGACTAGGTAGTTCAGAGGTTCAAATGAAAACTGAACTAAAGGTTAATTTAATCAACTGACTAGATGAAACAATGACAGACAAGTAAAACTAGGGGCAGGAGAAAAGGGACAAGGCCAGGGGGCAAAATAGCTAAGATGACAAGACGAAACCAGACAAGAGTAAACGAATAAACACAGGGAATCCAACCAGAGAAACTAGAACTGAAATGCATAGATTGTAGAAATGTAACAGTCGGATGTCACAGTGTGCTTATGAGGTCAAATCAGTGTTAGAAGTTCATTCTCTGTTGTTGTTCCTCTCATTTCCATTATCAGAAGAACAGCTTATAATGGAAATAAAAAGAACAAGAATTCTATATAACCAGAGAAAAGGCACAAGCAATAAGTGACACAATGAGTAAACTAAACTTTAGAGTTTGAATAATTTTATCAGGTATGAAAGGTTTTAAAGTGAACTCCTGTAACCACAGGCCTCCTGAACCATAGTTCTCCTGTAACCACGGGCCTCCTGTAACCATAGTTCTCCTGTAACCACGCGCTTCCTGTAACCATAGTTCTCCTGTAACCACGCCTCCTGTAACCATAGTTCTCCTGTAACCACGGGCCTCCTGTAACCATAGTTCTCCTGTAACCACGCGCCTCCTGTAACCATAGTTCTCCTGTAACCACGGGCCTCCTGAACCATAGTTCTCCTGTAACCACGCGCCTCCTGTAACCATAGTTCTCCTGTAACCACGGGCCTCCTGTAACCATAGTCTATTTTGCTATCTTGCGTTGCGTCAAGAAGCCCAAGGCCTGATTATGGCTTCTATACTGCTATTTCCCAGTCACCTCTGCACAGCTTATCTTATGTTGTACAGTTTTTTATTTATAGTCATTTACAGTGGATCTAAAAAGTCTACACACCCCTAAAATGGCAGGTTTTTGTGATGTGAAAAAATTAGACAAAGATTAATCATGTCAGAACTTTTTCCTCCTTTAATGTGACCTATGTGAACAATTCAATTTAAAAAAGCACCATTTGATTTTATTACAGCACTCAGTCTTTTTGGGTAGGACTCATTAGCATGACACATCTTGACGTGGCAATATTTGCCCACTCTTTGCAAAAGCGCTAAAAAATTGACATCTCTTGTGCACAGCCCTCCTTAGATCACCAGCCCTCTTCAGATCACCCCACAGATCTTGACTTTGGCTGGGCCATTGCAAAATGTTAATCTTCTGGTGAAGCCATGATTTTGTGGATTTGGATGTGTGTTTTGGTTTGTTGTCATTTTGAAAAGTGAACTTGAAGCCTGAAGGTTGTGCCATAATTGCCTGGTATTTAGAACTGTTCATAATTCCCTCCACCCTGACTAAGGCCCGGTTCCAGTTGGAGAAAAACAGCCCCAAAGCATGATGCTGCCACCACCATGCTTCCCTGTGGGTATGGTGATCTTTGGGTGATGTGCATTGTTGTTTTTGCCCCAAACATACCTTTTGGAAATGCATTTGGGAGACTTGGGCCCAATCCGAATACTCCCACTTACCCCTTCCCCTTAGCCCTACCCCTTAGTTTACCCCTACCCCTTGGCCCTCGAAACCGAGTGGTAAGGGCTACGTTCCCCTAGGAATTGGGACACCACTCGGTTTTGGCTACGTCATCATACATCGTCGCTAGCTGGCTGCTACGTCACCAGAGGCGACACAAATGTTGATCTCAAACTTCGGAGATGCAGTCTGGAAAAGTGTGTATGTTGTCGATTGCGTGGATTTTAGTTATGTTTTTGCGATTGTCTGCAACAAATCGCAGAAATCAAGCGAGAAGAGGTCTACGACGCCTACGAATGCTGGTAGTTTAACTTATGGTATGTATCGATTGGTTGCAAACAACATTGTCGTATTGTATTTAAAGTTCACGGAACTAACCAACAAGGTAGCAAACATTTTTCCCAACTCAGCCATTAATGGTGTAAAATTGTTTTATTTTCCAGACTGGTGGTCCAACAAGATACTGTGCCATAAACCCCAACACGTCTATACTGCGCATATGGTTCGATGTATGTAGTAGTTATATGTTTGGTGGCGGTGCATATGGATGCAGATGTTCTTCTGTGTACTATTGTTTTTGATGTTTTTGTAAAGCACACGTGCTATATAAATAAACCTGCTTGCTTACTACTGAAGGCTGTTTTCAATAAATAATTTCATCCACATTGCATTGTGTTTTGTATATCTGTTTCAGTGATCACTGTTTTGAATGTCATTGATCGATGTTCAGAAACCCTTAATCAAAAACAATGTGCAAAGTGCAACAACAAACAAACTACAGTTTATCAAACATTTTTTCAAAGATGTCCAATAACCTCTATGTCTTGGCATCACCAGTGTCCTGTATCATATCCAAATTATGTTGTACAACTTCATAATCTACAGTCTATGGTTGTACAGCATGAAACTTCTGTTCATTTTCTGCCCGAAAGCGAATTATTTGCCGGGCTTCCTCCGGCCTCCCTGTGTGATTCGGGACGGTATGTAAAGCACTTTTATCGCTATTCCAAACGCAACAGGTTATGTTATGCACTGATATGAATTATCTGCTAAAAGAGTTAACTGTAGACAAATATGCATTGAGTAAAGGTAGTCAGAGAAATACGGGACAAATTAGCAATGTATCTTTGGCGTTGAAAACTGGCAAAAAGTAGCGATTTAAAAAAAAAACTTCAATTATTAAAATGGTTAAAAATATATATGTACAGGACTGCGTAGATCACAAAACAATTGTGTCGTAATTTTTAAATTCGTTATTTAATCCGAAAATACTAAATTTATGGGTCTCTTTTGCTGATCTAGCAGCCATTGTTGACGTCTCGCAATGTGTTCTGGGTACCCCTTGGTTTCAAGTGAGCTCTCGGAAAATCTTGGTTTCAAGGGGTATACAGCCCTTCGTCTTACCCCTTCGTCTTGATCAAAATGAGTATTCGGACAGCACTTGGTGTCGCGCGAACGCGCAAAACTAAGGGGAAGGGCTAAGGGGGAGTATTCGGATTGGGCCTTGATGTTTGTTTTTGCAAACTTCAGCTTCGTCTTGCCACCCTACCCCATAGCCAATAAATGTAAAGAAAAAGGGAAATTGTTATCACATGTAGCTCATTGCAAGGACTTGCCAGATATTTCTTCAGCTCCTTTAATATGGCTGTAGGCCTCTAGGAAGCCTCCCTGACCAGTTTTCTTCTCGTCTTTTCATCGATTTTGGAGGGACGTCCAGTTCTTGGTAATTTCACTGTCATGCTAAATTTTCTCCACTTGATGATGACTGTCTTCACTGTGTTCCATGCTATATCTAATGCTTTGGAAATATTTTTTTACCCTTTTCCTGACTGATATCTTTCAACAATGGACCATGGCTTTTGCTCTGAAGTGCAACTAAGAAAATGTCAGGAAAATCCTACTGGAACAGACTTTTTATATTCACTGTAGCACAAGCTCACATCCACAAAATGAGTTAAAAAAAGTGAAACAACCACACAAATCAGTAGGAGTTAGTATGTTCTTATCAATAAAGTTGCTGTTTTTACAAAAAATCTGCAAAGAAAGAAAGGAAGGAGGAAAACAAGAATATAAATAGGAAACGTAAGTCAATTGGAGGGCATTCCTAATGAACTGCTTACATCTACTGCGGTTTCTTTGCTGATTTACTGTTAGCCTTGCAGAGTGCAGTACAGTTTGGTTTCGGTATGCAGTGCAACAGACCAATAACTTTCACACCCACACACACACACAATGTAATGCTTTGAAACGACTGGACTGTGGTTGTGCAGTAGGACAGATCCACCATTCAAACCATCGTCCTTCATTATCCGTCTGTCTCCAGGATCCTGTTTCCGGTGATCAGCCGATCTGCCTCTACAGTTTAGCCAAGGATCGACACCTGAGCCCTGCAGCGCGAGCAACCCCCTACTGAGATGTCCCATCCAGACAGGAGTGTCTATTCACCTTTGGAGGACGGGTACAACCCCTCGGCTCCCATTGTTTATGAGCAGCACAACCCTCCAGCATATGGAATTAATGCACCGACCACACAAGGGATGCCTAACCCGTTTGGGGGCCCGGGGCCCGCTCCCGGGGGCGCCCCGTTCCCCCCTCCTGGGGCCTTCGGACAGCCCATGTACTCACAGGGTATGGGGAACCAAGGAGGGGGGGGCGCCCCGTTCCCCCCTCCTGGGGCCTTTGGACAGCCCATGTACTCACAGGGTATGGGGAACCCAGGAGGGGGGCCCGCTCCCGGGGGCGCCCCGTTCCCCCCTCCTGGGGCCTTCGGACAGCCCATGTACTCACAGGGTATAGGGAACCCAGGCTATAGCTCCGCACCCTACGCTCCCATGCCGGGTGGCTATGATCAGGGCTTCGTCAACCCGAATCATGGTGAGTGATCTGACTACAGTATTGTTTGAATTGTGTCTGAGTAGGAGTGCCCATTAGATTATCAGTCGACTGATCCGTGGACACTTCGGGGAAACATGTCCAGAATATTGTGTTGCAAAGTGTGTATTAATTTACAGTAAGTGGATGTGGAGTCATGGACGCTGAGCATTTCTTTTCATCCAGACCCAAACGCTGTTTACCACGACAACGACCCGCCACCGGCCTT
The DNA here is from genome assembly GCA_029465975.1 of Dallia pectoralis. Classification (NCBI taxonomy): domain Eukaryota; kingdom Metazoa; phylum Chordata; class Actinopteri; order Esociformes; family Umbridae; genus Dallia; species Dallia pectoralis. Next base: position 9,885,120 of record CM055738.1, on the reverse strand, counting down.
TAATGACAACACCGAGTTCGGCACCGGGTTGGACAACAAGAGCGTGAGGCGTGCCTTTATCCGCAAGGTAAGGGTTCAGAGGTCACGTTAAATAAACAGTGACCACACAGACATCTAAGTGTGCACAGGGATTTGCAGGCCGTAGCGGAAAAAAAAAGAAAGACTGTCAGTTCGGCTCGTTTAGTCCCAGTGATCACGATAACGTTGTCAGACTAAGTTCTGGAACTTTTTCCGAATCTGAATTGAATACGAACTTTCCTTTCGGCACAGGTGTTCCTGGTGTTGACCGTCCAGCTGCTGGTGACGTTCACCTTCGTGGCCATATTCACCTTTTCGTCGGATGTGAAAGTTTTCGTGAGGAAGAACGCGTGGACCTGCTATGTGTCCTACGCGATCTTCTTCGTCTCACTCGTAACCTTCGCCTGCTGTGGAGAGTTTCGCCGCAAACATCCATGGAATCTGATTGCCCTAGTAAGACCTTCCTCATTCAGATTTGAATTCGGACATTAATTCTGTGATATTCCTAATGGGCTGGTTTCCCAAGCTAATGCGAGGTTTTGACTGCGTATTATTCATAGCTATTTTGTTGTCGTTTTTTTATTGAGAACATTCAAATTTGAAATGTCAAGCTGATGTCAACGTTCACATACAAATGGTGTGTGTTCTGTCCTTGGTGGGTCCAGTGGTCTAAGCTGCTGCCTCTGGTGCGCACACACACACACATACACGCACACACGCACATGGGTTTTAGTCTGGCTTGCTGCATTTTAACACTAAATCTGCACTCTTTCATGTAAAAGCATAGCATAATGATGCCTAAAAAATATATATTACAAGAAAAATATGTTGTGAAGTTATTCCTGAATGTCAAAAAGAGGCTGACACCTTTGTTGATTTTTGTAGTCGATCCTGACCCTCTCCATGTCCTACATGGTCGGGGTGATCGCCAGCTTCTACGACACGGACGCCGTCATTATGGCCGTGGGAATCACAGCTGTGGTCTGCTTCACCGTCGTTGTCTTCTCTCTCCAGGTCTGTGGTCATCTATACGTAACCCTCTCTCCTTTATTATTCTCTGTGTGTCATAGGGTTGGGATCTAATCCATCTGGGTTCTGTCTAATTCAGGCGTTGGGGGGGGCATTAATTAAAATGTACTTGATTCAGACCGTTGAATAATAGGAACTGCCCACACATCTGATGGAGGCTGAGGTATTGCTGCACCTCAGTTAACTAATGCTTACTGTGTTCTTTTGGTCTCTCCCTGACCCGACCTCTGACCCCATGCAGACCAAGTATGACTTCACTTCCTGCCAGGGTGTGCTATTTGTCTGCCTTATCGTCCTGATCGTCTTCGGCATTCTCTGCATTTTCATCCGCAACAAGATCGTGCAGTTGGTCTACGCCTCGTTGGGCGCTTTACTCTTCACCTGCGTAAGTCCTTGGTTCAGCTAATCACACCCATTTCTGACCATGACCACGATTGTCTTGTGTTGCTGTAGAAACCACACTAAAGGTAGTACAGCGACTCCACTTAGGCATTCAAACTACGGTTTCGGTTTATACGCCGAGCTCCAAAGTAGCACAATGCAGGTATATGTTTAACCGGGTGGCATGCATTTTAACTTTTTGAATGTGGTCATGTGTGAAGCATGCCGAGGGCGCGTCTTACCTCGCTTCTCGTGTGTAAAGCCTGTTGAATGTCATTTCAGTTCCTGGCTGTGGACACTCAGATGCTGCTTGGCAACAAGGAAATGGCCCTGAGTCCAGAGGACTACGTGTTTGCTGCCCTCAACCTCTACACTGACATCATCAACATCTTCCTCTACATCCTGGCCATTGTGAGCAGATCACGTAGTTGAGGGCCACTTTACTAGAAGCGCTTCCTCGAGGGACGAAAGAGTATTTGGCAGGGAGGTGGTCATTTATCTATCGACTTATCTATAACAACACTGCTTGGCTATATAAATATATATATATATATACATGAATCACTAATGTAAACGTTTTATACCAGACAGTCCGGTAAGTAGTTGTTATTTTAAAATGAAGAACTGGCAGGTGCTTCGTTTTGGGGCAGTGGGCAGGATCATGAAACCGGCCTTTTCAAATTACTATGTATTTTCCCAAATGTGAATTCTTGCGGTGCTCTCTTACTTTCTAGCCTAAATAGTTTAAAACATCTCCCTCTTGAGCCAGTGCTTTAGGAGGTAGCAAACAGTTACTCCAGTGTGAATAAAGTGTAGGTTACTTCGCTTTAAGTTTAGATTAATAAGGCTTGTGTTAGAGGTTATTTTAACGTGACATTTTTCCCACCAACACCTACTGATGTCTGAAGACAACATCTATGAATGTGTGTTAGAATTGAATGGTGAAGGGTTGGTGTAGGAAGTCTGGTTCTGCAAGACCTTCCAGCTCAGGAAACAAAATTAGAAAAAAACAGGAAATTGTAGATACCCGTTGTATGAAATAATAAGTGTAAAATTAGACTTTTTCTAGGTTCATTTCCACCAGAATATTCAAAAGAAAAATGAATTTACTCTCAAAATTAAAAAGTTAAGAGGGTGGTGACCATTGTAGGAAGCAAGTGAAAACACTGCACTGGCACCAAACAATTTACGGTCTGCAGCAGAGAGTGCCTTGTGAGTTACCAGGTAGAAACTGTTAGTGGGTTTACACGGCTTCCAGGTATGTGTGCATGTGTTTTTACATACAACGCTACCAGTGTTTCTTGTCGGTAGCATGATTTGAAATTGTATTAGGGTATTAATGTTATTTAAATTCCATTTTTGGCCACAGGCATGTTATTTTATGCCATGGTTTCTATGCACCATTGATTAAACTTGCTAATAAAAAGTTCTGCAGGATGTACTATATTTGCACAGGAAATTCAAATTCATCTGATATATTGCGGCAGTTGATGGAGCAAACCAGCAACTTTTGCTGACACTTGTCTGGTCCACCTTCCAATATGTCGTTAGTCCTGTGGTCTCAGTCATGTGGTCTTTAGGCACAATTGATATATTTTTTTATCTCCATATTTGGGAAAGGGAGGATGTGTTTGTTTGGACCGTGTGCTGGACAGTAGTGAAGTGAAGCCGTTTCACAAACATCTCCTGACACACGCCCACAAGCCTCTCTGCTTCGGTCGTATGTGAAAGTACGTGAAACTGTAAAACGGGCCAATTTTTTTGTTTAATCAATTGTAGTATTAAACTGCCCTGGTGACAAGTCGCATAGATGGAACATTTGCAGAACACACTTATTTACTTTTTTTCCATTAACACTCATATTTTATAAAGATATCTGGTTTACTCGCAGAAATCAGTCATCGTGATAGTTCTTCTGAAGAGACGATTTGGCTGAATGAAAGGAAACTTATGACCAAACCATTACATAGTGTGATAATAAGAACAGACGAAGCACTTCACACGACAAGAAAACACTTGTGTTCTTTCCTTCAGTGTGTGTGTGTCCAGGTGAAACCGTGTGGTCATGCGGCACCTTGCCGGATACTTTAGTAGAGCTGATAGATGTGTTTGTATGTGTTTGAAAACAGAGAACTCTTGTTATTCCCACAAACCTTAACTACAGTACCGTGTTAAATCTTACGTTGTTGCTGAGGTTTTTCAATGTATGTTATTAGCAACAGACTTGTATTTGCTGTATTGCTGCATTTGAATAGTTATTCAATAAAAATGTGTCTCCATTTGCAATTGGTTATTTAAGAAAAGATACTTAAACCATACTTTAGTGGTTTCTAAACTGGGTGATCGTGCACTTAGGGGTGATCTTTTTTCAGTTTTACGGTGCAAATGTATGAGTTCACCTATGAGGTGATATGTATGTACTTATGCATGTATGTACACTGCCTTTGGGGCAAATTCAGACCCTTTCACTTTCTCAAACATCTCTGTATTCTAGACATAATTTAGAATGTATTCCGTATTAATTGTTTGCCGTTAGTCTACACAGAATATAATAAGTTATAACAGAGTGGTTTCAGAAATGTGTGCTAATGTCTTGGAGATATCCCATGTACATCATAGTACATGGCAAATATCCATTTCCCATGATTGTCTACATTGAGTTGCATTCTGTGTCAATCAATAATTAAATTCAATCAATAATGGATTTTAAAGTGATTTTGCAGATACTCAGCCTGAATCCCCAACGAGCAAGGAGCAACTGAGTTGATGCGCATGTTATTTATTTATCTTAATAAATGTATTGTTGATTATGAGCAGTTGGGCAAATCTAGCTAGTTAGCTATCCTGTTTGTGACTGGCAATACATGGCAATACAACTGGTTCTGCTGACTCACTGTGGATGCTGTTACCGCAAATGTTCATTGTATCTAAAAAAAAAAAGATTATGTAATTCTGTCTTCTAAAGGCTATGGGAGATGCAGGAATAACATGCTATTCAAGAGATGCTGGAATAACAGGTTGTGGGAGAGATACAGGAGTAACAGGCTGTGGGAGAGATGCAGGAGTAACAGGCTGTGGGAGAGATGCAGGAGTAACAGTCTGTGGGAGAGATGCAGGAGTAACAGGCTGTGGGAGAGATACAGGAGTAACAGGCTGTGGGAGAGATGCAGGAGTAACAGGCTGTGGGAGAGATGCAGGAGTAACAGGCTGTGGGAGAGGTACAGTAGTAACAGGCTGTGGGAGAGATGCAGGAGTAACAGGCTGTGGGAGAGATGCAGGAGTAACAGGCTGTGGGAGAGATACAGGAGTAACAGGCTGTGGGAGAGATGGAGTAACAGGCTGTGGGAGTAACAGGCTGTGGGAGAGATGCAGGAGTAACAGGCTGTGGGAGAGGTACAGTAGTAACAGGCTGTGGGAGAGGTACAGTAGTAACAGGCTGTGGGAGAGATGCAGGAGTAACAGGCTGTGGGAGAGATGCAGGAGTAACAGTCTGTGGGAAGCTGTATGCGAGATGCAAGAGTAACAGTCTGTGGGAAGCTGTATGCGAGATGCAAGAGTAACAGTCTGTGGGAAGCTGTAGGAGGTATGCAGGAGTAACAGTCTGTGAAGCTGTATGAGTTTTTTAAGCCCTTTGAACCTGTAAGTGTAACCCTTCTGAGACTGTCACTAACATAATTTCTCAAACTCTAACATAGAGCACCGGAACATATTTTTAGTTTTTGTGATTATTATTCTATGGGTGCTGAATGTAGGTGTGCTTGAGTCTAAAACCGTTGAAATATTATTCAGAATTCTGTACTGATTTGAAATCTAACGGAAAATGAGAAGGGCTCCCAAGGTCATTGTTTATATACACAGATTAATGACAGAAGTATAGCGGAAAGAGGGGCCCCCTCCTGGGTTTGTACCAAAAACAGTAGCAGCATATTAAACGAAACTTTCTCCGACTCAAATGATTGGGCCTATTTTTGTTTAATTTGATGCAAATAAGGGACATGGTGGCGTCAGCGCCTAAACTTGAATGTCTTATTAAACACTTGAGCAGCACAAACGATGCACAAGCGAACTATTTTGGTTGAATTCGTAGCATATTGTGGGGTTGAGTAACTTCCGAATGACCTATAAAACATTGAAACTTTGTTTCTTTGTAGCAGCACAAACATATCCAAGACACACACAATTAAGCCTATTTTTCCTGAGGTTTGGGGGTTGTATATGGGCCAAATTTACGCAGGTCATTTTTTGCCGCAGCTGGCAACCCTGTCGGAAATAAAGACTTAATATTCCAATTCCGAGTTGGAAACGTTATTATAACTAGTCTGTAAGGCCAACATTTCGCCGTGGGTTTCCAGTCTTCGTTAATTCAGACGTCACATGTGCATTTTTTCATTCCCACGTGATCATGTAATTGTGTTCCATATTCAGTTATGACCTCACAAACGTGCAAATTACAAATTGATCTCACTGACACAGTCGGGCGGACAGACTGTGCTACTCTGCGTCTGAGTCGGTAAAAGATCTGGATGAAAATGGATACAGAGGAGGGCAGTGCATCATTGCGTTTGGAGAACGAGACATTGCGGAATGAGAATGACAACCTGAAAATAGTGCTTGGGTTGCTGAAAGAGAACGTAGAACTGAGGTCGAAACTGGAAAACACCATCCTAACCAGTGATACTCTCAGGGAATCGACAGGTACAGCTGATCCAGTGGTATTTACGCACTAATATCGTGCCATGGTCTCTGCCACCAGAGGGCACCCAAGACGCGTCACCCAGATCAGTAACATTTCAACGTATTAGAAGGCAGTACCACCATCCAAATCCATTACTACGTGGATCAATGACTTACATTTTATTGGTCCTACAACATTATTAAACCATCATTTGTTTTTTGCAAAATATATATATACTGCTTAAGAATTGTATGTAATTGTAAAACGAGTTAACTTTATACCTACGCCTTCTCACCCCAGGCAGGAAAACAACTGTTCAGTGGCAAGACACCTTTGATGAGGACAGATTCAAACATGACCTGCATCAAACATCTAAACATCCCCACAGAACGTCCTCCCCGGTTCACTTGGAGTCGTACACCACGGGAAGCAAACTCACAGACCTCCATCAGCATGATGACACCGCAAGTTACTCCTATATGTCCCAGAAGGTCAAAGGTGCGTGTGAGATTCAATGTAACAAATGTGAATTAAAAATGAACGCAGCCAACAGGGTTGTGATTAAAACATGTGTGTATATCTATATAAATATATATATATGCTCTTTTAATTAGGGACTTGGTATTTTTAATATGTAGTATTACTACTGCCTTAATCAAACGTAGCACATTTACGAAACATGTTGCCATAGAATTTGAGTTTTCATGTTATTGTGCAGATCCAGAACGGTTGCTGGGGGAGATAGCCTTTCAGTTGGATCGCAGGATATTGGCCTCTATCTTCCAGGGCCAGTCCAGACTCTATGGGTTCACTGTCCTTAACATACAGGACAAGATTACACAGGTAAGAAGCCCCAGGTGTGTGTGTGTGTGTCTGTGAAAACGATAAATGCAATTGTATATTAATAATGATCTCAAGATGGAAGTTTGAACCGTGTTTGGAGGCTGTTAAGTGTTTCTGATGAATAATTTTCAGTTGTACAAACTATGGAGTTAAACAAGCTGCTCTTTAATGTTTTACATGGGTGCCACACTTAAAATAAACTCACAAGGTTAACAGAGTCTTGTAATTTACTCAGACCCAAGTTTCTCTTGTCGACAGGTATCCACACACCCTCTGACAGGGAAGGTGGACGAGGGCTATCGACTCCAGTTGTCTCAGCGGCACATTGAGCTGATGGACAGACTGAACCAGCTGGGCTACAACACCACTCTCCACCCACCCTTCACAGAGTTCATCATCAACACCTACGGCATCCTAAAGCAGAGGCCCGACTTCTATTGCCGCCAGGAGTTAGGCTACAACAGGTGACCGTGTGACTCGATTGAGGGCACAGCAGTGGCTGTGTGAGCATCGTGGCTCTCAATGCACGATGCTCAACCTCACTTTGACCATTATGAATGATTTGTTGTCACATTCGCTAACATTGGCAGGTGCAGGTGTTTTAGATGTGTTCTGGTTGATGTGTTTTGGTCTTACCCTGTGCCCGTGTGGTTTTCCTCTGGTATAATCTATACAGCCCAGCCTTCCTGAGGAGAGTGGTGGTCAACGCCAGTCCTTCCAAGCTGCTGAAGGACATGCTGCTGCTGCTCAACTGCCTGTCCTATATGTCCAGGCTGGACCACAAGCCCCTGTTTCTCTGGTAGATGGGCCCAGGACTAACTCTGGTCCTGGGTGTGGCACAAGGCTAGCTCATGCGAAGCTTTTCCAAACACATAGGACCAGAGGTGGACATCTGTCTTCACAGCGGCAGATGTCATCCGGCTTTCATACAATAAACAAGTGACTCAGACTCACTCTTGACGTGTCTGCGTTGGTATTGCTTTGAAGAGGGTGCTCTCTCACACACACACAGCCTTCACACTCACGTTTGGAGAGGGTGCCCTCTCACACACACACAGCCTTCACACTCGTGTTGGGAGATGGTGCTCTCTCACACACACACACCCTTCACGGTCACGTTGGGAGAAGGTACTCTCTTACACACACAGTGCCTGATGCCGCACATTTGGAGAGGGTACTCTCTTACACACATCCTTCACACCCATTCATTCCATCTTTAAATGTGAAAAGGTCTGGTGTAATTTGTCTTGATTTCAGCCTTTACATTAACAAAAGCTGCTTTTCAGTAACGATGTGTAGACTTTGGCAGAAAAATTTACAAATAAAAAAATGTCATTATTAATTTAAGTAACCCACGTACATCATATACCAAACCAGTTGGGACAGTCTTCAGTCATTTGCCTCACTTGACTCTTGAAACCAGGCTGGGTTGCGTTCAGTTGATGTTGACGTTCTGGGAAGTTTAAACCGTAACATTGTTTAAAAAACAGTTAATAAACGGAAGAGATTGTGGAAAGCTAGGCGTGCTACAATTAAGTCACTCAAAAAGGAATTCAGACTTCAAAACCACACCTGTCCATTACCCCTAAACATAACCAAAAGCTGAGAAAAAGTGGGTCGAAAAACAGACAAAAAGCGTTTTGACTGTTCAGTACCGAGCGTTATTCGGTAATGACGCTAACGTTTAATCCGACTGAATGCACTTAAATAAGAGTCCACCCACTTAGGACGAACAGTGAGCCAGCCGGTCCCTTGCAATTATTTCATTATATTTTATACAGGGATGTTTTCTGAAACACAGACATGGCACGTGAATTTAAACGCAGCCACTGTTGCCATTTTGTAGGATAAATGTACATAATTTCATTGAGGAGGTGGACTAGCATGCAGACAGGTAAGAATAGAGCAGGTGCCTATTCGTCGTATGCTAACCTGGTTAGCTGCATTACTAGCTAAGCTGCTATCGGCTGGTGGATTACTACTGGCAAGATAACCTAGAATCCGTAGCCAACATTCATTCACGAACCTATAATGTTTTAATGCAAAATCCTTCGGACGCTCTTGTTCGTGAAATAAAAAAAACCCTGAGCATCTGCGAACTGGCTAGGTAATATGCTAACTCAGGTTGGTAAAAAATGTAACTGGGTTAAATGTCTGTTGCTAGTAATACTTGCTGAACACGTCACTCAATGCAGTCACGCGCACAACAGTGCACGGGGCGAGTCTATTGAATCAAAGTTACGCGCACACCCTACTGCAATTTGACTACTGCTGTAGCCATCGGTGACACACATTGTGGGAGTGCCCGCTATTACATGTCTGGATATGATGATGATGATGATGTTGGTTGGGCAGTGTCACAGGACAGGTGACAGCCTTTATAGTAAAGGAATGTGCGCAAACTAGCTATGTATGTTCGCTTTCTGACATGTTTCCAACCGGTGGACAACTAAATAATAGTGCTTTACCACTCTGCATATCTGTCACTGTCACTATTGCGATTCGGATTAGCGAAATCTTGCAGATGGTGACGTCTGGATTAACTGAGGTTTGTCGGAGAGACCCGTATTTAATTTTTATTATGCCCTTTTATCTAAAAATGACCTGTTTATTCACCATGCCCTTTTGTGTGCAGTAAGTCAATATGATAGTTATTTTGACCTCTAGTGATCCCGTGCGCCCTGTTTGGCTCACAATGGTTTCTCAAACCCCAACAATTTGCCTCCAAACGAAACATTGCGACGCATCATTAACTTATCTAAATAGTGTTGTTGTCAGGAAAGACCTCATAACACCTCTGTAATGCTCTTTTTCCTTTTCACGTTCAGTCTGTATTGTGTTCTGATTTTCCACTGCTTCCAGCAGATTCCAGTTGGTCTAGTCGGATGGTGAGGTGAGGTGCTGGAGGTCCTGATGCCTGCTTGGTCTATCTGTGTCCAGAGGTGACTTAGGGTGTCATGGCTCTGCGTGAGTCCCCGTTCCCCAACTGCTTTGCGGAGGGTCTCCACACTGTTGGCTGGTGGCTCATCCTGCCCTGCTTCTGGTTCTTAGACCGCCTCATTGCAGGTTGCATGTCCACCAGCCTGGAACGTTACCAGCGGGTGGAGCAGGAGTGTTACCTCCACCCACTCAAGGTATTTTTCGGCTCCATCCTTTTCCTCGTCCTCTTCCTTGCCGCTGCTCCCTTGGCCCTCCTGGGTTTCCTGCTCTGGGCTCCTCTCCAGGTCACCCGCCGGCCCTTCTCATACCACCTGGAGCCCCCATCAAGGCCAGCGCCGGACCACCAGGACGGGGAAGCAAACCAGGGATTTGGGTTGGGCGGCACAAAGGCCACATTTGGCTTCCTGACTGCCAACCTGTGCCTGTTGCCGGACGGAATCGCGCGTTTCAACAACCTGGGGCACACGCAGTGCCGCGCCGCAGCCATCGGCCAGGGCATTGTGCAGGGCGTGAACCGGCCCCACATCCGCATCTTTGTGGACTCGCCCAGCAGCTGTGGCACTCTGAGCCCCTCCAGCAGCCTGCTCCCCGGCCCCGCCGCCACCGGCCCGGCGTCATACGGTGCCACCGCGGCCAAAGACGGCCAACCCCAGCATCCGCCCGCTGTGACGGACCATTCGGACGGGGTCGTGGGCGTGGCCCCAGCAGCACCCACCAAACCCAGTGAGTCAGACTATGTGGTGCACGTACCCCTGGATGACACTGAGGAGCACTCCCAATCTACCCCCGCCTCCCCAGATGTCCACGCCAACCAGAACTCCAACGAGCGCGGCGGCGGCAAGAGCCACCGAAACCCTCCGCGGGCCCTCCGTACCCAGGGAGGTCTGGCCAGGTCAGGTGATGTGCCGTGGGATGTGTCCTCTCTCTTCCCAGCCAACGTGGACATCCTCTGTCTGGAGGAGGTGTTTGACAAGAGAGCTGCGTGGAAGCTGACGGATGCCCTACGGCCTCTGTTCCACCACATACTGTACGACGTGGGCGTGTACGCCTGCCAGCCGCCCGGCACCTGCTCCTCCTTCAAGTTCTTCAACAGCGGCCTTTTCCTGGCCAGCCGACACCCGCTGCTGGAGGCTCAGTATCGCTGCTTTCCCAACGGACACGGGGAGGACGCCCTGGCTGCTAAAGGCCTGCTTTGTGCCAAGGTAGTTACTTCTCGGGGGTCTGTGACTAATTACTGTGAATACCGTGGAATGTTTTGACAACCGCAGATGGTAGTTGGTTGTGTGTGGAACGCAAGCTGTTAACAAACGCTAGGGGTGATGGACAGTAATAACGGAAGTCACTGTTTCTGGGGTGTTTCAGGTGCTAGTTGGCCAAAGTCACGAGCAGAAGAATGTGGTTGGCTATTTTAACTGCACACACCTCCATGCACCAGAAGGCAAGTTATCTTCAGAAATCCTATTTAGTTTAGAGTTTTTTTTCTTATCTTCTAGGATGATTTCTGGGCCATTTCTTGTACTTTATTCGACGGACTGTGGACAAAGTGAAGCAGGATGGATTCCAACCCATGCTACAGCAGTACATGTGCCATGGAGGCAGCCGTTTAGACGGTTTGACCGCCCTTCTTCACAGGGCACTACGTATGACCGGGACCTATTAAGCTTTGGTCAAATGCAGTGCATTATGTAGGGCATAGGGATTCATTGGGGATGTAGGTGTCCAGGCTCTTCTCTATGCTGTGATATTGTCTGTTTTACAACAGAGGGGTCAAACCTATTCCACGGAGTGCCTTTTGGTCCCACCTAAACATCCAGGTGAGGGAAGAACCTAACCAGTTAGTGACCTAATTAATCAATCAAGTACAAGGTGAAAGACAAGAACCTGCAGACACTCCGTGGAACCAGTTTGACACCTCTGGTTTACAACATGTTCGGGTGTCACTGGGATCACTGGGATCTGTTTCTTCCTGTTCAGGTGAAGGGGAGATCCGGTGTGAGCAGCTCGACATGATCACCAAGTGGATCCATGAGTTCCAGGAGGTTAATAGGAAGCCTGATGAGGTGGTTGTGTTCGATGTGCTCTGTGGGGATTTCAACTTTGACAACTGCTCACCTGGTATTATTGTAAACTACACCAAGTGCACTACTTTGATGACTGCTCACCTGGTATTACTGTAAACTACACCAAGTGCACTACTTTGACGACTGCTCACCTGGTATTACTGTAAACAACACCAAGGGCACTACTTTGACGACTGCTCAGCTGGTATTACTGTAAACAACACCAAGGGCACTACTTTGACGACTGCTCACCTGGTATTACTGTAAACAACACCCAGGGCACTACTTTGATGACATCTCACCTGGTATTACTGTGAATGATACAAAGTGCACTTCTTTGATCATAGACCTAAATAATACAGTAAGCAAAAGCTTGTGCTTTGGGAAAGGAGCTTAATCGCCTGAACTGCGTATGTGTAACATTGCTTCTACCTCGGTTTTTCTTTGTGCTTGTCATTGATTAGATGTTCTTGAACAGAAGCACAGTCTGTTTGATGAGTATACGGACCCCTGCAGGGCCGGTCCTGGTCAGGAGCATCCCTGGGTTATGGGTGAGAACCGTCTGGCCTATCTGTATTTTATGGTTTCAAATAATAATTCAGTCAGCATCTGTAGCACATATCCAAATAAAAACACAATGGAACTCAAGTGTGTTAATAAAAAAGGTTACTATGTAGTGTACGTAACAGAGTAGCTCTGCACTAAAAAGTTTAAAACAAAAATAATCGAAATAAAAAAATATCTACAAAATGTACAGGAGCTCTTTGCATTGGCTGCCTCACGCCGTCATGGCAACTGTGGAACGTCTTTGTGTAGCAAACTAGTTCAGACCAGGAAACACGCTCTCTGTGTTGATGGTGCAGGCCTAATATTTGTGTGTATTGTCTGTGGTATTTCATTCAGGCACTTTACTGGAACAGCCTACTCTGTATGATAAAGACGTAAAGACCCCAGAGAATCTTCAGAGGTATGCTTCAGACTACATTCACAGGGCCCTGGGCCACTGCACACCAGGGAGGAACAAGGTGTTATTCACAAGGTGTCCTGATTGTTCCCTGGTCACAACCTTGTCTTTGTAGGACTCTGGAGAGAGAGGAGCTGAGGAAGAAGTACATCTCCCCTCCGGTGGCCCTTAAAGACTGTCCCATGGTCTACCCTGAGTTGGGCCAGCCCTGGGTGGGGCGTCGAATCGACTACATCCTCTACAGAGAGAGCAGCATCGCCAAGAACTGCCGAACTGTACGTACCCCACCCCCAGTTAACTATCACATACCTGCATCCTCATTTGTCAGCGTAGAGGAATACACACCTGAAGTTCTCCCCAAAAATTGTTGATCATCTTCTAACAAGGGCACATGCATCTAACACATTGACTATAGGAACTGGTTGTTCCCTTACCATCTAATCTACCCAGACCGTACCATGTGCCCTTGGTAGGAGATGATCCACGCTATTCACTTCTCCTGTGTGATTATGGTTTGGCTCATCACTGTATATCTGTCATTTACTTCATAGTTCTAATCTATATCTGTTATTCACTTTATAGTTGTACATAGGGGTGTGCGATATGACGATATTTAATCGTGGACTATTAAAATGTCTCCACGATTCACTTTTTCGGAAATATCGTAGAATCGCGCTCCAGTGCACATTCAATTAGATGCAGATCTATGGCGTTTTTTCAGCTACGTATCAACATGCAATGCGCGGTGCGCTATATGTCAGCGTGTTAACACTAGAAGCGCCAACAGCCCATGCCCGCGGGCGTTGCAGTTAGTAATTAAAATAAATATATAATGTTGAAAAGCTACAGCCTCGTTCTTCCATGACTTTTCCTAAATACGTGCATTTTACCTTGTCCCGTTTTCAGAAACTGGACGCGTTTTGGTCTGATCTCGTTTTGGTCTGATCTATATTGGACTCGTTTTGGTCTGGTTTATATGAAACTGGATCCGTTTTGGTCTGGTCTATATAAAACTGGATGCGTTTTGGTCTGGTCTACATGAAACTTGACGCGTTTTGGTCCGATCTATATGAAACTGGATAAATGTAACGGATTAAGCACTGCTGTCTCGTGTGCACTCATAACAACACTAATGAACACTGTGCGCAGTGCAACCGGTTAGTATGCGTGTCCTGCTCAGGCAGACAAAAGCTGCGAGATATACATAGATAATAGATTGATTGGCTTGGTTGAATTTGAATGAACTAGAAAAAAGAGGTAGGCCTACGTTTATAAAGAAATATATGTTTTACTAAATAAACAGAACGAAAATATAAAACGAAATTGATTAATGTATCTACCGGGTAACAGCAGAATATACCCGACGGTGACCAATATACAAACTGTGTTGTAAAATACGTGTTTCATTGTCTATAGTGCCTTAGTTACTGGGCTGTAATTACTATAATACATTTTACAAATGTAAATGATCGAATTATACACTGTAGCCTAATGTTTTTATTTCAACAGTCTGTGTTGCAATATATACGGCCAATCATGCGCAAATCATTTGATTGCGCGTCACTTGTGATCTAAAATGTTTTAGCATTTATTACATCAAAATAGGACATACAGTTTGATGGATTTTCATTTATTCGATCTTTAGAAATTTAAATATCATAGCCTGTGCATTTTAAAATCATGGTTTTAATTTTGTATTGTATGGCTACATAAGACAATAAATAGGCTACATACTATTTTAGTAAAATGTTTTACTGCATAATTCACAATTCATTTAATTCAGGATGATAACACAGTAGATCATCTGATGCTGTAGATGGATGGCAGGTTACACAGTGAATGGATGGTGAAGCTGCGGATGAGAATGAAGGTGCTTCTTTGCACCATTGCACTTCCATTAAATATACACGTGATTAAAATATGCTACTTTAACATTTTTTTCCCTTTTATGTTTTGTTACCTTGTAACGCTATATTTTTTAAATGGAGATATAATTTGCTTGTATTGCAGCTCAGTAATTAGCAAAATAGTCTTAAAAAGCAACATGAAAAAGAATCGTGATAAAATCGTGAATCGTGATTTTTCCTGAAAAAATCGTGATATGATATTTTTCCCATATCGCCCACCCCTAGTTTTACAATACCACAGTCATTTTCCTCATAGTTATACTGAATAACCGTCATTTACTTCATTGTGATACTATATATCTGTCATTTATTGCGATTCATATGTAAACGTGCCTTTTTGTTGTAATGTTTTCTCCTGTCTGTGCTGGTGGTTCCTCGCAGGAGATCGAGGAGTACACTTTTGTGACCCAGCTGGCTGGCCTCACTGACCACATTCCAGTGGGCCTGAGACTGAATCTGACCCTGGATTCAGAGGCCGGACAGTCAGACGAGTGACAACGCAAACATATAAAAAGCATTACTGTATTACTACGGGACGAGTGTGGACACATGGGGCTTCAACTCAAATGGCCGTCCATTCCCTACATAGTGGACCTGGGATGGAGCCATTCACTATGCATATCACACTACACGGGTACAACAAGACTTTTATTTTGAATTAGTCGCTTGTGATTTTAAAGGACCATTAATTAATGCTTGGTGGATAGGGTGGTGGTGATTTATTTATGCCACATGCAGGAAGATGTGAATTGCATGACAAATGGGACCCGATTCCTTATTTAGTGCACGGCTTCTGATCAAAGACTGTGGATGGGGGTTTGATTTGGACTATCATGTTCTGCTAGTTGTTAGATTTGATCAGTATTGATTTATTGATGCATAACTCAGTGACATTTATGTAGGCCTATTAGGCCAGGGGCATTGACGAGGAACAGTGATATTGATTTTATACAGTGACATTCTCACTTTTTGGTAAATTGTTTAAAATATTTGTATCTTTTTTACTCTAATTTCATGAAGAAGCTTTTATGATGGTGCTTTGATGTCTGTACGTAATAAATTGGCCCACTGAGATGTAGAAGGTCTTTGAGTTTCTGTATAAGACAGTGGTTGAAATTTGTTAATAAAATGTATATGACCAAGTTCAGTAAGACGATTTTAGAGATTACATTCACAATGTGTCATGTAGACACATACATCACAGGTGACAGAAACAGCTGTGTGGTTCTTTAAAAGCCCACTCCAATGCACCAGGGGGCGGTCATGCACTCAGAAACGACTGTATGCATTGGGGAATGCGTAAATTGCAACGAATCAACTTATGGCTGAACCAATCAGAGTTATGGTATTGAAAACGCTTCCTGTTTTAACACGGTCCCTGAAAAACAAGCAGGCGTGTAGTTTTAGTAAGCTGTGCCAATGACAAGATAGCCAAATCATGTGTTCACTAAATTGTTCAAGGACATTTCTGTCTCAAATGATTCAATTTAATTTTATTCACGGGTACACTGGGGTTGTTAGAGTTTCATGTTTAATTTCAAAAGCGTCGCAGAGCACACGGTTCATAAGTAGAGGTTACACATGCCTGTCCTCTCAACGACATTTTCCTTTACACCTTTCTTCTACATTTCAAAACGGTATGGGGAGATACAATTTCTCAGATTTTCCTAGTGAAAACCCACGGACACGTCAGGATGCATATGCAATGGAGAGTGAGTCGAGACACAGTAAGTAGAGCTACATTATTTAATCTAATACATGTAGCTAGGAAGTAAGGCTGTCTGAGAGCACTAACCAGGCACCTAATAAACGTGTGTTTATATGTGGGTTTGTTTTTGGCGTGTTGCTGTGTTGATCTTTTTGTGTATGCAATAGGGGTTGTCCATGTCTAGGTAGTCTCTTCTCGTGCCTTGGGCACTCTTGTCCTTCCATTGTATTCCTAATGGCATACAGGGGTTTAGTATGATAATAAACATAAACAGGCTGCCTATGAGGCTTGAGGATGGACTGAAATGTAATTATATGATAATAATGATATGTAATATGGCCTTCATTCTCTTTAGTTTTAGGGGAACTGCAGGAGAAATTTAACATCGACATGTTGGTGTCTCTGCTTCGCCAGGAGAATGCAGCAGACATCTGTGTCATCAAGGTGCCAGAAGATATCAAGTACGCTGAATACTTTGTCGTTGTCAGCGGTTCATCAACAAGGCACCTCCGTGCTATGGCTCTCTACGCCATGAAAGTGGTAATTCATCCATTGGATACATTTTATGGCTGCAAAATTATGTTACATTTTACAATAGTTCTAGCATTCCTGGCTTTAATAATTGCAATACAATAAAAATATATAAACAAGTGTTCTGCGTACCCAAGCCATTTTTTTCTGTATTGCTTCTTAGACCAGGAAGTCACATGGGTCAACTGCAAGTTTACTAAACCTCTAATGACCTCTGTTAGATCTCAGCCATTTGTCAAAACTTGAACCTAGAATGTGGTGGTCAGCTTGGTGCTATGAAACAAGGACTTTAACACTGTTTGTCAAATGTTTTTTGTTCTCACTGAATTTTGTATTCTGCTGCAACTGGTAAAGGAAATGCGCCTTGTCTATGGTAGCACTTAAATATTGTTTGTTTTTTATTTTGTTTAGTACAAATACACAAAGAACGACGCTCAGCCTTATGTAAAGATTGAGGGACGGGATGCTGAGGATTGGATGTGCATTGACTTTGGTGAGTGTTATCCATTTATGGATGGATATCTGTGTTATAAAACCTTTTTTTTGTTTCAAATACAAAACAGTGAATATTTGTGAGTTTTCCTTACCTTTAGTAAATAGTACAAGCACCCGTGCCACATTTACAACTTAAGTCTTCCTGCTTTGCACATCTAAAGACTGCAATTAATGCCAATTTATTTTTTATTGTTCAAGCTGTGCATTATGGAGGGGAAGCGTTAGTGAACATTTTCAACCCTTGTTATATATTCTCAATTGGACTGAGGTCCAGGCTTTGACTGGGGCTCTAGAGGACCTTTTTTGTCTTTATGCCACTAAACAGATTTTTTTCTGAAATGTCACGTAACGACAATCTCCCAATAACTTAATAGTGATTAATAACTAGTTAATATATTGCAGTGATGCATTTAGGTGAAAATAACCGTATGTTGTTACTCCTGTTTGATCCTCTGTTCTCTCTTTCACACCCACCTGTTAGGAAACATGGTGGTTCACTTTATGCTGCCAGAGACTAGAGAGGTGTACGAACTGGAGAAACTCTGGACCTTACGATCCTTTGATGAAAAGCTGAGCAACATCCCTGAGGAGACTTTCCCGGACGACTTCATTTATTCAGCTGATTTTAATGTCACCAAGTGACTCAATCATGAAAGAACTCAGTTGGGAGAGATTTGTTGATTATTGAATATACACAAACAATCTAATGCACATCTGAAATTGCACCCCCAATGTTCGTCAAAACTCCGATAGGGTGCTGTTTATGTATTAGATTGTGAGAAAAATGCTTTTGTACTGGCCAGAAATGCTTCTGTAAATTAAAGTTGTTTGAAACTCAGAACTGTGTATCTATAATAACACAACGGTCAAGGACATTTTCCAACGGAACCTGCCCCTGGATTTAGGGCTACGGTAGGTGAGTGGGTCTGAATGGCATTAGTTTTGACATTTATACTAAGTTTTTGTATTGGGTTAATTAAACTCCAGAAATATTGTTTGTTGTTGTCTCCCTTGGTACGTCCTTTAAACTCAACATTTTTTGCAACACACTTCTAAACCTGTTTTTACTTTCCACCTGTTTTTACTAGTTTCCACAAAACCAACCGGTGTTTATAAACCTACCTGGTAAATATTGGTTAGCCTTTTGATAACCTAATTCATTTGTTTTATATTAAATATGCTCCATGTCTGAGGATCCATTTCGGCCTAGCGACAATCTAGCCAGCCATTCGTATTGTGATTAGTATGCCAAAATATATCTACTTGGACCTATCGGTGATGGACCGTGAGAACAGTGAGTGTTTTTTACGTTTCTATATATTCTGAATTATAATGATAAAATACATCCTGTGCGCAGTATAATTCACTTTCCTTTTAGTGGAACTGGTTGCTGTCATGTTTTGGGCTCGGGTATAGCTGCACGTGGTACACATTAGTAATCTGAACGCTGGTTGAACATTTTGCCTTTGTTGATTGATGCAAGTAATTCCATTATGGACACCCACCCGTGCATCTACACAGTATACATCCACGGTTATTCTTCGTTTTTGATATTGTGTTAGATTGTCAATGAAGACCAACCCATTGAAAACATTAATAATGACTTGGCACACATATTGCCCAGCAGCCCCAAAGTGACTTGGAACACCCAATTTTACCTCAAAAAGGTAAAATAATGGAAAGTTGAGAGGAAAGTTGTATTGTATTTTGGTTTGTGATATTGGTTTGCAGTGGTAGAAAGTATAGAAATGTTTTCATTGAGAACAGTTGGAAAGGATTGCACACCTCACAATCATGTAACAAAAAAGCTAGTTTAGGGTGTTGTTGTCACTAACTGTGGCTAAAAAAAGCTTGTTTTCTGGGGATATTTTCCGGTACGTACTGTTTGAAGTAATGTGTAATGTAGAGAAAATAGGTGTGAAAAAAGAATTCCCCAGACGCCTAGATAGTGGCCATTATTTTATCACCATTGCTTATCTGACACACAAACACACACACCGACATTTTCAAAACAAGTATACGTTCAATGTATCATCTTGTGCCGCTATCTCAGTCATTGCTGGAGCAGATGAGTAATGATGCAAAAGAGTGTGACGGATGTATGGCAGAGCAGAAGACAACGCAGAGCAAATCAGTGCAGCTGGAGAAACACCTGCAAGATACCGGAGAGGCACTTCCGATATGTCTGTGTGTCATCACAGGTACCAGAGAATGAAACCACCAGGGAGCGGTCACGCAGACACAAATTCAATAGTTGTTGAAAGGGGGCTTGAAAAAAATATACCAAATTCCAATTGAAACAGAGCTATATATGCCGTTGATGACTAATCAGTTTGAAATGACAAAAGGTTCGGAGGTTTTGTGTTATAAAATCACATGCCAATTAAACTGTTTATAAGTTTTAGATTGTGAGTTTACTACCGTGGTCCTTCATTGTCTCAGGGTTGTTGTTGGCCCCTGGAGGACTTTAGTGTGGCCCATTAATGTGTCACCACACTGCGTTAAAAGTATGTTTGACTTGTGCCAGTCCTCACACTGATGTGTTATCGTAGTGTGGCTCCCTATTGAAAATGCTATTAAAAATATTCAACTCTTAAAGGATCTACATGTAGAATGTTTTGCATTGTAATATCAGAATATATATCCATAGGTTATCTGCAGTAATAGTGGAATGGATGTGTTCGATGACATTTACTCACCGGAAATGATAACGCGTTTGCACTTAGCACACAAAATACACGTCTATAATGCCAAATGTTTATTAGATGATAGAATACACGCCGACGCCATCCCTCTTTTCCATTGGCTTCACACAATCATGTGACTATCTGCCCTCAAACAGCAGAAAGCGGAATCCCTCTGACATTTCTTGGTTGATAAAATTATACACTTTTCCCAGAATTTCAAGTGGAAAAACCAGCAGTGAATCATTGTGCCATTTAAATCTCTGTTAGATTTTTTAAATATATTTCTTACAGCTTTTGCTAGTCAACCAAAAGTAAAATAAAGTTTTAAACGGTTGTTGATGAAATTCATCTGACTTCTACATGGTGGGAACAAATTGGGAACATTGCTCTTAACCATTTTTATTTCAGTTGCTCTCTCAGATTTTGAACATGAAATATATGTAGTTGTTAGATGGAAAATATAAACTCATTAATGATGTCATAGTACACATTATTGCTTTCTCTGATTATCTATGTGTTTGAACACCATAAAAGCTTGGAAAATTGCCACTGTTTTGTCGTGCTGTTGTTCTAATTTCATGTTTTGCTATGAAGGGGGAGATACAGAACAAGAATCAAGTTGATGACTCATTGGGGTTGCAGTCTAGTCTGGAAGGATGACATTTCCTGAATTTATTCACACCTCCCGAATAGTAATTCATAAGGATGACACTAAAACTATAAAGTGACAGGACAAACACACCCTTTAATAGTCTGATTATTACTTTTCACATTGAGCTTGTCTTGTTTTCTTTCAGTTGCACTATTCTGGTTTCTATTCTACTAAACAGAGAAAGAACCCCGGGTAACAATAAAAGTGACAGCCGAGTGGAGTCGATCAGTGTTGTCACGAACAACCGCCTCTCTGTGCTCGTTACCATGGGGAAGACTGAGTCGGCTTGGAGTGACTAAAGTGACTCAGGACATGGTACGGGGCCTGTCAAACGGTGAGTTTACAGCCGGGTGTGTCCTATTGACTGCACTTCTTTTACCAATACCTGAGGATATCTCTGTGGTTAGAGTAAACGAGAAGTATCTAGGATCTCCGTAAAAACCTAACAGTAGTCGCCAGTCATCTCTGTGCTCGCTTACACTCTCACAACAGCAAATGTTTCTCCTCAAGGATCTTCCATTCCATTTGTGTTCAGTTTCAAGGTGAGATGCTGCGTTGGCTGAACGCCAGCCCGCTTCCAGATGCTCTGTTTTCTGTGAAGAAACGGATCCGGAGTACCAATTACACCCAAATGACCACCCTATTCCGTATATAATGCCACCAGGGGCAATGGTAGAAGATGATACACCATATATGGAACAAGGTGCTATTTGGAATTTTCACAGAACAGCTGGGTTGCCAAATATGTCTTCTTATAATGCCTTGATGATTTCCTGTAATTGCTGCGGGCTTTATTAGATTAGGTGGAAGATCTGAAGGAAATAGCGAGTGTGAATGTGTCTCCTCTCCCAGGTAGAAGATATTGACTTGACAAAGATTCCGAAGAAAAAAGATCAGATCGGAGAAACCAGAAACAATCCTTTCCAGGATATTGGCCAAGAAAGACAAGAATATGTGATGTTGCCTACTATGTTACTTCCTACTACCTGATTCATGCAGTCACTATATCAGCGTCACACATCATATCATATTGTTATGTATTTTATGTCCTATAGATGAGGCTGGGCGCTCTGGCAAAAACAAATGTATGTGTGGATGCGCGCAGGTGTTTGTGTGTCTGTGTTTGTGTGTCTCTGTGTGTTTTCTGTGTGTGTCTCTACAGCTCTGCCAGTGGTCTGCCGGTGATGAGTCTGGACAGGGTTTGATGTGGAGCCTATGAGGGATCTGAGTGAACGCTGGCCTCTGGTTCAAATGTCAAAGGGTCATACTCAATGCGAGTCCCAGATGGCTCCCTATTCACTATATAGTGCACTTTGTTTCCTTCTGGCTCATTGGGCTGTGGTCAAAAGTAGTGCACTATTATGCGGCGTCTCCCAACCCTCTTATCTGGCATCCTCGCATCACATTTGTATTTTATCCCTACACTGACCTACCCAATTCATAGAGTCAACTGACTCATCTGGCCTTTGTCTAGTTTGTAGTGAAAACCAATTTATGTTTTAGTGGTTTGGGGAACACTGCTGTGTAGGCTTGGTTATATTCCATTATGATCCCTCCGAGAGGTAGCCAATAGAAATTCAGTGTCTGCAGGACTTTGGTTGTTGGGAGGCGACTATACAGCTGTGTGCCGGGCTCAAATATGAGACCAGGATAAAATATAATCCTGAAGAGACAAAATGAGTGTGCTTTTTGAAGACTGTTTATAGATGTGTGTTCATCTGAAAGAGACTGTGGGCGTAACAGCGTATTGCTCTGGTCCGTATGTGGGGCTTGTGCCTGGTGGAACCCACTGCTTAAAGTTCGCCCATTTCCTGTCATACAACCTACATGTTTCATGAACTGAGGAACTTGACTTGCTCGGATTCTGTCCTCCATGTACTGTTGGTTTTACTCTGGACCGTTCGTCTTGCAGTCGGACCGGATCTAAGAATCTAGCAAAAGTCCACCCTCAACAATTCCCAAAGTAAAATAATTTTGTTTTCCTAAAATAATAATATGACAAAGGGATCAGGAAACTCACTGTGGCACTGTGGGGATTGGTCATCAGTGCCGTTTAGTTGACATGATTGAGATGTACTCCTGTGGCTAGTCTCTGTAGATGGGCTGCCTGCTGCTCTGGGTACAGGCACTAGTCTCTGTAGATGGGCACTAGTCTCTGTAGATGGGCTGCCTGCTGCTCTGGGTACAGGCACTAGTCTCTGTAGATGGGCACTAGTCTCTGTAGATGGGCTGCCTGCTGCTCTGGGTACAGGCACTAGTCTCTGTAGATGGGCACTAGTCTCTGTAGATGGGCTGCCTGCTGCTCTGGGTACAGGCACTAGTCTCTGTAGATGGGCACTAGTCTCTGTAGATGGGCTGCCTGCTGCTCTGGGTACAGGCACTAGTCTCTGTAGATGGGCACTAGTCTCTGTAGATGGGCTGCCTGCTGCTCTGGGTACAGGCACTAGTCTCTGTAGATGGGCACTAGTCTCTGTAGATGGGAACTAGTTTCTGTAGATGGGCACTAGTCTCTCTAGATGGGCACTAGTAACTGTAGATGGGAACTAGTTTCTGTAGATGGGCACTAGTCTCTCTAGGTGGGCACTAGTAACTGTAGATGGGCACTGGTCTCTCTAGATGGGCACTAGTAACTGTAGATGGGCACTAGTCTCTGTAGATGGGCACTAGTCTCTGTAGATGGGCACTAGTCTCTGTAGATGGGAACTAGTCTCTGTAGATGGGCACTAGTCTCTGTAGATGGGAACTAGTTTCTGTAGATGGGCACTAGTCTCTGTAGATGGGCACTAGTCTCTCTAGATGGGCACTAGTCTCTGTAGATGGGCACTAGTCTCTGTAGATGGGCACTAGTCTCTCTAGATGGGCACTAGTCTCTGTAGATGGGCACTAGTTTCTGTAGATGGGCACTAGTCTCTGTAGATGGGCACTAGTCTCTGTAGATGGGCACTAGTTTCTGTAGATGGGCACTAGTCTCTGTAGATGGGCACTAGTCTCTGTAGATAGGCACTAGTCTCTGTAGATGGGCACTAGTCTCTGTAGATGGGCACTAGTCTCTGTAGATGGGCACTAGTCTCTGTAGATGGGCACTAGTCTCTGTAGATGGGCACTAGTCTCTCTAGATGGGCACTAGTAACTGTAGATGGGCACTGGTCTCTCTAGATGGGCACTAGAAACTGTAGATGGGCACTAGTCTCTGTAGATGGGCACTAGTCTCTGTAGATGGGCACTAGTCTCTGTAGATGGGCACTAGTCTCTGTAGATGGGCACTAGTCTCTGTAGATGGGAACTAGTTTCTGTAGATGGGCACTAGTCTCTGTAGATGGGCACTAGTCTCTGTAGATGGGAACTAGTTTCTGTAGATAGGCACTAGTCTCTGTAGATGGGCACTAGTCTCTGTAGATGGGAACTAGTCTCTGTAGATGGGAACTAGTCTCTGTAGATGGGCACTAGTCTCTGTAGATGGGAACTAGTCTCTGTAGATGGGAACTAGTCTCTGTAGATGGGCACTAGTCTCTCTAGATGGGCACTAGTCTCTGTAGATGGGCACTAGTCTCTGTAGATGGGCACTAGTCTCTGTAGATGGGCACTAGTCTCTGTAGATGGGCACTAGTCTCTGTAGATGGGCACTAGTTTCTGTAGATGGGCACTAGTCTCTGTAGATGGGCACTAGTCTCTGTAGATGGGCACTAGTCTCTGTAGATGGGCACTAGTCTCTGTAGATGGGCACTAGTCTCTGTAGATGGGCACTAGTCTCTGTAGATGGGCACTAGTCTCTGTAGATGGGCACTAGTCTTTCTAGATGGGCACTAGTAACTGTAGATGGGCACTGGTCTCTCTAGATGGGCACTAGAAACTGTAGATGGGCACTAGTCTCTGTAGATGGGCACTAGTCTCTGTAGATGGGCACTAGTCTCTGTATATGGGCACTAGTCTCTGTAGATGGGCACTAGTCTCTGTATATGGGCACTAGTCTCTCTAGATGGGCACTAGTAACTGTAGATGGGCACTAGTCTCTGAAGATGGGCACTAGTCTCTGTATATGGGCACTAGTCTCTGTAGATGGGCACTAGTCTCTGTAGATGGGCACTCGTCTCTATAGATGGGCACTAGTCTCTGTAGATGGGCACTAGTCTCTGTATGAAGCAAATTGGATACAATAGATCTGTAACCAAGCAGGTTTAGTGGAAAGTGGAATTGAGGTGTTTTTCCAGGGTTCTGGGGATACTCTGCCCTATGTCAAGGAGAGGCTTTTGTCTCTATTTAATCCGTGTCTAAATATAGAAATGACTTTGGTGTTGAGAATAATCCTCATGCAGTTTATGGGGTCTGTTTGTGAACTGTGAAATGTATTTTGTGGCGTCAACAACTCTGCTGGCAGCTGCATGACCCAGGTTTCCATGGTAATCTGGACAGTGGCGATCTGAACCTGGATATTAGCGGAGTGAAACTGGTCACTAATCCTGAAAACCTTTCCTTAAATTTGATTTTGGGACCTAAGCTTTACAGTGTGTCGTTCTGATAATACCTCATAAAGGCGACTTGCATGGCGCTTATTTAAAGTATCCATGGTTGCATCCATAGTTTGAGAATATAACGTCAGTTTGTAATGGTCTTCACACTGAAATACAATAACTGCAAACATGTTGTGTTTTCCTATGTCAGGAAGCCAGTCTCCATTGACACTTACATATTTTGTTTATTGAATTAAAAGTTTTTTCCAAACCTTAAGCATTTGGTATTAACGCCTAACAGTAACACTAACCGTGATGTCTAAATTGAACCTTCAATCCTTCTTGTATGGATGTTAAGTTTGACTTAAAATCTTAATCACTCATTTCAGAGAAAGAATCTGCCTTTCTAACATTAGTTCTGTATTGTATTGCTAACACACACCTGACTTCCTGCCCTAATTAGGAAGCCTATTTAAAATGAGTGTTTGCAAGCCACTTTTGTGGTTCATTGTTTCTGTTCTGTGTGAGGTTGCTGTCGTTATTTTGTTGTTTTGTAGTTTAAGTTTGAAACAAAAGGAAGATAGTATTTTCCTGAAAAGCTCATACCTGCATCCTCCTCACACCAGCACCGACACCATCGTGACAGAATCCTCAGAGAAAATTGTTCCAAATTGTCTTCTTACCCTTTAGTTTTGGAGATGTAGTTACCTGTTTAGGACTCTTATTTCAAAAACTACAGTTTGAGGATTTTGTCATCAACAAAAGCCTTTTATTTCGAGAGTAATTTAGACCCATCTTTATTACATACCATTTTTGCATTCATTCTTTTTGTTATTAATTCTCAAACAAATGTTTTCCTTTTTCCTTTAATATACGCTATTATTGAATAATGAATAGCAGTAACATAAAAAGAAAATGTTTTATAGTTTGTTGTTCTTGTTAACTAATAATGCTGACCAACTGCCAGTCTGACAAACTCTTTATCACAAAGCAGGCAATATAAAAAAAGAAAACTAAGTTTTAAAACCAAGTCTGCACTCTGGCAATTGAGCAGCAATTTTGTTCATGGCGAGATCAATTTAGTTGACATGGGCTGGATAACTGGATGAACACCGAACCGGCTGTCAGCATTGATCAGTGTGAACTAAAATGCTGTCCCAAATGCCTCCCTATTCACTATGTAGTGCACTGTGACCCAGTCAAGAAAGAGTGCCTGTTCCTTCTTGTACTTTTTAAATGAGAATTGTTTAACAATTGATTTAACATTGTTCAATAAAGGTGAACAAAAAACATGACAGGTTGATGATTTGTAAAACGGATATCATCTCTTGACAGATTTTTTTGTGGTGAATTATGTGTCGGATGAACAGCGACGCGACACTCCATCACATTCTGTTCAACTATTACCAACACCAGTCTGGGACACCAAAGAACAAGCATGGCTCATCAAGCAAATGTGTGAATGAGTCCAAAGAGAGGACCTGTAAATGACTTGAGTTGCTCAAGCTAATGGATGCACGATCATTATCTTCCGTTAATGGGCTGACTCGATCAAGTGACCCCGCTGTGCCCTCCGCTCTCCAGGTTTAAGCAGCTACGTTCTTGACGGGCCCCGGGCAACGTCGGTTCGCTACTGAAGAAATTAGGTGCTCTTTGTCAAGTCAATTCTAATTACTGAATAACACAAAGACTAAGCAGCTCGGCTGTCTTGACTGAATAAATGCATTCAAGTCAATTGTCAAACGTGTGCTGAGGAAACGTTGTTCCCCCTGAACCTTATTGTTCACAAGACATGTCTGAAGGGCTGGCACATTGACTTGTTTCACACAGCGCACAGTAAGGCTGCATTTTCCAACAAAGGACTGTACGGCATGTATTAGTTGCTTAGGTGTTGTTCAATTGTTTTGCATAGCTCGTGGTAACAAATACATTAAAAAAACGGATGATTTGATCACCTGAACTAAGACGACTGTATGGGTGGAGTTGGACGGTGGCAGATGTACCAAAGAGGGAATCTACTTCTCTTTTGTGCCTCCATCAGATGTTATGTAAACGACTAATGTCACTGAGTAGAAGCTGTAGAAGTAGAAAATCATGTAAACATTCATCTGGTGGACATATTACTGAGTACAGGTAAAAATGTTAAGAACATCTTCAACGATTATACACAGATCAGCCATAGTATTATGGTCACTGAGGGACATTAAGTGCATAACACTGATGAACTTGTGTGTGGTCCGATCCAAGAGACGAGTTGCTGAAGCTCAAATTGCTTTACCCAATATGATCTTTATAGGGGGAGACCAGGGAAGTCTGTAACACTGGGTTAGTTGTAACACTGTCAGTTTGACCAATCAGAAAAGAGGTGCAGTGATGTCATCAATATCATACACTCGTATTTCCTTTTCGAGCTCACATGAGAATTGGCATGTCTCTGTTAGCAAAACAGTGACCTTTTCAACCCAAAAACCGCTTTTTAGGTAAGAAAGTATTTTTTATCAAGATTTTTTGCCTATATTTGTTGTTGCAATATTGCACCTTATATCACTTAAATTAGCTGTTTCTCTAGCTACATTTTTTATTTTAAACCTTAAACAGTGAGGCAAAGCTATGCAATGCCTGGTGGTTGTGGGGATGTGTGTAACAGTAGTTCTGCATTACGTACAATACTTTGCAAACCCAAGGCCAAAATAAATATCAGTTCTGGGCACACAACGTCTGCACTAAATTTGTCACAATAGTGACCGTGATTGAACCAGTGACACAGGCACATTCAGGAATACCGTCCACACACACAAATTAAAACAAACACACACAAGTATTTTCAATTAATGTAAAGTTTAAAAAAAATAATGGTTTCTGTCACTTTTTAAGTTGTGGGGTAGGTTGTAACAACGGAACTCTTTGTATTTGACACTAAGTCACATAACCTGTGCTTGTGTAGTAGATGTTCAAGTGAGTTATATTTGTAGAAGACAAATACGGGTAGTATGTATCCAAGTTTGAGAGACTGGTGACCTAGCACAAACATCCACTGAGAAACTGATGCTCAAACAAATGTGTTACTTTCTTCCCCGGTCTCCCCCTAATGCATTGCATTTCCCTGCAGACAGGAGAATACGCCAGGGTTATTTGGGCACCCTCCCTCTCTCCTCAAAATGCACCCCATGCGCAATATAAAACACACAAGAGGCTGAAAAATACAGATTTGCCATTACAAAACGAAAGGGTCTACTGTCTTTATAAAAAGTGAGTAGTCTTAACATTTACTTTATTCCTTTGATTGTGCTTTTCTAATGCCAATGGTTTTTAATAACGATTCTCTTCCAAAAAATATTAATCTTTATAGAAATGATGCTATAGTTGCTAAGGTGTACCAGTGATTTTGTTTGGGTTAGTTTGTTCAGAATAAAATAAAGTATTGTCAATGGCTATATGAATAGGATGTTACAGTTCATATGACTACATATTTGATAAACTACATGAACGAGAGTAGCATATTGATAATATTTTTTTGTTTTATTGTTGTTTTACCTTCTGCGTGCTATGACTGATTGCTTAGGTGCTCTATAACGACGCTATGCATGTCGGTATACTGGTGGTGTGCTCGCTGGTGTGCGTGTCTTCACTGGTGGACGCGTATCCATACAAACCCGCAAGTCCGGGGGAAGCGGCGTCCGCGGAAGACCTCGCCAAGTACTTCAACGCGCTAAGACATTACATCAACCTTATCACTCGACAGCGGTGAGTTTACAATTCCACCCTCTTATTGGATATATAAGAATAGCGCGTTTGCATTTAAGTTACGGTAAGAAATTAAACTTAGAAATTATAATTTATAAATCTTAAAAATGCGAAAGTGCAGACCCAAACTTATTGTTTTGCGCTCCCCGTCATTGAGTACTTACCTTCAACTTACAGGTACGGCAAAAGATCCAGCCCTGATACAGTGTTGCCAGACCTGCTATTGACGGATAGCACAGAGACCATTTCTCCAGCAAGCAATGGAAGGTGGGCTTAAACAATATACATTATAGATATGAGAGAAACCTATAGGGGCTGTTTCCTGGACCAAGATTAGGCCTGTTCTAAAAAGCATATGCAGGCAGTGGTTGGGTCAAAAATATTTGATTTATTATTTTTATGGACCTTTTCCTATATTGCCTATATTGGAATAAAATAATCCTGCAATAGTCCTGTGTTACCATAATAGTTTTTGAATAACAACATATTACTAATATTGGTTTGTTGCTCAATCAATAACATATCAATCAGTTTTGCTTATCTGAGGCTACAACAGAAATGCGCAGTGATGGGTTTCAGTTAGGAACCACAACCTTGTTAAGCCTACAGGGTTTCAGTTAGGAACCACAACCTTGTTAAGCCTATATGGTTTGAGTTACGGAACCACAACCTTGTTAAGCCTGTAGGGTTTCAGTTAGGAACCACAACCTTGTTAAGCCTATAGGGTTTCAGTTAGGAACCACAACCTTGTTAAGCCTATATGGTTTGAGTTACGGAACCACAACCTTGTTAAGCCTGTAGGGTTTCAGTTAGGAACCACAACCTTGTTAAGCCTATAGGGTTTCAGTTAGGAACCACAACCTTGTTAAGCCTATAGGGTTTGAGTTACGGAACCACAGCCTTGTTAAGCCTATAGGGTTTACGGAATTCACCCTTTGTTTGTTCCTCCTCACAGATATGAGGACATGCCAGTGTGGTGGTGATGCCAGTGTGATGGTAATGCCAATGTATTATCGGATTCCACATCGTTGCCCATCAACAACCAAAACTGCCTATTTGTTAGAACAACATATATCCACATCCCTGCCTGGTTGTAACTTTACAACAGTCTGTACCTTTCATCACTCTGCATGCAATTACCTGTCTGTTATTCGCCCACATATAGTATAATGTGTGTGTAATATGCTGTGTATTAGCAAACAAAGCGTTAACTGGTGGCATTAAGTCAGTGATTTGAAGTACCCTTTATATGTGTGACTTAGAAAAGAAATGTGTTTAGAAAAGTAATGTATACTGCCTTCTACTGATGCACTCGCGCAGTTGATAAAACGTTATATATTTGAAACCTGGGCTTTAAGTAATAGCCGTCTGATGTGTATGGCATGTGTTACCTTAATACTTCATGTCACATTGTTATACATTCAGTTGTCGTGTGGATTTTGACTCTGTATTATAAGTTAAAGCAACACCGTGAACATCATAACCAGAACGAAGGGACTGGAGATAGAAAATGATTGTACCACATGGTCACCATTTAAACGACCTGCCTGTCTGTCCTGCACTCTGATCTGAATGTTATAGTAATTTGACAAACCCACACACACACCCACACCCACGTGTACTCCAGTTTGTTTACACACACTCTCGACAGACAAACAGTCTCTGGCTTCCTAACCAACAAGATGCAACATGTATAGATGAGTAGGCACGTTTCAGAGACCTCATGCCTCGCCACTGGAGCAACACGTGACTGGATGCTCTTACACCTTCTCTACTCACTAAATACCAACAATGTGCTCAGTCTCATCACCGATGGGTCCTGAAGATGTCGACCGGCTGGTGAGAGGAGTTAACACAGACAAGACCAACGAGATGTCGTTGGTTGACCACAGGAAGTCTCCTTCTGCAAGAGTAAACAGCAACACATGATAGGCAGCAGAACGTCATCAGCTGGCTGCTGTCATTCATTACAAAATGTATATTTTTAGCAGTGTTGCTGGTGCACGTGTTGCTTTCTTTTTCAAGTTTCTTAATAGTAATTCATCCAATACAAAAATGGTTTCCCTGGACATGTGACCTGTGCTACAATGTGGATTTGACCAGTCTAATTTAGAATTGAAACTATAACCAATTATTAAGGTGTGTAATCCTGTAATCTACAGACATGGTTACCTCGATTGGATGTCAGATGCTAATGAAGATGTTTAACATGAACCTAAAACTTGTCTCAATGTGTGCCCTTCTCTCTAGTATTGTGCATATCAATTGACCATGGCTCTGCTGAAAAGCAGTATACCATGAAAATACTATGAATATGTTGGAATATGTTGCCAATTTGAGACACAGACATGCATAATTATCCACCATGTATCCAGGAAATCACATCAGGTCAAAGAAACCCCCCCCACACACACACACACACACACACACACACACACACACACACACACACACACACACACAGGAGCTTCAATTACATCTTTATCTCAGGAAGTTACAGTGCAGACAGCTGCAGCTCTGCCGGTTAACACGGATCTTATAGCGCACAGCAGAGCTGAAGATGTCCCCAGAAACATGGAGAAACGTCTAGCATGCAGCAGATACACAGAAAGTGAATCTGATATTAGACTCAGTATTATTAGTGAGATCTGAAGAACACAACACGGTAAGTACAACATCAAGTCGTTACGGATATTATTAGATTCCGGGTGTGGGAATCATGTACCATTTTCGAGCACTTTGGTAAACATTAAATAAAAAAATCAGGATATCTAATAACGTAAACCATTTAATGTCGGTGGGAATTTACGTATTATTAGTTTCTCGTCTCTAACTTAAGGCAACTTTCGGATGAAACATAATTTGGTGGAATTTTCGGATGAATGGCATGGCTGTAGCGTGCAACCAGAGAGGAGCATGTCGATAAGTCATCATGGGTGAATGAACTCTGGCTAGCTACTGTGGTCATGAACATTTGACTTTGTCTGAACCACAATGAGAAAGTCCGATACTAGAGCTACATTTTATATCACCTAGCCCGAAAGCGTAAGTCCGTAACAGGAAAAAAAGGTTTAGGCAAAACATGGCAATATACAGGAAGCTGAGGAAGTCAGGCTGGCGTTAGCATCTCGCTAGCCTGGCGTTAGCATCTCGCTAGCCTGGCGTTAGCATCTCGCTAGCCTGGCGTTAGCATCTCGCTACCCTGGCGTTAGCATCTCGCTACCCTGGCGTTAGCATCTCGCTACCCTGGCGTTAGCATCTCGCTACCCTAGCTAGGGTAATTAGCTGCTGTAAGCTATATAACCTACCAGTAATTACATGCTAGCCTTAGCATCTCGTTTCCCTGGCTAGGGTAATTAGCTGCTTTCAGAGTAAGCTCTATCCTACCAGTAATTACACGCTAGCATTGTTCACGTTAATCTACCTTTGTTAAAAGATGCGGTTGTTAACCTGCTGTGTATCTAACTAGATAACAGTCTAAATGTAATTAGCTAACTTACTTGCCAATCCTCCGTAGAAAGCCATTCCAGAGAGACTGGGTATTTTATCCCTGTCCATATTGCTTATTGCTTAGCTAGTTTGGTTGCTACAAAAGCATTTACCAAGATCTCTATGGCATTTTCATTTGGTCATTTTATTTATGCTCAATCCAATTGTGTTAACAACACAGGGCTCTACACGTGGAAATAAATATATGGTAGCAATTATAGATTGTACCAACCATTTGGTGGTTTCTGTTCTTGATAAGTAGGTTAGGACGAGTAATTAGCAAGCTAGGTCTCGATCCCATGCGATCATTTGACGGAAGCTAGTTTGTGTGTGCACCATCCCATTGTGTGCACCATCCCATTGTGTGCACCATCCCATTGTGTGCACCATCCCATTGTGTGCACCATCCCATTGTGTGCCCCATCCCATTGTGTGCCCCATCCCATTGTGTGCCCCATCCCAT
This sequence comes from Dallia pectoralis, assembly GCA_029465975.1. Classification (NCBI taxonomy): domain Eukaryota; kingdom Metazoa; phylum Chordata; class Actinopteri; order Esociformes; family Umbridae; genus Dallia; species Dallia pectoralis. The sequence continues at coordinate 9,852,086 of CM055738.1, read as the reverse complement.
TGTGTGCCCCATCCCATTGTGTGCCCCATCCCATTGTGTGCCCCATCCCATTGTGTGCCCCATCCCATTGTGTGCCCCATCCCATTGTGTGCCCAACAGTGCAACCACTACCGTATTTAGGGTCCCAAATTAGTTATATGTACTTTTATGATAGTGATGGGTACTGTAAAGGGTAATTCGGACTAGTGAGTGGAAATGCTGGCCAACTGAAAGACTCTAAAAGTTGAACTGGCAGACGTACTGCTACTAGTGGCATATGCCAGACCACCAGAGGATACTTCAGTGTCAAAGGAGAACAAAAATATCTCTTGTATGCAAGTATTCAGGCCATTTGCCAACAAACTTGAAATTGAGCTCGGATGCACTCTGTGTCACTTAATCATCCTTAATGTTTATATAATTTTATTGGTGTCAACCTGTGGCACATTTATATTTTATTGTACATACTTTATATAGGCATATGTAAGGTCAGAAACAAATCATGAAGTTAATGGACCTCGTAGACTTGTCATGGCATAGATTGAGGGAAGGTTATATTAACAGCTAAAGCGATTGTACTTCCCAGGAGCACACTGGGGCCCTGTCGTTGTAAACTGTGAGATGACTAACAGTCTTCCTAGTGACGGCAATACTAAAGAACTGAGCATGAGGGGCCGTTTGAGAGAAGACCAGGAACCGAATGGCCACTATAACAGTCTCGTTTGTGGTAGAAGTATCACAGATGGATACAATTAAAACCATGGATGTACAAAGGAATAGGCTAGAAAACAATACATTTATTTCCAACACATGGAATTACGCATATGTACAGATATTCCAGATAACGTAGGCCTCTTAAGTATCCTAGGTACTGACAGACTTAACTTGACCACTTGCCCTCTTCACCTCATGTTTGAATAATTCTTTGCTTTAAATAATGCAGCTTATTAGGCTTCGGATAAAATACTTTTTTTTTGTGGCTTTTTTTGTTTTGAGCTGGTAATGAGCCTTTAAGACAGATCGGAGACCTGTTGGACCACATTGCTCTCTGTCAGGGCAGAAATCAAACACATACACCTGACCAGGTGCTTTATTTTGCCTTCTAATTGCAGACCTGAAAAGGAAATGAAATGTTAATAATATATTGTTGTTACACAGTTTGTTCTTGACCCCTTTAGGTTCCTATCTGTTGAAACAAGCTGGCGGGCACTAGATGACTGGTGTTTAGTCAGAGGGCTTTGTCCTGTGCTAGATATTCACAGGTGAGTCTGCTGCTTACTTTGGTCTCCTCTAATGTTGTGTAGTTCCATACCGATATATGTATAGTTTTGAATCTGACACGTTGTGCAAACGTAGGAACAGTAATCTGACAGTAGGTCAGTACGGTTTGTGTTCGGTCCCTGGAGCCTCCCCCCGTGTACCTGGGGGTTTGGCCCGAATAACACCCTATTTCCTCTATATGCCCTAGCTAGTTTGGATCAAGGCCTATACAGTGAATACGTATCACGGCTGTTATAATCGAGATCTTTTTGTGCTTGGTGATATGTGAGGAGTTATGTATTATCCATAATGTTGATGTCATGTTTAACTTGGGCTGACCACTGTGGTAGGGGTGGTGGAGGTGGTCTGTATGGCCCTCTGCCGAGAGAGACTGACCGGGCAGGCTGACCTCCCTGTGACCGTGTGTTCTAGTATGGCTAATGATTGTGGCAGGTCAGGTACCGGTGAGATCCTCTGATGTTTGCTGTTCACTGGTAGACATATTTAGGGTTTGGTAGTCGCCAGGCCAGTTTTACATTTCCCCTGCTGATGGTTAAAGTAATTGGCTAGTAAAAATCCCACTTAATATATATATATATACATTCTAATAACCCATACATATATACCGATGAATTGTTGTTGATTCCTCCAGTAATCGTATTTTGACCAAAATTTAAACATTGTCAACAGTCAACTCACATTAATCTTCCCTAATAATTGTATAGTGGAACCTTGTTCCTTTACTGTTATTTTCAATTCAAATGTAATACATTGTCGTGTATTTTAAGGTTGTACAAATCAGTATGGTTTCTCTATGGGGATGTTCTCGGCTTGGATTGTAACTTAGACTTGTGATTTTCAACTGGTTGATCCAGTGCCCCAGGTTATCAAGATTACAAACGATTATTTGCTATGCAGTTTTGTCAAATATGCTGTATAAAATTTAGCAATTAAATTTGACAGTTGATTCAATATTGCTCAAATTCGTAACGCAGATAATTCGTAAACACCATTTCAGTGGATTATCTTCCATAAGGAACCACCAGTGTCATAGACTGCACGTAGACCGCACATAGCCGTAAGATTGCTGTGTATAGCCTAGTTTGTAGTTTATGTTTTCAATTCCAGGCTTAAGTTGATCTGGCAGTGGGTTGTCCCTAATGGAACCCTATCCCCTTTACAAAGTGCACAACTGACCTGAGAATGGTGGGTCCCGGTAAAAGGTGTTGCTCTACAGTGAATATAGTGGCGTTAGGGAAGGTTATTGTGGTTACTTATGGTTATCAAGGCTTTTCCCTGTGAATTGTTCCATTGATAGCAGGACCGTTTTCATGTGTTCTACTCGAAGGCTTGTTGTTAACCTTTGCTATTTTCGACACGCTGTGTGACCCCTGTTTGGAATGTAAGCAGTTAATTTATTTTGTTGTCAAAATGGCCGTTGTTCCAAATGACACACTATCCCCTATATGGGTGGTTTCCAACCAGGAGTACTAGGGGCCCTAACCCTAACCCATTGGGTTCTCTTTAAAATGAGTCTGCTAAGCATGGAATAGAATGCTTGGGACATGGCCATGAACAGTTTCAATGGTAATGACTGTAGTGCGTGTGTGTGCGTGTGTGTGTGGGGGGGTGTGTGCGTCATTGAGACATAACACGCCATTGAAGTATTAAAACCGTTGTCCCGTCCACAGTGTCCCCTGTTCTAACGGTAGACCCATGGTGTCTTGCAGCCATGCAGCAGGTGTTAAATAACCTGAGTGACCTGCCTCCCAGCACAGGAGCCCAGGACATCGACCTGCTCTTCCTCAGAGGCGTCATGGAGAGCCCCATAGTCCAGTCTCTAGCTAAGGTACCACACACCCTCAGACAGGTCCGGTCCACCGGTCACCTCACCAGTGGCCCGGAACATTCAGGACATCTGTGCCTGAATGCCTGGCGTGGCCTTGTGATTGGTTTTGAATCTATCATGGATAGATTCAAAACCAATCATGGATTGCCTACAGTAGGTCTGGGTGGCGATGACAGGGCGCATAGGGTTAACAGCTGCAGCTCTATGTTTAACACTCCGGTGAAATGTCAGCTACGCCGTGTTTCACAGGCCAGCCCTGCCGTGTTTGAGGCCAGCCCTGTCAGTCTGTAATGGGTGTGTGTCTGTGTGTGTTGGTGGGTGGGTGGGTGGTACATGTGTCTGTGTTCAGATGCAAAATGCTGACATCTACTGGATATGTGCCCTAGGTAACTTTAATAACCAGGTCTGTGTGTGTGTGTGTGTGTGTGTGTGCGCGCACCCCTCTTCAGGCCCATGAGCGGTTGGAGGATGTAAAGCTGGAAGCGGTACGGGACAACAACCACCAGCTGGTCTCAGAGATCCTGGACTCCCTCACAGAACTGAACGGCAGTGACACCTCGGCAGAGGAACTGGCCCAGATCCTCCAGGAGCCACATTTCAAGGTGTGTGTTTCATAGTAACGGTCAAATGTCTGGACACATTCACACATTCAAGTGTCTATAGTATGTGAATATAAACGACACGCAGTGCTTTTAACAGTCACTCAAAACTCACTACATTTGCACCGTGCATATTTACATATTACACATTTTAGTGTAATATATACATTTATTCTAGTTTCTTGTTCCTTTTTTGTTCATTATGCATGTGTTAAGTTTTGCGGTAGCGGGCCAGAACAAATTAGTTGTTTGTAGTAAACACACCATTTCAGATTGTGGTTCTCAGTTGTTGGTAAGTAGGACTAGTTTGAGTGTAGACAACAGATAATAACTCCTCAGGGGCCACTGACCTGTGGCATGAGTTCTCTGTCAATTCTTTACTGCTCCACTCCTCATATTCCTCCTGAGGCCTCTCGATGTCTTTCTCCCTTCCCCTCTCTCTCTCTCTCTTCCCCTCTCTCTCTCCCCCTCTCTCTTTCTCTCTTCCCCCTCTCTCTCTCTCTCTCTCTCTCTCTCTCTCTCTCTCTCACTTTGCCACACCAAAGAAAGAGAGAAAAAAAACATTTTCTTTCTGGACCAATGAGAGCCTTCGTCCGGATGGGGTCCCTGTCCCTGGTCCAATAGGAGTACGAGCTGTGGGTGGGTGGGTGTGTGGGGTGGAGTGTCTAGTGTTGGGATATACACACATACGCTGCTGGGTCAGTGTGTCCTGTCATCTGTGAGAACCGGATCTGTTTGCATGTCTGTGCTTGCCCTCGCTGTCTGTCTCTACGAGCCTGATACACTGTCCAGCTCTGGCTGCCATGCTGGTGAGAACCCTTGTCTTTTTTCCCCCTACTTTTTTTCTCCAACCCATTTTATCTACTTTCTGGTTTTCTTTCGGGCTATCTCTAAATATGTTGTCCAAGAAATGACGCCTGATGCTACTTAGCCTGGAGTAAGCACGGTCTTGGAATTCTTCTCGTGTACGCGCTGTAGTGATCCTGAAGGCAGCGTTCTTCTCTGTCAGCTGCCAGTAAATCCATGTGGGTTGTTGCTGGTTCACAGTTGCGTGACAGACATGAGTAATATTGCATAATGAGGTGTGGGTATGGGAGTGGATCTGCTTGTCTGTCACATGTTGCCGTGACTCGCGTGTTGCCGTGACTCGCGTGTTGCCGTGACTCGCGTGTTGCCGTGACTCGCGTGTTGCCGTGACTCGCGTGTTGCCGTGACTCGCGTGTTGCCGTGACTCGGGTGTTGCCGTGACACCGTACCATTTGGGGTGTTTAAACTGAGGATACTCAATCTTTCAAACCCACACAACCACACACTTTCTTAAATGAAAAGCACTCCATTCAATTACAGAAATGGTTCAGTTTGATATTGGCGACTGAGGGCAGGAGTAAATGCAGTTCTTTTCAGGTTATTCTGGAACAATGTGGACGTGAACACTCTCTGTCCTGCAATCACATCTCGTCCGTTTCTCTTTCATCCGTTCCTCCTCTCATTCAGTCCCTGATCGATGCCCACGACAAAGTTGCTGCTAAGTGTTATGAGACGCCGGTCACCGTGGTGAGCAGTTGTGCCACGGCAACCAGCCCGCCCGTGTCCGGTGAATCCGTCAGGATGATTGGCATCCAGAAGAAGGCCGGAGAGCCGCTGGTGAGTGAATGGCTGCATCCTAAACGGCACACTATTCCGTATGGCGTGTAGTGTACACTTGTCGGATTTCAGGTGGGATGTTTGTGAAATCACTTTAAGCAAACTGTTGATTGATACTGTGTAGGGCTGTAGGCAGTAGGATCAATCAAACCATCACCGATCGATCTGACACTTCACATTAGGGCTGCCCAATTAATTGAACGTTGATCACGATTAGGATTTTGGCTTCCCACAATTAAATGAACACGATTGACTGTGATATTGACTTTTAAAATATCAAATCAAGCGCTTCCTAAGCTGGCCACCAGGGGGATATCTGGCTGTGCGCGCACCCTCCAGCGACAGCCTGGGTATTAAACGATAGAGAAGACATGGAAAAATGAAAATCAAATGTCTGGTGCAGAAGGGGAAGAGCTAGTCCCTCAAAACGGATCATTATCTGTTGTTTGTAAGTGTTTTGGGGTTGGGGCAAGTGACGTTAAGCAAGAACTAATGGTATACCCGTGGTGCTTTGTAATTGTGTCTAAGCCGCACATCAGCACAACTAACTTGTTCAACCGCCTGAAAAAAAACACTATGAATTATGATAAATGCGTGAAGGCTAATTCGAATTACGTCGCTAACGCTAGCTCACTGAATCTGCGCATCTTAGATCATATAGAGCACAGACAGCATTAGATCATATAGAGCACAGGCGGCATTAGATCATATAGAGCACAGACATCATTAGATCGTATAGAGGACAGACAGCATTAGATCATATAGAGCACAGACATCATTAGATCATATAGAGGACAGACAGCATTAGATCATATAGAGCACAGACATCATTAGATCATATAGAGCACAGACAGCATTAGATCATATAGAGCACAGACAGCATTAGATCATATAGAGCACAGACAGCATTAGATCATATAGAGCACAGACAGCATTAGATCATATAGAGCACAGGCGGTATTAGATCATATAGAGCACAGGCGGTATTAGATCATATAGAGCACAGGCGGCATTAGATGATATAGAGCACAGGCGACATTAGATCATATAGAGCACAGGCGACATTAGATCATATAGAGCACAGGCGGTATTAGATCATATAGAGCACGGGCGGCATTAGATGATATAGAGCACAGGTAGCATTAGATCAGTTAGAGCACAGGTGTCAAACCGGTTCCATGGAGGGCGGCGTGTCTACAGGTTTTTGCACTCACCTTGTACTTGATTGATTAATTAGGTCACACATTGGTATGGTTCTACCCACACTTGGTTGTTTAGGTCTATATTGGGAACTGATTTAAAGTCAAAAACATAAACCTGCATACACTAGGCCCTCCGTGGAATCGGTTTGACACCCCTGATATAGAGTATTGGATATGTCAGCACCACTCGTGTTCGTGGTGCCGGGTTTGCTTTCGATGAGTGAGCGAATTCCACAGGGCCTGAGTCTAACTTCCTGGTACGTTGTGATGAATGGCTTGGTGCGACATGCCTAGGAGAAGGCGTGCCCTCATCTTCAATTCACCAGAATTGTTGAGACGATAATCTATCCATTATTTAATTACAAAGTAGTGACAATAAGTACATTTGACACCCGATCGGACCTTTACAAGAGCACAGGTGCAGACCAAGCGTTTGCGGTTGGCCAATGTGTCAATATTTACTATTTTGCAATAACCTAAACCTTGCCCTGCCTGCCGGTCTCTCACATGTCCCGGTCTGCCCGCCTCTACAGGGGGTGACATTTAAGGTGGTCCGAGGGGAGTTGGTGATAGCCCGGATTCTGCACGGCAGCACGGTCCACCGGCAGGGCATGCTGCACTCTGGTGACGTCATCCGAGAGGTGAATGGCCGGGAGGTGGGCGCCGACCCAAAGGAGCTCCAGGAGCTACTGAAAGACTGCCAGGGGGGCGTCACCCTGAAGATCCTGCCCAGCTACCGGGACACGCCAGCGATGCCACAGGTGACGGGGTGGTTAGGGCAGCTGCCGAATCTCTTATAGTCTCTGCCCATAATATGTTCACTTGCCCTACGTGTATTTGAAATAGTTTACTGTGAAAATACAATGCTTGGCTCTTCAGGAACCGGGTTGAAAAGCCTTGCTTTAGGGTGTGTGTGTGTGTGTGTGTTTAAAGGTGAGAGGATAGGCCATGAATCTGTACCTATTAGCCGTCTGGCAAACTCTAATATGTATTTCCCATGTTGCTCACTAGTGTACAGAACAACTCTCTGCATTGAAAGCCTTTTAACGTAACAGGCGTTGTGACTGTTCACCAGGTGTACCTGAGGCCTCAGTTCAACTACAATCCAGCCACAGACAACCTGATCCCCTGTAAAGAGGCCGGTCTGGGCTTCTCCAAAGGAGACACTCTACACATAGTCAACAGAGAGGACCCCAACTGGTGGCAGGTACCTACAACACACTGTCCCAAACGCCATCATATTCACTATGTAGCACACTGCATTTAACCAGGGTTAAACAAGTTTTTCGTTTTTGGGACCGGTTTGGGGCCCACTTCAACAATAAGAGGATTACTCTGAATCTAATTCCAGAAAAGTTACAGTGTCCCAAGGACATTGACCCGGAGGCCCTGTTTTAAAGGAAGGAAGTGTGTGTCACTGTGTGTGTGTGTGTGTGTCACTGTGTGTGTGTGTCACTGTGTGTGTGTGTGTGTCACTGTGTGTGTGTGTGTCACTGTGTGTGTGTGTGTCACTGTGGGTGTGTCACTGTGGGTGTGTCACTGTGGGTGTGTCACTGTGTGTGTGTCACTGTGTGTGTGTCACTGTGTGTGTGTCACTGTGTGTGTGTCACTGTGTGTGTGTCACTGTGTGTGTGTGTCTCACTTTGTGTGTGTGTCACTGTGTGTGTGTGTCTCACTTTGTGTGTGTCTCACTTTGTGTGTGTCACTTTGTGTGTGTGTCACTGTGTGTGTGTCACTGTGTGTGTGTCACTGTGTGTGTGTGTCACTGTGTGTGTGTGTGTGTGTGTGTCACTGTGTGTGTGTGTCACTGTGTGTCACTGTGTGTGTGTGTGTCACTGTGTGTCACTGTGTGTGTGTGTGTGTGTGTGTCACTGTGTGTCACTGTGTGTGTGTCACTGTGTGTGTGTGTGTCACTGTGTGTGTGTGTGTCACTGTGTGTGTGTGTCACTGTGTGTGTGTGTGTGTGTCACTGTGTGTGTGTGTCACTGTGTGTGTGTGTCACTGTGTGTGTGTGTCACTGTGGGTGTGTCACTGTGTGTCACTGTGGGTGTGTCACTGTGTGTGTGTCACTGTGTGTGTGTCACTGTGTGTGTGTCACTGTGTGTGTGTGTCACTGTGGGTGTGTCACTGTGGGTGTGTCACTGTGTGTGTGTCACTGTGTGTGTGTCACTGTGTGTGTGTCACTGTGTGTGTGTGTGTGTGTCACTGTGTGTGTGTGTGTGTGTCACTGTGTGTGTGTGTCACTGTGTGTGTGTCACTGTGTGTGTGTGTCACTGTGGGTGTGTCACTGTGTGTGTGTCACTGTGGGTGTGTCACTGTGTGTGTGTCACTGTGTGTGTGTGTGTGTGTGTGTCACTGTGTGTGTGTCACTGTGTGTGTGTGTGTGTGTGGGTGTGTCACTGTGGGTGTGTCACTGTGTGTGTGTCACTGTGTGTGTGTCACTGTGTGTGTGTGTGTGTGTGTGTCACTGTGTGTGTGTCACTGTGTGTGTGTGTGTGTGTGTGTGTCACTGTGTGTGTGTCACTGTGTGTGTGTCACTGTGTGTGTGTCACTGTGTGTGTGTGTGTCACTGTGTGTGTGTGTGTCACTGTGTGTGTGTCACTGTGTGTGTGTCACTGTGTGTGTGTGTGTGTGTGTGTGTCATTGTGTGTGTGTCACTGTGTGTGTGTGTCACTGTGTGTGTGTGTCACTGTGTGTGTGTGTGTCACTGTGTGTGTGTGTGTCACTGTGTGTGTGTGTGTCACTGTGTGTGTGTGTGTCACTGTGTGTGTCAGTGTCACTGTGTGTCACTGTGTGCTCCAAATCTTTCTACTGTCTTTGATCAACACTGACAGAGCAGAGGTTGCATTTGTGCTTTCTGTCAAACTGATACTGTATATTGGCTTCACATGAATTGCATTATCACAGAGCAGCTTATCTAATCCAGTTTCTCCAGCCCCACAGCGGCCCACAACTGAGGGTCGGTTTTGCAAACACACTCACTGATCAGTAGAATAACCAGTGACCCGTTGTCCTGTTTCTCAGGCTGTCAACATTGCAAGCGGAGCCACAGGACTGATCCCTAGTCAGTTCTTAGAGGAGAAAAGGAAAGCTTTTGTGAGGAGAGAATGGACTGGATCAGGTAAAAACATGTTTTACTTGTATAACACAGTAATTTGAAAATAGGCTCATGGTCAAGGTGACATTGAAATATTATAGTTTGCAATTGCAGTTTAACTTGCATAAATAGCTAGCATTGCCCCATTTGGCTGAAATAACTCAATGTAGCCGTTTGGTAATAATGTCAATCAATCTATTTTACAACTGAGTTTTTGCCCACTCTTCTATACATTACATAGAATTTAGGGCCCCTCATTACCAGTAGGGCCATATCAAGAAAAAATAAATATAAAATCATAAATATGATTTTCAGCCATTCATGCCACCGGAGTTGATTTCTCAGGTGTTTGATCTGCCGTAGAGAACTATATCTACTGCATGTGTCCACTAATCTATAAGGCTTACTTGGGTGCAGAGGGACTTGTGATCTGTTGATCTGAGGCATTCTGGTGTGTTTGGTTCCCTTCAAGGGAATCTCTGTGGGCCACTGACAGGAAAGAGGAAGAAGAAGAAAATGATGTACCTGACTGCCAAGAATGCAGGTGTGTACAGCTCCGTTTAGGCAGAACAGCTCTTCAAGTAAAGGCTTCATTTCATCATAGGGTCTGGTGTAGCTCAGCTGGGAAACCATGGCACCTCCAACACACCAGGTGGCGCTAGGTGACCATATCTGTAGTTATGGGGCCAACACAGAACAATATGAATGTTTTCATACTCACTCTGGGTAAAGCCTTTTGCTTCAGGTCCTGCCTACATTTTAAAACCGAAATACTATAGAAGAAAAAAAACTGACTGAACTGTCAATAACAATCTATTAGTTAAGTGCTAGCATTATTACTGGGCAAGCTAAGCTGATGGTGGTAGCGTGTCTGTTGTCGTGACTCCCAGAGTTTGACCGCTACGAGCTTCACATCTACGAGGAGATGGCAAAGATGCCTCCATTCCAGAGGAAGACGCTGGTTCTGATTGGTGCTCAGGGAGTGGGCCGGCGTAGCCTGAAGAACCGTCTTATTGTCATCAACCCTCAGTGCTTCGGAACAACAGTCCCTTGTGAGTTGCGTGTGTGTCTCCGTGTGTGTCTCCGTGTCTCTCCATGTGTGTCTCTCCGTGTGTGTGTCTCCGTGTGTCTCTCTCCGTGTGTGTCTCTTCGTGTGTGTCTCTTCGTGTGTGTCTCTCCGTGTGTGTCTCTCTGTGTGTGTCTCTCCGTGTGTGTCTCTCCGTGTGTGTGTCTCCGTGTGTGTGTGTCTCCGTGTGTGTCTCTCCGTGTGTGTCTCTCCGTGTGTGTCTCTCCGTGTGTGTCTCTCCGTGTGTGTCTCTCCGTGTGTGTCTCTTAGAGGTCTGCTACCCGACCCGAGCCCGACGGGTCCCGAAAAATGTTTGTGTTTTTGGGTCGGGTTCGGGTTAATGTTTAATGAACAGCCTCGGGTTCGGGTCGGATTCTGGTTTGTAAGTAAGAAAAACTAAAAAGGCTATATATAGTTTGCGTGCCGTCACCGTGTGCTAATGTGCTTTGCCTGCTTGCTGTGTGCTGTGGTGACCGGCACATGAGACGAGAGAAAGTACATGCGTGCGCAGATGTGCAATGTGCACTGCATGCCATAGGCTACACACAGACACAGGCTCTCTCTCTCGCTCTCTCTCACAAAAAAAAAAATATATATATTATTTATTTTATCATTATATCATTTATATCACAAAACTGTTTTGCGCATGTGCTACCGCTCTCGCGCGCTATTTTAGTCACAACACAGGTTATGTGTTCACCGTTTCAAGCAATCATTAAATAGAACATATTGTAAAAATTTTTTGATGTAAGAAACAGAGTGGACCTCGGGGTCAGGTCGGGTTCGGGCTTAACATGTAAATGTAACTGCCGGGTCGGGTCGGGTTAAATGATCGCGGGTACGGGCCGGGTTCGGGCTTCAGTTTAAAGCCCGTGCAGACCTCTAGTGTCTCTGTGTGTGTCTCCGTGTGTGTCTCTGTGTGTGTGTGCACATTTTACGTTTTTCATAGGTGTGTGTTTGTTCTGACCAGCCATTCCTACAGTGGCTTGTCTTCTACAGTAGTATATGGGATTGTTTCTACCATGTGGTGGTGATCTTTTCCTCACATCTCTCCACCCCTCTCAGTCACGTCTCGTCCGCCGCGGGAGGATGAGAGGGACGGCCAGTCGTACTGCTTCGTGTCTCGGGCTGAGATGGAGGCGGATATTAAGGCCAGTCGCTACCTGGAACACGGAGAGTACGATGGGAACCTCTATGGAACCAAGATGGGGTCGATTCACCAGGTGGTAAATGCAGGCTGCACCTGCATACTGGATGTTAACCCGCAGGTTGGTCACACACACACACACACCTCGTTTAGGTTTTCCCACATTAAGCCTGTAATGTTACATCCTAGAGGTACAGTGTACGACGTGCGCGTGCGCGTGTGTGTGTGTGTGGTCAGGCACTGAAGCAGCTGAAGACCGCTGAGTTCATGCCGTTTGTGGTGTTCATCGCTGCTCCAGAACTGGACACGCTCAGAGCCATGCACAAAGCTGTGGTGGATGCTGGACTCACCACCAAACTACTCACGGTCAGTCTGTCCTCCGTCTCTCACTCCTTTGCCTCTCTTTTGCCTCCATCTTTCCCCTCCACCTCTCATCCAGACTTGCTGGACCCGTACCCATTTCTCAGAGTCCTAGTTGCATTAAAGGAAAGCGGGCCCCTCTGGGTTGTACTAACGGAAACCGGTCGGTCTGGCTCCTCGTCATCCTCTATGCTCTTTTCCTCAGGAGACGGACCTGAAGAAGACGGTTGATGAGAGTGCCAGGATACGCCGGGCCTACAGCCACTACTTCGACCTTACCATCGTCAACGACAACCTGGATCGGGCCTTTGAACAGCTGCAAGCAGCTGTGGAGAGGCTGTCTTCTGAGCCCCAGTGGGTCCCAGTCAGCTGGGTGTACTGACCTACTGGGCTGGAGGTGAACGCACAGACTCTGTTGGAATTGTCCCTAGACACCAGGCCAATTCAATCTTAGTTCAACTAATTGTTCCTTCGGAAGACAAAGAGAAGAACATCTTTTACATCCTCCAATGACTGACTTGAAGTATAATCCATCGTAAGCCTGCCAACCACCAGATACAGGGTCAGAATGTTTTACTACACCGTTTATGGTTCAGCTTACGGTTGGGGTAGGGAAATTTTATCCTAGATCTGTGCTTAAGTGTGACAACTCCTCAGATGCTTGTGAGAAAAGACGCTCACCACTGGACTGTGCCAAAAAACCTTTAACTCTATGTTTTTACAGCGTACCAGTCCTGGTGCTAGTTTGAGGGTTTTTAAACCGTACCAAAGAACAGCAGGAGAATGTCCCCAGTGCAAATAACGGCAGAAGAAATGCTGATTGATTGGAGCCCATTTAATGTCTGAATGGAGAGTACATGGCAACCACACCTGATACACTATGCAACTCTGTCCAGGTTACAAATGGCACCCTGTTTCCTCATGTAGTGAACTACATGGGCCTGTAGTGTTTCATTTGGGACAGAGGTGATGTCCATAATACACAAGAAGTGTACTTATTTATTGAACTTTGTTTCGTAACCAACTGAATACCTTTCTACTCACATGGATTTGGAGAGTGAGAAACGCGATTGTTTTAATTATGTCTGTTGGTTGCTCTCGGCAACTAGGGTATATCTAGATAATAATGTTTTGATCCATGTACACAAGTTGCAGTGGAGTGAAGACAAAACATGATAGGTCTGTTCTGTCTACTTACCCAGAAGGCTTAGGGAAACTGGGAATACCTCAGTGTGCCGGACCACTAGGCACTTTACAGTGTGTACAGTACTTCATCTCCCCGTTTGTCCCAAATGGCAACCTACTCCCTATATAGTGCACATCTGACTGGCATCTGCCCTAAAGCAGTGTACAATGTAAAGAATAGGGTGCCATTTGGGACACACGCCCGGGCATAAATCAATCGTGGCGGTGTAGGATCCGTTTTACGTCGAGTGACATCTTCAGGTTACCCCCGACCACCCTGATATCTGAAGAGTTTACCTGGAATGAAGCCACAACTGCAGTGAGATGGCAGAAAAGGGGTTGTGTCGCGGACAACCCCTTTTCTGCCATGTCGCGGACAACGATTGGCTGTTAAGTTATATATTTTTTTAAATGTTACTGTCAGATTGCCATGACTTTGTTTATGTGGTTAGTGAATACATAGCGCATAGCCAGGCATTGTATTATCTGTCTCGAATCAGCAACTTCTGAACGGGGGAGCACATCTCACATCTCGGTCCCCCATCATACATGTTATTATTTTAGGGGGGGGGGGTGACTGGGAGGAGAATAATAAAGCCATCGGCTTCAGGACACACTATCCACTTGACGCAAATCATGTTTTAACTTTAAACAAACTAGGATGTTTCACAGGCCATAAATCACCGTTCTAGTTAGGCATTTATTCAGGTCCTTAATACTTGATATTTTGTGTCAATACAGCAGTACGCCTGTCCATTCCTCTGTGTGTTAAACAGCACAAAACAAACAACACGTTGTGCCTTCTGGGAGACCCCACCCCGCTCATGGAGGCTGCCCAGTAGTAGACGTCCGATTACGGGCAACTGGAGAGCCTTATTAGCCCCTACGACCTGTGGATGTGGAACTCCCTCATCACTCCGAGTTAACGGAGCTGGTGCTTGTGACTGTCTTATTGATGTTTAGAAGGGGATGATTTGGATAAGGGCTGAGGGTGACATGCCGGTACTACACCTGTTACTATTGGCCTGGTCTCTATGGTTCTCTGTTGGAATGGGGAAACGCTTACACTGTTTCTGGGGAACTTGTCTTGACAGGGAAATTCTTCATCTCAGAGAAACATCCCTATTTGATATGATGTTACTAAAGCCTTCAAGAGTTTTTAATTATTGGCCATTTCTACCTTACATTTATACATTTTGCAACTGTGCAAAACATTGTATTTTCCGATGTGTCAAATAAAGCAACTGTTTTTATTTTTATGACTTGGTAAGTAATACTTTGACTACCTCAGCGACTGTGGTCCACCACGGTGTTCTAGGGTTACCACCCCTTTAGGCACCTAGGACCTTGAGACCACAGCTCACCGCCGCAGCTTCAGCAATAGAAGCTTTGAACATTGCCCACTCAGGTTCAATGCCCCCAACCTCCACAGGGATGCCTGAAAAGCTCCGCCGGAGGTGTGAGTTGAAGATCTTTCGGACAGGGGCCTCCTCCAGACGTTCCCAGTTCACCCGCACTACCCGTTTGGGCTTACCTGGTCTGTCCAAAGTCTTTCCCCACCCTCTGATCTAACTCACTACCAGATGGTGATCAGCTGACAGCTCTGCCCCTCTCTTCACCCGAGTTTCCAAAACATACGGCCTTAGATCAGCGGATATGATCACAAAATCGATCATTGACCTTCGGCCTAGGGTGCTCTGGTACCATGTACACTTATGCGCCTCCTTATGTTCGAACATGGTGTTTGTTATAGACAATCCATGACTAGCACAGAAGTCCAATAACAAACGACCGCTCGGGTTTAGATCAGGGAGGCCGTTCCTCCCAATCACGCCTCTCCAGGTGTCTCCATCGATGCCCACATGTGCGTTGAAGTCTCCCAGCAGAATGATGGGAGTCCCCTACTGGAGCCCTATATAGGACTCCCTTCAGGGTCTCCAAGAAGGCTGAATACTCCGAACTGCTGTTTGGTGCATAAGCACAAACAACAGTCAGAGTTTTCCCCCCCACCACCCTTAGGCGTAGGGAGGCAAACCTCTCATCCACCGGGGTAAACTCCAACACCGCCGTGCTCAGACGTGGGCTCGTGAGTATCCCCACACCAGCCCGCCGCCTCTCACCCTGGGCAACTCCAGAGAAGAACAGAGTCCAACCCCTATCCAGGAGTAAGGTTCCAGAGCCACGGTTGTGCGTAGAGGTAAGTCCCACCAGATCCAACTGGTATCGCTCCACCTCACGCCCAAGTTCTGGCTCCTTCCCCCCCAGCGAGGTGACGTTCCACGTCCCCAAAGCAAGCTTCTGCCGCCCGGGTCTGATCCGTCGAGACCCCCCGCCTTCACTGCCACCCATATGACAGCGCACCCGACCCGATATGCTATCCCTGGGGACTCCGGAGGCAGTTGCAGGGTACCGACAGGCCCGAAGGGCTGCAGCCGCTGCCGTGTCAGAGGCAAAGCAGCGGGTGTGGGAGAAGCTATGGAGAAGGACTTTCGGTCGGCACCAAAATGCTTCTGGAAAACCGTTCGGCACCTCAGAAGGGGAAAACGGGGAACCATCCAAGCTGTGTACAGTAAGGATGGGACACTGTTGACCTCAACTGATGATGTGATCGGGCGCTGGAAAGAGCATTTTGAGGAGCTCCTGATTCCGACATACTGATGGAGGGTCATCGTCAGTTTCCCTGGGGGAAGTCGCTGAGGTAGTCAAACAACTCCACAGTGGCAAAGCCCCAGGGACTGATGAGATTCGTCCAGAAATGCTAAAAGCTTTGGGTGGGGAAGGGCTGTCTTGGTTGACACGCCTCTTCAACATTGCATGGAAGTCTGGGACAGTGCCAGAGGAGTGGCAGACCGGGGTGGTGGTTCCCCTCTTCAAAAAGGGGGACCAGAGAGTGTGTGACAATTACAGAGGTATCACACTCCTCAGCCTCCCTGGTAAAGTGTACTCCAAAGTGCTGGAAAGGAGGGTTCGGCCAATAGTCGAACCTCAGATTGAAGAGGAACAATGCGGTTTTCGTCCTGGCCGGGGAACCACGGACCAGCTCTTTACTCTCGCAAGGATCCTGGAGGGGGCCTGGGAGTATGCCCATCCAGTCTACATGTGTTTTGTGAAGGCGTATGACCGGGTAGCCCGGGATCTTTTGTGGGAGGTGCTGCGGGAGTATGGGGTGAGGGGGTCTCTTCTCAGGGCCATCCAATCTCTGTAAGCTCAAAGCAGGAGCTGTGTCCGTGTCCTCGGCAGTAAGTCGGATTCGTTCCCGGTGGGGGTTGGCCTCCGCCAGGGCTGCGCTTTGTCACCAATCCTGTTTGTAATATTCATGGACAGGATATCAAGGGGTAGTCATGGGGGGAGGGGTTCCCGTTCGGTGGGCTGATGGTCACATCACTGCTTTTTGCGGATGATGTGGTCTTGATGGCCTCATCGGTCGGTGACCTTCAGCACTCACTGGATCAGTTCGCAGCCGAGTGTGAAGCGGCTGGGATGAGGGTTAGCACCTCTAAATCTGAGGCCATGACTCTCAGCAGGAAACCGGTGGATTGCCTACTCCGGGTAGGGAATGAGTCTTTACTCCAAATGAAGGAGTTCAAGTACCTCGGGGTCTTGTTCGCGAGTGAGGGAACAATGGAGCGGGAGATCTGTCGGAGGATCGGAGCAGCTGGGGCGGTGTTGCATTCGCTTCACCGCACCGTTGTGACGAAAAGAGAGCTGAGCCGAAAGGCAAAGCTCTCGATCTACCGGTCAATCTTTGTTCCTACCCTCACCTATGGTCATGAAAGCTGGGTCATGACCGAAAGAACGAGATCGCGGGTACAAGCGGCCGAAATGGGTTTTCTCAGAAAGGTGGCTGGCCTCTCCCTTAGGGATAGGGTGAGAAGCTCAGTCATCCGAGAGGTACTCGGAGTAGAGCCGCTGCTCCTTTGCATAGAAAGGAGCCAGTTGAGGTGGTTCGGGCATCTTGTACGAATGCCACCTGGGCGCCTCCCTAGAGAGGTGTTCCAGGCACGTCCAGCTGGGAGGAGACCTCGGGGAAGACCCAGGACTAGGTGGAGAGATTATATCTCCACACTGGCCTGGGAACGCCTCGGGATTCCCCAGTCAGCGCTGGCTAATGTTGCCCGGGAAAGGGAAGTTTGGGGTCCCCTGCTAGAGCTGCTACCCCCGCGACCCGACCCCGGATAAGCGGTTGAAGATGAGATGATGAGATGAGATTAAGAACCGTTTTGAAGTTTTAAAACCTTAGCTTTACTATCACCTGAAGGGGCGAAAATGTAATGTAGTTTTCGCCTTTAAGTTCAGGAAGGATAATTTATTTAGGACTAATATATAAAATTAATCAAACTGCTCAATTTTTATATTGTTGTCTATAACAATTTATATATATATATATATATATATATACACACACACATAATTTAGAATTATAAAAAATTCTGTTTCAGCTTCCTAACTGTGCCTACATCTTCATACAACTACGCACATTACGGTATTATTATTCCAGAGGGTCGACAGTTCTACTGAGCACAGCCAGAGGGTCGACAGTTCTACTGAGCACAGCCAGAGGGTCTACAGTTCTACTGAGCACAGCCAGAGGGTCTACAGTTCTACTGAGCACAGCCAGAGGGTCTACAGTTCTACTGAGCACAGCCAGTGTTAGTTGTCTGTAAAAGGGACATGACTCAAAAGTACTAACTCTGAGAGGCAAGTTCACAGTGCGTAAAAACCGGAGGGTATTTATTAGATACAATGAATGGAGATCCTAAAGATGTCGCGGGTGATGGAGAACAGACTGATGAATGAGCAGGTTGGCAGGCAGAGTTGATAGCGGGTGATAGGCAGGCGAGCAGAACCACGGGTGGGAAAAACTCTGGAACGTGAACCTAAACACAGGGGAAAAAAGTCAAAAATCGATACACACAACTTGGTGTAACGAGGCACTTAGGGTAGAGCCGGTGTGTCGTACCGTGCAGGATAAACTACTGATCTGGTGAAGTCTGGAGTGCTTTGATGAGTGAATGGAATCATGTGTGCAGCTTGCAACATGGGTGGGAGCTGGTGAGGAGAGTTGGCTGGTTGGCCCGGAACCATGCCTCAGACGTCATCGCCACAACACACAGGGAAACAAGACAGACATAGACAGGAGAAACCAGGGAACACACGGGAGACATAGGAACATGACAGCCAGTGGATCTACAGTTCTACTGAGCACAGGAAGTAGTTCTACAGAAGTAACCTGGTAATATTCATCCAGACAGCAGATGTAGCACATCTGGTGACTCAACAGTCATTTGTGGAGCAGCACATCCTGGAGTTCAACAGTCATTTGTGGAGCAGCACATCCTGGAGTTCAACAGTCATTTGTGGAGCAGCACATCATGGAACTCAACAGTCATTTGTGGAGCAGCACATCCTGGAGCTCAACAGTCATTTGTGGAGCAGCACATCCTGGAGTTCAACAGTCATTTGTGGAGCAGCACATCCTGGAGTTCAACAGTCATTTGTGGAGCAGCACATCCTGGAGTTCAACAGTCATTTGTGGAGCAGCACATCCTGGAGTTCAACAGTCATTTGTGGAGCAGCACATCCTGGAGTTCAACAGTCATTTGTGGAGCAGCACATCCTGCAGCTCAACATTCATTTAGGGCTGAGGGCTGTGAAGTTATTCTAAATCAGGGCTATTCTAATCTCACCTTGCATGGCCACCAGTCTGCTGTGATTCTGTTCTACCTGAAAACAATTGAACAAGTGCCCAGGTCTAAATCAATCTCTGATTGAAGGGAAAAGATGCAGAAGAAACCAGAGAAACTGGCTTCCCGATGAGTTTTAAGTTAGATAGTAGTAGAAACGAGAGGGGACTCCTGATTTAGAGAACATCTACTATTGGTTATCGCCGAACTACCTCTTATTGCTCGCTGGTAATTAGCATAAAGTTGAACTTATCTTAACTGTATATGTCGCTCTCCATGATAAATGTTGTCTCTGATCGTATCTCCATCCACATCTTCACCCTGGCTCTACCTGTGGAACCAAAACTGATCCAGAACATTCTGAATCGAATTGATTGTTCTACGTCACAATACTAGACAGTGCTGTTAACGAGCCGATGAGTCTAATATTCAACATTTTCACAAGAAATATGTTTTTAAATAAATGTGCAGAAAAGAGAGCGCATGCAGGCTTTAATTAAAATTGTCTCACAAACGGACCCTTATCGGCTGTTGGTGTTAAAGGGAGGGTGGGCTAAAAAAAGTTTGCTATTATATAATCAGATAAATATTACCAATAGTTCACGCTGCAGCAAATAACATCCGAAACATCAAATTACTACAACAACATTGAATTGTAATGAAGTGCTCTATAACAACAAGTAACTACCAGTATAGCCATGTGCCATGATAACATCAAGATCAAGTACCGAATAAAACTATTTGGTAACCACAGAAAACATGTCATTATTGCAGAGAGAAAGGCAATATAGAGACAGGAAAGCCAAAGGAAACGTGTTTCATGGTCTTTTAAGACATTACTATATTATCGGGCTTACCTTATTTGTTGAGAAGCTCACGTCTGACTTGAGCAGCATTCATGTTTCCTCATTTTTTTCTGATACAGAAACGCGAATTGTTAGTCAATCCTTTTAATCAAACCAACTAAAAACAAAATGTACAATTTTGTAGTTTGCTCTTTTGTGTAATTTGAACGTTTGGACGGTGTGTCCCAAGTCGCTCCAAAGAAGACATCTAAGTAAATAATCAAGCTCATTTGAAATATTGCTACCGGCAACCATTTGAACGATCACATTACACACAGTTGCCACTAGCAACTAATGCATCCGCTGTCATTGGTCAGAAAATTCAACGACCTGTCATGGCTGAATCAATATAGCCCCGCCCCCAACTAGCAGCAAATCAAGGGGGCGAGTCAGACACCTGTCACTCAAGTCCCATCTCTTGCACAGTAGCACCCCAATTGCAAATACCGGCGTCATTGGTCAAAAGTCCGTGTCATTTGTGGGCTGACTTAATTTAGTCCAGAGCCACATGCAAAACCCAAACTAGCAGCAAATCAATGGAGCCTCTAAACCTAATCAAGCACTAGCTTAAGGATTTACATTCGTGTGACTTTTGCTGATATCTGTAGCAAATATAAATACATATTCTTACTTAACTTTCAATTTCAGAAATACACGTAATTTTCCAAACAGTGATCTGTTTCACTATGGAAAAATGCTAGAATCGGGGCTGTTTACTTCACATCTCAAATGTAATATTTTCTGTTTTTTTAAGATGGGCATAATTTTATTCAGAAAAAACTCAGCTTTTTAATATGATTATCATGTCATCAAACGCTATACAATAAACACTCCAAAATAGCGTTTTAATTGATACCATTAACGATCTGATGGTTACTACCTATTGCAGTAGCAAAAAAAGACGACCTGTTTTTGTGCCATCATGCGGAAGTGGGATGTTTAGCAGGGTACCGACATAATTGGGTCGGTATCCAACCCAACACTATTAATGTCTGACACAATTAACGTTACGTACATCACATGAGAGCGACACATGCAGCGCTGCAGATCCAGCTGACAGAAGTGACAGCAAACCAGCAGCTTTCTTTGTGCACAAAATAAGTCTCCATTATTTACACACTGAAGACAACATTTCCCCGCATTTGGCCTGTGCCAATTTTGTACCCAGCTTGTCAGTAATGTCAAAGTGACGATTACATCCATTTGTATAAATATGTCAGGGATATGTCAGTTTAAAGGTAACTGAAGCATACTTTCTCATAGTATACATTATTGTCAAGGTATAGATTTTTCTAATATTAAGTTATAATAATGTGCACTTATCTTTTTACCAGGGCAGCAATTGTACCTTAGTTGTTTTATTTGCTGGACAAGAGCAAATGAGACAAAAACGACAGCTCTGAGAATTAAATTATTTTATTGGTTGCATAACTTGCATTCACAGGATACACACAGCAAACCACCCAATAATATTTCTACTTTCAGGTTCCTGCTTGACAATGCTTTCCAAAAAAAATGTGAGAGCAATTGCTAGTGTTGTTAAGTGTTTCGTTAAATTAAAGTGTCAATACTGAAAAGAGCATGTTCATATATTTAGATATGATATTCTAATCTCAGTACAGGATTCAACCCATGGCTTGTTCTTTTACAGGCTTTTATTTAATCCAGGCCAATGTAAGTATTTTACTGGTCAGCGATCATAAATGACCATAAAACATTTCATTGTAAAAATAAACAGTATATGAGAATGAGGAGGGGAAAGGCCGTGTTAAAGTTCTCGATGCATAGTTTTTGCGTTGTGTGACCTATGTCTACTTTTAGTCTTGAGTCTGGGGCTCAGTTGTGACCTTTTGGATATCGGCATGACAAATCAGACCACTATTACAAGTGGTTCAGATTCATATTCCCCCTCTGCTTATGTACTCGAGACAGTTGTTCCTAAAGAGGCCAGGCCCATCACAGCAATACTCAAGACAAGAGGATGGTGTCCAGGCTGGTCCTTCATCTCTGTCCTCAGTGTGTCCTCCTCTCTCTTCAGTATCACATTAGAGTTGTCAAAGAGACACTCTGCCCTTCCATACTCCTCCTCCTCAGTCAGGACAGTCAGTCTTGTATCTGTCAGAGATATAGTCTCTTCACTTCCTGCTGCCACACACTGTACCTGGAGGACAAACAGTACAGGAAACAGTATCACGTACAGTATAATGCTATGTTATGTTTCTAATAATTATGCAGTATGCAGTATTTCAATACTGAAAAAGGCAGTAAATTATGTTACTGTGTGATTATTAAACCTCGATTTTTGGTTAGTCAAGTGAAGAAATATTTATAATTTCAAAACTAGTCCTTCACTGTGCTAGATTCTCCTCTAGAATCCTCTTAAATCGCCACCTGCCTTAATACGTTTTTGCCAGCTTTTTAAAGCAACAACCTAGTGCAGTATGACAAGTGCCATATAGTAGCTAATTCAGAAAATAATCCATTTGTTATTATCAGAGACGGGTCAGTGACAGGCTAATAAGTGATATTAAAGGAAGTGCTAACTCACCAGGATCTGTAGGGCCTCTAAGAATGAAGGACTGCAACAGGAAACCAACACCATAAGTCCCTCACTTGTCATCTCTGAGAAATACATTACATCACACGTAAGCTGAAACAGGAACAGGAAGTAGTGCAACAGGAAGTAGTGCATCGGTCAGGGAATTGTTGGGGACGAAGGGGAAAACGTTTTTGCTTGAAACCGATATCACACCGGGTGGTGCTAACAATACGTCCTCCACCACTGACAGTCCGTCTACCATACACTAGGAGCCGAGCAATAGTCCCAGATGTGGCGTCGGTATGTGAGGCTAACTAATTACACTGTAACCTACAATGGGATTTAAAGTAATGCTAATGAGTTGACCCAGGTGGCCTGTTACCACAGCTCTCACCGTCCAGTGCGCCGCTGATCAGATGAGTGGCACTGAGCAATGAGGGGGTCCTGGTGTGGTTCTGACCCTGGTCGTCTGACTGCTCCATGAGATCCACAACGGCCTGGACAGTCTTGCTCGTCTCATCCAGCTTCGTTGCCTTGCCTCTACACATCCGATCCAACTAGGAGAAGACAACAGGAGAAACATCAGAATGTCTCGCCTCCGCCAAGTACATGGGAAGGCTGCAGCGTGTCATTAGATCAGCTGAAAAGGGGATTGGCTGCAATCTGCCATCCCTCGAGGACCTATACGCAATCAGGACCCTCAAGCGTGCGGGAAAGATTGTGGCTGACCCTCCCATCCTGGACAAAAACTGTTCCAAACACTCCCCTCCGGCAGGAGGCTACGGTCCATCAGGACCAAAATCTCACGCCACAGGAACAGTTTCTTTCCATCGGCAGCTGGCATTGAGACCCCCAAACACACACACACACACACACAAAGACTGACCACCTCACCTAATGTGTTACATTAATGCACTACTCTGGACTACTGACTTGCAGATTGCACATTGCTTCACTGTGTTGCACATTCCTGCCAAGCACTTTCATTCCATTTTCCTGCTACTTGTATGGTTATATATATTTGATTTTTGACATTTACTTCTGCACTGTTATGCACAAACATTTCAAAGCAAGTTCCTCGTAGGTGTCAGCCTACTTGGCAATAAAACATTACTTTTATTCTGACTAAGTACGTTCTTGTGATGAATGCCGGGATTACATTCAAAACAGTTCGTCTCTCTGCTCAGGCATTTACTCCAGGTCTTACCACACTCTCCAGCGCACTGACTTCCTCTCGGTTCTTCATCATGTTCCTGAGGAGCTGGAGCAGAGAGGAGCGGGTTTCACTGGGTAGGACTGACAGCAGCTGGAACTGGTCCCTCAGTATCTCCAGTTCTGTCAAAACCAACACAGACAAGTTGTACATAGACAGGCTTTTACTTGAATCATAGAAGTTTTACAACCACATTAAAACAGTGCGTTATGTTTGAATATGTTTCAAATAAGCTGTACAGCAAAAAAAAAAAACTTAAAACCTATTCCTTAAAATGAAACATCATTTTGTTTGTTGAACATGACCTTCAACAAGCAAAACGGTTTCAAGGTCCAGTTGTGCCAAATGCAGCTTAAGTGAATTTAAGTTGTTCTTTAAAAGCACATCATGTAACAACACTATCACTACACGTCAGACTGCACACCGTTACACAACCTGCACCACAAATGCCATCCCATTCACTCATGGCACATAACTTGTGGACAGACACCTAGGGGCCCCGTCAAAAGGGTGTAACTTCAGGGGGCAGGCCTAATCACAGCTAAGGAAGAAGGCAAAGAGAGCATTGGCCTTTTCTTGTTTTGTTACCTCTCTGAAGACAGCTACTCTCTAAGGCATCCCCGCTGGAGCCAAAGACCCCAGGTAAGTCCATCTTGCAGGGCCCGTCCACTTCAAACCCACCAAGATTATTGTCAATCAGGCAGAGCTCTACGGAGCAGAGAAGAAAAAATAATATTAAAACAATATAATGTTTATTTACAGTACAGTAAACACATTACATTTTAAGAATTTAGCAGACAGTGACTTACAGTTGCCCTGAACAGTATTAGTTGTGTAAAATAGTTAAGTCATGTAAAGTATAAATATATTGTCTGTTTATTTGCGGAGGTGACTTTTTGTAGCCACTCTATAGTTTGGAAAATCAAATTAGCCCACTCTCACCATAGTGCCCATTGCGTTTGACCTTCAGGTCAATAATGCCATAAGCGATGACTGTATGGACAGGAATATTCAGACACACATTACTGTCTTGTTGTAAGCTTGCACTTTCCTTTATAGACACCTGTGAATTGACAACATAGAAACATCGTAGCTGGGTTGTAATCATTTGTCAAAAGGAAATAAATGAATGTCACAATGTTTTTGTTTTTGTAACGTCCGTTAATGTCTACCAGACGTCAGCAGTGTGAACAGACCGCAGCCTACAGTCTTTAAGGACGTTCTGTGCTTTCTTGAGGCATTGTTTATTGTATATGCCTTGCACAGAATGGAGGTGGCAGCCAATGATAGGTTTATGCTGACTTAACTGCCCTATAGAGCCTTGTGATGCCATTTTAACAGTGGTGTGTAGACTTTTCATATCCACTGTATTTGCCGACCTCTGATGTTAAGTTGCCCAACTTGGATGTATAGTTGGCGAACTTGGATGAATAGTTGGGGAACTTGGATGTATAGTTTGATCCTTCTTTATAATGCTCATGTCAGCTGCTTAAGTCAGAACAATAAGTTGAACAACAATGCTCTCGAGACTAATGAAACATTTCCAGATCTCTCTTCATTTCACCCACCTCAAAGCCCTTCACACAGTTCAACAGCCCTCAAAACTGCAGCCCCCCCTTTTCTTCTTCTATGACAGAGCATGGCTGGGTCGTGACGATCCTCTCCTTCACCAAACCCAACATCTCTCGACGCTTTCCACAGGTCTGCTGGATCAGACTGTGGGACATGTCCAAAAGCCTGCAGGAGAATCAGGGTTTTACGTCTATAACAAAAACCCATGTCCTCAGTTGCCTACCCCAGATGTTTTCTACCCCCCACCAATGCGTTTATACGAGCGTGCACACTGAATGCGTTTATACGAGCGTGCACACTGAATGCTTTTATACGAGCGTGCACACTGAATGCGTTTATACGAGTGTGCACACTGAATGCGTTTATACGAGTGTGCACACTGAATGCGTTTATACGAGTGTGCACACTGAATGCGTTTATACGAGTGTGCACACTGAATGCGTTTATACGAGTGTGCACACTGAATGTGTTTATACGAGTGTGCACAATGAATGTGTTTATACGAGTGTGCACACTGAATGTGTTTATTCGAGTGTGCACACTAAATGCGTTTATACGTGTGTGCACACTAAATGCGTTTATACGAGTGTGCACAATAAATGTGTATATACGAGTGTGCACAATGAATGTGTTTATACGAGTGTGCACACTAAATGCGTTTATACGAGTGTGCACACTGAATGTGTTTATACGAGTGTGCACACTAAATGCGTTTATACGAGTGTGCACACTAAATGTGTTTATACGAGTGTGCACAATGAATGTGTTTATACGAGTGTGCACACTGAATACGTTTATACGAGTGTGCACACTGAAAGTGTTTAGACGAGTGTGCACACTGAATGTGTTTATACAAGAGAAACTCACTTGTGTTTTAAGTCCCGCAGCAGCTTTGGCATGTCCACGTCCTCTTTTTTGAGGACGCCGAAGGAGGACTGGAGTTTGGTCATGTCTTTCCCATCTACGCTAACGTTTCCGGAAAAAAACTTGGACTCCATGTTGCCCGTCAGGTTATTGTCAATTGTTGCACTGTACTTTAAGAAGTCAGTCTCGATGATGACTGCAGAAGAGAGAGTACATACTGTGGCTTCAGAAAGCATTCAGATCTCTTCACTTTCTCTACATTTTGTTGTGTTCAGATCAATGCCTTGGCACAACTCAAGCCCCTGAGGTCTACAAACAGTTCATACCTTGCTTCATGATCTGACATGCACTGTGAATCAACCATTTATAGCCAGCTAAATCAACCATTTATATCCAGCTATGTGCCTCACTAAAGAATGTCCAATTATGAGTACTTGCTAGACTATTATTTACCAAATTCTACATTTTGTATAATGTCACTGGACTTATATTTCATAATGCCAGATTTTGTTTTATGTCACGGGACTTTTATTTCATAATGCCACATTTTGTTTTATGTCACAGGACTTTTTTTATAATGCCACATTTTATTTAATATGGACTCAAATGGCATATCACTCTATGGCCATATCGCACATATTGTGAGATAACTACTCCAAGTAATTTTAATTTAGCAGATATCTGCAGGTTGAATCTGCCCACCCTACAGCTGAAAATGCAAGATTTTACATGTCTGTTTTATATCTAATGTTTTTATTATAGTTCAGCAAACATATCTCTACAGATGCTTCGTCACTATATAAATACATATGAATATAGAAATGTGTCAATATATAAATAAATAGGTTTTTGATACAAAATGTTTTTTTTACTTCAAATGACTACTATTATTTATTTGATTTCATAATGCCACATTTATTTATTTAAAGGGACACTGTTTTTTAAAAATAATGCCACATTGTTTATTTCAAGAGGATTTTATTTCATGGCGCCACATTTACACCGATCAACTATAATATTATGACCACTAAGTGGAGATGTGAATAACACTGATAATCTCTTTATCGTGTCACCGGTCACTGAGGATATATTAGGCAAGTGAACATTTTGTCTTCAAAGTTGATGTGCTAGAAAGCGGATAAAAGGACAGCATAGGCAACAGCATCCTATTCGTTTTTCAAGTAAGGTTATATAGGGCATGTTCTGCTTTTGTGTCATTATGAAATAAATGTAGCATAATGAAAAATAATAGTCCCAATAAATAAATGTGGCATTATGAAATAAAAGTAAATAATAAGATAAATGTCAGCTCTTTCGCCACAAAACACATTTGAAGTTGGGGACTGAACCCAGGACAGATATAAAGCAGGCGCTCTACCACTGAGCTACACCAACTGCTCATAACAGCGCATATAACTGCTCCATAATAGCGCACATAACAGCGCTCTAATAGTGTTAACAGACACCCTCAATGTACTAACCAACAATTGTTGGTGAAGATGTGCAGCCTGGTCTGGTGTTTACCTGGTGTTAAGGTCGTGTCTTCAGAAAGCACATCGTTCAGGGTGAAGTCGGTGGGACAGTATTTTGGTTTCTGCCAGCTCCAGAAACGCGAATGTTTTGTAACCAGAGACAGAGGGAGCAGTTTGTCTGTGTCATTCAGACTGCGTACAGGAATCAGACTGAAATCCTCATCTGTCTCCTCCACGAATTTTCTGGTAGCCGTGGAAAACATCCTCAAGTAGAGAAATAACCTGAAAAAGTCGAAGATGTTTCCATTTCAACAGAAACCCAACAAAACAATAACATACAAATAATAATGTCTCATCATAATACACATAATATAAGTACCTGACAGTCAGTTGTATGAAGTTGGAAATGTTCTCAAAAGCAGAACACGCAGTCAATAACGTTACCTGAACAAGGATGCTGTACTTATATCTGCCTCCAGATCATTGGCTGCTGTTGCTTCAGTGATGTCTAGGAATCCACCCCCCACGCCTTATTTGCATATTAGAGACGGAAATTAGTCGTCATGCACAGATCAGCAATAACATTATGACCACCCTGACTCCACCACGTGGCAAAATATGCAACAAACTGATATGCACTGTATGTTCTGACAAGAACCAGCATGAACCTTTTCTATCATTTCAGTTACAATAGCTCGACTGTTGGATCAGACCACAGGGGCCATACTTCCAGTGGCTGTTCTACAATGAATTACACCCGGTGCGAGACCACCTTCAAGCGAGGGGTGAACTATCACCTGCGCCCCGAAACCCCCCGAGGGGTGAACTATCACCTGTGTCCCCCCGAGGTGTGAAGTGAACTATCCCCTGCGCCACCCTCCCCTTCTCACACATGTCACCTTCTCAGCAAGCAGGGGCGTCAATTTGCCAATTCCCCACACAGTGAAATGATAGATAATAAAAAACCGCTTCGCGGTGCAGAGGATTTTTTTTTAACTGCTCGTGCCGCCCCCCACGTGACATGAAAAAATGCCGCCCCGGGCAAAAGCCCGGTTCGCCCGTGCCTAAAACCGCTACTGCATACTTCACTCCCCACGGGCATTAACGAGCCTTGGCCGCACCCACGACCCATGTCGCTGGTTTATTGCTTTTCTTTCCTTACACCCCTTGTGACCCCTGCAGACCGGAAACAACCCACAAGAGCTGCAGTTTTGGAGAAGCTCTGAATCAGTCGTCTAGCAACAACAATTTTGGCATTTTCCATCGCTCAAATCCTTATGCTTGTCATTTCTGCTGCTTCTAGCACATCAACTTTAAGGACAAAACGTTCACTTGCTGCCTAATATAACCAGCCCAGTGACCGGTGACACGATAAAGAGATTATCAGTGTTATTTACATCTCCTCTTAGTGGTCATAATATTATTGTTGATCGGTGTAAATTTGGCGCCATGAAATAAAATACTCTTGAAATAAATACATGTGGCATTGTTTAAAAAAGTGTCCCTTTAAATAAATAAATGTGGCATTATGAAATCAAATTCCTCTGAAATAAATAATAGTAGTCATTTGAAAAAAAAAACAATTTTGAAACAAAAACCTATTTATTTATATATTGACTCATTTATTTCATAGCCATATTTGTTTATTTATTATATACTTATTATATTTAAAATGGCATTCCATACATAACGGTTGAGACTGTGTCTGCACCTCTCGGATTAGTATATTCTTAAAAAATATGTGAAAAAGCCCCATCTTCCACTATTCTGTAATTCTTGCTACAGTAAGGCCTTTGACCGAAGCATCTGTAGAGATATGTTTGCTGAACTATAATAAAAACATAAGCTCTGAAATGGACATGTACAATATTGCATGTTCAGCTGTAGGATGTGTAGATTCTACCAGCAGAAGACATAAAAGCAAAACACATGGTGGTACACTGAATGTACATTTAAACTTTTCTTGGGGGGGGGAGGGAGGTTAAATAATATATACGATATATATATATATTATTAAAAAGTTTTGACACACCTCCAACAGCTCCTGGGTTATGATTGGGTGCTTGTAGAGGCCACATCTCCAACTCATCCTAAACCATCTCATCTGGGTTATGATTGGGTGCTTGTGGAGGCCACATCTCCAACTCATCCTAAACCATCTCATCTGGGTTATGATTGGGTGCTTGTGGAGGCCACACCTCCAACTCATCCTAAACATCTCATCTGGGTTATGATTGGGTGCTTGTAGAGGCCACACCTCCAACTCATCCTAAACCATCTCATCTGGGTTATGATTGGGTGCTTATAGAGGCCACACCTCCAACTCATCCTAAACATCTCATCTGGGTTATGATTGGGTGCTTGTAGAGGCCACACCTCCAACTCATCCTAAACATCTCATCTGGGTTATGATTGGGTGCTTGTAGAGGCCACACCTCCAACTCATCCTAAACCATCTCATCTGGGTTATGATTGGGTGCTTGTAGAGGCCACACCTCCAACTCATCCTAAACCATCTCATCTGGGTTATGATTGGGTGCTTGTAGAGGCCACACCTCCAACTCATCCTAAACATCTCATCTGGGTTATGATTGGGTGCTTGTAGAGGCCACACCTCCAACTCATCCTAAACCATCTCATCTGGGTTATGATTGGGTGCTTATAGAGGCCACACCTCCAACTCATCCTAAACATCTCATCTGGGTTATGATTGGGTGCTTGTAGAGGCCACACCTCCAACTCATCCTAAACATCTCATCTGGGTTATGATTGGGTGCTTGTAGAGGCCACACCTCCAACTCATCCTAAACCATCTCATCTGGGTTATGATTGGGTGCTTATAGAGGCCACACCTCCAACTCATCCTAAACATCTCATCTGGGTTATGATTGGGTGCTTGTGGAGGCCACACCTCCAACTCATCCTAAACATCTCATCTGGGTTATGATTGGGTGCTTGTAGAGGCCACACCTCCAACTCATCCTAAACATCTCATCTGGGTTATGATTGGGTGCTTGTAGAGGCCACACCTCCAACTCATCCTAAACATCTCATCTGGGTTATGATTGGGTGCTTGTAGAGGCCACACCTCCAACTCATCCTAAACATCTCATCTGGGTTATGATTGGGTGCTTGTAGAGGCCACACCTCCAACTCATCCTAAACATCTCATCTGGGTTATGATTGGGTGCTTGTAGAGGCCACACCTCCAACTCATCCTAAACATCTCATCTGGGTTATGATTGGGTGCTTGTAGAGGCCACACCTCCAACTCATCCTAAACATCTCATCTGGGTTATGATTGGGTGCTTGTAGAGGCCACACCTCCAACTCATCCTAAACATCTCATCTGGGTTATGATTGGGTGCTTGTGGAGGCCACACCTCCAACTCATCCTAAACATCCCATCTGGGTTATGATTGGGTGCTTGTAGAGGCCACACCTCCAACTCATCCTAAACATCTCATCTGGGTTATGATTGGGTGCTTGTGGAGGCCACACCTCCAACTCATCCTAAACATCTCATCTGGGTTATGATTGGGTGCTTGTGGAGGCCACACCTCCAACTCATCCTAAACATCCCATCTGGGTTATGATTGGGTGCTTGTAGAGGCCACACCTCCAACTCATCCTAAACATCTCATCTGGGTTATGATTGGGTGCTTGTAGAGGCCACACCTCCAACTCATCCTAAACATCTCATCTGGGTTATGATTGGGTGCTTGTAGAGGCCACACCTCCAACTCATCCTAAACATCTCATCTGGGTTATGATTGGGTGCTTGTAGAGGCCACACCTCCAACTCATCCTAAACATCTCATCTGGGTTATGATTGGGTGCTTGTAGAGGCCACACCTCCAACTCATCCTAAACATCTCATCTGGGTTATGATTGGGTGTTTGTAGAGGCCACACCTCCAACTCATCCTAAACATCTCATCTGGGTTATGATTGGGTGCTTGTAGAGGCCACACCTCCAACTCATCCTAAACATCTCATCTGGGTTATGATTGGGTGCTTGTAGAGGCCACACCTCCAACTCATCCTAAACATCTCATCTGGGTTATGATTGGGTGCTTGTAGAGGCCACACCTCCAACTCATCCTAAACATCTCATCTGGGTTATGATTGGGTGCTTGTAGAGGCCAGATCACCTGATCCAGCAGCATCACTCTCCATCTTGGTCTAATAATAATAATACATTTTATTTAAAGGCGCCTTTCTCTGCACTCAAGGACACCGTACAGAGATACATTAAAAGGACAAAAAAACTATATATAAAAATAATAATAATAATAGCCTGTGAACATTGTTGTGGATCACTGTCCTGTTGAGAAACATTGAAGAGGCCTTACAGAGCAATACTCATGACAAGAGGAAGGTGTCTAGAATGGTCTTTTATCTCTGTCCTCACATGCCACTCTCGTCTGTATCCAATCAGGGTGATCAAAAAGACAGTCTGTCTGAGTGAAAGGTGTGAAGTCTGTGGTGATGTCACCCATTGTGTTGTCTATTCACCACATCATAGAAATACCAGAAGAGCCGGTAATGTTACATTTGACATATGACATAATACATGTTTATAGATGATTTATAACATTTATTATAAATGATGACCTCTCGCTCTACTACTCATGTTAAGCCAAAAACAAGATGGTGCCAGGCAAACACCGCCACATTGGCATGACACTGGCATTGATCCTGTTTGGGCTAAAACATTGGCTTCACACAGGCTGCACACATCCGGGCAATTAGCCTCAGCAGTTCAACAGTAACTGTAACAGGAAAAGACAAAAAAGAATAATATATATAATATATATATATATATAAATCATATATATATATATATATATATATATAAATGTAATGCAGTTTTGCCCAAATCTTGAGGAAAGTCTATAATTTCAATATTTGCAATTTATATTTGTAAATATTTTTTTTTATTAAAACTTATTTTCAAATGCCACAATAAATGCTAAAGCAAAAATGTACTTAATGTTTTGGTGTGTAGAGAACATAGAGAAATTGTAATTAAACATTGTTTCCCATTTTAAAATAATGGTTAATATTATTTTATGCAAGCGGTTCCCAAAAGATGATGTTTTGCCGGTCCTTGGCCAAATTCATTTTGAGAAACGCAGAGCTCCCTGAAAGAAAACGTTTAAAACAAAAATATTTCTATGTATCAACATTTTGTCTGTTTTCCCGGTTATCCTCTCAGCTTACACTAAAGAGACCAGGCCCATCACAGCAATACTCATGACAAGAGGAAGTTGTCCAGGCTGGTCCTTCATCTCTGTCCTCAGTGTGTCCTCCTCTCTCTTCAGTATCACATTAGAGTTGTCAAAGAGACTCTCTGCCCTTCTATATTCCTCCTCCTCCTCAGTCAGGACAGTCAGATGTGTATCTCTCAGAGATATAGTCTCTCCACTTCCTGCTGCCACACACTGTACCTGAAGGACAAACAGTACAGAACAGTCTATGAAAGGACATTCCTTACATGTCAATACAATATCAAACATTACAAGTAAAACAAATGTATACAGTTTAGGCTTTAGCTTACAGTTTATATTTAAGCCTAATGTTTCTAAATGATCCTGTGGTACTGATGGCTCAATGAAGCAAGAGCAAACTCACCAGCATCTGCAGGGCCTTTAAGACTGGAGGTCTGCAACAGGATTCCAACACTGAGAGTCCCTCATCTGTCATCTCTGATTATATGGTATCCATACATTAAATCACAGCAGTAAACAAATACAGTGTCTCACAAAAGTGAGTACATCCCTCAAAATTTTGTAAATCTTTTATTGACAAAACTGAAGAAATTACATGTTGCTACAATGTAAAGTAGTGAGTGTACAGCTTGTATAACAGTGTACATTTGCAGTCCCCTCAAAATAACTTAACACACAACATGTCTGAACCAATGGCAACCAAAGTGAGTACACTGTACACACTTTTGTGAGTGTATGTAATTGAGTTTAAAAATAGCAATGGAGAATCCTGTAAAAATTGTTTTTCGATCTCACCGTCCATGGCGCTAACAATGAGGTGGATGGCGCTGAGAAGTGACGATCTGGTCTCTTTGTCTTCACCGACACTATTAAGTACAATGTCCACTATGGCCTGGACGGTCCTCCTCTCAGACTCTCTCAGATTACCCAGGTTTGGAGTCTCACCATCACACATCTGATCCAGCTGTGAAAAAGACAGAGCGACACAGAGCAAGTTCATTTAAAAATGTTAAACATATTCCATACTGGGCGATAGTCATCTGTTTCATTAGATGTGTGTGCCTTTGTAAGTAGAATATTCATGACAGAAAAACATGGTATGATTTTGGCACCTTTTTGTGAACTGGTATTGTTTCAAGCAGACCAGATACCGTTGTATATATATATAAACTAGCAGATGACCTTTAAAAATATTAACCTTTTCAACCATCGAACCCAGAGAATACGGGTCAAACAACACAATTGAATGCGTACTTGCCGGTTCCAACTTGATAATGTTAAACAATGCAAAGACAAACAAGATCGTAAGTGATCAAAAATAGGTAGCCCAAAAAAAATGACAACATGTTTCTGTACACATCACCCACCACACTCTCCATCGCGCTGACTTCCTCTCGGTTCTTCATCATGTTCCTGAGGAGCTGGAGCAGAGAGGAGCGGGTTTCACTGGGTAGGACTGACAGCAGCTGGAACTGGTCACTCAGTTTCTCCATTTCTGTAAAAAACACAAACAAAAAGAGTCACGCTGTCCAATTTTGCCCTGTTATAACATAGGTGTAGAAAAACATTATCATTTGTAGTTACTAGCCAATAAGAACAATATAATATTTAATTCAGAAGACCGGGTCGACCACTGGACAGGAAATTAAAACCTGTAATATTACGTTTATTTAAATCCAGGAGACTGTTGTCATCTGAAATACTTCCCCTAAATGCATCTTCTTCCATTCCATCATGTGGCTTAACCTGTTCGAAACCACCGTTGTTGGAGAAGAGGCAAAGGTCTATGGGAAAGAATAAAAAACAATCATGAAAGGTCACACCCAAGCAGATACTGAGGTTGTAACTAGCAGGTCACCTGGAGACTTGGTTTCTACTGTAAGTATGTAGCAGATACAGAGGTTGTAACTAGCAGGTCAGCTGGAGACTTGGTTTCTACTGTAAGTATGTAATAGATACAGAGGTTGTAACAAGCAGGTCACCTGGAGACTTGGTTTTCCGTTGTGACGAAAAGAGAGCTGAGCCAGAAGGCAGAGCTATTGATCTACCGGTCAATCTGCGTTCCACATCTATGGTCCCATATACGAAATAATAAGATTGTGTGTACAAGCAGCCAAAATTGGTTTTCTCAGGAAGGTGGCGGCCTTTCACTTAGAGATAGAGTGAGAAGCTCAGTTATCCGTGAGGAACTCGGAGTCGAGCTGGTTAATGTGGCCACAGGGACAGGAACGTTTGTGGTCCCCTGCTACAGCTGCTGCCCCCCGCAACCCGACCCAGGATAGGCGGTTTAAGATGAGATGACAGATGAGAACAGTCAACCAACATGATTCTCTCTATAAAATAGTACGCAATCATAGACATTTTAAAACTTTGTTCAATACTTTCAAAACATTTTTCAAATGTTTAATGTTGTTCCTTCACATTTTTCTGTATTGGTTAAATTGTGTAACTCAGATTTTTGACACACACTTGACATATGAACTAAACTCAACATATTGAATATTTGCGACAATATTTGTTACAGTACATTATTGCTGCAGTTCCCATAAATGAAAGCTCTCATTGTACTAACTTAACTGATTAACCATCTATCTTCCTCACCAAACATTCAAACCCAAAGCTAACACTGTAATATCATAACTGATAAACCATCTGTCTTCCTCACCAAACATTCAAACCCAAAGCTAACACTGTACTAACTTAACTGATTAACCATCTTCCTCACCAAACATCCCATTGAGTTTGACCTGGAGTTCAATCAGACTGAAGGCAATGACAGTGTTTTCAGGAATCTGAAAAGAAACCATACTGTCGGTCTCCTTGCTGCCACTTTGTTTCAGAGAGGCCTGTGAAAAGAATGTTACTGTAAATCAGTTTATATTGGCAGAAACAGTTTTTTTTGGCATAGAAGGTAGGTAGGTCTTATTGTCGTCCAGCACATGTTAAATTGAAGGAATATTTTATTTATTTTCAGTCAGTAAATGATGTTAAGAGTTCAGCATGTGTGGCCATTTTCAGGAATCCTAATTCACCTAAAATGTCCCACTGGTTCACCCCCGTCAGTTATTTACTCACCTTCTCATCCCCTCCTCCATACATTCATGCTCACGAAAATAAAATGTAACAAATTGATTCACTGGATTGATTGTTGATCAAAACACGTACCTTCCCAAAGGTGCTCAGGTCAATAAAAAATTTCTCCATGGCCCATATTTTGCCTGAATTCAGAATTTTCTGGGTGACCCGACAAGGATGTGATGTTACAATCCTCTCTGTCAAAACACACAAGACGGCCCTGGGCTTAACACAGCTCTGCTTGATCAAAGGGTGGGTCATGTCCAAACGTCTGCAAGAGAGACCTCGATATATTAATAACACGATATGTCAGGGTGGGTCATGTCTAAACGTCTGCAAGAGAGACCTCGATATATTAATAACACGATATGTCAGGGTGGGTCATGTCCAAACGTCTGCAAGAGAGACCTCGATATATTAATAACACGATATGTCAGGGTGGGTCATGTCTAAACGTCTGCAAGAGAGACCTCGATATATTAATAACACGATATGTCAGGGTGGGTCATGTCTAAACGTCTGCAAGAGAGACCTCGATATATTAATAACACGATATGTCAGGGTGGGTCATGTCCAAACGTCTGCAAGAGAGACCTCGATATATTAATAACACGATATGTCAGGGTGGGTCATGTCTAAACGTCTGCAAGAGAGACCTCGATATATTAATAACACGATATGTCAGGGTGGGTCATGTCTAAACGTCTGCAAGAGAGACCTCGATATATTAATAACACGATATGTCAGGGTGGGTCATGTCCAAACGTCTGCAAGAGAGACCTCGATATATTAATAACACGATATGTCAGGGTGGGTCATGTCTAAACGTCTGCAGGAGAGACCTCGATATATTAATAACACGATATGTCAGGGTGGGTCATGTCTAAATGTCTGCAAGAGAGACCTCGATATATTAATAACACGATATGTCAGGGTGGGTCATGTCTAAACGTCTGCAAGAGAGACCTCGATATATTAATAACACGATATGTCAGGGTGGGTCATGTCTAAACGTCTGCAGGAGAGACCTCGATATATTAATAACACGATATGTCAGGGTGGGTCATGTCCAAACGTCTGCAGGAGAGACCTCGATATATTAATAACACGATATGTCAGGGTGGGTCATGTCTAAACGTCTGCAGGAGAGACCTCGATATATTAATAACACGATATGTCAGGGTGGGTCATGTCTAAACGTCTGCAAGAGAGACCTCGATATATTAATAACACGATATGTCAGGGTGGGTCATGTCTAAATGTCTGCAAGAGAGACCTCGATATATTAATAACACGATATGTCAGGGTGGGTCATGTCTAAACGTCTGCAAGAGAGACCTCGATATATTAATAACACGATATGTCAGGGTGGGTCATGTCTAAACGTCTGCAAGAGAGACCTCGATATATTAATAACACGATATGTCAGGGTGGGTCATGTCCAAACGTCTGCAAGAGAGACCTCGATATATTAATAACACGATATGTCAGGGTGGGTCATGTCTAAACGTCTGCAGGAGAGACCTCGATATATTAATAACACGATATGTCAGGGTGGGTCATGTCTAAACGTCTGCAAGAGAGACCTCGATATATTAATAACACGATATGTCAGGGTGGGTCATGTCCAAACGTCTGCAGGAGAGACCTCGATATATTAATAACACGATATGTCAGGGTGGGTCATGTCTAAATGTCTGCAAGAGAGACCTCGATATATTAATAACACGATATGTCAGGGTGGGTCATGTCTAAACGTCTGCAGGAGAGACCTCGATATATTAATAACACGATATGTCAGGGTGGGTCATGTCTAAACGCCTGCAAGAGAGACCTCGATATATTAATAACACGATATGTCAGGGTGGGTCATGTCTAAACGTCTGCAAGAGAGACCTCGATATATTAATAACACGATATGTCAGGGTGGGTCATGTCTAAACGTCTGCAGGAGAGACCTCGATATATTAATAACACGATATGTCAGGGTGGGTCATGTCTAAACGTCTGCAGGAGAGACCTCGATATATTAATAACACGATATGTCAGGGTGGGTCATGTCTAAACGTCTGCAAGAGAGACCTCGATATATTAATAACACGATATGTCAGGGTGGGTCATGTCTAAACGTCTGCAGGAGAGACCTCGATATATTAATAACACGATATGTCAGGGTGGGTCATGTCTAAACGTCTGCAAGAGAGACCTCGATATATTAATAACACGATATGTCAGGGTGGGTCATGTCTAAATGTCTGCAGGAGAGACCTCGATATATTAATAACACGATATGTCAGGGTGGGTCATGTCCAAACGTCTGCAAGAGAGACCTCGATATATTAATAACACGATATGTCAGGGTGGGTCATGTCTAAACGTCTGCAAGAGAGACCTCGATATATTAATAACACGATATGTCAGGGTGGGTCATGTCTAAATGTCTGCAAGAGAGACCTCGATATATTAATAACACGATATGTCAGGGTGGGTCATGTCTAAACGTCTGCAGGAGAGACCTCGATATATTAATAACACGATATGTCAGGGTGGGTCATGTCCAAACGTCTGCAAGAGAGACCTCGATATATTAATAACACGATATGTCAGGGTGGGTCATGTCCAAACGTCTGCAAGAGAGACCTCGATATATTAATAACACGATATGTCAGGGTGGGTCATGTCTAAATGTCTGCAAGAGAGACCTCGATATATTAATAACACGATATGTCAGGGTGGGTCATGTCCAAACGTCTGCAAGAGAGACCTCGATATATTAATAACACGATATGTCAGGGTGGGTCATGTCTAAACGTCTGCAGGAGAGACCTCGATATATTAATAACACGATATGTCAGGGTGGGTCATGTCTAAACGTCTGCAGGAGAGACCTCGATATATTAATAACACGATATGTCAGGGTGGGTCATGTCTAAACGTCTGCAAGAGAGACCTCGATATATTAATAACACGATATGTCAGGGTGGGTCATGTCCAAACGTCTGCAAGAGAGACCTCGATATATTAATAACACGATATGTCAGGGTGGGTCATGTCTAAACGTCTGCAGGAGAGACCTCGATATATTAATAACACGATATGTCAGGGTGGGTCATGTCTAAACGTCTGCAGGAGAGACCTCGATATATTAATAACACGATATGTCAGGGTGGGTCATGTCTAAACGTCTGCAAGAGAGACCTCGATATATTAATAACACGATATGTCAGGGTGGGTCATGTCTAAACGTCTGCAAGAGAGACCTCGATATATTAATAACACGATATGTCAGGGTGGGTCATGTCCAAACGTCTGCAAGAGAGACCTCGATATATTAATAACACGATATGTCAGGGTGGGTCATGTCTAAACGTCTGCAAGAGAGACCTCGATATATTAATAACACGATATGTCAGGGTGGGTCATGTCTAAACGTCTGCAGGAGAGACCTCGATATATTAATAACACGATATGTCAGGGTGGGTCATGTCTAAATGTCTGCAGGAGAGACCTCGATATATTAATAACACGATATGTCAGGGTGGGTCATGTCCAAACGTCTGCAAGAGAGACCTCGATATATTAATAACACGATATGTCAGGGTGGGTCATGTCTAAATGTCTGCAGGAGAGACCTCGATATATTAATAACACGATATGTCAGGGTGGGTCATGTCTAAACGTCTGCAAGAGAGACCTCGATATATTAATAACACGATATGTCAGGGTGGGTCATGTCTAAACGTCTGCAAGAGAGACCTCGATATATTAATAACACGATATGTCAGGGTGGGTCATGTCTAAACGTCTGCAGGAGAGACCTCGATATATTAATAACACGATATGTCAGGGTGGGTCATGTCTAAACGTCTGCAAGAGAGACCTCGATATATTAATAACACGATATGTCAGGGTGGGTCATGTCTAAACGTCTGCAAGAGAGACCTCGATATATTAATAACACGATATGTCAGGGTGGGTCATGTCCAAACGTCTGCAAGAGAGACCTCGATATATTAATAACACGATATGTCAGGGTGGGTCATGTCTAAACGTCTGCAAGAGAGACCTCGATATATTAATAACACGATATGTCAGGGTGGGTCATGTCTAAACGTCTGCAAGAGAGACCTCGATATATTAATAACACGATATGTCAGGGTGGGTCATGTCCAAACGTCTGCAAGAGAGAGACCTCGATATATTAATAACACGATATGTCAGGGTGGGTCATGTCTAAACGTCTGCAAGAGAGACCTCGATATATTAATAACACGATATGTCAGGGTGGGTCATGTCTAAACGTCTGCAAGAGAGACCTCGATATATTAATAACACGATATGTCAGGGTGGGTCATGTCTAAACGTCTGCAGGAGAGACCTCGATATATTAATAACACGATATGTCAGGGTGGGTCATGTCTAAACGTCTGCAAGAGAGACCTCGATATATTAATAACACGATATGTCAGGGTGGGTCATGTCTAAATGTCTGCAGGAGAGACCTCGATATATTAATAACACGATATGTCAGGGTGGGTCATGTCTAAACGTCTGCAAGAGAGACCTCGATATATTAATAACACGATATGTCAGGGTGGGTCATGTCTAAACGTCTGCAGGAGAGACCTCGATATATTAATAACACGATATGTCAGGGTGGGTCATGTCTAAACGTCTGCAAGAGAGACCTCGATATATTAATAACACGATATGTCAGGGTGGGTCATGTCTAAATGTCTGCAGGAGAGACCTCGATATATTAATAACACGATATGTCAGGGTGGGTCATGTCCAAACGTCTGCAGGAGAGACCTCGATATATTGATAAC
The DNA here is from genome assembly GCA_029465975.1 of Dallia pectoralis. NCBI lineage: Eukaryota > Metazoa > Chordata > Actinopteri > Esociformes > Umbridae > Dallia > Dallia pectoralis. The sequence continues at coordinate 9,811,372 of CM055738.1, read as the reverse complement.
ACGATATGTCAGGGTGGGTCATGTCTAAACGTCTGCAAGAGAGACCTCGATATATTAATAACACGATATGTCAGGGTGGGTCATGTCCAAACGTCTGCAAGAGAGACCTCGATATATTAATAACACGATATGTCAGGGTGGGTCATGTCCAAACGTCTGCAAGAGAGACCTCGATATATTAATAACACGATATGTCAGGGTGGGTCATGTCTAAACGTCTGCAAGAGAGACCTCGATATATTAATAACACGATATGTCAGGGTGGGTCATGTCCAAACGTCTGCAAGAGAGACCTCGATATATTAATAACACGATATGTCAGGGTGGGTCATGTCCAAACGTCTGCAGGAGAGACCTCGATATATTAATAACACGATATGTCAGGGTGGGTCATGTCCAAACGTCTGCAAGAGAGACCTTGATATATTAATAACACGATATGTCAGGGTGGGTCATGTCTAAACGTCTGCAAGAGAGACCTCGATATATAAATAACACGATATGTCAGGGTGGGTCATGTCTAAACGTCTGCAAGAGAGACCTCGATATATTAATAACACGATATGTCAGGGTGGGTCATGTCCAAACGTCTGCAAGAGAGACCTCGATATATTAATAACACGATATGTCAGGGTGGGTCATGTCCAAACGTCTGCAAGAGAGACCTCGATATATTAATAACACGATATGTCAGGGTGGGTCATGTCTAAACGTCTGCAAGAGAGACCTCGATATATTAATAACACGATATGTCAGGGTGGGTCATGTCTAAACGTCTGCAGGAGAGACCTCGATATATTAATAACACGATATGTCAGGGTGGGTCATGTCTAAACGTCTGCAGGAGAGACCTCGATATATTAATAACACGATATGTCAGGGTGGGTCATGTCTAAACGTCTGCAAGAGAGACCTCGATATATTAATAACACGATATGTCAGGGTGGGTCATGTCCAAACGTCTGCAAGAGAGACCTCGATATATTAATAACACGATATGTCAGGGCGGGTCATGTCTAAACGTCTGCAAGAGAGACCTCGATATATTAATAACACGATATGTCAGGGTGGGTCATGTCTAAACGTCTGCAAGAGAGACCTCGATATATTAATAACACGATATGTCAGGGTGGGTCATGTCTAAATGTCTGCAAGAGAGACCTCGATATATTAATAACACGATATGTCAGGGTGGGTCATGTCCAAACGTCTGCAAGAGAGACCTCGATATATTAATAACACGATATGTCAGGGTGGGTCATGTCTAAACGTCTGCAGGAGAGACCTCGATATATTAATAACACGATATGTCAGGGTGGGTCATGTCTAAACGTCTGCAAGAGAGACCTCGATATATTAATAACACGATATGTCAGGGTGGGTCATGTCTAAATGTCTGCAAGAGAGACCTCGATATATTAATAACACGATATGTCAGGGTGGGTCATGTCCAAACGTCTGCAGGAGAGACCTCGATATATTAATAACACGATATGTCAGGGTGGGTCATGTCCAAACGTCTGCAAGAGAGACCTCGATATATTAATAACACGATATGTCAGGGTGGGTCATGTCTAAACGTCTGCAAGAGAGACCTCGAGGGTATATGTAAACGTCTGCAAGAGAGACCTCGATATATTAATAACACGATATGTCAGGGTGGGTCATGTCTAAACGTCTGCAAGAGAGACCTCGATATATTAATAACACGATATGTCAGGGTGGGTCATGTCTAAACGTCTGCAAGAGAGACCTCGATATATTAATAACACGATATGTCAGGGTGGGTCATGTCCAAACGTCTGCAAGAGAGACCTCGATATATTAATAACACGATATGTCAGGGTGGGTCATGTCTAAACGTCTGCAAGAGAGACCTCGATATATTAATAACACGATATGTCAGGGTGGGTCATGTCTAAACGTCTGCAGGAGAGACCTCGATATATTAATAACACGATATGTCAGGGTGGGTCATGTCTAAACGTCTGCAAGAGAGACCTCGATATATTAATAACACGATATGTCAGGGTGGGTCATGTCTAAACGTCTGCAAGAGAGACCTCGATATATTAATAACACGATATGTCAGGGTGGGTCATGTCCAAACGTCTGCAGAGAGACCTCGATATATTAATAACACGATATGTCAGGGTGGGTCATGTCTAAACGTCTGCAAGAGAGACCTCGATATATTAATAACACGATATGTCAGGGTGGGTCATGTCTAAACGTCTGCAAGAGAGACCTCGATATATTAATAACACGATATGTCAGGGTGGGTCATGTCTAAACGTCTGCAAGAGAGACCTCGATATATTAATAACACGATATGTCAGGGTGGGTCATGTCTAAACGTCTGCAAGAGAGACCTCGATATATTAATAACACGATATGTCAGGGTGGGTCATGTCCAAACGTCTGCAAGAGAGACCTCGATATATTAATAACACGATATGTCAGGGTGGGTCATGTCTAAACGTCTGCAAGAGAGACCTCGATATATTAATAACACAGATATGTCAGGGTGGGTCATGTCTAAACGTCTGCAAGAGAGACCTCGATATATTAATAACACGATATGTCAGGGTGGGTCATGTCTAAACGTCTGCAAATGTCTGGGTCAAGAGAGACCTCGATATATTAATAACACGATATGTCAGGGTGGGTCATGTCTAAACGTCTGCAGGAGAGACCTCGATATATTAATAACACGATATGTCAGGGTGGGTCATGTCTAAACGTCTGCAAGAGAGACCTCGATATATTAATAACACGATATGTCAGGGTGGGTCATGTCTAAACGTCTGCAAGAGAGACCTCGATATATTAATAACACGATATGTCAGGGTGGGTCATGTCTAAACGTCTGCAAGAGAGACCTCGATATATTAATAACACGATATGTCAGGGTGGGTCATGTCCAAACGTCTGCAGGAGAGACCTCGATATATTAATAACACGATATGTCAGGGTGGGTCATGTCTAAACGTCTGCAAGAGAGACCTCGATATATTAATAACACGATATGTCAGGGTGGGTCATGTCTAAACGTCTGCAGGAGAGACCTCGATATATTAATAACACGATATGTCAGGGTGGGTCATGTCTAAACGTCTGCAAGAGAGACCTCGATATATTAATAACACGATATGTCAGGGTGGGTCATGTCTAAACGTCTGCAAGAGAGACCTCGATATATTAATAACACGATATGTCAGGGTGGGTCATGTCTAAACGTCTGCAAGAGAGACCTCGATATATTAATAACACGATATGTCAGGGTGGGTCATGTCTAAATGTCTGCAAGAGAGACCTCGATATATTAATAACACGATATGTCAGGGTGGGTCATGTCTAAACGTCTGCAAGAGAGACCTCGATATATTAATAACACGATATGTCAGGGTGGGTCATGTCTAAACGTCTGCAGGAGAGACCTCGATATATTAATAACACGATATGTCAGGGTGGGTCATGTCTAAATGTCTGCAGGAGAGACCTCGATATATTAATAACACGATATGTCAGGGTGGGTCATGTCTAAACGTCTGCAGGAGAGACCTCGATATATTAATAACACGATATGTCAGGGTGGGTCATGTCTAAACGTCTGCAGGAGAGACCTCGATATATTAATAACACGATATGTCAGGGTGGGTCATGTCTAAACGTCTGCAAGAGAGACCTCGATATATTAATAACACGATATGTCAGGGTGGGTCATGTCCAAACGTCTGCAAGAGAGACCTCGATATATTAATAACACGATATGTCAGGGTGGGTCATGTCTAAACGTCTGCAAGAGAGACCTCGATATATTAATAACACGATATGTCAGGGTGGGTCATGTCTAAACGTCTGCAAGAGAGACCTCGATATATTAATAACACGATATGTCAGGGTGGGTCATGTCTAAACGTCTGCAAGAGAGACCTCGATATATTAATAACACGATATGTCAGGGTGGGTCATGTCTAAACGTCTGCAAGAGAGACCTCGATATATTAATAACACGATATGTCAGGGTGGGTCATGTCCAAACGTCTGCAAGAGAGACCTCGATATATTAATAACACGATATGTCAGGGTGGGTCATGTCTAAACGTCTGCAAGAGAGACCTCGATATATTAATAACACGATATGTCAGGGTGGGTCATGTCTAAACGTCTGCAGGAGAGACCTCGATATATTAATAACACGATATGTCAGGGTGGGTCATGTCTAAACGTCTGCAAGAGAGACCTCGATATATTAATAACACGATATGTCAGGGTGGGTCATGTCCAAACGTCTGCAAGAGAGACCTCGATATATTAATAACACGATATGTCAGGGTGGGTCATGTCTAAACGTCTGCAGGAGAGACCTCGATATATTAATAACACGATATGTCAGGGTGGGTCATGTCTAAACGTCTGCAAGAGAGACCTCGATATATTAATAACACGATATGTCAGGGTGGGTCATGTCTAAATGTCTGCAAGAGAGACCTCGATATATTAATAACACGATATGTCAGGGTGGGTCATGTCTAAACGTCTGCAAGAGAGACCTCGATATATTAATAACACGATATGTCAGGGTGGGTCATGTCTAAACGTCTGCAAGAGAGACCTCGATATATTAATAACACGATATGTCAGGGTGGGTCATGTCTAAATGTCTGCAAGAGAGACCTCGATATATTAATAACACGATATGTCAGGGTGGGTCATGTCTAAACGTCTGCAGGAGAGACCTCGATATATTAATAACACGATATGTCAGGGTGGGTCATGTCTAAACGTCTGCAAGAGAGACCTCGATATATTAATAACACGATATGTCAGGGTGGGTCATGTCTAAATGTCTGCAGGAGAGACCTCGATATATTAATAACACGATATGTCAGGGTGGGTCATGTCTAAATGTCTGCAAGAGAGACCTCGATATATTAATAACACGATATGTCAGGGTGGGTCATGTCTAAACATCACTGATGTCATTCCATAATACCATACCATAATGTCATATTAAATGTATTATTCTGGCTCTGATGTCATTCCATAATACCATACCATAATGTCATATTAAATGTATTATTCTGGCTCTGATGTCATTCCATAATACCATACCATAATGTCATATTAAATGTATTATTCTGGCTCTGATGTCATTCCATAATACCATAATGTCATATTAAATGTATTATTCTGGCTCTGATGTCATTCCATGTCATATTAAATGTATTATTCTGGCTCTGATGTCATTCCATAATACCATACATATTAAATGTATTATTCATAATGTCATATTAAATGTATTATTCTGGCTCTGATGTCATTCCATAATACCATACCATAATGTATTAAATGTATTATTCTGGCTCTGATATTCCAAATGTCATATTAAATTCTGGCTCTGATGTCATTCCATAATACCATACCATAATGTCATATTAAATGTATTATTCTGGCTCTGATGTCATTCCATAATACCATACCATAATGTCATATTAAATGTATTATTCTGGCTCTGATGTCATTCCATAATACCATACCATAATGTCATATTAAATGTATTATTCTGGCTCTGATGTCATTCCATAATACCATACCATAATGTCATATTAAATGTATTATTCTGGCTCTGATGTCATTCCATAATACCATACCATAATGTCATATTAAATGTATTATTCTGGCTCTGATGTCATTCCATAATACCATACCATAATGTCCTGGCTCTGATGTCATTCCATAATACCATACCATAATGTCATATTAAATGTATTATTCTGGCTCTGATTTCATTCCATAATACCATACCATAATGTCATATTAAATGTATTATTCTGGCTCTGATGTCATTCCATAATACCATAATGCCATATTAAATGTATTATTCTGGCTCTGATGTCATTCCATAATACCATACCATAATGTCATATTAAATGTATTATTCTGGCTCTGATGTCATTCCATAATACCATACCATAATGTCATATTAAATGTATTATTCTGATGCTCTGATGTCATTCATTCCATAATACCATACCATAATGTCATATTAAATGTATTATTCTGGCTCTGATGTCATTCCATAATACCATACCATAATGTCATGTATTATTCTGTCATGTCATTAAATACCATACCATAATGTCATATTAAATGTATTATTCTGGCTCTGATGTCATTCCATAATACCATACCATAATGTCATATTAAATGTATTATTCTGTATTATTCTGTCATATTAAATGCTCTGATGTCATTCCATAATACCATACCATAATGTCATATTAAATGTATTATTCTGGCTCTGATGTCATTCCATAATACCATACCATAATGTCATATTAAATGTATTATTCTGGCTCTGATGTCATTCCATAATACCATACCATAATGTCATATTAAATGTATTATTCTGGCTCTGATGTCATTCCATAATACCATACCATAATGTCATATTAAATGTATTATTCTGGCTCTGATGTCATTCCATAATACCATACCATAATGTCATATTAAATGTATTATTCTGGCTCTGATGTCATTCCATAATACCATACCATAATGTCATATTAAATGTATTATTCTGGCTCTGATGTCATTCCATAATACCATACCATAATGTCATATTAAATGTATTATTCTGGCTCTGATGTCATTCCATAATACCATACCATAATGTCATATTAAATGTATTATTCTGGCTCTGATGTCATTCCATAATACCATACCATAATGTCATATTAAATGTATTATTCTGGCTCTGATGTCATTCCATAATACCATACCATAATGTCATATTAAATGTATTATTCTGGCTCTGATGTCATTCCATAATACCATACCATAATGTCATATTAAATGTATTATTCTGGCTCTGATGTCATCCATGTCATTCCATAATACCATACCATAATGTCATATTAAATGTATTATTCTGGCTCTGATGTCATTCCATAATACCATACCATAATGTCATATTAAATGTATTATTCTGGCTCTGATGTCATTCCATAATACCATACCATAATGTCATATTAAATGTATTATTCTGGCTCTGATGTCATTCCATAATACCATACCATAATGTCATATTAAATGTATTATTCTGGCTCTGATGTCATTCCATAATACCATACCATAATGTCATATTAAATGTATTATTCTGGCTCTGATGTCATTCCATAATACCATACCATAATGTCATATTAAATGTATTATTCTGGCTCTGATGTCATTCCATAATACCATACCATAATGTCATATTAAATGTATTATTCTGGCTCTGATGTCATTCCATAATACCATACCATAATGTCATATTAAATGTATTATTCTGGCTCTGATGTCATTCCATAATACCATACCATAATGTCATATTAAATGTATTATTCTGGCTCTGATGTCATTCCATAATACCATACCATAATGTCATATTAAATGTATTATTCTGGCTCTGATGTCATTCCATAATACCATACCATAATGTCATATTAAATGTATTATTCTGGCTCTGATGTCATTCCATAATACCATACCATAATGTCATATTAAATGTATTATTCTGGCTCTGATGTCATTCCATAATACCATACCATAATGTCATATTAAATGTATTATTCTGGCTCTGATGTCATTCCATAATACCATACCATAATGTCATATTAAATGTATTATTCTGGCTCTGATGTCATTCCATAATACCATACCATAATGTCATATTAAATGTATTATTCTGGCTCTGATGTCATTCCATAATACCATACCATAATGTCATATTAAATGTATTATTCTGGCTCTGATGTCATTCCATAATACCATACCATAATGTCATATTAAATGTATTATTCTGGCTCTGATGTCATTCCATAATACCATACCATAATGTCATATTAAATGTATTATTCTGGCTCTGATGTCATTCCATAATACCATACCATAATGTCATATTAAATGTATTATTCTGGCTCTGATGTCATTCCATAATACCATACCATAATGTCATATTAAATGTATTATTCTGGCTCTGATGTCATTCCATAATACCATACCATAATGTCATATTAAATGTATTATTCTGGCTCTGATGTCATTCCATAATACCATACCATAATGTCATATTAAATGTATTATTCTGGCTCTGATGTCATTCCATAATACCATACCATAATGTCATATTAAATGTATTATTCTGGCTCTGATGTCATTCCATAATACCATACCATAATGTCATATTAAATGTATTATTCTGGCTCTGATGTCATTCCATAATACCATACCATAATGTCATATTAAATGTATTATTCTGGCTCTGATGTCATTCCATAATACCATACCATAATGTCATATTAAATGTATTATTCTGGCTCTGATGTCATTCCATAATACCATACCATAATGTCATATTAAATGTATTATTCTGGCTCTGATGTCATTCCATAATACCATACCATAATGTCATATTAAATGTATTATTCTGGCTCTGATGTCATTCCATAATACCATACCATAATGTCATATTAAATGTATTATTCTGGCTCTGATGTCATTCCATAATACCATACCATAATGTCATATTAAATGTATTATTCTGGCTCTGATGTCATTCCATAATACCATACCATAATGTCATATTAAATGTATTATTCTGGCTCTGATGTCATTCCATAACACCATACCATAATGTCATATTAAATGTATTATTCTGGCTCTGATGTCATTCCATAACACCATACCATAATGTCATATGTATCATTCTGGACCTGATGTCAGTCCAATCACAAGTTGTGTCTTAGGGTTAATTGGTGATTTCGCGAGACTCTATTTAATATGTATACTCACTTCTCTTTCAAATGGTTCAGTAACGTTGTCAACTCGATTTCCTCTTTCTTTAATTTGCCAAAGGAAGAATCTTGTTTGTAGGAGCAGTTCATGCTCACGTTAAGTTCTATATCTGCAAACAAGCCATCCACTTTTCCATCTGCCTTCATTTCTGTCTTGTCACCAAATATCCTACTGTAATCAACAAAGTCAGTCTTCTTGAAACCTGAAGGAAAGTTTATAATTATCACAAAAATCCCAAGACAGCCACATTCGTTACCCGTTCATAATCTATCAAAGGTTCTGTTAATACCAATAATCAGATCTTTCACAGCAAACACATTCATTTCCATAACAACAACAACTATGTTAATGTTATACATAGAAACCACAGATGTTTAACCAATGGGATGATTAAGTGCTTACTGGAAAATAAAGGTGAGTCTTCAGGAAGCACATCGCTGAGTGTAAAGCCTCTAGATCGGTATTTGGGTTTCTGCCAGAACCATCCCATTCTGGGCCTGATCTTGACGATAACTGAGAGGAGATCCAGTTTGCCTGAGTTGTCATTCAGACTGGACACGGGTATCAGGCCTCCCTGATAATCTGCCTCCTTCAACATGGATTTTATGGCCGTGGAAAACATCAGAGAGATGGTTTGGGATCAGTTCAGGGCTACAGCAGATGACAAAGACACAAACATTAAATATATTAAAACTAACAATATAGAGATGGTTTGGGAACAGTTCAGGGCTACAGCAGATGGCAAAGATACAAACATATATTAAAACTAACAATATAGAGTTGGTTTGGGAACAGTTCAGGGCTACAGCAGATGGCAAAGATACAAACATATATTAAAACTAACAATATAGAGATGGTTTGGGAACAGTTCAGGGCTACAGCAGATGGCAAAGATACAAACATATATTAAAACTAACAATATAGAGATGGTTTGGGAACAGTTCAGGGCTACAGCAGATGGCAAAGATACAAACATATATTAAAACTAACAATATAGAGATGGTTTGGGAACAGTTCAGGGCTACAGCAGATGGCAAAGATACAAACATATATTAAAACTAACAATATAGAGATGGTTTGGGAACAGTTCAGGGCTACAGCAGATGGCAAAGACACATGTGAAAGACATCGAAAGTAACAAAAAAGAGAAAGAACATGTTTTTTGTAATTTGAGAAGTGAAACTATAGGTCACAATAAATGTGTTATTTCATTTGAACATAAAACATATAATAAAACATTCACATGTTTAGTCTCGAGAAGTGAAACGTAAAACATATTTAGTTTGTTTTAGGTAGAACAGAAAACTATTTTCTGTAACAAGAAATCATTGCAGTCATACATTTGTAATTATTTCCATAGTAAAGTGAGCAATGTAAGATTGCGCAACAGGAAGTGGAAAGCTTCACACATGCTGAGAGTTGCACATCGGCAAATGTCCATAAATAGTAAAAGCAACGCACATGCGCGTTTACACACAGTGTTTTGCTAGAATGTTTCACGTTGCGAATGAGAATCTGTTTTCAATCGGCTTACCTGGTTAAAAAAGGTTAAGTTAAAAAATAATAATAATCATTTGTGTTGAGGACAGAATCTGTTTTCAATCGGCTTACCTGGTTAAAAAAGGTTAAGTTAAAAAATAATAATAATCATTTGTGTTGAGGACAGAATTTGTTCTGTATCACCCAACCCAATCCCTGATCTGACCTTTCAACTGTAATAACAGTCTCATCTACTGTAGATCAACATGCTGCCTCAAATCAGACAGGTCAACCATTAATGAATACTGTCATTGGGCGAATTGTGGCCCAGGTGGTACAGATACGAGTAGTTATTTCACCTTTCTCTTTTGCACTTCGCTATATGCTGCTGTGTCTTTTAGATAGGTGTCACCAAGTTTTTGACAGGGTCGTCGGATTCGTCTGAATATTGGGACTTTTTTTTAATAGTAGGGACACATTTAAACTATCAATGGGTCGCTATTGTTAGAAAAACTAAACATTTTAAGCAATGCTATCCAGGAGTGTAAATGTAAAATGAAAATTAATTTGAATGTTTATTATAACTGACCGTACTCAGCAGAGAAAACCTTTTATCACTCAGGTACTGCGCCCTCCCTCCAATCAGGTGGAGCAACCGGGATTCAGAGTTGCTCTGTAGTAGATCGGAAGATTTAAAAACGATTTATTTTAATTATTGTTAGATAAAACCAAATTGTGCTTGAATATTGGTTGGGACACGTCCCCAAATAACTCCCCACGAAAATAACCAATTGTTTTATATAATTAGATAGTAATACATTAAGGACCCGAACAGCTTCTAACTTATAGACCTGTTGGTAAACCATTTATGCTTCAGTAATCAAAAGCCCCTAATGGAAACCCCCTAATGGAAACCACCCACATGAAAATAATAAATCGACATTCGCTTGAGGAGTATTAAAAATACATGTCACACAATATAAAACTGGCATGAAACCAAAGCATTTGAAATTTTAACTTTTCAAATGATAAAACAAGTTCGGAATAAGTTCACAATAGGCCTATCGATGTTTTTTTTTTGACAGCAATGCAAACAGGAAACGAATTCTCTCAAAAGGGTAGTTAAAAACTATGCAAATCATCTTGCCATTAATCCTATGATAATCTGATTATGTAGCCTATCTTATTCCATGTGTTCTATTCTAACAAGAGGCAAAATATTGAGTGACCGTTTCTTACCACTTCTATGAGAGATTGTAGAGATGGTTGTGTCTGTCTGCAACCCCAGTTAACTCGAGTTCATCACACACCAGGCTGGTAGGAGGAGTTGGACAAGTTCATCAGATAGTGCTGCCCCATATTACAGAGACTGTGGGGCACGGGGCTTATCTTATTTAAGCACTATTGAAGTTACTACAGCCAATGGTGGGCTAACACTTACACTTCCTTAAAGTAGATTTATGTTAAAGATTCCTACGTGTATCGTCAAACCGTCATCCACGAAACACCTCATAAAGAAACGAATTAACATTTAGGAACCCACGCCCACATAATATTAGCATAAGGACCAACGTGTAGGTATCACTTGTTTACACAGTTCGGATGCTGGTGTTAAGGGACCGTCTTAAAAGGGCACACATACTGTTTATGTGCAGACCATCAGTTTTAATTTAAGGGTATTTCGATCCATAAAACGTTAACAGTGTAAGAATTATAGGCATTTTAATACCTTTATTTGAGGGGTCTTAAAGTAATTGGGAAAAAAAAAAAAAACTAACTAACTTAAATAAATAATTAATAAATTTGCATTTGATGTCTGCCCACCTTGGACATAAGCAAGCAAGTTTATTTATATAGCACAGTTCATACATAGAAGCAATTCAATGTGCTTTACAGAGGAAAATAATAATAAAATAATAAAATACTGTCATGTGCAGAGAATGGCGAAAAAGCGTACTGGCTAACCGAAAGAAACAATGCGCATATCGCGTCTTACATACAGATTAACCACAGCAAAATGAATACAAACACTCACCTCTCTATAAATACGTGACATAGAAACAATGCTAAGCACAGCTGAATACTACCGACAACCCTTTATAGCCCAACCTAATGATTAACAGAAAACACCTGTGATCACAAACGTAAACAATGAGAGACCTGTGCACCACCAATAGCGTCCCATGCTGCAACAAAACCTCACCACTTGTGACAAATACATGCATTGTATATTCATAGCAACAATTCCGCTGCCTGCGCAGACAGGTGTGACGGTAATTTAGCACTTTCAATAACCTCTAATGCTGAAGTGACGGCATATGCTACCAAGGGCTCCCCTGTGATAACCAGATGCTAGGGTATCTTCCCTGCTGCTCTGTTTGGCATCCCACCAAATTCTTCTCAATTGCTGCCTGAAAGTTGGTCTTAGAAGTCTCTAACAAACCCCAGATAACAACAAGGGATCTACAGACCGCGTTATCACGATCTATGTTTAAGAGCATGAAATGAACTGTCCGGAAGTTCGCCCTGATCAGGAACGTAGTTGAGAAAATAATTGCCTTTAAACAGAAAAACCTCATACTTGCTGCATCCATATAAGAAACATTATAGTTCCTCTCCCGGAACTCTGTCCTACCTCAGATATCATCCCTCCCCCTAGTCAACCGCCACCCACACACTTGGTCAGGTATCAGCTGATCCCTTGTCAAACATCACCTGTTTAAGCCAAGTCCTCCTCATCTACTATATTGGTAGATGAGAAATATATCGAGAACATACATGTACGTGAGATAATGCATCTGAAACGGATTATTTAGCTCATTCTGACAAGGTTTTCAGTCAGACTCAGGAAAAGGATGATTCAGTCTCACACGGACTTCAGTGTGGCTTAGAAAGGGTGGATTCAGTCACAAGGATCTTAGTCAGGATTGGGAATAAACAGAGTTATATCACGGAAAAGATGCTTTGACTTCCCTGTTATCACCAATTATCCGAACATAGAGACACTGGCCTTCAAGAAAGCCATTGCGATTCAACATGTTTATGGAGTCTTATTCTGGGTGTGATTAAAGCAAATGTTTGCTAGAAGTGCAATATCTTTGAGACTTTAAGACTGGCCCTGATGACAATTTCCCTTTTCATTTAGAAGTGGAGCAAAACAAGTCTGAATCTGGCTCCTGAACAATTGATTTTTCAAACATAAAAAGCTGAATGTGACTTAGATTCAAAACGGTCTTTATTTGTGGAAAGCTGGTACAATGTAGCACGCTTTTGTTTATATCCTAAGGCCTGAGTGAAGTTGTTTAATTACAATAAAAACCAAGAGCGTGAGGCAAACTGTAGATTACTGTGAATTTGTCTGTCATTGCAAGACAGGTCATTGCGATATACTGCAAAGTTTTACTCTGCTTTAATTAACCCAAAGGTGGAGTCTCGATGGGTACTATCGTTACGTGCCACCTATGGTAGTCAATCAGAGAGGTCCCAAGAATGTTTGTCAAATCATGACATGCAATGTTGTTGCTGTTGTTGATTTGCTTTTAAAATTTTTGAAGTAAAATAATTGTTTATATGAAACTAATTTCCTAGACTACTTCTAGTAGCTAAATATTTGTAGACCTAGTCGTAGCACAAGGCCGAAATCTCTCGCCACAAGAACAGTTTCTTCCCTGCAGCAGTAAGTCTCAGGCCTAATGCCTCCAGCAGTAAACTGAACATAGCATGCTCCCCACATTCTCATTATTATCATTATTATCTCACTATTACCCACCCAGAACACTATTGGGACAGTTACAATCTCAAATCAACATCTCATCTCTACTAGACATTGCACATTTGCACAATCGCATATACATATATTATGTATTTATTTTTACACTTTATATATTCTAGCAATGCATGGTCTTTTTTTGTTCAGACTTTTTCGGTTTCGTTCTTTAATGTGTATATTAAGTGCTGCAGTAACAGGTCTGAACAAATTCCTTGTTTATGTAAATCTACTTGGCGAATCTTCTTCGGTTGTCCAATGCTGTTGCTAAACCTCTAATTGAATGGAAGAAATTATGACGTTCACCTTTTCCCTTCTATTTTTACTGGTAGATTGGAGATCTCTGGCATTTCAATTTTCTGAATCTTTTATTATACATTTGACTGCTTCTAATACGTTTTGTACAATTACGTTATAACCATTATGCAGTTGGTCTTTCAGATGGTGCCAAAGCAACACCAACCAAGGCATGTCCTCTACAAGGCCCCTAAATGTGTCCTGTAGTATCTGGCACCAAGACATAGGCCGCAGATATTTTTGGACCGTAAACATTTTATTAGGTCATACTGCCCTCTAGTGGCATTGGCGTAGGTACTCTAATTTCAGTCTTAGAACAATTCTTGTTAGTAATGTTTTCATCTATTGCATTCTCAGTAAGAATGTAAATGATGGCATTTGATATCGTTTGTCAAATTTGTAAAAACACTTTGTGCCAACTGCTGATGTAAAAAAGTTTTTAGAAATTGATTGATGGTTTGAACTGAAAGCACTGTGCTGTCAAGGTGTTGGATAGAAGACACAGGCAAAGAGCTTCTTCTTAAGTAACTTGTCATTTATTTCAAATGCATGAACACAGTTGTTATTTAGTTCTCGTGCAAGAGTATACCATAGAATATTATTCTGTTGGCAAATAAGATGTTTCTTGTCACCGTTTATATTAAAGAAGTTTCAGAAGCTTCTAGAATTTAAAAAGCTTTGACAACGAAAAATTCAAGCAAAACGGATACCAAAGCAGAGAGTATGTTTGGAAAAATAATGAATGTTTGGAGAGTATGTTTTGGAGAAATTATGAAACCATCTTAGATGTTTCTAAGATGGTTTCATAATTTCTCCAAACATACACAGTACCTCCTTACCAAGTTCTCCCATAAAATCACAGAAGAGACACTTTTCCATGAACATCTACTCTCTTGACGAGGCTGAATATTTTCTCTAAATACACGATTAATTCAGTGCTAAGGCCACCTCACTTATAGATATATTGACATTTATAAATGTTTCTCTATCTACACTAAAGAGGCCAGGCCCATCACAGCAATACTCATGACAAGAGGAAGTTGTCCAGGCTGGTCCTTCATCTCTGTCCTCAGTGTGTCCTCCTCTCTCTTCAGTATCACATTAGAGTTGTCAAAGAGACTCTCTGCCCTTCTATATTCCTCCTCATCCTCAGTCAGAACAGTCAGATGTGTTTCTCTCAGAGATATAGTCTCTCCACTTCCTGCTGCCACACACTGTACCTGGAGGACAAACAGTACAGAACAGTCAGATGTGTTTCTCTCAGAGATATAGTCTCTCCACTTCCTGCTGCCACACACTGTACCTGGAGGACAAACAGTACAGAACAGTCAGATGTGTTTCTCTCAGAGATATAGTCTCTCCACTTCCTGCTGCCACACACTGTACCTGGAGGACAAACAGTACAGAACAGTCAGATGTGTTTCTCTCAGAGATATAGTCTCTCCACTTCCTGCTGCCACACACTGTACCTGAAGGACAAACAGTACAGAACAGTCAGATGTGTTTCTCTCAGAGATATAGTCTCTCCACTTCCTGCTGCCACACACTGTACCTGGAGGACAAACAGTACAGAACAGTCAGATGTGTTTCTCTCAGAGATATAGTCTCTCCACTTCCTGCTGCCACACACTGTACCTGGAGGACAAACAGTACAGAACAGTCAGATGTGTTTCTCTCAGAGATATAGTCTCTCCACTTCCTGCTGCCACACACTGTACCTGAAGGACAAACAGTACAGAACAGTCAGATGTGTTTCTCTCAGAGATATAGTCTCTCCACTTCCTGCTGCCACACACTGTACCTGGAGGACAAACAGTACAGAACAGTCAGATGTGTTTCTCTCAGAGATATAGTCTCTCCACTTCCTGCTGCCACACACTGTACCTGGAGGACAAACAGTACAGAACAGTCAGATGTGTATCTCTCAGAGATATAGTCTCTCCACTTCCTGCTGCCACACACTGTACCTGAAGGACAAACAGTACAGAACAGTCAGATGTGTATCTCTCAGAGATATAGTCTCTCCACTTCCTGCTGCCACACACTGTACCTGGAGGACAAACAGTACAGAACAGTCTATGAAAGGACATTCCTTACATATCAATACAATAAAACAATCAAATATTACAAGTAAAACAAATGTATACAGTTTAGGCTTTAGCTTACAGTTTATATTTAAGCCTAATGTTTCTAAATGATCCTGTGGTACTGATGGCTCAATGAAGCAAGTGCAAACTCACCAGCATCTGCAGGGCCTTTAAGACTGGAGGTCTGCAGCAGGATTCCAACACTGAGAGTCCCTCATCTGTCATCTCTTAGGGTTTAAATATGCACATATGAAATCACATTAGTGAACAAACACACTGATGAGCCAAAACAGTGTGACATTAGTGTGCTTTACATGCTCTTGGTCCTCAGTGTGCCTCCAGAACAGCACAGCAGCCCTGAGACATGGACTCAACGATACCCCTCAAACAATGTGCCAGGGTGCATTATTCTGCTGTCATTTGGAAGTACCCAGTTGTTTGGTCATATCAAATTGGTCGTTGGCCAAAGTCGATCAGGACTTTACTCCTACCCAATTTTCCTGCATCCATCAAATTGACTACAGATCTGATTGTTCGTTTACCATCTAACCTAGTGGTTCTCAACCTTTTTTAGTTACTGTTCTACTGACGGAAATTATCTCAGCTTGGAGTTTCCCTGTAGTGTCCCCTCATGTTACTTTCAAAACTAAGTCTATGATAGAAAGAGTATTTTCAAGTTCTCTCTTTAGAGGCTTAATACCCCCTAATATCCCTGGTTGGGAACCGCTGATCTTGTCACCGAAGACATATTCATGCTCTTGTTGGGAGATTATCAACGTTATTCACTTCACTGGTTTTGGGCTCATCAGTGTAAAAGATAAAAAAAGCAAGATCACTGTAGGATCCTGTGAAAAAAGCTGCATACCATCCATTACGCTCACGATGAGGTGGATGGCACTGAGAAGTGAGGATCTGAATTCTTTGTCATCACCAACAATATCAAGTATAATGTCCACTATGGCCTGGACGGTCCTCCTCTCAGACTCTCTCAGATTACCCAGGTTTGGAGAGTCACCATCACACATCTGATCCAGCTGTGACGAAGACAGAGGGAGAGAAAACGCATTTAATGGAATGGGATGAAGGACACAAGCGCAGGGCGAACGAAGGACATTCATTAACAAAAATGTCAACGATAACAAAAAGAACTCTAAACAAGACAGGGCATTAGGAAACCGCAACAAAGCCCAACAAGACACACTGGGAAAGGAGAAACTTAAATAAGGACGGTGATTAGGGAAACAGGTGAGGGCAATAAACAACTAATCAAGCATCCAGGATCCAAACGAGGGCACGGCAATCCTAAAGGGCCAAGATGTGACGGTACAATTATATTTATGAATGCCACAGATATTCTATGGCGGACCAGAACTGCTGAAATGAAAAAAATATTAAAGAAATGTATCACTAAAGAATTTTTACATAACCACTTTATTCAAAGTATTTACTAAAATATTGAATGTCTGTGTAATGTGTGTAATGTGTATGTCCACATCTTTATATCATGACATTAATGAGTGTTTCTCTGCGTCTCACCCACCACACTCTCCATCGCACTGACTTCCTCTCGGTTCTTCATCATGTTCCTGAGGAGCTGGAGCAGAGAGGAGCGGGTTTCGATAGGTAGGACTGACAGCAGCTGGAACTGCTCACTCAGTTTCTCCAGTTCTGTCAAAACTACAAACACAAACAGACCATGTCAATTAGTTTGGGAGTTCAATATTACAACAAAATTATCATCAGTAATTACAAGGACAACATTTTTTATTTTACCTTCAATCATGATTGCAGACTTTGTGAAGCATTTGACACGAGGTTCTGACAAAGGTAAGGTGAAAAATTTATACGACAACATAAATTTACACAATAATTGCACAGAACACAAATGTAAATAGCATTGGGACACAATAAGGCAATACAGGATCGAGTGGAGAGTCAATATACAGTAATATTTCATTCAGAAGACTAGGTGAACTACTGCACACGAAAATTAAGAAATTACCCTCTACTGGTGATTGTTTTATTGTTGATTTGTTTTCCAGTCCAGTATCAGACCCTTCAAAGCCCCCGTTGTTGGACAAGAGGCACAGGTCTACAGACAGGAGACATAATGGTGAATCACACACAGGCAGATACAGGGGCTGTAAACAATACACACAACGGAATATATTACCACTTCACTAGGATTGGTTTGGTCTAGAACCTCCATTTAATAGAAAACACAGCAGCCACATGTCACAGGCTCCAGACAAAACGTAAACATGACTGTTGTTACAGAGTTGATCTGTTGCTAATATATTCATTTTAATTCATTACATATTCAGTCTGGCTGTCATCAGAGGGCAAATACTTTTTTGGTATTTGGGGTGTGGGGTGTCCCCTCCCTGAACTAAGCCCTGTCCTTTTAATAATGAAGCTTCATGACTGTAACTGCCCGATGTGGTGAAGTGGTAAGGAGTAATGCGGTTCAGAGTGAAATGCCAGCGATGCTTCTTTTAATCAACACACTTTTAGCTAAACCGCAGTACAACACTGTACAACGTATTGCGGAAACTTGAAAAATAATAAAGAATGCGACGCAGCACTTCAATGTGTCAGTCCCTTTAAGAGCACTGTAAATCCCACAGCAAACATGGCACGAAGCATGTAACAATACCACACAAAGACGCGACCAAACACAGGAAACATATACGATTACTAAGGACGGAAGTAAGCCTGGGAAGCCTCGGGAAGAAGCCCGCCTGTTGATGGCGGTAGACTGGCTTCTGAAGGAGCTGTCACAGGATTTGCGACAATGACCTTCAATTCTGCAGATATTGTTGGTAACTTTTCCCAGATCTGTGCCTCGACAAAAACTCTTTTGATCTCATGACTTGGTTTTGCTCTACATACACTGTTAACCGTGGGATCATACGTAGACAGACGTGCTTTTAAAAATCACATCTAATTAATAGAATTTCCCACATTTTCTACAACTTGATCGCCTTGAATCTACATTAACAACTATCTAAAGATTTGCTAATAAGCCATCAGTTATGTAACTGAGGGTACTCCATTTATTACATGCACATTATATACTCCACTCACTGATAAAACATTGTTTCAGTGTAATTCAGTTAAAATGAGGCTATACCATTGTTGTAATTTGGTATAACTCTACTGACACATTATTGCTGAATTGTTTGTCTAAGCAAGCCCAGAAATACTGTCATCTTTACTGGAACTACAATGATAGACCGTATGTTATTTTCTCACCAAAGATTCCATTGCGTTGGACCCAGAGTTCAATCACTCCAAACGCAATGACAGTGTGTGCAGGAATGATCATATCCACTTTTTGTCATTGTCTTTATGGACTTTCTGACTCATAGATGTCTGTGAAGAGAATACATAATTAGTAATGGAAAAAAGGCAGAAAAGGTTAACCATGCCATTGAGGATACACTGTAACCCCCTCCACAACCAAAAACAAGTTTAGATCCAACAGATCACTCTTAAATAGACTTAATAATCAAAACAAACCAACCTAAAAGAAAAGAGTGGGCAACTAAAACAAACCCAGAGTGAGGACCTAGTGTCCTCAAGTCGTTACAGATACTGAACTTGTCAAAACGTGATCTGGATTCCAATAGTCACTTGTTCTTTCGATTGGACTGAAAGTTGTCCTTCTCTCATTCCAACTTAAGCACCGTGCCAGCACCTTGAATGTTTTACAGTCATGTATTACATTCAGATTGAGAAGCTAATCGGTAGCATCATGCATGTACAGGCATGCAAAGTTTCTCTGGAAAACAGCCACCTGAGTAATCTCATGTTTCTGCATGTCTTTCCCTTTCTTATCTACGACATTCATTATCTTCTTTTAAACTCTTGTCGTTTGTTGCCGTTTCAGTGTGTCGTGCTATTTAATGCAGTCTGAAAGTTTGATTACCAACCATGTTTTTATTTTAACACTTAATGTAGTTGTTCTTGCCTGTTAGAGTGTGATCATTAATCACTAAGTATTCACCGGGTATTAATTATATGAATGATGTTTCCTCACAATTTGTTTTATCGGATTTGCTTGGGGAATGATAGCATTAGTGTTTTTATTAAATCTCAGGAACGTGTAATGTTTACATCGACCATCTAGCACTGGTGGTGTTGCCACAAAGACATTTACCTGTGTTGTATAGAAGCTAGGTAGACGCCTACATCCTGTGTTCTACTTCCTGTTAGCTGCTTTAAAGGTAGCTAACGACCATTTTGTATTTGAGAGAATCTTAGAGAAACCGCTGGAAAGAGCAGACTTGGTTCCCTATCAGGGAACTTCGAGCTGCGTGAAAACGCTATGGGAACGCTCTGCGTGAGTGCGTCATGAAGCACAGGTGTAATCAGTCAAATGGCGTGACGGAATGTCACAGACGGGTGACGTCGCGACCAGGAAATCATAAAAGCACCTTCAGTTTTTGTTGCTTCAGCAAGTGCATGTTGTGACAGTCCTCGCGGTTTTCTGCTATTTCTTTGTTAATCAGAAAGTGTCTTTGCATTTATGTACAAGAGTTCACCGCGATTATGGCAACCGAGCGGCGTTTCAGACAGTGTGCTCCTCCCTGCAACCTCCTGGATGAGGCTAGCTGTAAGCATTGCGACCGTCTCGCCATTCGTACACTGCGCTCTCACCTGGCGCTTTTTCAGGAAAGCGGCTCGGTTCGCGTTCCCCGCAGCTCAGGTCCCGCCGCTGCCGAGGCACGGCGCCGACTGGCGTCTTGGAGTTCGCAAGTGGATCTAGCAGGCGGTTCCGAGACGGCTTCTGCATTTTCCCGGTCCTCGTTTACTAGAGCCAGTGCCTCAGCTCGGGGTTCGGAAGCACCCGCGGGGTTTCTTCCGCCCTGGATGAGGCACCCTTTTCTCAGCCGTCCAGTTCTGAGGAAATGGAGGTTGAGAACCTCGAGGCGGAGGCTGAATTGTTGATTCAGTCACCCGCGAACGAGGAGCTGCTGGAGGTACTCACCCGGGCTGTGGGAAAGCTCAACATCGAGTGGCCGGCTGACAGGCAGGAGTCTGCTTCAACCAGTAAGTTGAATGAACGATTCTTGCCTTCCCGTGCTTTACCTCCTCGCCGGTGTTTGCCTTTCTTCCCGGACCTCCACGCTGAGGTGTCGAGGTCCTGGAGAAGGCTGGTGTCGTCCCGGGTGTTTAATCCGCGGACTAACATGTATTTGAATGTATATCAGGCAGAGCTGCTTAGTGACGGGGCTCAGGGGGAGTTTAAGTCCTGACGTTGTTCGAGAACTTCGTCAGGCGGCAGATTTGTCTCTTCGTGCCACTAAGGAGACGGCCAAATCAGTGGGCCGGTCTATGGCAGAATTGGTGGCTACTGTCGAGCAGGTGAGGCTAGGCCAGTCACTCACTGTGAAACAGTTTCAGAGACTGTTGGGTCTGTTGGCAGCAGCGTCCAACGTTATACCTTGCGGGCTGCTGTACATGAGACCGTTACAGTGGTAGCTCAGAACCAAGGGGTTCTCCCCGAGGGGAAACCAGTTCCGCATGATCACAGTTACGCGGCGGTGTCTCCGCATGCTGGTCATGTGGAGGAAGCCTTGGTTCCTAACCCAGGGTCCCGTGTTGGGAGCTCCGTGTCGTCGTGTTACACTAACGACGGATGCCTCCCTCACAGGCTGGGGGCGATCATGAGTGGTCGCCCAGCCCAAGGGCTTTGGCGGGGCCGTCAGCTATTATGGCACATAAATTGGCTAGAGATGCTGGTAGTTTACCAGGCTCTGAAGCACTTCCTCCCAGACCTAAGGGGTCATCATGTTCTTGTCCGGTCGGACAACACATCGGTGGTATTTAGGGGTACCTAAATCAGGGGGCAGACACCCTGTCGAGGCAGGGGCCGAGGTCCGGGGAGTGGAGACTCCATCCCGAGGTGGTGGAGCTCCTGTGGTCGCACTTCGGTCGTGCCGAAGTGGACCTGTTTGCATCGAGAGACGTTACACTGTCCTCTGTGGTTCTCACTGACTCATCCAGCCCCGCTAGGTGGATGCCATGGTGCAGGCGTGGCCGAAGTCACGCCTGTACGCTTTCCCCCGGTTGCTCTGCTCCCAGGAGTTCTGGAGAGGGTCCGTCAGGAGCGGGTCAGTCTACTGCTCGTAGCACCGTACTGGCCGGCCCAAGTGTGATTTGCGGACCTAATATCTCTCCCTGCGGCTCTCCTCTGGAGATTCCGATCAGGAGGGACCTGCTTTCCCAGGCGCATGGGGTCATCCTTCACCCCCGCCCGGAGCTGTGGAAACTATGGGCCTGGCCTCTGAGGGGCCCGCCTCTTAGATTCAGGTCTCTCGACTGAGGTCGTTGAGACCATCCTTCACTCCAGAGCTCCAGCCACAAGGAAGGCGTATGCCGCCAGGTGGAAACTGTTCGCCTCTTGGTGCAGAGAGCGGCAGGTAGACCCAGTTAACTGCCCAGTGTTTGCAGTGCTGGAGTTCCTGCAACGACGCTTCTCTACAGGTCTGTCCCCGTCCACACTGAAGGTGTACGTGGCGGCTTTGTCCGCATGCCATGTCCCTTTAAATTGAGTTTCTCTGGGGAGACACCCACTAGTATCACGCTTCCTTCGTGGCACCCGGAGGCTGAGGTCAGCAGCCGGCATGAGGGTGCCATCCTGGGACCTGGCCATTGTGCTAGAAGGCCTCTCCCGTGCTCCGTTTGAGCCCATTGAGGAGGTCCCTGATAAGTTTGTAACTCTCAAGACGATCTTCTTACTTGCCATCTCTTCTCTGAAGAGGATTGGTGATATGCAAGCTCTGTCGGTGGCGCCCTCTTGCTTGGAATTCTCACCCGGGATGGTCAAGGCGTTTCTACTACCTACACCCGGTTATGTCCCCAAGGTCCCAACTAATATCGTTGGGCCTATTGTGCTGCAAGCCTTTTGTCCTCCTCCTTTTCTGACGTCGGACCAGAAGAAGCATAACCTCCTCTGCCCGGTGAGGGCCTTAGACCAGAACTGCCTACAGAACAGTCCACAGAACTGCCCTGTGGAGGCTGTCCGAACAATTGTTCGTGTGCTTTGGACCACCCAAGAGAGGGGGTCCTGTGTCTAAGCAGAGGATGAGCAAGTGGGTGGTTGAGGCCATCTCGCTTGCTTACAAGTCGGCTGGTCAGCCTTCACCTTTGGCTGTTCGAGCCCACTCGACCAGGAGTATGGAGGCTTCAAAAGCCCTTTTGTCAGGCAAGGTTTCTCTACATGACGTCTGTGTTGCGGCAGGCTGGTCCTCACCGCACACGTTCGTGAGATTTTACCAGCTTGACTTTAGCTCCACGCCAGGAGCGCATGTGCTATCGTCTGAATGTGCGTTCGGACATCACATGGCGGACACTTGCTCGTATGGCGAAGTGGGTAGTGGCGTTCCCATAGCGTTTTCACGCAGCTCGAAGTTCCCTGATAGGGAACGTCTCCGGTTACTTATGTAACCTTAGTTCCCTGAGGGGAACGAGACGCTGCGTGTCTGTGCCATACTCCCAGCATGCCCTTGGCACTTGAAACTGAAGGTGCCGGTAATTAGCGGTGCTTTTATGATTTCCTGGTCGCGACATCACCCGTCTGTGACGTTCCGTCACGCCATTGGACTGATTACACATGTGCTTCATGACGCACTCACGCAGAGCGTTCCCATAGCGTTTTCACGCAGCGTCTCGTTCCCTTCAGGGAACTAAGGTTACATACGTAACCGGAGACGTTGTCACACTTAAAACCTGAGTCTGTTTCTTACGACAAATTTGAACGGTCATTTTCCTTCAATTATAATTGGTTTTCCTAATTAATGATTCACTAAACAATCGGTTGTATTTCTATACATGGAATATATTTAACAGCACGAATAACAGAAACTCTATTTTATATTTTAGGTATCACATCTAAATAGAAAACATTTGTTGCCATTAATATACAATACAAAGAAACCCAATGGGCTAACTATTTACACTTGTGGTTTACTGCTATAAATATATCTTAAATATTTTTTGTTAATGATAAATGATATTAAACATTAAAGTAAAATGGTCCTATATTCACAAATAGAAGCATTATTCTCTTAGAAATGTACTAATCACTGATCTTGTCTGCAGAACATAATGCCTTGGTCCACTTTAGTAGAACACCATCTTTTTTTCCCATAATATTTTTATTGGGAAGAATGCCAAAATACAGCACTTACAGTACTGATACCTTATATCCCCCCCGTTTCTTCTTATTTACACGTATAAACACACTATAAACAGAAAGTATGTCTTACAACAAAATATCGTAACCAAACAATGAACAACCCCCCACCCGCACCCACACTCGGCTCATTGTGACCACCATACATATCGTTGAACACCTTTATAACACAAAGGCACAGTTAACACAGGCACACATTCAGTCAGGCAATACCTCAAGCTCATTGAAATAGGAAAGAAAGGGCCGCCATTTATGGTAAAATTTGACTGTACATCCTCTCAATGTGTACTTAATTTTCTCAAGTCTCAAAAAGTACATAACATCTTTGAGCCATTGGGAGATCGATGGATATTTAGCAGACTTCCAATGCAATAACAAGGAGCGCCTTGCTAGTAGTGATGTAAATGCCACAATGTCCGCCTGCATAGGGCTGAGTGCAACTGAGGGATCATGAACCCCAAATATTGCAATCAGAGGGCAAGGTTGAAGATCTACCCCAAGCACAGAGGACATGACAGTGAAATAGCCCTACCAGAAGCCTTTCAAACCAGGACAAAGATAGAACATATGGCTAAGGTGACACTGAGAGCCATGGCATTTGTCACACTTGTCCTCCACACCAGGACAGTCTAAGCTTTGAGTAATGTACCCTATATAAGACCTTAAATTGAATAAGTCCGAGACGAGCACAAGAGGTGGTAGCCCGTATTCTGTCAATAGCCCGTTCCCAGGACTTCTCCTGAATCTGTATGCCCAGTTCCCCTTCCCATGCACATTTAATTTTAGCCGTCGAGAGGTCGTTTAAAGCTAAGATAGTATCATACAGCCTTGATATGACACCTCTTTGTTGAGGGATAAATGATAGCATGACCTCCCACCGCTGCACTGGGGGCAAAGAAGGGAAACCAGGGAAGTTCTTGGCCACAAAACTGCGAGTCTGAAAATAGCTAAACATATGCGTACCTGGGAGTCCGTAACGAGACGACAAATTAGTAAAGCTATCAAAGACACCATCTACATACAAATCCTTAAACCGCGCGATACCCTTGTCAGACCACACCGAAAATGTTGAGTCTGAAAGTGAAGGAGGAAACAAATGGTTGCTATTCACAGGGCCCAAGGAGGATGAAGCCACAAGTTTAAAGGGTCTCCTAAATTGATACCAGATCTTGAGAGTATTAAGAACCACTGGATTATCAGTATATAGAGAAGGTTTTACAGGCAACGAAGAATAAAGTAGAGCAGGGATGGAAGATCCCGTGCAGGATGCCAGTTACAATTCACCCCAGGTAGATCCAGGGGATCTCACCCAGTAACAGAGTTTGTGCATGTGAGCTGCCCAATAGTAAGCCATAAAATCAGGTAATTCAAGCCCTCCTCTAAATGTGCATCTCTGCAGTAAAGCTCTACGATCCTAGGCGACCTTCCACTCCACAGAAATGCGGAAATTATCTTATCGAGTGAGTCGAAGAAACATTTTGGCAGAAAAAGGGGGATCGATTGAAACAAAAACAGAAACTTCGGAAGAATGTTCATCTTAACAACATTGATCTTGCCAATCAATGAAAGGGGAAGGTTACCCCACCTCTGAATATCAGACGTAACCCCCGCGATAAGGGGAGTGAAATTAGCCGAAGCAAGGCCAGACAAGGAACGAGTCACGTTAACACCAAGGTATTTAAACCCAGATGGACTAAATCGAAAAGGCAAATCCGACTGTTGCATGCGACACGCTGCAGCGTTAACGGGATAGCACTCACTCTTCCCCAAATTTAATTTATAGCCCGAAAAGAGCCAAAGGTCTCCAGGATACCCACAACAGCAGAGATAGAAAGCCTAGGATCAGTCACATACAGTAACAGATCATCTGCATACAGCGACAATTTATATTCACGACCACCACGGGTGATGCCTTTGAACAAGGCGGAAGATCTCAATGTAATAGATAGAGGCTCAATAGCAAATAGCAAAGGAGATAAGGGGCAACCCTGTCGAGTCCCACGACCAAGGGCGAAATAATCAGAATAGACATCATTAGTTTGTACACTGGCCATAGGGGACAAATATAGGAGACGAATCCAAGAGATAAACGTATCCCAGAACCTGAATTTCTTTAGAACTGCAAACAAGTAATTCCACTCCACCCTATCGAATGCCTTCTCTGCATCCAAAGATACCAGAAGTTCATGAAGTTCAGCCGAATGTTTGGAGTAAATTATATTGAAAAGCGTGCGGGTGTTAAAAAACAATTGACGTCCCTTTATAAAACCATTTTGCTCCACAGAAATAATATGAGGGAGTACATTTTCTAAGGGGGACGCAATTACCTTAGCCAACACCTTCACGTCGGCATTAAGCAGAGACAGAGGCCTGTAGGATCCACAGGAGGTGGGATCTTTGTCCTCCTTAAGAAGGAGAGCAATAGCAGCCTGTGTCATGGTTGGTGGTAGCGAACCAAGTTCCAAGGATTCGTTGAACACGGATAAAAGCATTGGCGCCAACTTGGTAATGAACGTCTAGTAAAATTCAATTGGAAACCCGTCAGGCCTGGGGCCTTGTTAGACTGCATAGCAGTAATCGAACCAATTACTTCCGCAAGGGAGAGTTGCGAGTCCAGCCGCCTGGCAGCATCAGCGTCTACGACAGGGTTCGAGAGGTCCTGAAGAAATGTGTCCATCGTCTCGCAGTCCGCAGGAAAATCGGAACTATACAAAAGAGAATAAAATGACTTAAAAGTAGCATTAATTTCCAACAGGTCAGTAGTAACAGCCCCAGCCGCGTTCCTAACACTGGGTATCAAGCGGGAGGCGGCCTGCCATCGCACCTGATGCGCCAGCAACCGGCCCGCCCTGTCGCCGTGTTCATAATACGAGCCACGGCTGCGCAGCAACAGGCGCTCAGCCTCAGTAGTCGAAGTGAGATCGAACTCTGCTTGTAAGTCAAGACGTCGCTTAAGTAGCTCCGGAGACGGGTGCAGTGCATAACTCTGGTCAAGGCTACTAATCTCAGATGTAAGCACCTGAAGCCTAGCAGTGGTCTTCCTATTGGAGCGAGCAGAGTAAGAAATAATTTGACCCCTCATGTAACATTTAATCGTCACCCACAGCAATGCATAGGAAGAGGAGCTATCTTGATTGAAAGACAGAAACTCATCAATAGAGTCCGAAATCATGCTACAAAAGTCCTTGTCTGCCAGAAGAAGAGAGTTAAATCTCCAGGAGGTGGGCTACGGCTATTAGGTAGAAAGTCGAATATCCAGCAATAAAGGAGGATGGTCAGAAATCACCACGCCTAAATAATCAGAGGAAGCCACCTCCAAATCAAGCCCACTGTCAATAAAGAAATAATCAATCCTGGAATATGAAAGATGCACCTGAGAAAAGAAGGAAAACTATTTAGCAGAGGGGTTACGAGATCTCCACGGATCGACCAGACCGTTCTGCGTCCTAAAATCAGAGAATGCTGCAGACATAGCAGACTGAGTCAGGTTCCGTGGATTTGAGCGATCCAGTAGCGGGTCGGACACACAATTTAGATCCCCCGAGAATCAGCTGATGCGTATTCAAGAAGGGAATATTGCCCAATAACCTGTTGGCGAAGTCGACATCATCGAAGTTTGGGGCATAAACATTTACCAACACAACCTTTCTCTGCAACAGAGTACCGGCAATAATGATGTATCTGCCGTTCCTATCAGCAATTATGTCAGTGGATGAGAACTGAAGCCTTTTGTTAATTAAGATGGCGACCCCTCTAGCTTTCGAATTTAAGTTTGAGTGGTAGATCTGACCTACCCAGGGGCAAAGTAGCCTACAGTGATCTTTGACACGCAGGTGAGTCTCCTGCAGAAAGACTATGTCAGACGTCAAACGTTTTAAGTGCGTAAAGACCTTAGACCTCTAAACAGGATTACCCATCCCCCTGATGTTCCAACTGATAAACCTGAGAGGTGTGCCTGACCCAGACGTGTTGGGATCCACAGAGTTATCAGCCATTTAAAAAAAAGGTAACAACAAAAAATAAATAAAACCAACACGGTCACCGAGAGCCGAGGTGAGCCACCCCCCTAACACACCCCAAAACCCAAGTACACCCAAAGTCCCCATATAACCACCGAACAAAGGAGACAGCAGTTTTTCCCATTAATACCCAAAAGTTGTCCACAGTAGCGGTGAACAACACGGAGAGCTAGCAGAACAAGCAAAGGCAAGAGAGAAAGAGAAAGAAACAAAATTACCCCCCCCCGCCGATCTCAACAATGAATAACAATATGCGCATGAATACAGTAGAGCACACGAAAATACAAAGTGACAAAGTGATATCCCCGAGTTAACAGCTGCTGAAATAAGTAAACGTCGTGGCACCACCCAGAAACAAATAACAAAATACAAAACACAGAGAATCCCCGTTAACAGTACACGGCAGGATTAGTGTGTAGAAATCTGCTAGTTTCAGCCCTACCAACCAAACAATAGGCTAGGTTTCTGTCCATCACTGGACTATAGGCTCTTAATTAGCACAGTTAGGCAGTGTGTTGCAGCAACTTCCTGCCTTTTGTTAGACCTAGCACTGGCAATTTGCTGCCTCCTGGGGGTGTGGTCTTCTCCCTACTTGGTATAAAACTACAAACCCAAGTCCTACCAGGTTAGTGTGCTCCATTTCCTTATTGGCTAAACCTGCATTGTCAATCAGCTGTAAGTAAACTGTCTTGTGGTGTCTGTATTGGTATTTACTAGAGTGTAGAAGTCTGTACTGGTATTGCTAGTGTGTAGAAATCTGCTAGTTTCAGCCCTATCAACCAAACAATAGGCTAGGTTTCTGTCCATCACTGGACTATAGGCTCCTAATTAGCACAGTTAGGCAGTGTGTTGCAGCAACTTCCTGCCTTTTGTTAGGAGCTAGCACTGGCAATTTGCTGCCTCCTGGGGGTGTGGTCTTCTCTCCTAGGTTGCCTCCAATTAGGGTGTAATTGGGTACAATACTTAGGTCCAAGTGGTCATAGAGCGGCAGCTTGTAGCGGCATCTTGTCTAGTGGCATTGTTGTCTCCTGCAACAAAGACTGTCTCTGAAACAAAGACGGCTCTGCTGAGTTGTTCTGCGGAGTTGTTCGAGGAAGGTAAGCAAGACAGGCTTGGCGATACAATACATTCAGAGTAAGTACTACACTTCATATTCTTTATACAAAAAAATAAATAATTCTAACCCCAATCGTCTACTAATCACCTCTGAAATGTGTATGCTCCCATCCCATCCATAGTGACTGCTCGCGTCCATATAGACCTACTCTATACCGGAGGCGCATTCGGTCCAATCTAACCACCCTTGTGTGCACCTCCTTTGCAGAGTACCTAATTTCTGGTAGTGTCTGGAACTGTCGATCGGCTGTCAACAAGACCGAATTCATCTCGGCTTACGCTGTCCTCCAAGACCTTGACTTTCTGGCTCTGACTGAGACGTGGATTACCCACGAAAACACTGCTTCGCTGGCTGCCCTTTCGTCATCCAGCCATGTGTTTTCCCACAGTCCTAGAACTTCCGGTCGTCGCGGAGGCGGAACAGGGCTTCTCATTTCTGCTAAATGGAGATTCTCTCCTTACCCCTCCCTCACCTTTCCCCTTCCTCGTTTGAATTCCATGCTGTCCGTGTGACGTTTCCATTCAATATTAATATAATTGTCCTCTACCGTCCACCGGGAGCCCCCGGGTCTTTCTCGAAGAGCTCGACACCCTGATTAGCGAATTTCCCGATGACGACACACCGCTTGTCCTGCTAGGTGACTTCAACCTGCCAACGACCGCATTCAACACCTTCTTAGGCTCATCCGTCCTACCCCTCCTCTCATCGTTCGGCCTCAGCCTCACCCAGTCAACGGCGACTCACATCGCAGGCAATGTGTTGGACCTTGTCTTCACCAGATGCTGCCCGCTGACCAACTTTAAGACCACACCCCTACCGCTATCGGACCACTTCCTAGTCTCATTTTCCCTCTCCCTCTCTTCTCGTGCATCATCAACTCCCAGCCTGGTGGTGGGTCGCATGAACACACGATCCCTCTCCCCATCTGATCTTGCTGCTTCTGTTCTTTCATCTCTCCCGTCTCCCGAATCCTTCTCCCTCCTGTCTACGGAATCTGCCTCTTCCACCCTTCTAGCATCGCTATCTACATCCTATGACTCGCTCTGCCCTCTTTCCTCCCGGCCAGCCCGAGCCGCACCTCCTGTGCCGTGGCTAAATGAAACCCTACGTAGCCACAGGAGGGAACTTCGTGCAGCCGAGCGGAAATGGAGATCCACCAAAATTCAAAGCGACTTGGCTTCCCTCCAGTCCCTCCTCACCGCCTTCAACTCTAATCTGACCACCGCTAAAGCTGCTTTCTATCACCGGAAATTCCAGGACTCCGCTTCCAACCCTAAAAAGCTCTTCTCCACCTTCTCCACACTCCTCACCCCTCCTCCACCTCCTCCGTCATCGTCCCTTTCAGCTGACAACTTTCTTACCCACTTTCAACAGAAAGTGGACAACATTCGAGCATCATTCACCCATCCGCCAGAAATCACTATTTCCCCTCACACTGACTCTGTCCCTGGTCTGAGTTCCTTCTCCACGCTCAGTCCGGAAGTCACCCTGCAACTGGTCCAATCCAGCCGTCTGACAACATGCCCGCTTGACCCTATCCCTTCCCCACTCCTCCAGTCCATCTCCACGGACCTTCTTCCATATCTCACATCTCTAATAAACACTTCTCTTACCTCAGGATGTGTCCCTTCTGACTTCAAAATGGCCAGAGTGACTCCGCTCCTCAAGAAACCGTCTCTCGACCCGTCGGATGTCAACAACTACAGACCTGTGTCCCTGTTGTCCTTCCTTTCCAAAACGCTTGAACGCGTTGTAGCTGACCAACTGTCCTCCTACCTCTCGCAGAACAATCTCCTGGACCCTAACCAGTCAGGATTCAAGACGGGCCACTCAACTGAAACAGCGCTGCTCTGTGTAACTGAAGCCCTACGCAAGGCCCAAGCCAACTCTCTCTCCTCTGTTCTCATTCTACTAGACCTATCTGCTGCCTTCGACACAGTAAACCATCAGATCCTGCTCTCCACCCTCTCTGACCTGGGGATCTCAGGAGCGGTGCATTCCTGGTTTTCCTCGTACTTGTCGGACCGTTTTTACCAGGTGGTGTGGCGAGGCTCACCGTCGAACATGCAGCCCCTGGTCACTGGGGTCCCCCAAGGATCGGTCCTAGGCCCTCTCCTTTTCTCCTTATACACCCGGTCTCTTGGCTCTGTCATATCCTCACATGGCCTCTCCTATCACTGCTATGCTGATGATACCCAACTATTTTTCTCATTCCCACAGTCTGAAACCCAGGTGGCATCCCGTATCTCTGCATGTCTGACTGACATCTCGGCCTGGATGTCTGCACACCATCTGAAACTCAACCTAGGTAAAACTGAACTGCTCTTCTTCAAAGGAAGAGCCTGCCCGCTCCAGGATCTGTCCATTACGGTGGACAACGTCACAGTCCCTGCTACCCAATGTGGGAAAAACCTTGGCGTGACCCTTGACAACTCCCTCTCATTTTCTGCACACATCAAGGCGGTGTCCCGGTCTTGCAGGTACATGCTCTACAACATTCGGAAAGTAAGGCCGATATCTTACGCAGGAAGCCGCACAAGTGCTGATCCAGGCACTTATCATCTCCCGTCTCGACTACTGCAACTCCCTCCTTGCTGGTCTCCCAGTGTGCGCCATCAAACCCCTGCAACTCATTCAAAATGCAGCAGCCCGCCTGATCTTCAATCTACCAAAGTTCTCCCACGTCACTCAGCTGTTCCGCACACTACACTGGCTCCCGGTCGAAGCACGCATCCACTACAAAACCATGGTGCTAGCCTATGGGGCAGCAAGAGGAACCGCCCCTCCTACATCCAGTCACTAATCAAGCCGTACACACCCACGCGAGCACTTCGTTCTGCCACCTCAGGCCTCTTGGTAGTGCCATCCCTACGGGGGGGCAACTCTCGATCTGCTCAGTCTAAATGGTTCTCCGTGCTTGCCCCGAAATGGTGGAACAACTCCACTCTGGAGATCAGATCATCGGACTCTCTACCAATCTTCAAGAAACGTCTAAAAACATTCCTCTTCAAACTGTACCTCCAGTAGCTCCATGAATGGAGCTCCACAACTCTCGCCTGTTCGAAACTTCACTACCGAATCATTCTTCTACGATTATCACCCATTCCTCCTCTCCTAGCACCCCTTCTATCTCTAGCACTTCCCCCTGCACCCACCCAGGAACAATGTACTTATTGCCTTTTTGATGTGTGTTTTAGCTATATGTGAAATGCCTGCACTTATTGTAAGTCGCTCTGGATAGAGCGTCTGCTAAATGCGCAAAATGTAAATGTAAATGTACATAATCGCTGGCTTCGTCCGCCGAAACAAACAACTTCTCGTCACCGTTGTAAGTGATGCGAAGCCGCGCCGGATGAACCAGGCCATATCGAGCCCCGACATGCCCCGACGTCTGACCTCGTTGAATTCCGAACGAGCCCGAGCCACCTTGGCAGTGTGATCAGGGAATATCGAAACCGACAAGCCTTTGACCGTAATCTGTCGGCGCTCCTAGCGCGGCGCAGAACTTCAGCACAGTCCCGGTAGCAATGAAATCTGCACACAATGGCTCGTGGACGATCACCGGGCTTGGGCACGGGCTGGAGAGTCCGGTGGGACCGGTCCAAAAGCGGCTCCTTTTCCAAACCGAGCTTCCGTCAACATGGCTGCTACAGCAGCGGTAGAACAGGTATCAGGACCCTCCGGCACTCCCAGTATCCTAACGTTATTGCGCCGCGATCTGGACTCCAAGTTTTCACATTTATCCTCCAGCTTGGCCACAGTAGTGGTAAGTCACTTGATGGTTGTTTTCAACTCGGCGATGTCGTCAGAGCACACGGTAAGTGCCTGTTCCATCTCCCCGACTGTACCCTCTAGCTTCGCTATGGTGGCGTCCGTGGCAACCTTCTCATTCGCCAACTGCAACTTTACTGCTTGCAGGTCGAGCTGGATAGCAGACAAGGTGTCACCGAGGGCATCGCGAAGTTCCTTCTTAAAAATGTCAGAGATATCTTTTTCAACGATGCCAGTAACTCGAGTTTAAGAGCAGCGACGTTGGGGCCGGCCGATCTCCGCAGCCACCGACTGCTCACCTGAGGACGTGGTCGTGGCTTGAGGGCCAGGCCGCAGCTGCGTTTGAATAGTATTGCGACCCTTCGAGGTCCTTCCAGCCATTATAGGAAACCCAGAGTTAGGTTACCTAACCAAAAGTACTGCGGAAAAAGACAACACCAAATTTCCCACGAAAAAGCGCAGAATAAATACAAGTTTAACAGAAATCGGCAGGAGCTTTCAACCTCACGTCCTACTCCATTACCGCTCAGTAGCGCCCCCGTAGAACACCATCTTTACTCTTACCGTCGGGTCTAATGGCACGCTCTGGTTGGATCCAATTTTGCTGTGTCTTTCAGAATTGACCTCGACCTTGCAAGCGTCTGTGGTCATTATCCTCTCTGTCAGGATGCATAAAACTGCTCTGGGCTTCGCACAGGCTTGCTTGATCCAAGTGTGGGACATGTCCAGAACTCTGCAATAGAGACCCAAATGAATGATGAACTATAGTGTCATTATACAACGCTTATTAAATAATCTAACCTCCTTGACTACACACACACCAAGTAATTCTGAACTAATAATTTGTGATGCACTGTGTTTATACAACGCTTATTAAAGAACCTAACCTCCTTGACTACACACACACCAAGTAATTCTGACCTAATAATTTGTGATGCACTGTGTGTTGTCACTTGTCACACATTCATCCCATAACCATCATTAACATTTTCTGTGACTTGGCCCGTGTCTCTCAGGTCTTTACTCCTGCTCATTTCTCACGCACGTTGACCACGATAACTGACTGTTTGCTCGCGGTCTAATCTACCCAGACCTTGGTATAATATAAAATAACCTATTGGTGCGTCAGACATTTGTTGATCATTCCGCTCAGTTCATGACCAATGTTGTGGACAGTTACGTTATGACAGTCATTGCACATGTAAAAATAAAAAGCTGGGAGATGGCTTTGATTTTTATTTCACAGGTTTCAATTTGATACAGAAAAATTATGTAAATTAACGAAGAAAGAAATGTACAGCAGGACTGTCGGACATATTCCACAGAGTTCTGGGAGTGGAAGTCAGGCAACCCAATTTGTTTGGAAACGGATCAGTGACCGAAATAAATAAAATTGCTAGAAAGTGCAAAATCACAGAATTATTACAATTAAATCACAGAATTATTACAATTAAAGTACCTGTCTTTATTATGGTATTTAACATCTGTATAATACAGGGAAACTCACTTGTCTTTATCGTAGTTTTTAACATGAGTATAATACAGGGAAACTCACTTGTCTCTATCGTGGTATTTAACATGTGTATAATACAGGGAAACTCACTTGTCTCTATCGTGGTATTTAACATGTGTATAATACAGGGAAACTCACTTGTCTCTATCGTGGTGTTTAACATGTGTATAATACAGGAAACTCACTTGTCTCTATCGTGGTATTTAACATGTGTATAATACAGGAAACTCACTTGTCTCTATCGTGGTATTTAACATGTGTATAATACAGGGAAACTCACTTGTCTCTATCGTGGTATTTAACATGTGTATAATACAGGGAAACTCACTTGTCTCTATCGTGGTATTTAACATGTGTATAATACAGGGAAACTCACTTGTCTCTATCGTGGTATTTAACATGTGTATAATACAGGGAAACTCACTTGTCTCTATCGTGGTATTTAACATGTGTATAATACAGGGAAACTCACTTGTCTCTAACGTGGTATTTAACATGTGTATAATACAGGGAAACTCACTTGTCTCTAACGTGGTATTTAACATGTGTATAATACAGGGAAACTCACTTGTCTCTAACGTGGTATTTAACATGTGTATAATACAGGGAAACTCACTTGTCTCTATCGTGGTATTTAACATGTGTATAATACAGGGAAACTCACTTGTCTCTATCGTGGTATTTAACATGTGTATAATACAAAGAAACTCACTTGTCTTTTGAATGTTGTACTATCTTCTTTACATCCATTTCCTCTTTTTCAAGCTGCTAAATGAAGTCTTTTGATTCCGAGAGTAGTCCACGCCCAGGTTTAGATTTAACCTACCAATCATCTCAATTTTTCCGCCTGCATCCATTTTGTCATTAACAATCCCGTTGAAATCTACAAAGTCAGTTTCCTTAAAAGCTGTGGGAAAGTTAGTGCTTATCAGAATATCACAAATACATCACAATTACTGTTGAGTAGCATGGTTAGAATGGGGACTACATTCGCTGAAGTGCAAGTCAAATCTTGTTGTCACCAAGTCTATACCAATTACACACTAACTTCATGCCAACATGTTTCAGTAACATGAATAATAACAGTCAAAAAGCAGAGAAACAACAAGCCAGAGTGCATTAACCACAAAGAAAATACAAACGTTTATAAAGGGCTGATTTCTTGCTTACCTAGAGTTAAAAGCGGGTCTTCAGAAACAACACTTTCTAGCACATCGCTAAGTCTATAGCTTTTAGATCGGTATTTGGGTTTCTGCCAGAACCATCCGGCTTTGGGCCTGATCTTGACGATAACTGAGAGGAGATCCAGTTTGCCTGAGTTGTCATTCAGACTGGACACGGGTATCAGGCCTCCCTGATAATCTGCCTCCTTCAACATGGATTTTATGGCCGTGGAAAACATCAGAGAGATGGTTTGGGATCAGTTCAGGGCTACAGCAGATGGCAAAGATACAAACATTAAATATATTAAAACTAACAATATAGAGATGGTTTGGGATCAGTTCAGGGCTACAGCAGATGGCAAAGATACAAACATATATTAAAACTAACAATATAGAGATGGTTTGGGATCAGTTCAGGGCTACAGCAGATGGCAAAGATACAAACATATATTAAAACTAACAATATAGAGATGGTTTGGGATCAGTTCAGGGCTACAGCAGATGGCAAAGATACAAACATTAAATATATTAATACTAACAATATAGAGATGGTTTGGGATCAGTTCAGGGCTACAGCAGATGGCAAAGATACAAACATTAAATATATTAATACTAACAATATAGAGATGATTTGGGATCAGTTCAGGGCTACAGCAGATGGCAAAGATACAAACATTAAATATATTAATACTAACAATATAGAGATGGTTTGGGATCAGTTCAGGGCTACAGCAGATGGCAAAGATACAAATATTAAATATATTAAAACTAACAGAAGCTCACCAGTTTATACAAATTTGACAAAATACGATATGGATTGTTGAGGTTCAATGTCTTATTATATTTTTTTAAGTATAGTTTTAAAGTATATTTTCACATAATACATTATTGTTATAGCATTTCTGCTTACAAAGATGGTCACATGTTCATCTTAAAAATAAATCTGGTGTAGCCACTATCAAAATGTCGACACTCACTATTATAAGCTGTGTTACATTACCTAAGATATGTTACATTATGTAATAGTACAGACAAGCCTCTACAGGGCAGCGGCCAGTGCGTTTACATTCAGTTCTATCTACCTAAAATATTAGAAAAACACCCACATGAGAACTCTAAATCATTTACAGAGCTTTTAAAGAGCATCATTCATACAAGTCACTTGCATGAAAAGGTACCGTATTTTTGCAATATAGGGCGCATTTAAAAGTCTGTAATTTTCTCAAAAAACAACATTGCGCCTTATATATGGATTAATTCTGGTTTTGCTTACTGACCTCTAAAAGCGATTTTGTGTGGTACAAGGCGCTCACTGCGCTAAGTCAGAATGTTTTAGTACGACATTGGTGAACTACAAAGCCGCACCGCTTGCAGCATTACGGCTATGGTAGCCAAGTGCATCGCGGAGTAATACATACTGTGGTTCACCATAATTATACAGTGCGTGTATAAGGACCCCAAAATGACACCTGTCAAAAGCCAAGCGCCCACGACTCGGACTTCAAACTCAAGGCTATCAGTCATGCAGTAGAACATGGGAATAGAGCAGCTGCGAGAGAATTCTACATTAATGAATCAATGGTACGGAAGTCGAGGAAGCAAGAAGATGACCTGCGTCAAGTAAAGAAGACCACACAGAGTTTCCGCAGGAACAAAGCGAGATGGCCACAGTTAAGAGGACAAAATTGAACAGTGGGTTATTGAACAGAGAGAAGCAGGTAGAAGCGTCTCTACAGTCTCTATTCGACTGAATGCAACAGCCTTAGCACGGGACATAAATATCAATGACTTTCGATGCGGTCCTTATTGGTGCTTTCGTTTACGAAATGACGTAATCTCTATCCGCACACGAACTACCATCTCGCAGCGACTGCCATAAGATTAAGAAGAAAAGCTGGTCATTTTCTGCGCATACTGCAAAAACAAGATCACTAAAAAGAAGATCCGGCCAGAGCACATCACCAACATGGACGAGGTTCCCTCACCTTTAACCTCACCTTTAATATCCCCGTGAACTCAAATTTAATTCCTTCTGGGAAAATTATAAAAGAATAAAATAATATCTAGGTCGCAACACTAACGTTGATTTAGCGGTATCAGACTGTGTTTCTTACGTGTTACAACTGAACAAGGTTGGTAGTTATTGTGAATACGCTCATTAAAGTTTGAATAATATTGAGAGTTAATGTAAATACGCTCATTAAAGTTTGAATAATATTGAGAGTTAATGTAAATACGCTCATTAAAGTTTGAATAATATTGAGAGTTAATGTAAATACGCTCATTAAAGTTTGAATAATATTGAGAGTTAATGTAAATACGCTCATTAAAGTTTGAATAATATTGAGAGTTAATGTAAATACGCTCATTAAAGTTTGAATAATATTGAGAGTTAATGTAAATACGCTCATTAAAGTTTGAATAATATTGAGAGTTAATGTAAATACGCTCATTAACGTTTGATTAATATTGAGTGTTAATGTGAATACGCTCATTAAAGTTTGAATAATATTGAGAGTTAATGTAAATACGCTCATTAAAGTTTGAATAATATTGAGAGTTAATGTAAATACGCTCATTAAAGTTTGAATAATATTGAGAGTTAATGTAAATACGCTCATTAAAGTTTGAATAATATTGAGAGTTAATGTAAATACGCTCATTAACGTTTGATTAATATTGAGAGTTAATGTGAATACGCTCATTAAAGTTTGAATAATATTGAGAGTTAATGTAAATACGCTCATTAAAGTTTGAATAATATTGAGAGTTAATGTAAATACGCTCATTAACGTTTGATTAATATTGAGAGTTAATGTGAACGCGTATAATTAAGTTTGAATGACTGACTTAATGCGCCTTATAGGCCGGTGTGCTTTATTTATGAAAAAGATCGAAAAAGACCATTTATTGACAGTGCGCCTTATAATCGAGTGCACCCTATAGTGCAAAAATACAGTCAACAAAAACAACACTGAAGACAAAACAATTGTAAAGTTTACATGACTTGACAAGTAAATAATTACAGTCAAACATTTCAAGACCCCATATTCAATGCTGGTTATTTGCTTACTTTTCTGTTGACACAATCTGCAGAAGCTTCAATGCAAGGTTTTTATTCTTTCTCTGAGAGATCATACAGGTTTTCTTAAAAATTATGATGCTGGCCTAAGTACACTGGTCAAAGACTGAGCTAAAATTCCAGATTTAAACACTTTCACTTTAGCTCCTCCCCAGGACCCTTTCATATCTAAACCCGACAGAGCACACATCAACAAGATGATACAAGTTGATACAAGTTAAACGGGCACCCATACTGTAACAAGTGCATTTTTTAAACGTTTTTTTGGGTCTCTGTACTCCAGCATACTGTATTTGAAATGCAACGATGGTGAAGAGGTTTAAGTGCAGACCATCAGTTTTAATATCAGGGTATTTAGATTCATAAACCGTTGAAGTGTAAGAATTATAGGCATTTTTATACCTTGATTTGAAGGGACCAAAAGAAATTGGGAAAACTAACAAGACCTTAAATAAATAACTTGCATTGGCATTTGATGTCTGCCCCCTTGGACATAAGAAAGTCTGTTTATATAGCACAGTTCATACAGAAGCAATTCAATGTGGTTTACAAAGAAAAATAATAATAACATAATAAAATACATGCATTGTATATTCATAGCAACAATTCCGCTGCCTGCGCAGACAGGTGTGACGGTAATTTAGCACTTTCAATAACCTATAATGCTGAAGTGACGGCATATGCTACCAAGGGCTCCCTGTGATAACCAGATGCTAGGGTATCTTCCCAGCTGCTCTGTTTGGCTTCCCACTAAATTCTTCTCAATTGCTGCTTGAAACGTATTGAACGTATGACGTTCACCTTTTCCCTTCTATCTTTACTGGTAGATTGTAGATCTCTGGCATTTCAATTTTCTGAAATTTTTATTATACATTTGAATGCATCTAATACATTTGGAATGTACTGTGCAGTTATACTTTGTTAACCCTGAAATTAAATGTAGTGAATTTGAGATACGGTGGAAGAACACAATATAAAACATGGTATTACTGAGCGTATTAACTGATCAGCCAAATCATTATAACCATTATGCAGTTAGTTCTGCCAGAACAACACCAACCAACAGGGTTGGGCAAACTAGGGCCCGCGGGCCGAATCCGGCCCTTGAGGCAATTCCATCAGGCCCACGGAAGGTATTAAAACAGTTTTGAGAGGAATTACAAAATAACTTGGCAGTCCAATTGTAATGTTTGTGAATCTGAATTAAAGTTATTTAGATATAACACACCTCCAGTATATATGTTATGTGTATACATTTTAATTTTTGCCCTTTTCTGGCCCACAAATCTTTTAGAATGAAAAAATATACATAACAAATGTGGCCCTTCATATAATTTCAAAGTGCTGATGTGGCCCCTGAGCTGAAATATCTGCCCTCCCCTGAACTAAGGAATGGCCTCTACAAGACCCATAAATGTGTCCTGTAGTATCTGGGACCAAGACATTACCAGCAGACCCATAAATGTGTCCTGTAGTATCTGGGACCAACACATTACCAGCAGACCCATAAATGTGTCCTGTAGTATCTGGGACCAAGACATTACCAACAGACCCCTAAATGTGTCCTGTAGTATCTGGGACCAGGACATTACCAGCAGACCCATAAATGTGTCCTGTAGTATCTGGGACCAGGACATTACCAGCAGACCCCTACATGTGTCCTGTAGTATCTGGGACCAACACATTACCAGCAGACCCATAAATGTGTCCTGTAGTATCTGGGACCAAGACATTACCAGCAGACCCATAAATGTGTCCCGTAGTATCTGGGACCAGGACATTACCAGCAGACCCATAAATGTGTCCTGTAGTATCTGGGACCAAGACATTACCAGCAGACCCCTAAATGTGTCCTGTAGTATCTGGGACCAGGACATTACCAGCAGACCCATAAATGTGTCCTGTAGTATCTGGGACCAGGACATTACCAGCAGACCCATAAATGTGTCCTGTAGTATCTGGGACCAAGACATTACCAGCAGACCCATAAATGTGTCCTGTAGTATCTGGGACCAAGACATTGGTTGCAGAGATTTTTTGACCGTAAACATTTAATTAGGTCATACTGCCCTCTAGTGGCATAGATACAGATATGGAAACAATTGTTGTTAGTAATGTCTTAGTAATCTATTGCATAATCAGTGAGAATGGAGATGATGGCCTCTGATATGGTTTGTTGAACTTGTAAAAGCATGTTGCGGCAACTGCTGATGTAAAAAGGCCTTAGAAATGGTTTGAACTGAAAGCACTGCGCTGTCAAGGTGTTGGTTAGAAGACACAGACGAAGAACTTCTTAAGTAACTTGTCATTTATTTTACTTAAGGAAAAAAAAAACATGCAAACGACAGCTCTCACGATGGCAAACAAACTCCATATAAAAATCCACAAAACCCAGGTGAAAAAGAGGAACTTAAAATACACTTGCGAATAACATCAAACATGGAACATGTAAAGATTATAATTACTAAACAAGACAAGAGGTGTGTTAACTTCCAATGGGTTGTGTGGTGTTAAACAGAAATACAAAATGGAGGTCAGAGATTCCTTCCTAGCCATCATATGCAGGAATACAGTTGTTATTTTGTTCTCGGGCAAGAGTATACCATAGAATATTTTTCTGTTGGCATATAAGATGTTTCTTGTCACCTTTTACAATAAAGAGGTTTCAGAAGCTTCTAGAATATAAAACGCTTTATTGACAACAAAAATTCAAGCAAAACAGATCCCAAAGCAGAGAGAAACATCTAAAATGGTTTCATAATTTCTCCAAACATATAGAGTACCTCCTTACCAAGTTCTCCCATAAAATCACAGAAGAGACACTTTTCCATGAACAGAAAACTATTCCCTTTTCGAGGCTGAATATCTTCTCAAAATACACATTTAATTCAGGGCAGTCCCCGGAAAATATATATGCCAGGGCCACCTCACTTATAGACTACATTGACATTTATAAATGTTTCTCTATCTACAGTAAAGAGACCAGGCCCATCACAGCAATACTCATGACAAGAGGAAGGTTTCCAGGTTGGTCCTTCATCTCTGTCCTCAGTGTGTCCTCCTCTCTCTTCAGTATCACATTAGAGTTGTCAAAGAGACTCTCTGCCCTTCTATATTCCTCCTCATCCTCAGTCAGAACAGTCAGATGTGTTTCTCTCAGAGATATAGTCTCTCCACTTCCTGCTGCCACACACTGTACCTGGAGGACAAACAGTACAGAACAGTCAGATGTGTTTCTCTCAGAGATATAGTCTCTCCACTTCCTGCTGCCACACACTGTACCTGAAGGACAAACAGTACAGAACAGTCAGATGTGTTTCTCTCAGAGATATAGTCTCTCCACTTCCTGCTGCCACACACTGTACCTGGAGGACAAACAGTACAGAACAGTCAGATGTGTTTCTCTCAGAGATATAGTCTCTCCACTTCCTGCTGCCACACACTGTACCTGGAGGACAAACAGTACAGAACAGTCAGATGTGTTTCTCTCAGAGATATAGTCTCTCCACTTCCTGCTGCCACACACTGTACCTGGAGGAC
The DNA here is from genome assembly GCA_029465975.1 of Dallia pectoralis. Classification (NCBI taxonomy): domain Eukaryota; kingdom Metazoa; phylum Chordata; class Actinopteri; order Esociformes; family Umbridae; genus Dallia; species Dallia pectoralis. Next base: position 9,768,491 of record CM055738.1, on the reverse strand, counting down.
AAACAGTACAGAACAGTCAGATGTGTTTCTCTCAGAGATATAGTCTCTCCACTTCCTGCTGCCACACACTGTACCTGGAGGACAAACAGTACAGAACAGAATAGTCTATGAAAGGACATTCCTTACATATCAATACAATAAAACATTCAAACAATCAAACATTACAAGTAAAACAAATGTATACAGTTCAGGCTTTAGCTTACAGTTTATATTTAAGCCTAATGTTTCTAAATGATCCTGTGATACTGATGGCTCAATGAAGCAAGTGCAAACTGACCAGCATCTGCAGGGCCTTTAAGACTGGAGGTCTGCAGCAGGATTCCAACACTGAGAGTCCCTCATCTGTCATCTCTTAGGGTTTAAATATGCACATATGAAATCACATTAGTGAACAAACACACTGATGAGCCAAAACAGTGTGACATTAGTGTACTTTACATGCTCTTGGTCCTCAGCGTGCCTCCAAAACAGCACAGCAGCCCTGAGACATGGACTCAACGATACCCCTCAAACAATGTGCCAGGGTGCATTATTCTGCTAAAAGATGCCACTGTGATTTGGGAAAACCATTGCCCTGGTGCCATCACTTCCCACAGTGCATCCTGGTGCCATCACTTCCCACAGTGCATCCTGGTGCCATCACTTCCCACAGTGCATCCTGGTGCCATCACTTCCCACAGTGCATCCTGGTGCCATCACTTCCCACAGTGCATCCTGGTGCCATCACTTCCCACATTGCATCCTGGTGCCATCACTTCCCACAGTGCATCCTGGTGCCATCACTTCCCACAGTGCATCCTGGTGCCATCACTTCCCACAGTGCATCCACACCTATCCGTGTGATCGGGACTCATTGAACCAGGCAACCTGTGTTGTGACACATCCTGTAACCATCATTCAGATTTTCCTGCATCCATCAAATTGACTACAGATCTGATTGTTCGTTTACCATCTAACCTAGCGGTTCTCAACCTTTTTCAGTTACTGTACTACTGACGGAAATGATCTCAGCTTGGAGTTTCCCTGTAGTGCCCCCCTCATGTTACTTTCAAAACTAAGTCTATGATAGAAAGAGTATTTTCAAGTTCTCTCTTTAGAGGCTAAATACCTCCTAATATCCCTGGTAGGGAACCGCTGATCTTGTCACCGAAGACATATTCATGCTCTTGTTAGGAGATTATCAACGTTATTCACTTCACTGTTTTTTGGCTCATCTGTGTTTAAACCTGATAAAATAAGATCACTGTAGGATCCTGTGAAAAAAGCTGCATACCATCCATTACGCTCACGATGAGGTGGATGGCACTGAGAAGTGAGGATCTGAATTCTTTGTCATCACCAACAATATCAAGTATAATATCCACTATGGCCTGGACGGTCCTCCTCTCAGACTCTCTCAGATTACCCAGGTTTGGAGAGTCACCATCACACATCTGATCCAGCTGTGACGAAGACAGAGGGAGAGAAAACGCATTTAATGGAATGGGATGAAGGACACAAGCGCAGGGCGAACGAAGGACATTCATTCATTAACAAAAATGTCAACTATATAAAAAAAAACTCTAAACAAGACAGGGCATTAGGAAACCGCAACAAAGCCCAACAAGACACACTGGGAAAGGAGAAACTTAAATAAGGACGGTGATTAGGGAAACAAGTGAGGGCAATAAACAACGAATCAAGCATCCAGGATCCAAACGAGGGCACGGCAATCCTAAAGTGCCAAGATGTGATGGTGCAATTATATTTATGAATGCTACAGATATTCTATGGCGGACCAGAACTGCTGAAATGAAAAAAATATAAAAGAAATGTTTATATAAAAACATGAAAAAATCAATCATATTTATTTATTAACATAATTGACCCTAGTATTCAAAGTTTTTACAAAAACATTGAGTGTCTGTGTAATGTGTGTATATGTGTGTGTCTGCAGGTATTGTAATATCAAGATATTAATGAGTGTTTCTCTGCGTCTCACCCACCACACTCTCCAGCAAACTGACTTCCTCTCGGTTCTTCATCATGTTCCTGAGGAGCTGGAGCAGAGAGGAGCGGGTTTCACTGGGTAGGACTGACAGCAGCTGGAACTGGTCACTCACTTTCTCCAGTTCTGTCAAAAACACAAACACAAACAGACCATGTCAATTAGTTTGGGACTTCAATGTTACAACAAATTTATCATCTGTAATTACTAGGACAAAAATAAATACATATTTATTTATTGAACCTTTTTTTAACCAGGTAGGCCGATTGAGAACAAATTCTTATTTGCAACGGCGACCTGACCAAGAAAAGATGAAAAATGTGCGTGACAACATACAGTTACACAATAAATACACAGAACACAAGAGTGCAAATAGCATTGGGACATAACATGGCAATACAGGATCAAGTGGAGGGTCAATATACAGTAATATTCCATTCAGAAGAGTAGGTGAAAATAAAAAAATGATCCTCTACTGTTAATTTTACCTTTGTTCAGATTACTGTTGTCATAGTTGCCTCCCACAAATGCATCATTGTCCAGTCCAGTATCAGACCCTTCAAAGCCCCCTTTGTTGGACAAGAGGCACAGGTCTACAGAAAGGAGACATAATGGTGAATCACACACAGGCAGATAATACACACAACGGAATATGTAAGCACTATACTAGGATTGGTTTGGTCTAGAACCTCCATTTAATATGTCATTAAGATCCCTGTAGCGATTAGAAAACACAGTAGCAACATGTCACAGGCTCCAGACAAAACGTAAACATGACTGTTGTAACAGAGTTGATCTGTTGCTAATATATTCATTTTAATTCATTACATATTCAGTCTGGCTGTCATCAGAGGGCATATATTTTTTTGGTATTTGGGGTGTGGCGTGTCCCCTCCCTGAACTAAGCCCTGTCCTTTTAATAATGAAGGTTGATCTACTGGGGTCTTCCTGACTGTAACTGCCCGATGTGGTGATGTAGAAGGAGTAATGCGGTCCAGAGTGAAATGCCAGCGATGCTTCTTTTAATAAACACACTTTTATCTTAACCGCAGTACAACACATGTAGCCTACTGTGTAAACTTCACAGAATAATAAAGATAGCGACGCAGCGCTTCAATGTGTCAGTGCCTTTAAGAGCACTGTAAATCCCACAGCAAACACGGCACGAAGCATGTAAACAATACCACACAAAAACACGACCAAACACAGGAAACACATATACGTTAACACATTATTACTAAGGAGGGAAGTAAGCCGGTGATAACGCGCGCCGAAGCCCGCCTGTTGATGGCGGTAGACTGGTTCTGAAGGAGCTGTCACAGGATTCGCGACAATGCCATTGGTAAAATTTTAACTCTACTGACCCATTATCGCCGACGGTGTCCTGGATTTGACCTTTCCAGGACACGGCACAATTGTTTGTCTAAGCAAGCCCAGAAATACTGTCATCTTTACTGGAACTACAATGATAGACCGTACGTTATTTTCTCACCAAAGATTCCATTGCGTTGGACCCAGAGTTCAATCACACCAAACGCAATAACAGTGTGTGCAGGAATGATCATATCCACTTTTTTGTCATTCTCCTTATGGACTTTCTGACTCATAGATGTCTGTGAAGAGAATACATAATTAGTAATGGAAAAAAGGCAGAAAAAGTGTAAAAGAATATCGTTCCCACGTTGCTCTGCTCTAGGTTACTACTTTTACGTAATAAATATTTTTTTTTCATGAATAAAGTACTGATTAATTCATGTTTAATACACAAACATCAATCACAAATGTTTTTCAAAAGAACATTTTGCAATTTATTAAAAACATATCAGATACTGTTACGACTTTCTTAGGTATAGTGAAAAATCAGCCAAAGCCAAACGCAGAGCTGGATAATCAGGTTCATGGTCATTTATTTAAAAAATAAAAATAAACAACAACGAACGAAAAACAAAATAATGTAATGAAATAAAATTGTGTTATGTAGCGACTTACTAAATGAATATAAAAAAGGACTCTTTAAACCGCTAAAACTCACACATAAAAATAATGCGAAGCAATATACATCCAACAGATCACTCTTAAAATAGACCGACTCATCACAACAAACCTAAAATAAAAGAGTGGGCAACTAAAACAAACCCAGAGTGAGGACCTAGTGTCCTCAAGCCGTTACAGATACTGAACTTGTCAAAACGTGATCTGGATTCCAATAGTCACTTGTTCTTTTGATGGAAACTGAAAGTTGCCCTTCTCTCATTCCAACTTAAGCACCGTGCCAGCACCTTGAATGTTTTACAGTCATGTATTACATTCAGATTGAGAAGCTAATCGGTAGCATCATGCATGTACAGGCATGCAAAGTTTCTCTGGAAAACAGTCACCTGAGTAATCTCATGTTCCTGCATGTCCGACGAAAGAAGCTTCATACTGTTCATTTAAAAGTGCTCTTGTAAACACCGCCCAGCATATCTGAAATGAGTTATTAAACCACAACAGCAGTGCCCTTTCTGTATCTAAGGCATTCATTATCTTCTTCTAACCTCTTGTCTTTTGTTGCAGTTTCGGTGTGCCGTGCCATTTAATGCAATTTGAAAGTTTAATTCCCAACAATGTTTTTATTTTAACACCTAATGTAGTTGTTGTCAGCAAGGGCTTGCTCCCTCAGGGTGACACAGCCGTCCAGTAGAGTCACGTGGAGGCCGTCAGTAGAGGGAGCTTTGAATGTGAACCTTTAACCACTAAGTATTCACCGGGTGTTAATTATACGAATGATGTTTCCTCACAATTTGTTTTATCGGATTACTTGGGGAATGACAGAATGTGTTTTTATTCCATCTCAGGAACGTGTAATGTTTACATCAAACATCTAGCACTGGTGGTGTTGTCACAAAGACATTTACCTGTGTTGTATAGAAGCTACGTAGACGCCTACATCCTGTGTTCTACTTCCTGTTAGCTGCTTTAAAGGTAGCTAACGGCCATTTTGTATTTAAGAGAAAGAGCAGACTTGGTTGTCACACTTAAAACCTGAGAGTGTTTATTATGACAAATTTGAACGGTCATTCTCCTTCGATTATAATTGGTTTTCTGAATGAATGATTCACTGAACAATCGGTTGTATTTTTATACATGGAATATATGTAACAGCACCAATAACAGAAACTCTATTTTATATTTTAGGTATCACATCTAAATAGAAAACATTTGTTGTAATTAATATACAATACAAAGAAACCAAATGGGCTTACTATATACCCTTGTGGTTTACTGTAAAAAATATATCTTAGATATTTTATGTTAATGATAAATTATATGAAACATTCAAGTGAAATTGTCATATACGCACAAATAAAAGCATTATTCTCTTAGAAATGTACTAATCACTGATCTTGTCTGCAGAATAATGCCTATAGGTCCGCTTTAGTAGAACACAATCTTTACTCTTACCGTCGGGTCTGATGGCACGCCCTGGTTGGATCCAATATTGCCGCACATTTTAACACTGAATTTGAACTCGCAAGCGTCTGTGGTCATTATCCTCTCTGTCAGGATGCATAAAACTGCTCTGGGCTTCGCACAGGCTTGCTTGATCCAAGTGTGGGACATGTCCAGAACTCTGCAATAGAGACTCAAATGAATGATGAACTATAGTGTCATTATACAACGCTTATTAAAGAACCTAACCTCCTTGACTACACACACACACACACACCACACACACACTCACTTGTCTCTATCGTGGTATTTAACATGTGTATAATACAGGGAAACTCACTTGTCTCTATCGTGGTATTTAACATGTGTATAATACAGGGAAACTCACTTGTCTCTATCGTGGTATTTAACATGTGTATAATACAGGGAAACTCACTTGTCTCTATCGTGGTATTTAACATGTGTATAATACAGGGAAACTCACTTGTCTCTAACGTGGTATTTAACATGTGTATAATACAGGGAAACTCACTTGTCTCTATCGTGGTATTTAACATGTGTATAATACAGGGAAACTCACTTGTCTCTATCGTGGTGTTTAACATGTGTATAATACAGGGAAACTCACTTGTCTCTATCGTGGTATTTAACATGTGTATAATACAGGGAAACTCACTTGTCTCTATCGTGGTATTTAACATGTGTATAATACAGGGAAACTCACTTGTCTCTATCGTGGTATTTAACATGTGTATAATACAGGGAAACTCACTTGTCTCTATCGTGGTATTTAACATGTGTATAATACAGGGAAACTCACTTGTCTTTTGAATGTTGTACTATCTTCTTTACATCCATTTCCTCTTTTTTCAAGCTGCCAAAAAAAGTCTCTTGATTGCAAGAGTAGTCCATGCCCAGGTTTAGATTTAAACAAGAAGCAAACATCTCCATTTTTCCGCCTGCATTCATTTTGTCATCACTTCTCCCTTTGTAATCTACAAAGTCAGTGTTCTTGAAAGCTGTGGGAAAGTTTGTGCTTATCAGAATATGACAAATATATCAAAATTACACATAGACAATTGTTGAGTAGCATGGTTAGAATGGGGACTACATTCACAGAAGTGTAATTTAAATCTTGTTGTCACCAATCAATCAATGAAATGTATTTTATAAAGCTCTTTTTACAACAAAGTTGTCACAAAGTGCTTTTACAAACACCCAGCCTGAATCCGACAGAGCACACATCGACAAGTTGATAAGAAGAACAAAATGAACAGGTTTATACACGGCGGCTAGCAAAAAACTCCCAGAAGGTCAAATTTTGGAAGAAACCTAGAGAGGAACCAGGCTCTGAGGGGTGTCCAGTCCTCTTCTGACCAAGTCTATACCAATTACACACTAACTTCAAGCCAACATGTTTCAGTAGCATAACTAATAACAGTCAAAAAGCCGAGAAACAACAAGCCAGAGTGCATTAACCACAAAGAAAATACAAACGTTTATAAAGGGCTGATTTCTTGCTTACATGGAGTTAATGGCGGGTCCTCAGAATAGACACATTCTATCACGTCGCTGAGTGTAAAGCCTCTAGATCGGTATTTGGGTTTCTGCCAGAACCATCCGGCTTTGGGCCTGATCTTGACAATAACTGAGAGGAGATCCAGTTTGCCTGAGTTGTCATTCAGACTGGACACGGGTATCAGGCCTCCCTGATAATCTGCCTCCTTCAACATGGATTTTATGGCCGTGGATAACATCAGAGAGATGGTTTGGGATCAGTTCAGGGCTACAGCAGATGACAAAGATACAAACATTAAATATATTAAAACTAACAATATAGAGATGGTTTGGGATCAGTTCAGGGCTACAGCAGATGGCAAAGATACAAACATTAAATATATTAAAACAAACGGAAGCTCACCAGTTTATACAAATTAGACAAAATACTATATGGTTTGTCAAGGTTCAATGTCTTATTAACATTTTTTTAAGTAATAAATTATTGTTATAGCATTTCTGCTTACAAAGATGGTCACATGAAATTTTAATCTTAAAAATAAATCTGGTGTAGCCACTATCAAAATGTCGACACTCACTATTATAAGCTGTGTTACATTACCTAAGATATGTTACATTATGTAATAGTACAGACAAGCCTCTACAGGGCAGCAGCCAGTGCGTTTACATTCAGTTCTATCTACCTAAAATATTAGAAAAACACCCACATGAGAACTCTAAATCATTTACAGAGCTTTTAAAGAGCATCATTCATACACTCATACATCATACATCATTCGTCACTTGCATGAGAAGGCAGTCAACAAAACGACAATGAAGACAAAATAGGTGTAATGTTTACATGTCTTGATGAGTAAATCAGGGATAAATTACAGTCAAACATTTCCCGACCCCATATTCAATGCTGGTTATTTGCTTACCTTTCTATTGACACAATCTGCAGAAGCTTCAATGCCAGGTTTTTCTTCTGTCTTTGCTGAGAGATCATACAGGTTTTCTTAAAATGTTTGAGACTGTCCTAAGTACACTGGTAAAAGACTGAGCTAAAATTCCAGATTCAAACACTTTCACTTTAGCACCTCCCCAGGCTCTAATTCATATTTAGGGGCTAGAGTTAAAGTGTAAACTGTGTGAATTCTGAAAAGTCTGCAAATATTCTGAACGTGTTGTTGTTCGTTTTGTAACAACTGTCATTCACGCCTCATACTGGGCACATAATATTCTGATAAAATGTTTTGGCGTCTATTAATGACATTGAAGTTTATGGATTAAAACGTGTATTTACGATTATTTGATTGTTAATTAATTAATGAATAGAGTTAAGACCATTTTGATCAAATCAGAGGTTGTACGTTATTTTAAAATAATATGCATCCAATTCAACATAATAAAAAAAAATTCTTTCAATATTTAAATAATATGATTAAATATAATGTGTACTTGATGAATAAATCAACAAATATTACCATGTGGAAATGCATTTTAATTACAAAATGAATCATTTAAATAATGATATAAATATTTATGTCTTCACTCAAGTTGTTCACTCTTTTACACACTCAGAGGTACGAGTCAAACGTCAATTGAATCTCAGTGTTGAGAGTATAGGTAGGATTTTTACTGTACAATTCATACATAGAAGCAATTCAATGTGCTTTACAAAGGAAATAATAAAATACATGCATGCATTTTATATTCATAGCAACTTGTTAACTGGCATCATGTACATTTAAAACATTACATATCAGTATTTACTATGTACATTTTATTTAAGTCTTTAGAAAGTGACTTAAAAGTTTGCACTGAGTCTGCATTTCTAACCCCGATTGGCAGCTCTGTGAATTGTTCATTTGCCAATAAAAAAACTACGAGGAATTCCTGCAGTGACTGACAGGGGTTTAATTATAACTTTATCATTTGGCCCAACAACACGCTACAACACGCTACAACACGCATGCAGGGCACGCAAGCATCCAGAACTAATCTGAAACACTGCTCGCATATGCATTGATAGCTAACAAGGACCTTTATTTTGAAGTGGCAGTCTTGAGATAAATAGACTGTATTAGATGAAGTCTTTGTTCACACTTTTTTAACATCGGAAATACTGATGCTCCATTTGCTGCCATACTTTATTTTGCAAACTATCATGGTGTCGTCAGTTTACATAACAGCCCACCTAATTAACGGAATCCAAGAACAAAGGCCAAAGGTGAAGAGCTGAAAGAGATATAAGTTAATAATTTCAGAGGAAACGTATGGTCCTGTACCTGTGGGTTTCGTGGTTGTTCTCGTCTTCCTGTCTATGCACACTAGGAAGGACATGGACGGACTGCCCCCTGTATTGTGGTTAGCATGCCAATTGCCGCTAGGTTAGGTTAGCAGTGGTTAGGCAGGTAAAAGAAGGCAATGGGTTTTTACTTTCATTGTTTTGGTTCCGTCCAGCACGTTTCCCCCACATTTACTTCTTTGTGGAATAATACGTTCCCAGCAATAGTACCATCTCTATGTGCCGACTCCTTACACAACCCAATCCAAAGAGAGTTTCTACATGTGTACAGAGCACATGTACATAACACATGTACATAACTTATGTACATAACCCATGTACATAACACATTGTACATAACACTTTGTACCTAACACATGTACATAACACATTGTACATAACACATTGTACATAACCCATGTACATAACACATGTACATAACACATGTACATAACACATGTAAATAACACATTGTACATAACACATTGTACATAACACATGTACATAACACATGTACATAACACATTGTACATAACACATGTACATAACACATTGTACATAACACATGTACATAACACATTGTACATAACACATTGTACATAACACATGTACATAACACATTGTACATAACACATTGTACATAACACATGTACATACCACATGAACATAACACATGAACATAACACATGTACATAACACATGTACATAACACATGTACATAACACATTGTACATAACCCATGTACATAACACATGTACATAACACATGTACATAACACATGTAAATAACACATTGTACATAACACATTGTACATAACACATGTACATAACACATGTACATAACACATTGTACATAACACATGTACATAACACATTGTACATAACACATGTACATAACACATGTACATAACACATTGTACATAACACATGTACATAACACATTGTACATAACACATTGTACATAACACATGTACATAACACATGAACATAACACATGAACATAACACATGTACATAACACATGTACATAACACATGTACATAACACATTGTACATAACACATGTACATAACACATGTACATAACACATTGTACATAACACATTGTACATAACACATGTACATAACACATGTACATAACACACTGTACATAACACATGTACATAACACATTGTACATAACACATGTACCAGAGCTGTGCTCGAGACCACCTAAAGCGAGACCGAGACGAGACCGAGACCGAAGGGGGCCGAGACCGAGACGAGACCAAGACCGAAGGGGGCCGAGACCGAGACGAGACCGAGACCGAAGGTGGCCGAGACCGAGACGAGACCGATACCGAAGGGGGCCGAGACCGAGACGAGACCAAGACCGAAGGGGGCCGAGACCGAGACGAGACCGAGACCGAAGGTGGCCGAGACCGAGACGAGACCGATACCAAAGGGGGCCGAGATCGAGACCAGTCATATCAACACTAAATAATATGACATGTTTTTGGTCCAATGACCAATGTAAAAAAAACACTTGACCAACAGCATCAGATCATCTACTGTGTTGTCATCCTGAATTAAATGAATTTTATTAAAAGAGTATGTAGGCCTATTTATTGTCTTATGTAAACATAAAATACGAAAATAAAACCATGATTTTAAAATGCACAGGCTATGATATTAAAATTTCCAAAAATCGAATAAATGAAAATCCATCAAACTGTATGTCCTATGTTGATGTAGTAAATGCTAACACATTTTAGATCACAAGCGACTTGCAATCAAATGATTTGCGCATGATTGGCCGATAAACAAATCTATTTATAATTATTTATCTGTCCACAGGCACGCAGCTTCAGTTGTTTGTCTGCTTGAGAAGGACACGCAAACGAACCGGTTGCACTGCGCACAGTGTTCATTATTGTTACGAGTGCACATGAGACAGCAGCAAACTAACCCGGTTGAACTGCGCACAGTGTTCATATAGATCAGACCAAAACCCTTCCAGTTTAATAAAGATCGGACCAAAACGGGTTCAGTTTCATATAGATCGGACCATAACCGTTCCAGTTTTATGCTCTTTCTGCCGTATGCCCCCCGGACTTATGTATGTCCCACGTCCTTCTGTGTGCATGAGTAATTTCATTTATCGCCCATTTGTAGTTAGCCTATTAATAATTATTGTTTATATTCGTTTAATTTCGATACAAAACAAGATTTTGTTGAAGTCTCTTGTAGGCTATATGAATACACTGTGGTTCATTCGTTATTAATTATTGAGTTCAATAGGCGCATGACACATGAATGGGGCTGTATGTATTTGGCGGAATTCGTTCTGTTTATTTAGTGAAACATATTTCTTTATAAACGTACCTCTTTTTTTGTAGTTCAACCAAGCCAATCAGACTAATGTCTATATGTGTTCTCGTAGTATTTGTCTGTGTATCGCCCATTCAACCATTGCCATATAGGCTCAGTGAAGTGTGATCGGTGTCTGGGTACCGCAATTAGGGTACCAACGCCCAGCGGCGTGGGATTTTGGCGACAGGAAGGCAGTTTAGGTATCAAAAAACATGTAAATAGTAGTTTTATATATTGTTCGGTTTGTGATTTTGCAATTCTGAAAACGGGACAAGGTAAAATGCACGTATTTAGGAAAAGTCATGGAAGGACGTCGGCTGTAGCTTTTCAACATTACATATGTATTTTAATTACTAACCGCTGTGTGTTTTCGGACAAATTATTTATTTGTGCTCAATGTACTGAATATAGGCAAAACGAATATATTGGCTGATTGTGCAGACATGATCGAGCATATGTTTAAGATTGAAGTATCTACGTGAATGGGTGCACCCTCTAGCGACGCTGGGGGTGGGCTTTTCTTCAAAAGTAGATAGCCATTGGCGGGATAAGCCACATCAGAAAAAAACAGTCTGACTCTGGACGAAATACAGCCAATGGAAATACAGCCTCTACATGTCATACTTAAATATTTTTCTAGAAAAAATTGTGGGCGATAATTTCTACGCTGGTCTCGGCTGGTCTCGGAAGACTTTACGAGTCCTTACTGTCCGAGACCGAGTCGAGACCGAGTCCAAATGTAACCGAGACCGAGACCTTAAAAAAGTGGTCTCGAGACCGGTCTCGAGTACTACAGCTCTGACATGTACATAACACATTGTACATAACACATGTACATAACACATGTACATAACACATTGCATCCAGTAGTGTACATAACTGTTACATCTTCCATATTTTGTTGTCTTGTTCCTTTTACTATGTGGGTGTGTGAATGGTGTAGAGTGCTTGTTCTCTATGTGTCTGGAGTTCACGTGTACTGGTTTGCTGTTGACGAGGAGACGTGGCCTGTATGAAGATCTGGCAGCTGGGAGTAATCCCCTAATGAATTTGGGACTTGCATAATTCTTAATATTTTGGAACCACTAAACGTCCCCCGAGGGCCAAATTTGAGTTCTGGTTGTCGTGTCTCATTATTTTAGTCAGCTGCACCCCACACTCCTTGCCTGTCCATACCTGTTTACATGGGTGCACTATCACAGGCGTTTACGTTCCCCACCTCCAACGAACACCACATGAGGTGAGGGTTGAGCCCTGCTGAGCTAGTCTTTGGTCACACCGTGACAGGGCCTCTAAAGCTACTGAAAGAACAAAATATGGCTGGCGATTTGGTGGGCTCTTCTACAAATGTTCTAGACTATGTTAGTCAGGTCCGAGAACGGTTGCATGATGCATGTACAGCAGCCAGAGAGAAACTTCAACTCAGAGGAAAATGAAACGTCACTTTGATAAAAAGGCTGTGTCTCGTTCTTTTCAACCAGGTGATCTGGTCTTGTTTTTTTTTGCCGGTAGCCGGTTTGTCTCTTTCTTCCCGGTTCTTGGGTCCATATGTAGTGGAGGAAAAACTCAGTGAGACTGATTATGTTATCAAGACGCCAGACCGGAGATGTGCAGCCTGAGTATGTTACATTAGCATGATTAAAGCATATCAGGTTAGAGATGGTATCAAAACTGGTACCAGAACAAGTCTGGTGGTTTCCTCTGCAGGCGACACTGCACCAATCAAACAGCATCCCTATCGTGTTAATTCAAGCAAGAGATCGGTGATGAAAACTGAGGTAAATTATTTACTGAAAAATGAATGTCAGTCCCCAGTAGCAGTGCTTAGAGCTCTCCCTGCTTGCTGATTCCAAAGCCAGACGGGACTCAAAAGTTTACTAGTTTAGTACTGTACCTGACTCATTTATTTTGTCTCGCATGGATGACTGTATAGATACTATTGGCTCAGCTGCTTATGTCACTAAGCTTGATTTGTTGAAAGGTTATTGGCAGGTACTTTTAACCCCTCAGGCCTCAGAGGTGTCTGCTTTGGTAACCCCTGCCAGTTTCTGCCAGTACACCCTGAGGGCGTTTGGAATGAGGAACGGTTGGTAAATATAGTATTGGCTGATATTCCTGGTTGTACAGCATATCTTGACGACCTGGTTATTCATTCGACTACCTGGCGTGATAACATGAGCACTTTGAGGGCTGTGTTTGCACGCTTGGCCAGCGCTTCATTAACCCTTAACTGTTACGTACTTGGGTAAGGAGGTGGGGAGAGGTCAACTTTGCACCGTAACCGCTAAAGTGGATGCTATCACCCGGTTTTCTGCCCCTGCCACCCGGCGTGAGTTGCGCAGGTTCTTGGGAATAACTGGGTATTATCGAACATTTTGCAGGAATTTCTCCACTGTTGTAGCCCCAATGACCCGAATACTCAGTCCTTCAGAGTCATTTAAGTGGACTGATGAGTGTCCGTCTGCTTCTGAGGCTGCGAAAGCACTATTATGCACTTCTCCGGTTCTGGCTGCCCCTGATTTCGGAAAACCATTTAAGCTAGAGGTGGATGCCAGTTCCGTGGGTGCTGGGGCTGTACTGTTGCAGGAACATGACGGACTAGATCACCCAGTTTGTTAGTTCTCTAGAAAATTCAACAGTTGCCAGTCACGTTATTCTACTATAGAACAGGAGAGTCTGGCTCTTGGTTTATGTTGGCTCCCCTGTGTTGCCTGGGGTGGTGTATACTGACCACAATCCTTTCGTTTTTTTGGACCGCATGTACAACCACAAACAGCGACTTTTGCGTTGGCCGTTGGCTATACAAAGTTATGATTTAGAAATACGACACATAAAGGGGTCACACAATGGTTTCTGGTGCTCTGTCTCGTGTTTAAGTGGGGGGGAGGCCTGTAGTTTATTGTTTTTGTTACCTGTACTTACTATTGTTAACGACCACTGTAAAATGACCTACACAAATTTCAGTTACCGTAAACCCACAGGTTTACTATTTTGGGGGAGCGGCCATGTTACATGTCCCATGTTTTGTTGTCCCAGCTGGGAGTAATCGTCTAATGAACTTGGCTCTATATAAACCTGCTTTGCTGTTGAAAAAAAGAGAAAAGAAAAGAGAGAGCAAACGAGAGATGCTTTGTTTGTTGTTTAGTCTGTCAAAGATCCTGTTTGTGTGTGACTCCTGTCTGGTTTCTTCCTGCTGTACACCACGTTACCTGGGTTCTGGAGAAAGGCTAGGTAGTTCTGCCCACGGGTGTACATTTGCATGCATGTAGTTAAACCTCTGTTTTATACACTACGTTAGCTGGGTGGTTGTCACCCCTGTATTTCTTGGTGATAGAGAGGTAAGCTGTGTTAGGAAGGGATAGGTGTGTGTGACAGAACGGACCTTTTGTTTAATTTCATTACGTTGACCCCAGTCCCAACACGCCCCCCACCTCCAACCAGCACCACATGAGGTGGAACGTAACCACAACACATTGCACACAGGGGTGTACATACTAGCACATTGATTCATATTTTGTTTTACTTCGACATGGTGTTGATGCACCAAGTACAGGAGTGTCTATATTATTTATGCCATTTATTTGAACAATTCGATCATTTAATAAAGGATAATAAAAAATGTCCCCCATATTATCAGTGTATGATTTAAATGTCAGTAGAAGGATGAACAACAGCAATGGTTTCAAGGTCATTTTTATGTCCTTTGGAGTGATCAGATTATTAAGTGAGTTGAATAATCTAGTCTCACACAGTGTCAATCCCGATTAAAACTTAAGATATTTTGTCACATTTATGTCACATTTTATCAAGTCAAAATACTGTATTTTCACTGAACTACGGGTGTGGAGCGCTGGATTGAGCCAGGCACAGGGCGGGTAACTGAAGGCAGCTCTCTTTCTGGAGTCCAACCCCTCCTTGAGGCCAGACCTTATTGGCCTTACTTTACCTTCTGGGCTCAGAAAGAGGAAGAGAAGGACGCGGCCACTCCTCCGGAGGCCCAAGAGGAAGAGGAGGAAGAGAAGGACGCGGCCACTCTCCGGAGGCGCAAGAGGAAGAGGAGGAAGAGAAGGACGCGGCCACTCCTCCGGAGGCCCAAGAGGAAGAGGAGGAAGAGAAGGACACGGCCACTCCTCCGGAGGCCCAAGAGGAAGAGGAGGAAGAGAAGGACACGGCCACTCCTCCGGAGGCCCAAGAGGAAGAGGAGGAAGAGAAGGACGCGGCCACTCCTCCGGAGGCGCAAGAGGAAGAGGAGGAAGAGAAGGACACGGCCACTTTTCAAGAGGCTCAAGAGGAAGCGGAGTAAGGGGCAAATTATCCAGGGGCTCTGGCTGAGGAGGAAGGAGCAACTTCTCCAGAAGTTCAGGTGGAGTAGGAAGGTGTAACTTCTCCAGGAGTTCTGGCATGGGAGGAAGGGGCACCTCCAGCAACACCCGTTCAGCTCCCCCCTAAAATGTCCTAAGGGTGCCTTAGAAGAGTTCCCAAGCTTAGTTCTTTGGAGATCTGCAAGGCTGAGGTAACTGGCCCTTGTAGCTGCTTCCATTGCCCAGTGAGGCGTTGGAGAGGGAATATTCCCCCCCTGGCTCTGCTGGCTCAAAGTATGGCTTTGCATTCTGCCACAAATTATGGATGCTATTTATCAAACTTAAAGCAGGTGTGCATAATCAACTCAAACTAAAGGAAAAGGAGACCGGAAAAGGTCTTCACTCGTGACAGTACTTATTCAAAACAACTAAACTAGCATACTGTACTGAGCTACCAAGATTATTAACAAACTTCACAAAAGTGTCTTCACTCCATTTATTATTAAAGCTCATCGAGCATTCAACATACGAGCTGGTTATGGATGCCGTCTGGGACTTTTGGAAATAATACATTCTTTTTTTAAACCTCCCTTTTTGAGCTGGATGTACAATATGTTTTGTATATGTGCATAATATATAAGTACAATCACTACCATACCGCAGATAGCCATGACATATGATGTTTAAAAGCTAGTAGTTTTGTATTTATTCATTTTACATTTTGGATTTACAGCGCCACTTAAATAGGGCACTGTTTGGGATGCAGGCTTTGTTCCAAATCTTCTATTACTCACTGGTTTATAATGGAGGGGACCATTTTAAAGATACTTATTCACTGGACATGATGATAATGGCCCACTGTCATTTGTTTTAATTAATATAATATACAAAAAAAAAGTATTTCTCAGAAAAACATACATGCAATTCAAAGAAAACGTTTTTTTACACTGCAATAATAATAAAATTCTATGTACAGTCTTAGCCAAATGTTTTGGCACCCCAACACTTGTTATAACTCGAAAAAGTCTTAAAAATAACGTATTTTGGCCTCAGCATTTTTATATTGAAATGTTGAAATGTTAACATTGCGTTCCTTTTGTTTTTAATTCAGTACCTTGATTATTATTTACCATGATAATACACCTTAAAACATTGTAACACAGACAATATAACTACAATCAAGTGCCATTAATGAGATTCTTGCAGCTTTTTGTTGACAACAAGAGGTGAAAGTTCATTGTGTCTGAAAGTCAGCTTGAATCTGTGTGGAGGTTGATTGAGGTCACCATTTCTTCACCATTCAAACAATCGTTTGTTCCGATTTTCCACCAAAAAAATACCTAGGTGGATGACAAAAGGCTTTTTCGAATTTCAACAGTTTCGTAAGAAAAATGGAGCGTTATTTGAACAAAGTGTGCCAATACTTTTGGCCATGAGCGTAGTTTCACCGTTAAGGCATTAGTGCCGAATAAATACAGTATAGATACCGTATCATACACACAGTCAATGGTTTTCACAATGTAATCTCATCTCAGAGGTAGAAAACTACAGGTGTAAAAGTAATAGTTTGGGATTTGGGTCTGTTGTCTACAGGAAGTAAACTTGTTGATATCAGTTTTATTATACCCATACGTTTCTCAGGCTGTGAGAATATACATGAACAGCTTTATTATAAAAATCACGAACTATCCCTTTAAGATGGCATTGCAGAAGCTGTGCTAATATCGACTATGTAACTCAGTTTGCATGGAGCACCAATATTAAAGGGAAATCCAAATCATTTGACAGGCTTTTCAGTACCAACAAGGGAAGTCATTAATTTGTGTGGACATTGGTTGAAGCACACTGTATTTCTTCTGTGCTAGTGTTTTGCCCATTCAGACACTGCAAGTGTAGAGACATTTGAAATGTATTCATCCATAAAGACGCTAGAATACATTACTTAAAAATAAAATCTGTTAAGGCAATAAACTCGACAAACTGTCAAATGAAAAATGACAATCAAAGGTAAACCAGCAACACGTTTACAGAGGGGACAATGAACCAGCATCAACTTACAGTGGGAAAAGATGGCTAGTAGATGGGCAGAATCCAATATGGTGGCTATTCCCAAAATATCAGTCTTCTGTGATAACTCACAGTATGGTGCTCTCCCAGTTGCCCGCTGCATCTAGTGGTACGGTAGAGCAGAAGGCCTCCAGTACCCAGAGCCAGCCTGGGTCACAGGAGCTACAGGAAGTCCAATCATGGTCTACAGGAAGTCCAAACACCGTCTACAGGAAGTCCAATCATGGTTTACAGGAAGTCCAAACACCGTCTACAGGAAGTCCAATCATGGTCTACAGGAAGTCCAAAAATGGTCTGCAGGAAGTCCAAACATGGTCTGTCCGTCATTAGGCCCCTTGTGGTTTTCAAGGGAAAATAAACATGAGCGTTACAAAGTGGATCTGTAGCTTCTCCAGGTTTTGGTTTGATTTTCCAGTACAATTCCTTCCAATTTGGCTCTTAATGAATGAAGGCCAAGTGGGACTCACGGCCAGCCAAGTCCCATTAATGAGTGAGGTTTAAACGGAGGTCACCACAGCACCGGGAAGTCCAGGTGGATAAAGCCTGGGGTCTTTCTCAGGTCCCAGTAAGTCTGGTTGCTAACCCACGTGTCATCCTTTGATTTCCTGCGGACAACAGAAAAACACATTCACTATTTGAACTGCGACATAACATTCATTGGCAAAGACAGCGTTGACTGGAGTAAAAACACATGTTCATTGATCCCTTTGGTGACAGCATTCGTCTCTACACCGAGGATTAACCTGAAGAATTTGGGCTGATGAGTCACGCCAGTCTGGTCCAGGACTCTGCGTCGGTCTCTCTGCTGATGCTCTATCTTCTGTTTCTGTTCCTCTGCTGCTTCTAAGTCACCCTCTTCCAGGAGCCTGAACACACACACACACACAAACCTCAGACAGAGTTGTCACTTCCGCGAGACGACGTTGTGCAACGTTGATATTTAACACCTGAAATATCTCGGGGCATCTCACCTCTGGTCTAGCCGTAGCCGCGTGTCTGTGGGAGGCAGCAGTGGTTTCAGAGATGGGTCCGGCTCATTGAGCTCCATAGCAAACTTGGTGAACCCGTAGTACAGCTCGTGATCAGCAGGCATGGCATCTGAAAACACACGTGGACAATAAAAGAGTCTCTCTTGCATCCGAGAGAAATGATTCCACAGAAGTGATTGTGCAGAACAATCGTGTTGTTGTTCACATGCTTTTGTTTCATAACAAAACGTAGTAAGATACAAACTGAAAGGCTTAAGGTTACATAATCCAACTCTTTTGGGCAACAGTACCTGCAGAGAAAAATAAAGATGTGGAGATACATTTCGGTAGAAATATTGCGGATAAAGAATTCCAGGCATGCAAGGCCATACCTCACCCTGTTACCAGGCCTCATTGGTTAGCATGTATATATGTGTGTAGATATATCTATATATACTGTTCTGGCTGATGTTTAGTTAGACTCATAGTGTTCTGATGTTTAGGTAGACTCATAGTGTTCTGACTGATGTTTAGGTAGACTCATACTGTTCTGATGTTTTAGGTAGACTCATACTGTTCTGGCTGATGTTTAGGTAGACTTACACTGTTCTGGCTGATGTTTAGGTAGACTCACACTGTTCTGGCTGATGTTTAGGTAGACTCATACTGTTCTGATGTTTAGGTAGACTCATACTGTTCTGGCT
The DNA here is from genome assembly GCA_029465975.1 of Dallia pectoralis. Classification (NCBI taxonomy): domain Eukaryota; kingdom Metazoa; phylum Chordata; class Actinopteri; order Esociformes; family Umbridae; genus Dallia; species Dallia pectoralis. The sequence continues at coordinate 9,748,898 of CM055738.1, read as the reverse complement.
GATGTTTAGGTAGACTCATACTGTTCTGATGTTTAGGTAGACTCATACTGTTCTGATGTTTAGGTAGACTCATACTGTTCTGGCTGATGTTTAGGTAGACTCATACTGTTCTGATGTTTAGGTAGACTCATACTGTTCTGGCTGATGTTTAGGTAGACTCATACTGTTCTGATGTTTAGGTAGACTCATACTGTTCTGATGTTTAGGTAGACTCATACTGTTCTAGCTGATGTTTAGGTAGACTCACACTGTTCTGGCTGATGTTTAGGTAGACTCATACTGTTCTGATGTTTAGGTAGACTCATACTGTTCTGGCTGATGTTTAGGTAGACTCACACTGTTCTGATGTTTAGGTAGACTCACACTGTTCTGGCTGATGTTTAGGTAGAGGCACCAGGCTGAGTAGGTGTAGTTAACCTATGATCAGTGTGACATACTTGCTCTCCAGATGCAGGTAGAGGAGGGGGGGTCTCCATAGTAAATCCCTTCGTTCCACTTCCCAAACAGACGGTGGATGACCTTGCCCTTGTGGTCGGTGATCGAGCCCTCCACCTCGTTCACATTGGAGTTCCAGTACTTGGCCTGTAGATGATGATGATTTCATGATTAGTTTTGGTCCAACACGGATCTGTGAACGCTGGTAAGAGAACGTCATTGGTGCAATTCAACGAGCATCTCACTGTAGGAGTGTTGATTTTAACATCGGGGTTCCCCCAGTCACAATAGTTGTATTCATTATGGGCTAACATACATAACTAATCCTGGACACGCACACATGAGATGCAAACCCCAGGAACATCATTATTTTATCTTGAATTATTACATTTTTATTCATCTTTTCTTTTTGAATCTGTGTTGAGCCTGTTAAGTGCAGCTGTTCATACTACAAACCAGTGACTTCAATAGAGGTGGCATTTTGTTATGAGCTGTTATGAGCTGCTATGTGCTCTGAAATGTTGAAGAAACAAAAGATTTCGTATGTCCTGCTGCCGCAACTGTTGTAACACACACAAACACACACACACGCCCGTGCCTCAGATCCCCACACACACATATCCCCACACACACATATCCCCACACACACACACGCCCGTGCCTCAGATCCCCACACACACATATCCCCACACACACATATCCCCACACACACATATCCCCCGCACACATATCCCCACACACACATATCCCCACACACACACATATCCCCACACACACACATATCCCCACACACACACATATCCCCACACACACATATCCCCACACACACATATCCCCACACACACATATCCCCACACACACATATCCCCACACACACACACGCCCGTGCCTCAGATCCCCACACACACATATCCCCACACACACATATCCCCACACACACATATCCCCCATATCCCCACACACACATATCCCCACACACACATATCCCCACACACACATATCCCCACACACACACATATCCCCACACACACATCCCCACACACACATATCCCCACACACACATATCCCCACACACACACATATCCCCACACACACACATCCCCATACACACATATCCCCACACACACATATCCCCACACACACACATATCCCCACACACACATATCCCCACACACACATATCCCCACACACACATATCCCCACACACACATATCCTCACACACACACACATATCCCCACACACACATATCCCCACACACACATATCCCCACACACACACATATCCCCACACACACATATCGCCACACACCTTGACGAAGGTAACCTTACACTGGCAAATATTAGTGCCAGAGTTCTTGATGCAGATCTCTCCGTAGTGTTCGATCCAGCGCTGGCCACTAAGGATGTTATGGATGCAGGAAGTTACCTTGTTCCATTCATAGTGGTCCCCGAACCTACAAGGCAGAGCATGTGTGTGTGAGGCGTTGGGTTTCGGAAGTGTGTGTGTGTATGTGTGAGGCGTTGGGTTAGGCAAGTGTGTGTGTGTGAGGCATTAGGTTAGGTAAGTGTGTGTGTGTGTGAGTGCTCATTGAGAAATTAAAAGCTAATGATTTCTTTAAACCTAAAGCCTAAAAGTACCTTGAGTATGATCAAATCATTTTGGAGTACCATCTGAACGCTGAGGACCTGGTTTTACTGTGGGTATGATGGGTCAGAGTGTGAGTGGCACAGAGGCAGTTAGGTGGAGGAGGACCACACTCACCCAGGCAGAATCACATGTGTTGTGCCAACAGGAACGATCTCCATCGACTTGCCCCAGAACTTGTTTTTCCACCTCATGTCTAGATCATCACAGGAAACATTACAGCTGAAGTGGTTGCTACGGTGAGTGGTTAGCGACTGTTAGGGTTTTGTCTGGTCAGGAGAATCTCTGGTGCGTCTGGTTATAATGCCAGTGTGTTCGTCAGGAACGGGTAATAGTTTGTAGAGGACTGTGGTGTTGACTCACCTTGCCAGAATATGAAGTTTTTCGATTCGGCGTGACATGCTGAAATAGGGGGATGATGGCTGACCTGAGAACACAGAATAAAAAACAGGCTGTGATGACAAATAACAGCAGGAGTGCAAAACATGTAGACCGATCTGACCTGAATGAAATCCACTGTGTGGGTTATATACAGTTTAGAGTCAGTGGTTCCCATCTCCAGTCCTCCAGTTCCCAGCAACAGCAAACATGTCTAACGTCTAACTCAGGTCAACGAGGGCCTGGTGATCGCCTGACAGGTGGAATGAGATGTGTAGAGTTGGGGGAACCAGAGGAGCGGAGTTGGGAACCTCCTGGTATATAGGGCATGTGGACCTCTGGATGTAAATGTGTAGAGTTGGGAACCTCCTGGTATATAGGGCATGTGGACCTCTGGATGTAAATGTGTAGAGTTGGGAACCTCCTGGTATATAGGGCATGTGGACCTCTGGATGTAAATGTGTAGAGTTGAGAACCTCCTGGTATATAGGGCATGTGGACTGTTGTGGAAAATATACATTTAGTTTGTGAAGTTCAGTAATAGTGAGATAAAACGTATATTCACATGTGATATGGACATCATTGAGTGGGCCCAAAACGTTAAGAACGGAAAGCACGAGACCCTGGATAACAGGATCTACGAGAAGCTTTACATTGTTAGAGGGGCCCAATGCTAGAAACAGATGTCCTGTTTTGCCTAATCTGTATGTAATCATATGTATATGTCTTTGTTCGCCTCATGTGTTGTCATCACAAATCGAATTGTAACTGACCTCCCTTGACCTGACTGAGGAGTGACCCTCGGGTTTTTGTGACAGCTCCATACATTTCCTATATTACTGTATATTTTAATTAGATCATGTGTAAGCCTCATCCGTTCTCCATCCGGTATTGATAAGTTCGTGTGGAAGGGTGTGCGTAAATTTACCCCTATATATATGTGACTTTGTACTCCTGTACTCTAGGAAAATAACCTGCCACCGCATTGTTACCGTGAGCGCGTGTGTTAAGGTTTTCCTCATCTATCAATTAAACTGTTAGAGTTAACTTGAGAGATACTCTTGTCTGTTCTTATTTCGAGTCTGAGTTCAGTGTGTATTTGCTTAATGTTATTCTAGAGACATAGGTATAGTAACATTAATTACGTGGTATTAGAAATAATTCCATAACACTTGGGGGCTCGTCCGTCGTTCTTATATAATCCATATTTTCTCCAAAGAAGGCCACTTCCAGGACCATCTTTGAAGGAGGATAAGTGATTCAGGACAGAATTTGAACCAAAAGGACCAAATACATACTGAATTTCAGACGGTAAGAACGTGTACAGTTTGTATACAGTTGATAGATTAAAAGGGCTAGGCCCATAATTTGATCTGTTCCAAAGATCACGGCAATTTACTGGGTAAAATTTGATCTCGTTCTAGAGATCACAAAAATCCACTAGGTGGTTGTAATTTGCATAATATAAACTTGTTAATTACAGATCTGCTAGGCAGGTCATTACAAATTTTGATCTGTTCTACAGGTCACCAAATCTACTAGGTGGATTTCTCAAAGGTCTCAGAGACCGGTCTCACTAAGAAACTGACGAGTTTGTCAAACAGCGCTGGGCTGATTTGATTGAGACTAAAAATCCTATTTGATAGGTACCACTAGGTGGTTGCGTTCATTAATTACAGATTCTGTTGGACAGATCATTCTCTTTCTTCATTTGATTGAGACCTAAATCCTATTTGATAGGTACCACCAGGTGGTAGTAATTAATTTACGCTACGCTTTTAATTACAGATCTTGTTGGACAGATCATTCTTTTAAACTTATATTTCATTTTTTAAGATTTTAATTTTCCTTAACCATGGGAAAGTCTTATAGTAGATCCAATGCGGTTGCTCGCCCAAAGGAGGGTCCCGCAAAAATAATGATTGATAAATATGATGATTGGACCTGCAACCAATTAGATTTATGGTCAAAATTAGGATTTCCAGATAATGGGAGTTTCAGTCCTCGACAGATACGCGTGTTAGAAAGCAAACTACAAAATACTAGTAACGCATTTAATTTGTGGAAAAGGGAAATGTCGCTAAGAGAGAGACAGAATGGAAAAAAGTCTGCTAATCAGTGTATTTTAGCATGTGTTAACAGGTTTAATGAGGATTTGGGAGTTCCATCCGGCCGTCCAACAACCTATCGCCCCGCATCATCAGCTGACACCGTGGGTCCGGCCCGAGAGGAACGTGCGACACAACCATCTGTCCCAAATGCAAACGGAAAAGAAAGATCGGAATGTGATCAGGGAAAAGGTGGACGTGTTGCAGATTTCAGAAATCGTCTTGAACGCGAGTCTGAGCTACATGGTGAAATGAGAAAGAAAGACTGTGATTCAGCCTGGGGACACCAGGACAATATGAGAGTCGTCACAGGACTTCTACTGGACATTGAACGTCATTTCCGCACACTTTGTGTGTCTCTAGACGATGGAAGAATGACCACTGTTTGGCCACACATTCAACACGCTGAAAGAGTCTACGACGACCAGCTGTACAAACAGACCGAAGAAAGACAGGAGCGTGATATGCAAATTCAGATGGCCCAACTGGACTTCTACAGCAGAGACTATTCTGGAGGGAGAAGGAGACGGAGAGCAAGCAGGAGAGGACAATCCAGACACCAGGGTGATGTTAACTACAGACACCAGGGTGATGTTAACTACAGACACCAGGGTGATGTTAACTACAGACACCAGGGTGATACATACAGACACCAGGGTGATAACTCCAGCCAAAGTCCCAACTCTGATAGCTGTTTCAACTGTGGTGCATTTGGACACTGGGCTCGTCACTGCACTGTGCCGGACACTAGAGACTATTACCATGGGAACAGAAAAGATGGAAACGGTGTAAGAAGGGGATGTGGAGTGAGACGAGGCATCGACCAGAATCAATCTCGGGGACGACATAACTCCATCCGGCCCCCTAAAAGCAATGCGTGTTTACGTTGTGCTTCAGTTGACCACTGGGTACGGGCTTGCCCCGAACCGGACTTGAGACATTATTTCAATGGACAAATGGACAATTCACGTTGTGATGACTGACAACCGTGGTGGACCTACGTGAACCATCCCAGAGGCGTTTGTGGTGGTGCGGATGCGTGGGGTGGAGTTGTTCGGCAGGAGGGAACGACAAATCCGGAGTCGTCATCATTACTGGGTGAGAGAATTCCATCACATACCTCGTCGCACATGATATTGTTAAAAACATTTAGAGTAGATTATGATAATGTTTTGTTTATCAAAATGTTTATTTTAGTTTTTGTCACATGGAGATGTTCATGTGTCAAAAAGGGGGGATTGTAGATATAATACATTAATTTGTGAGATCAATCCATTATGTAATTAATTGATTATGCTGGTATTTGGAGTTGAATTATGTTAGTGTGCTTGTCTGTTCCCTGTGTCGACCGGGGACTGCATAGCTGCAGGCAGGTTTAAATCTTGCTAGACATGAACTCATTGTTAATGAAAGATCTTATTTCTCCCTGTCCAGGTTCGTACACGTACACATATATCATATTATAATGACCTAGGTGTGATTCATGCATAATCTGAGGTAAAGCTTCATGAAGTGGGACAGGGTCCCAGGCCAAAGTTTTGTCGACACATTTATTTTCAGGTTTTCCTGTGCACGAGGAATTCCTATTTTATATTATTGTTTGTTTTTAGGCCTTATGTAACATTTGCGCTAATGTACCTGGAATACTATATGTTCCATTTTGTTTGTTTTGGAGGAGTACTACATTCTAGGTTATAGGGAGATAATATTCGTTTTTAGTTTTGTGAAGTTGAATAAGGACATTTGGATTTGTTCCTATAAATGTTGGCATGATGATATAATGAATGACCATGTGGGTTAAGTGTATTTCTGATACACCCTTTTATTTTTATTATTGGCTTTTGGCTATTTTGAGTTACATGTTTAAGACATTCTGAGTTCTTGATTGTTTAAAGGGCAGAAAGTTAACTGTAACTCTTTGTCTGCCTGTCTAGAGATGGTTTCTGTTAATTTAGGGGTGTTTATGAACTTTTCTTTGACCCTCCCTGGGGTGCTTCTCTGGCTCAAAAGAGGGGGCACACCCAAGTTGCTTATTTAGAAGGGGGCTGGTTTACTGTGTGATTGTGAGTTGGCTCAGCCCAGAGCTAACAGATGGCTGGTCATAAACCATATTTTAGTCATGTGTTTTATCTCAGATAAATTTAACAAGTTTGTCTATGACAGTAGTTTGTTTTCTCCATTGTTAATGGACTTAAGGAGAAACCAAGAGGGGAAGTGACGTAATAAACATATTCAAGAATATAGCATTTGTTAAATTTGGATTTCAGGCAATTGAGGTGTCTAATTTGACAGAATGACTAAACATTTGAATGATTGAGGGAATAGCTATTACAAATGTATTTGGCTTAGCAAAATTAAATCTGAACAGTAAACACAATTTAATTCTATTGTTAAAGATGTTAACTGACACATGGAATGCAATAACTGTTTGCAGGTTGTCTTTGCATTAACAAATCAACAGGTTGGACCATGAACAACTGGAGCAGAGCATCTGAGCCCTACCCCCCACGCACACGCACACACACATATCAGAAGCTAACTGAATTATTTTAGGTACAGACCACAGAGGAGGTCAAACCAGAAACAAGGACATGAAAAACTTGTCATCCAGACCACAAAGGAGTAACAACAGTGAATTCCACACTCCTTGTAGACCGCCAGATCATCCAAAAGATAGACCTGCTAGGGAATGCCCACCGACTGAGAAACGGAGGAGGAGAGGGCTGATAGAACCTGAGAACATCGCCCTTAGGATGATGGTTGACTATGCATCACATGTTAACATGAGTAACTGTTGGATCTGCCAACATATACCAACCTCATCACGCTCTCCTATGTTAACTTCAGTTCCCTTCTCTAAAGCAGATTGGGAAGAATATGGCTGGTCGCCAACACCCACTGAAAAAGATGAGGACTGTTTTACCAACCCCACGACTGTTTTCACAGATGAGGGGCAGGGAGAAGACAGGCAGGAAGTATTATGGCGCATAATAAAGACATTTGATCAGAGCTTTAGGGACCCTAGTATCAGTAGCACTGTTCTGTTTAGATTGAGATATGACCGGAAGGTCCAACGTTTTTGGGAGGAGCTGGACATACAGATGACTCTGGTTCAAACGAATTGTTCGTATGAAACGGCAGGTAGAGTAGTGCCCCTAACACCACTTTGTAAACCTATACCGTTTACACCCACTGTTATTGTGTATGCACGAGCTGAATGGCGACCGCAATTCCGTATGATACATATTCTCTCTCTAAGTCATGAAACGATCGATTGCCCAGCATCAAAAAGTCACCGTTTGCGTAACTGCACTCAATATTGGCCAACAATTCCAACCTATGGGCTAAGGAATGTGTCCCTGTGTATTTCCAATAGGGTGGAAAAGGCCAAGTTACAGTTGGGGACAAGTGATTGTTCTGAAGTAAGTTTCGCCAACTTCACGGCCTTTGGCGACCTTCCAGAGCATGTGTATCTTGTCTGCGGGGATAATGCATATAGTTGCATTCCACCTAATGCGGAAGGAACATGCTATATGGCATACCTGGTACCGTTAATACGAAGGGTAAACCAGACTGAAATGGGAAACTGTACCAGCATCCACATCGCGTTAGACGAACTCTGACACTATCACAGCGTATATTCAGTGTGCTATTTCCAGGCTATGGAGTGTATTCTTCACAGCAGGAAATAACAGCTCTGTCCTCAGTACTAGAGAAACACATGAACACTACTGCTAAAGCCATTGTGGCATTAGGTAAAGAGTTAGATGAGACCCGTGCAGTCGCCTTACAGAACCGATTGGCCCTAGATATGATCTTGGCATCTCAAGGAGGAGTGTGTAAAATTGTGAAATCCGAATGTTGTACTTTCATTTCTGATGCATCACAGGAAGTCCTTGATTTGGTAAAAGAAACAAAAATTGAGTGAAGGAGCTCCATGAGGTTCATGGATGGGACCCGATTGATGGATTGAGTTCTGCATTAGGACCATTAGGATGGTCAATTTTTAGAATATTAGCATATGTATTAGCCTTTGTCACATTTCTGATTGTTGGTTTTATGTTAATCTCATGTTTGATAAAGATGTGTGCTTCCAGAGTGACTGCTCAGGTCCTTGTTCAAGTTCCTGATGCCGGGGTGTCAAACTGGATGAATGAGCTTCCAGGAAATCCATTCTATCGAGTGTTATTAAAAATCATAGCATGCTTATTTGATAATAAAGAACTGTACCTTTTCTTAACTCACTATACTAAACTTAGGGTGGATTGTTGTGGAAAATATACATTTAGTTTGTGAAGTTCAGTAATAGTGAGATAAAACGTATATTCACATGTGATATGGACATCATTGAGTGGGCCCAAAACGTTAAGAACGGAAAGCACGAGACCCTGGATAACAGGATCTACGAGAAGCTTTACATTGTTAGAGGGGCCCAATGCTAGAAACAGATGTCCTGTTTTGCCTAATCTGTATGTAATCATATGTATATGTCTTTGTTCGCCTCATGTGTTGTCATCACAAATCGAATTGTAACTGACCTCCCTTGACCTGACTGAGGAGTGACCCTCGGGTTTTTGTGACAGCTCCATACATTTCCTATATTACTGTATATTTTAATTAGATCATGTGTAAGCCTCATCCGTTCTCCATCCGGTATTGATAAGTTCGTGTGGAAGGGTGTGCGTAAATTTACCCCTATATATATGTGACTTTGTACTCCTGTACTCTAGGAAAATAACCTGCCACCGCATTGTTACCGTGAGCGCGTGTGTTAAGGTTTTCCTCATCTATCAATTAAACTGTTAGAGTTAACTTGAGAGATACTCTTGTCTGTTCTTATTTCGAGTCTGAGTTCAGTGTGTATTTGCTTAATGTTATTCTAGAGACATAGGTATAGTAACATTAATTACGTGGTATTAGAAATAATTCCATAACAGGACCTCTGGATGTAAATGTGTAGAGTTGGGAACCTCCTGGTATATAGGGCATGTGGACCTCTGGATGTAAATGTGTAGAGTTGAGAACCTCCTGGTATATAGGGCATGTGGACCTCTGGATGTAAATGTGTAGAGTTGGGAACCTCCTGGTATATAGGGCATGTGGACCTCTGGATGTAAATGTGTAGAGTTGAGAACCTCCTGGTATATAGGGCATGTGGACCTCTGGATGTAAATGTGTAGAGTTGGGAACCTCCTGGTATATAGGGCATGTGGACCTCTGGATGTAAATGTGTAGAGTTGAGAACCTCCTGGTATATAGGGCATGTGGACCTCTGGATGTAAATGTGTAGAGTTGGGAACCTCCTGGTATATAGGGCATGTGGACCTCTGGATGTAAATGTGTAGAGTTGGGAACCTCCTGGTATATAGGGCATGTGGACCTCTGGATGTAAATGTGTAGAGTTGGGAACCTCCTGGTATATAGGGCATGTGGACCTCTGGACAGTACCTGTTCTGCTACAAAGCGAAAGCCTTTGTCCGGGCGGTCACACTCGTAGGTCTCTCCGAGCACCGGGTTAAAGGGCTTTCCTCCTGACCGGTGGTAGCTGGAAGCATACCCCGAAACAGCAAACGTGGCTACATACACCTATAGACAGATGACACACCAATGTTCCCATTTAGTCCCCTGGAACCATCACCAGCACATTCTAATGGCTTCAGTAACACTAGAGCACACACACATGCAAAAGACGACACACACACACACACACACACACACACACACACAGTCAGTAGCCACTAGAGAGAAAGTCCAGAGAAGGTCCTTTAAATAACACTCCTGTAACTGTAAATCTGATTACTGCAATTCCATACTTTTTCCTTCTCAATGAATAAGTTGTGTTTCTATTCAATCTCAGGAATGTGTAATGTTTACATTGACCATCTGGCATGGGGGGGGTTGTGACGTCGTGAAAAACATATACCTGTGCTGTGGGGAATGTATTCTATGCAATCTGTGTGTATGTGTATTTGTTTCTGTGTACGTGTGTGTGTGTTTCTGTGTAAGTGTGTAAGTGTGTTTCTGTGTAAGTGTGTGTGTGTGTGTGTGTGTGTGTTTCTGTGTAAGTGTGTGTGTGTTTCTGTGTAAGTGTGTGTGTGTGTTTCTGTGTAAGTGTGTGTGTTTCTGTGTAAGTGTGTGTGTGTGTGTTTCTGTGTAACTGTGTGTGTGTGTTTCTGTGTAGGTGTGTGTGTGTGTTTCTGTGTAAGTGTGTGTGTGTGTTTCTGTGTAAGTGTGTGTGTGTGTTTCTGTGTAAGTGTGTGTGTGTGTGTTTCTGTGTAGGTGTGTGTGTGTGTTTCTGTGTAGGTGTGTGTGTGTTTCTGTGTAAGTGTGTGTTTCTGTGTAAGTGTGTGTGTGTGTTTCTGTGTAAGTGTGTGTGTGTGTTTCTGTGTAAGTGTGTGTGTGTGTGTTTCTGTGTAAGTGTGTGTGTGTGTTTCTGTGTAAGTGTGTGTGTGTGTTTCTGTGTAAGTGTGTGTGTGTGTTTCTGTGTAAGTGTGTGTGTGTGTTTCTGTGTGTGTGTGTGTGTGTGTACTTCTTCCCTCTCACCATGCGCTCATACGGGTCCTCTGTGTTAGCAGCTTGATCCAGCAGCTCACTGTATTCCAGCTCCTCACAGAGTCTCTGGAGGGTGTTGATGGGCTCGTTCAACTCAACAGGCATAGCCACCTGGGTACAAATGCAACACGTTATCGACTGTAACGCGTTTAATGACACACTGGGCTTGAATTAATTATACGATCATTATGTGTTTGATTTGTGGAGCTCTCACTAGGTACAGAGAAATCGCAAAGGTTTATATAGAGGCAAAAGGTTTTTAGCGAACAAACGAGGCAAAGGATGGCGACTGTTTTGTCCCACAGCCCTGTAGCCTCCTCTCCTCTACAGCCCTGTATCCTCCTCTCCTCTACAGCCCTGTAGCCTCCTCTCCTCTACAGCCCTGTAGCCTCTTCTCCCCTACAGCCCTGTAGCCTCCTCTCCTCTACAGCCCTGTAGCCTCTTCTCCCCTACAGCCCTGTAGCCTCTTCTCCTCTACAGCCCTGTAGCCTCTTCTCCTCTACAGCCCTGTAGCCTCTTCTCCCCTACAGCCCTGTAGCCTCTTCTCCTCTACAGCCCTGTAGCCTCTTCTCCATTACAGCCCTGTATCCTCTTCTCCTCTACAGCCCTGTATCCTCTTCTCCCCTACAGCCCTGTAGCCTCTTCTCCCCTACAGCCCTGTAGCCTCTTCTCCATTACAGCCCTGTAGCCTCTTCTCCCCTACAGCCCTGTAGCCTCTTCTCCTCTACAGCCCTGTAGCCTCTTCTCCATTACAGCCCTGTAGCCTCTTCTCCTCTACAGCCCTGTAGCCCTGTCTCCTCTCTCCCTACAGCCCTGTAGCCTCTTCTCCATCTACAGCCCTGTAGCCTCTTCTCCATTACAGCCCTGTAGCCTCTTCTCCCCTACAGCCCTGTAGCCTCTTCTCCATTACAGCCCTGTAGCCTCTTCTCCTCTACAGCCCTGTAGCCTCTTCTCCTCTACAGCCCTGTAGCCTCTTCTATAGCCTGACTATAGTCGCTGTAACTAGACACCTGCTCTTACAGCCAGAAGCAATACATGAGTCACATGCCCAAAGCCCAGCAGAGGGAGCAGTGTGTTAAGCTTTTAGAAAGAGGTGTCCAAACCCTCCTCAATAAATACTTAGTATAAACACCCACATTTCATTAGGTACACCATGCTACAACCAGGTTGGACCCACATTTGCCTTGAGAACCGGCTAAATTATTTGTGGCATAGATTAAACAAGGTTCTGGAAATCTCCCGTTCCACCACAACCCATCTTCTACGAAGTTTAACGGGTTATCCAATCAGAGATGCTCTTCTGCATACACTGGTTGTAACAAGTGTTATTTTGAGCTACTGTTGCCTTACTATCAGCCTGAACCAGTCTGGCCATTCTCCCTAAGACTTCTGCCATCAACAAGGCATTTTCAATTTTCGCCCAGAGAACTGCTGCTCACTGGATATTATCTCTTTTTTTCCGGAGCATTCTCTGTAGAGCCCTAGAGAGATCCCACTAGATCAGTATTTGTGAAATACTCAAACCAGCCCGTCTGGCACCAACAACCATGCCACGTTCAGAGCCACTTTAATCACCTTCCTTCCCTGTTCTGATGGCTGGTTTAAACCTCATCGGATGACCTCGACCATGTCAGCATGCCTAAATGCATTCGGTTGCTGTCACGTGATTGGCTGGTTAGAGATTTGCATTGACAGATGTACCTAATACGGTGGCCGGCGAGTGTTGATAGTACAGAGAAAAAGTTTTTCCTGTTTTATTAGGTACCTTAGACAGATCTTTTCCTATGTTGTTCCTCAGAATGTTCCAGAGGCTAATGTTACTGGTGTTTGGACTGGGTGATGGCAGGCAGGACCTGCGTCCTCTCACGGCACTCCCGTTCTCCACACTGCCTGTGGGGGACACGGGGAAGTAACAATAGACTGGCTTAAATGGTCGTGAAATGTCACTTACGTAACCTGAACGGCACTTTCCAAACGGCACTCTCATTTCCTGTCTAGGCTTGCGATCCCCTGGTTGATTGACGTGCACCTAATTAGGGAACGGGGGCCGTTTGGAACGAATGCGTCGGAGCTGTCCGTCACCTGAGTTTGTTCCGGCCCTCTCCGCCTCGCTGTTGAAGTTGTCCATGGATACGCTGTCGCTTATGTTGTCGCTGATGTATGAGTCATCTTCAGAGGCCTGTGAGACAGAATAACACACAGATCATTGGTGACGGGTGGAATACACCTTCTCAGTGCCCATCTGAGGGAGACGGTGACACAGAGGCAAGAAGCTCTCAGGTCTCTATCAATGTCGTGTCACAACAGAGAGGGTTCGGACACGTGAGGGTTGGACAGAGAGGAGAGGATACAGAGGAGACAAAGAAGAGGAGAGGACAGGAAGGAGGAGAGGACAGAGGAGACAAAGAGGAGGAGAGGACAGGAAGGAGGAGAGGACACAGAGAAGAGAAGACAGAGGGAGAAAAGACAAAATGGAGGAGAACAGAGTAGAAGACAAAGAGAAGGATAGGACAGAGAGAAGGAGACACAGAGTAGGAGAGGACAGAGAGTAGGAGGAGACAGAGTAGGAGAGGACAGAGGGAGAAAAGACAAAATGGAGGAGAACAGAGTAGAAGACAAAGAGAAGGAGAGGACAGAGAGAAGGAGGAGACACAGAGAAGGAGAAGACAGAGAGGAGGAGACAGAGGAGGAGAGGACAGAGAGTAGGAGGAGACAGAGGAGTAGAGGACAGAGAGGAGGAGGAGACAGAGGAGTAGAAGACAGAGAGGAGGAGACAGAGGAGGAGAGGACAGAGAGAAGGAGGAGACAGAGGAGTAGAGGACAGAGAGGAGGAGACAGAGGAGGAGAGGACAGAGAGAAGGAGGAGACAGAGGAGTAGAGGACAGAGAGGAGGAGACAGAGGAGTAGAGGACAGAGAGAAGGAGGAGACAGAGGAGGAGAGGACAGAGAGAAGGAGGAGACAGAGGAGTAGAGGACAGAGAGGTGAGTCAGCTTCTCCTGGAGTATTAACACTAACAAATGTGCACGCCATCTAATCCTTATATCAACATGTTCAGGGATATCCAATTCACTTCCATGTCAAATGATTTCCCCAGCAGCCTAAATGAAAAAATGAAAAAGGCATAGGAAGAGAATTGGGGATTTCTATCCACATCCTTCTGCCCTCACTCTGGCACTGCAGCCCCAACTATAGAGCCTGTTCTGACTGGTGCTGTCTCATTAGCTCTGACACCAGACATGTGTTCCAGCTATCTGTTCCTCTCTCCCCTTCCTCACTCTCCTTCGTCCCAGACACTGCATCTGATGGCCTTCGTCCTCCTCATCACCTCGCATCCTCCCTGTTTTGCGTTGACATGTAGCAGGTGAGGAGCAAAAGCCCAGTCGCTAACCTCGTTTTCTGAGGAACTAGCAGACAGCAGAACTTCCTGAGCGTCGAAGAATTCCGACAGAGACTCGGTGACGGACGTCCTGCTCTCATTGGACGTCTGGTGAACAAGAGGGTGAGATCCGTCTTTGGAGTCTTGCTTCTAAAAGAATGAACATGTCGTCAGTTAGGTAAAAAAAATCTGAAACAAGACTCAAATGAAGAGAGAAATTGTAGAGTCTTGTGTTGAAACCTTCAAAAGAAATAACGTTGCCTGCTAAAACAAACATACAATAAACCATAAATAGAATTGAACACTTCCAAAGAATAGCAATTGTATTAAATATACATGTAGTACAAACCACGACAGCCATCCCAGGAGGAAAGCCCTAAAACAGTAATGGAATCTCTGTGTTTTAATATGCATCTGTCACGGGTTTATGACTGTGTGCGTAGTGGAAACATCCAGAGATTTAATGAACAAACTCTGTCTTCAGGCTATCACCAGATCTGATCAAATTAACTTATACCGGGCAGCTCTTGAAGATTTCAACCATCTCTGATTCACTGTGAGTGTGTAAGGCCTTAACCCTAAAACTAAAAAGGGTAGATGGCAACACACAGTGAAAGTGTTCAAGGCTTCCATCTAAACAACTAGCTAACCCATACTGTACTCTCTAGTTGTTTCAACTTTAAACAGGCTCTTCTTTTTAGAAATGTCTTCTATCCAAATCATAACGGTCTGATGGAGAAAACACTGCCAGGGGTCATGTGATCATGCAGGTTCCACACCAACCTGCAGGGGGCCAGGGGTCATTTGATCATGCAGGTTCCACACCAACCTGCAGAGGGCCAGGGGTCATGTGATCATGCAGGTTCCACACCAACCTGCAGGGGGCCAGGGGTCATGTGATCATGCAGGTTCCACACCAACCTGCAGGGGGCCAGGGGTCATGTGATCATGCAGGTTCCACACCAACCTGCAGAGGGCCAGGGGTCATGTGATCATGCAGGTTCCACACCAACCTGCAGGGGGCCAGGGGTTATGTGATCATGCAGATTCCACACCAACCTGCAGGGGGCCAGGGGTCATGTGATCATGCAGGTTCCACACCAACCTGCAGGGGGCCAGGGGTTATGTGATCATGCAGATTCCACACCAACCTGCAGGGGGTCAGGGGTTATGTGATCATGCAGGTTCCACACCAACCTGCAGGGGGCCAGGGAGGTTTATAAGCCCAGCGGAGGCTTCTGTGATGCAGCACGACTCCGTGTGAATGTTGCCCAGTCGCTCTCTTAGTTCAGAGTTCTGGGCTATAGCCTGGATGGGACAAACAACCAGTGTCTTGTTTCAGCAAAAAGCCGAGCCGCAGTTTCGAAGTTAAGGAACGATGTGATGAGAGATGCCAGCTGGGAACTAAATAAATATCTATGTTATAACAGTGAATAAGTGACAGTGGCTGCGTGTCACTCGGGATTAAACCGTCCATCTCATTAAAGTCCGGAGAGCTCTTCCGCAAGGAAACAAACAGTCACACAACCTCTGTCTCTCCTGACCACCTCATTGTCACCTGGGGCCCAGTATAAATAACCCTCTGGGGTAAAACAGGAAACAGGAAACACTGCCTGGTAGGCTTGTTAAAAAGCCACAGCAGACCCTAGCTGACCCACCTGACCAGCGGACAGCTACACCTGCACAACCAATAACGCTGGTTCAACGGGTACGACACTATATGTAGAATAGGGTACCATTTGGGACTTGCCAATAGAAACAGATGGTGGACACAGACAAACACATATAAAACACACAGAGAGAGAGAGAGAGAGAGAGAGAGAAGTGTGGGAGGACAGTGTAACAGGAAGATAAGTCCGATAGAGAGTGGTGGTGGTGTGACTAAACTATAACACATCTATTTTCATTGATTGAAAACCACATGGGGCAGCTACAGTGTGTGTTTGTTTTTCTGGATCACTCCTAACGAGGCCTCGTGATTATTGTGCCACTGGACTTGCCGTAGACAGGGCGTTCTTCAAGCCCATGATCTGAGGGGACGGGGGGGTGCGGGTGTCTGGGCGATCCATCATCTTCATCATCCTCTCCTTCTCCGATGTGAGAGAGCTGAGGGCCGTCTTCATCGACTCATGAACTGAGAGAAAGAGAGACAGACAGGGGAGGGGGAGAGAGAGGGAGGGAGGAGAATGGGAGGGAAAGAGATACCAAGGTAAAACAAGGTTACTCCTGTTATTCACGTCAATATTCCTGTATTGTTTTGAGAATGCCACCCTAATCCTAATGGAGTTGGTCAGGAATGATGGGCAGCTGATGTGTTTGGCAGTAGTGTTTGGCAGTAGTGTTTGGCAGTAGTGTTTGGCAGTAACTGACGGGGATCCTAATGAATTCATAAATCTCTGCTGAAAGAGACACTTTAATATTGCCATTTTATAGAGGGTGTTCCTGTGAGTATTCAGAGACATGCTGCTGTCCCTTTTCAAGTTTTACCATCAAGGCATAACTTGGGTTTGTCACCAAACGGCACCCTATTCTACATTGTGCACAATTCTTCCCACAGGACCCATACAGAGAATAAGTTGCCATTTGGTTAGAAACTCAACAACCAAACAGAGCAGGTGTTTTTAAATGTGATGCTCACAGAATAATTATACATGTGGTTAATATTCAAGCAGCATTGTGAATGAAAAATGAAAAACAAGAAGTGCATCCTATTAGGATTCATTAGTTTGAGTGACGCCCCACACCTGCTGATACAGACTTTAGAAGAACTAGCTGTCGTTATGTTGACTTACAGAGCTCTGAATAAGTTAAGATAGAAATGATAAGTGTCGCTAGCTACACTAACTCCTAGGTCTCTATTGGTTGTTTCTAATAAGTGTCGCTAGCTTCACTAACTCCTAGGTCTCTATTGGTTGTTTCTAATAAGAGTCGCTAGCTACACTAACTCCTAGGTCTCTATTGGTTGTTTGTAATAAGTGTCGCTAGCTACACTAACTCCTAGGTCTCTATTGGTTGTTTCTAATAAGAGTCGCTAGCTACACTAACTCCTAGGTCTCTATTGGTTGTTTGTAATAAGTGTCGCTAGCTACACTAACTCCTAGGTCTCTATTGGTTGTTTGTAATAAGTGTCGCTAGCTACACTAACTCCTAGGTCTCTATTGGTTGTTTCTAATAAGCGTCGCTATGCTACAGTAACTCCTAGGTCTCTATTGGTTGTTTCTAATAAGTGCCGCTAGCTACACTAACTCCTAGGTCTCTATTGGTTGTTTCTAATAAGTGTCGCTAGCTACACTAACTCCTAGGTCTCTATTGGTTGTTTCTAATAAGTGTCGCTAGCTACACTAACTCCTAGGTCTCTATTGGTTGTTTCTAATAAGTGTCGCTAGCTACACTAACTCCTAGGTCTCTATTGGTTGTTTCTAATAAGCGTCGCTATGCTACAGTAACTCCTAGGTCTCTATTGGTTGTTTCTAATAAGCGTCGCTATGCTACAGTAACTCCTAGGTCTCTATTGGTTGTTTCTAATAAGTGTCGCTAGCTACACTAACTCCTAGGTCTCTATTGGTTGTTTCTAATAAGTGTCGCTAGCTACAGTAACTCCTAGGTCTCTATTGGTTGTTTCTAATAAGTGCCGCTAGCTACACTAACTCCTAGGTCTCTATTGGTTGTTTCTAATAAGTGTCGCTAGCTACAGTAACTCCTAGGTCTCTATTGGTTGTTTCTAATAAGTGTCGCTAGCTACACTAACTCCTAGGTCTCTATTGGTTGTTTGTAATAAGTGTCGCTATGCTACACTAACTTCTAGGTCTCTATTGGTTGTCATTAATAACTAATGGGTTTCTATTGGTGTCACGATTGGTGTGGTGGCGTTGCTACACTTACATTTCGGTGATGCACTTCCTTGTTTCACTTCCGTGTTTACGTTTGTCTCACGGCTGTTTGCACTTTTAATCAATGGGATATAAGAGGGTCGCGAGCAGTGCACTCATTGCTTCGCATTGTTCTATGTCACATTGTTTGTAGAGGTGAGTGTTTTTGTAACACGTTAGAATTGTTGTTTGAAGGTGCTTGTTTTAAGTCGCTATATGCGCATTTTCCTTTCATTCGACCAGTACGTGTTTTTGTCGCCGTTTACGGTTTGTTTTGAGTTTGCTGTCCTGTAATAAACCTGATCGAAACGGATATACGGCTCCTGCACATGGCTTCATCCACACTACACCCGACGAGTCGTGACAGAATGCGAAGCCCACAAAGAAGCCAGCGGAGCCAGCAGACGGTGAGTGGATTCCTCGGGGGGGCAAGCTATAGCGCCCCGAAGGATGAAGCTCACCGTCGCACCACGGAGCAGTGGGACTGGGGTAAGCCGGAGACGCCCGAAGAGGAGTATAGGCGCCTCCGTGCTTACTTCGGGTATGAGCCACCGATGCAGCTATCAGGGCCGATTACATCGGGTCCGCGGTCCCTCCCGGAGGAAGGCAAGAGGGCACCCCGAAGGCGTCCCAAGAAGGTTTTTGGGGGAGCTAAGGAGGTGTTCCGGGAGGACCGCGGAGAGAGCACCCACGGTCCTGGTGCTGCAGGAACGGCCCCCACTGCTCCGGGGCTGCAGACAGGGGGAGGGAAACCCCTGGAGCTACAGCCACTACCCCCGCCGTGGGAAGACCCTTTTCTGCCGCCGACGACAGGGACAGAAAACCCCGGAGGGGCTGGATGAACAGCCCTCAGCTGTTATTAGGACGTGGTGGAGGACATGGCTGGAGCTACAGCCACAAACCCCGCAGTGGGAAGACCCTTTTCGGCCACCGACGTCAGGGACAGAAAAACCCCGGAGGGGTTGGATGATCAGCCCTCGGCTGTTATTAGGACGTGGTGGAGGACATGGCTGGATTTACAGGAGCCAGCGCCTGAGATGGTCGCCACCACGCTTGCGCCTGAGATGGTCGCCGTCACGCCAGCGTTCACGATGGTTCCTGCCGTCCCGCCAGCGCCCAAGATGGCTACCGTCGTCCCGCCAGCGCTCAAGATGGCTGTTGCCGTCCCGCCAGCGCCCAAGATGGCTGCTGCCGTCACGCCAGCGCTCAAGATGGCTGCCGTCGTCCCGCCGGCGCTCAAGATGGCTGTTGCCGTCACGCCAGCGCCCACGATGGCTCCCGCCGTCACGCCAGCGTCCACGATGGCTCCCGCCGTCCCGCCAGCGCCCAAGATGGCTACCGTCGTCCCGCCAGCGCCCAAGATGGCTGCCGCCGTCACGCCAGCGTCCACGATGGCTCCCGCCGTCCCGCCAGCGCTCAAGATGGCTGTTGCCGGCACGCCAGCGCTCAAGATGGCTGCCGTCGTCCCGCCGGCGCTCAAGATGGCTGTTGCCGTCACGCCAGCGCCCACGATGGCTCCCGCCGTCACGCCAGCGTCCAAGATGGCTACCGTCGTCCCGCCAGCGCCCAAGATGGCTGCCGCCGTCACGCCAGCGTCCACGATGGCTCCCGCCGTGCCGCCAGCGCTCAAGATGGCTGTTTCCGCCACGCCAGCGCTCAAGATGGCTGCCGTCGTCCCGCCGGCGCTCAAGATGGCTGTTGCCGTCACGCCAGCGCCCACGATGGCTCCCGCCGTCACGCCAGCGTCCAAGATGGCTACCGTCGTCCCCGCCAGCGCCCAAGATGGCTGCCGCCGTCACGCCAGCGTCCACGATGGCTCCCGCCGTGCCGCCAGCGCTCAAGATGGCTGTTGCCGCCACGCCAGCGCTCAAGATGGCTGCCGTCCCCGCCGGCGCTCAAGATGGCTGTTGCCGTCACGCCAGCGCCCACGATGGCTCCCGCCGTCACGCCAGCGTCCAAGATGGCTACCGTCGTCCCGCCAGCGCCCAAGATGGCTGCCGCCGTCACGCCAGCGTCCACGATGGCTCCCGCCGTGCCGCCAGCGCTCAAGATGGCTGTTGCATCGCCGCCCACAATGGCTGCCGCATCGCCGCCCACACTGGCTGCCGCATCGCCGCCCACAATGGCTGCCGCATCGCCGCCCACAATGGCTGCCGCATCGCCGCCCACAATGGCTGCCGCATCGCCGCCCACAATGGCTGCCGCATCGCCGCCCACAATGGCTGCCGCATCGCCGCCCACACTGGCTGCCGCATCGCCGCCCACAATGGCTGCCGCATCGCCGCCCACAATGGCTGCCGCATCGCCGCCCACAATGGCTGCCGCATCGCCGCCCACAACGGCT
This sequence comes from Dallia pectoralis, assembly GCA_029465975.1. Lineage (NCBI taxonomy): Eukaryota > Metazoa > Chordata > Actinopteri > Esociformes > Umbridae > Dallia > Dallia pectoralis. Next base: position 9,728,190 of record CM055738.1, on the reverse strand, counting down.
GCCGCATCGCCGCCCACAATGGCTGCCGCATCGCCGACCACGAAGGCCGCGCCACGACTACGCTCACGATGGCCGCCGCCACGACTACGCTCACGATGGCCGCCGCCACGACTACGCTCACGATGGCCGCCGCCACGACTACGCTCCCGATGGCCGCCGCCACGACTACGCTCACGATGGCCGCCGCCACGACTACGCTCACGATGGCCGCCGCCACGACTACGCTCACGATGGCCGCCGCCACGACTACGCTCACGATGGCCGCCGCCACGACTACGCCACGATGGCCGCCGCCACGACTACGCTCACGATGGCCGCCGCCACGACTACGCTCACGATGGCCGCCGCCACGACTACGCTCACGATGGCCGCCGCCACGACTACGCTCACGATGGCCGCCGCCACGACACCGCCCACGATGGCCGCCGCCACGGCGCGCCCGATGGCCGCCGCCACGACGGCGCCCACGATGGCCTCCGCCACCACGTCGCCCACGACGGCGGACTCTGAGCTGCACACGACGGCGGACTCTGAGCCGCACAAGACGGCGGACTCTGGGCCGCACAAGACGGCGGACTCTGAGCCGCACAAGATGGCGGACTCTCAGCCGCACTAGATGGCGGTCTCTCTGCCGCACTAGATGGCGGCCTCTCAGCCACCGAGGCCTTTTCAGGGCTGGACCTGCGGTCCTGGACTGACCCTTTTGGGTTTGACTGCGGGTTCTCTCCCTGTTGCTCCCTTGTTTTGGTTTTGTGTTTCCGTTCGGCTATCTGGGGAGCTAGCCTTTTAGTGGGGGATACTGTCACGATTGGTGTGGTGGCGTTGCTACACTTACATTTCGGTGATGCACTTCCTTGTTTCACTTCCGTGTTTACGTTTGTCTCACGGCTGTTTGCACTTTTAATCAATGGGATATAAGAGGGTCGCGAGCAGTGCACTCATTGCTTCGCATTGTTCTATGTCACATTGTTTGTAGAGGTGAGTGTTTTTGTAACACGTTAGAATTGTTGTTTGAAGGTGCTTGTTTTAAGTCGCTATATGCGCATTTTCCTTTCATTCGACCAGTACGTGTTTTTGTCGCCGTTTACGGTTTGTTTTGAGTTTGCTGTCCTGTAATAAACCTGATCGAAACGGATATACGGCTCCTGCACATGGCTTCATCCACACTACACCCGACGAGTCGTGACAATTGGTCATTGCTGACAGATAGAGAGAGACAGGGGGTTCATACGGTTGTTAGCGATGCGGTAGAAATCCTCCTGTAGTTTGGCTACATCTGCCGGGGAGTGAGATTCCACGTAGGGGGGTTCCGGGTAGGCCTTTTCATTGCCCAGGGCTGCAGTGGAGAGGTTGGGGTTGGAGGCATGAAGACGAATAGAGCCAGCTGAGATACAGCCAGGAACCTGAAGGAAGCGGACAAATACATCTGATATATGATTTCAATGGGGAAATGCCCCTTTTTAAACCAGCTGTGATGGCACAAATATCAAGAGCTTCATCCCTGTATAGAACAAGACCGCACACCCAGTCTTGAGTCGGTTTCTTACCGTTGGGACCGAAGGGCTGAGGCCTAATGAGTGGCTACGACATCCAGAAATCAGGGTTTTACAAACACTTTTATCAACTGCTCTGGACACTATGTCTCTTTACCTGGAGAGTGGTTTTGGCATCTTTTCCGTCATTTTTACCAACTCTCCATTTTCTCAGGGGTCTTTTGTCCTTCTTGGGACTGTCATATGTAGAAGCCTAAATGACAGAACAGAGGATGAGAGACAAGTGGGGAGGAAGAAACAGATAGGTTGAAGGAGAGAGAAACAGATATGGAGAGAGAGAGAGATAGAGAGAGAGAGTGGTAGAGAGATAGAGGGAGAGAGGAAGAGAAACAGAGGGAGACAGAAAGAGGGAGCAGAAGATAAAAAGCGCAGACAATGTTCATGCCTTGTTCTATATTAGGCAGAGAGCACAGACGACACAATACAATAAAAAAACATCAGAGGACTCAATAGGCAGTCAGAAAAATCCTCTGCATTCCAAATAGCACCTTGTTCCTTATGAAGTGACTTAAAGAACCCCTTAGAACTCGTCACTACTAGCTTCTGTCAGGTTCACTCCGCCATGAACCACTGACTCTGGACCTTTCTCATTGATCTATGAATGGAACAGAATGTAATTTCAGATGCTCCTCTACATCATCAACTCGTTCCAGTAACTCTTCCACCCACCAAGTGTTCTTACAGCAAAATAACTGCAAAAAATATCCGCATAAACAACTGCAAAGATATCTGCTATTTCTGCAGACTCAAAAACGACAACAAATGTGAGTTGTAATGTAAGTGAACACTGTCACCCAAATATGTGGAAAGCGCGTGTGAGAAATGTGTCAACTTGGCTCATCGTTAGCAAATAAGAGAGAGAGTCATGAGAAATGCATTTCATAACAATTCCAGGCTTGTTTGGCTATAGTCGGCCAACACCTCCCCCATGTCTCTACTGAGTTGTACAACAACCGCTATTTTCTTGTTTCTTTAATACAATTTCGACTTCTAGTGTGACTTCCTCCCTCCTCCCGTCTGTGCGTTTCTGATCCAATGTCTTCTGGGTACAGGACTGGCCCCCCCTCCCTCATGCTTGCAGCCATCGCTCCTCTACACACAGATGCTCTGTTAGCAGTTAGCTGAGATCGCATCGGACTTACAGCCTCACCGTTCACACAAAAAGGTGCACATTATGGTTCGGCAGTTATATTACATCACGTACATGTTTATACAACTGTTGACCAAACTGGATGACCAAAGACTGGTCTACTGTTCCAACCTTCCATGTCTCTCTCTCTTATACACACAACACACAGACACTCTCAACCACACACACACACGCTTGCTCGCACACACACACAGACACAACCACCACGCACACACACTTGCCTACACACACACACACACACACGCACACACACACACACAGTGTGTAACCTGCAGTAGTGCGTGGATTGCGGGGGCTGAATAGGTGCGGTGGAGGACCTCCATACTCTGAAGCAGATGGTTCAGTTCCAACAGGTAGGACTCACACACTGACAGATCTGCAGGGGAGGAGAGAGAAAAAAACACAGGGCAAGAGAGTTCAGGGAATTGTGAATTAATATGACAGTGAAACCAGTGTGTGTGTGTGTGTGTGTGTGTGTGTGTAGGCAAGTGTGTGTGTGTGTGTGTGTGTGTGTGTGTGTGTGTGTGTGTGTGTGTGTGCGTGTGTGTGTGTGTGTGTGCATGCATGCATGAGTGTGTGTGGATGTGTGCGTACCTTTGGAGCATTTGTCCATGTCATCTGAGCACTGCAGCCAGGCTACCACTTTGGCTTGGCTGCCTGTAGCAGTGCCCGCCCCCTGCATGGCCAGCGAAACGTGGCGCTGGAGGCAAACGGAGACGCATGAAAACACAAGGGGAGAATTGACCTCTTTAAACACACACCTTAAACGACCTGGACGCTGGTTCTATCATGTGGATGAGTAACAACTTGTTATGGAAACAGGATAAGAGACAGCAGTGTAGCCAATTCTTTCTACTCCCAAACACAAACATAGGCTGTATACTAGTGTGTGTGTGTGTGTCTGTGTCTGTGTGTGTATGTGTGTGTGTGTGTCTGTGTCTGTGTGTGCACTAGTATAATAAACCGTGACACATCACGACTTGTGATGTATCCTCATAAATTGCTTTGTTAGGCTCTGGATTAGTATTCGGGACGTATTGGGGTTGAAGTGTTAAAGGTTTGGCTTCGCTTAGGGCTTAGAAAGGATATAATTTTACGTCGTATGTACATTGTTATGTTTCTCAACAAGAAAAGAAGAAAAAAAAGAAAGGATATCATCATTAATACCAAACAAGCGTATGTGTGTGTGTGTGTGCAACCTTTGGATGTGTGTGTGTGTGTGTGTGTGTGTGTGTGTGTGTGTGTGCTGTAATACCTTTCTCTCAGCTACACTAGGAGAGCCTGGAGAGGAGTAGTGGGGACGGCAGAAGGTCTTGTCATAGGGGAACATGGTAATCTCATTCTGACGGTAGAGCCGATGGTGGCGCAGCTTAGACACCCATTCATCAAACAGATCCTGACAATTGATCTATGGCACCGGACAATAACAGAGGGACAAGATATATGTGGAAGTAAGACCATGGAAGAAGAGGACAAGAGATGGGGTTAGAGATAGCAAAAAGGAGAGAGACAGGGTGGTTGTGTACAGCCGGACTGATTCTGTAGTTAATAGACTGACTGTATATACAGAAGGACTGATTCTGTAGTTAATACACTGACTGTATATACAGAAGGACTGATTCTGTAGTTAATAGACTGACAGCATGTACAGCCGGACTGATTCTGTAGTTAATAGACGGACAGCATGTACAGCAGGACTGATTCTGTAGTTAATACACTGACAGTATGTACAGCAGGACTGAATCTGTAGTTAATAGACTGACTGTATATACAGAAGGACTGATTCTGTAGTTAATAGACTGACTGTATATACAGAAGGACTGATTCTGTAGTTAATAGACTGACTATATATACAGAAGGACTGATTCTGTAGTTAATACACTGACTGTATATACAGAAGGACTGATTCTGTAGTTAATAAACTGACTGTATATACAGAAGGACTGATTCTGTAGTTAATACACTGACAGCATGTACAGCCGGACTGAATCTGTAGTTAATAGACTGACAGCATGTACAGCATGACGGATTCTGTAGTTAATTCACTGACAGCATGTACAGCAGGACTGATTCTGTAGTTTAATAGACCACAGTATGTACTGCAGGACTTATTCTGTAGTTAATAGACTGACAGCATGTACAGACGGACTTATTCTGTAGTTAATAGACTGACAGCATGTACAGTAGGACTGATTCTGTAGTTTAATAGACTGACTGTATTTACAGCAGGACGAATTCTGTAGTTAATTCACTGACAGCATGTGACAGCATGTACAGTAGGACTGATTCTGTAGTTTAATAGACTGACAGTATGTACAGCATGACTGATTCTGTAGTTTAATAGACTGACAGTATGTACAGCATGACTGATTCTGTAGTTTAATAGACTGACAGTATGTACAGCATGACTGATTCTGTAGTTTAATAGACTGACAGTATGTACAGCAGGACTGATTCTGTAGTTTAATAGCCTGACAGTATGTACAGCATGACTGATTCTGTAGTTTAATAGACTGACAGTATGTACAGCATGACTGATTCTGTAGTTTAATAGACTGACTGTATGTACAGCAGGACTGATTCTGTAGTTAATAGACTGACAGTATGTACATTATGCCACGTAGTGTGGTTCCTAGTCCTAGTTCCTGGTTCACTACAGCGTATTTATTGTACCATTGTTAGTCACCCGCCGTCCTGTTCCCATAGAAGACCACACATAAATCCCCAGGCTGCATTGTGTCTTTATCCTCAATGATTGTTAATGTATTTAACGTCTCCAGGTGGAGAACTTCTTTTAATCAGGTGATACATCTTCTCATGTATAGTGTGCATATAGTGTACTAACTGTAGGCCTATAGGGGCCGGGTCCAAAGTAGTACACTAACACTATAGTGAATAATCTATATAGTTTGTTTGTCCTCTATAACATACACACACACACACACGCACACACACTCAAACACACACTCAAACACACACTCAAACACACACAGACACCAGCTTGTGATATACAATGTGCTGCCTTGCTGTTCATTACTCCAGCTGTCACTTACCTTCAGGTGATAGATGTTCTCCTCTGCATCCAGATCAATGCACTTGGACTTCTTCTTTATTGCCATGACAGAGAGGCCCACGTCAATGCACCCATGCAGCTTCCCCTTCTCCACCTGAGAGGAGGAGAACCCAGCCTGAATGATGTCTTCATCTATATAGCAGCTACTGCCTCCTCAAATGTCAATATATATAGGTCAGTATAGGTTATTATAGGTCAGTATAGGTTATAGGTCAGTATAGGTTATAGGTCAGTATAGGTTATAGGTCAGTATAAGTAATAGGTCAGTATAGGTAATAGGTCAGTATAGGTTATAAGTCAGTATAGGTTATAGGTCAGTATAGGTTATAGGTGAGTATAGGTTATTATAGGTCAGTATAGGTTATAGGTCAGTATAGGTTATAGGTCAGTATAGGTTATAGGTCAGTATAGGTTATTATAGGTCAGTATAGGTTATAGGTCAGTATAGGTTATAGGTCAGTATAGGCTATTATAGGTCAGTATAGGTTATAGGTCAGTATAGGTTATTATAGGTCAGTATAGGTTATAGGTCAGTATTTATAGGTCAGTATAGGTTATAGGTCAGTATAGGTTATCAGTATAGGTTATTATAGGTAGTATAGGTTATTATAGGTCAGTATAGGTTATTATAGGTCATAGGTAGTATAGGTTATAGGTATAGGTCAGTATAGGTAATAGGTCAGTATAGGTTATAGGTCATTATTATAGGTCAGTATAGGTTATTATAGGTCAGTATAGGTTATAGGTCAGTATAGGTTATTATAGGTCAGTATAAGTTATAGGTCAGTATAGGTTATTATAGGTCAGTATAGGTTATAGGTCAGTATAGGTTATAGGTCAGTATAGGCTATTATAGGTCAGTATAGGTTATAGGTCAGTATATGTTTTAGGTCAGTATATGTTTTAGGTCAGTATAGGTTATAGGTCAGTATAGGTTATTATAGGTCAGTATAGGTTATAGGTCAGTATAGGTTATTATAGGTCAGTATAGGTTATAGGTCAGTATAGATTATTATAGGTCAGTATAGGTTATAGATCAGTATAGGTTATAGGTCAGTATAGGTTATTATAGGTCAGTATAGGTTATAGGTCAGTATAGGTTATAGGTCAGTATAGGTTATTATAGGTCAGTATAGGTTATAGGTCAGTATAGGTTATTATAGGTCAGTATAGGTTATATGTCAGTATAGGTTATTATAGGTCAGTATAGGTTATAGGTCAGTATAGGTTATTATAGGTCAGTATAGGTTATTATAGGTCAGTATAGGTTATTATAGGTCAGTATAGGTTATTATAGGTCAGTATAGGTTATAGGTCAGTATAGGTTATTATAGGTCAGTATAGGTTATAGGTCAGTATAGGTTATAGGTCAGTATAGGTCAGTATAGGTTATAGGTCAGTATAGGTTATTATAGGTCAGTATAGGTTATATGTCAGTATAGGTTATTATAGGTCAGTATAGGTTATAGGTCAGTATAGGTTATAGGTCGGCTGACTTTATCTCTGACTCCTCCATATTTGATGAATTTCTCTTTTGTGATTTTCATGCGCCTCATTAAAACCTTGTTTAAATATTCCGTTTGAAATGTAACATAGAAGACAAGACGACTGCCGTAAAATGTGACATGCCATGTGAGAAACCGAATTAGCCCAGTCCTCTAAATATAGCACACCTTGGACTGCCTGTGACAGATGTTTATGTGTTCGCAGACAGGGGCAAAGCCCTCTGTACTCACATCAGCGCTGCACTTGGCATACTTCAGGATGCCCTTGTCCAGGTGGAAGTATCTCTACGGGAGGGAAAAAAGGAAAAGAGTGAGAGTGATTGAGATAGAGAGATATTGCCAGAACACGTCATCATGTGGGAGGAGTGGTTTAAACTGTCTGTGACCAATGAACTCAGAACCACTGGGATGTGGACAGAATGTGTTGTTGATGAGTGGACTCACAGACGTTCCTCTGTCCGGCAACCTGTCCTGTTTCCCTCTATCCTCCCCTCTCTCTCTCTCTCTCTCTCTCTCTCTTCTTTTCCCTCTGTACATGTGTATTCCACTCTTTCTCTCCCTCTGTCCCGTTTCCTCTCACACTCACTCTCTCTCTCTCTCTCTCTCCCAATTTTGAAGGGAGTGTGGCTGCTGCCTCTAGCGGCGTCCCAAATTGCTCTCTATTCACTTATCATTCCCATAGAGCTCTGGTCAAAAGCAGTGCACAACATTGTTGAACAGTGTCCTATTTGGGACACATTCTGCCTAGTCTGGCGCCATTGCAGCATTTCTGACATCATTAAAATGGGACCAGCTCAACTCTCTTCCACTGGTCACACAGACTAATCACTGCGTCCTGAATAGTGTCCTATTCACTTTGTTACTAGGACTTGATTGAACATAGTGTCATATAATGGAACTTATTGGATGTAGGTGTGTTCTAGTTACTCCAGGCAGCCGGTCATTAGCTAATTGGACAGATCTGAACACTGACATTTGCCTTCCTCTAGTCAATGTCATCTAATGTAAAACCACACCCTTTTACAGAGGGAGAGATAGAAGATGAGAAAGAAAGAGAAAGACGGATGGAGGGAGTCGGAAGGAGAGACTGGGGTTATATTGAAGGCATGACCTCCTGGGACATCTAACTGCAGTTCAGGAAGAGGGCAATGATGTCGTATATCAAGTGAGTCAATTGGCAAAAAGCAAAAGGGAGTGATTACATTGTCTTTCTGATAGAGAAGGACTGAGGCAAGGCAGGGAAATGATGTGGTCTCAGAAAAGGAACAGGAGCATTATGTGGACAGTGGTCCTGTGGTAGTTTCCCATTGTTATACACACACATTATCCAGTTTCCTGTTACACAGGTAGTAGGGTGAAGTTGACAGGATTGATGTGTGTGTGATGTGTGTGATGTGTTTGATGGGTGTGTGTGATGTGTGTGTGTGATGTGTGTGATGTGTGTGCGTGATGTGTGTGATGTGGGTGTGTGATGTGTGATGTGATGTGTGTGTGTGATGTGTGTGTGTGATGTGTGTGTGTGTGTGATGTGTGTGATGTGTGTGTGTGATGTGTGTGATGTGTGTGTGTGATGTGATGTGTGTGTGTGATGTGTGTGTGTGATGTGTGTGTGTGATGTGTGTGTGTGATGTGTGTGTGTGATGTGTGTGTGTGATGTGTGTGATGTGTGTGTGTGATGTGTGTGTGTGATGTGTGTGATGTGTGTGTGTGTGGTGTGTGTGTGATGTGTGTGTGTACCTTGTGCCAGCCCTTCATGGGCCATTTCCTCCTCTTCAACATATATCCTTCCTGTTTTTGGGGTTCCTGGACATTACTGTGACTTCCACGCAGTCCCTCAACAATCTCCCAAACGTCCTATAGAAATACACACACACACACACGTACACACACACACACACAAAAGAACGCACAACACGGTTACACAACAACAGAGTTGTTGACCTTGGTATCACTTAACATTCAATTATTTCTGAGCTTGTCTACGTGCCTGACATAGCAATATAAGCATGTTACCTTGTTATGGAAGTATTCAGCGACAAGGCCTGTTAGGTACTAAACCTGAACTTAACCACCTACTGAACTTAGAAGGACAGATTATTGTGATGTCGGTTTCTTATCTCAGGTTGCGAGCTGCATTAAAGGTGTGCAAAACAACCATACTACGCTATCTCATACAATATTATCTCAGATACGGTTATCTCATACAAGTTAATCTCATATAAGGTTATCTCATACAAGGTTTTATCATACTCAGTTATTTCACACAAGTGTATCTTATACAAGTTTATCTCTTAGAATGCTAACTCGTACAAGGCCATGAGGTTGCTTCATTACAGGAACGTTTGCTTGTATATGTTATCAGTGTCCATTCATTATATAATGGATCCCATTAATCACTAAAGACAACGTCCTGATCGGAGCAGAGTGGACATCAGATAATCCAGTGTGTTAATAGTGACTGTCTCTGTCCCAAACTCCACTCTCGTCACTCTACAGGGCACTACTTTACTCTGTCCCAAACTCCACTCTCATCCCTCTACAGGGCACTACTTTACTCTGTCCCAAACTCCACTCTCATCCCTCTACAGGGCACTACTTTACTCTGTCCCAAACTCCACTCTCATCCCTCTACAGGGCACTACTTTACATTAGTACCCAGTGGTTCCAGGGGTGATAAAGCCCTGCTCTGGACTCATTATGAGCCGTAGAGTTTAGAACAAACCAACACAATGTCGCATTGAGATAACAGGACCAATGAAACAATGAGAGAGGGGGAAGGAAAGAGGGCAGAATGATTGTAAGAGAGAGAGAGGGAAAGAGAGGGAGAGAGAGAGGGAGAGAGAGATAAAGAGAGGGAAAGAGAGAAAGAGAGGGAGAGAGAGAGAGAAAGAGAGGGAGAGAGAGAAAGAGAGGGAGAGAGAGAGAGAGAAAGAGAGGGAGAGGGAAAGAGAGGGAGAGAGAGGGAAAGAGAGGGAGAGAGCGAGAGAGAGGGGTACATGGGGTATGGGAGAGTAAGCCTTAAAAAGTTTTTTTTTTTTCAGTCAGTCTGACTTCAAACAGTAAAACATGTCCCCACCACTGTGACTGATCTGTTAACAAGCCCTGTGTGTTCCATGTGCATCTGGTGAAAACATGTAGACTGGCTGACAATAACGCCACTGTTGTCTCACTGAATGTTATTAATAGCCTCTACTTTCATTTTAATGACACATCTAATCCTGCTGATATCTCAGGGCTGCTGTAGAAGTGTCTGAGCTGTAGTGAAGCTGTTCTGGAATGTGGTGCTGGTCTCTCTCTGTCTGTCTGTCCGTCTCTCAGTCTCTTTTTCTTTCGGTCAGTCTCTCTCTGTGTCTGTCTTTCTCTGCTTGTATGACAGTCTCTCTTGATGTGTGTCATTCCGTCTTTCTCTATCCTTCTGTCTCAATGCATGCTGGGAGTTTGAAGATTTTGTGGTTTTTGTGAGATGAGCTTTTCTGTTTTCTCTACTTATTATTAGTAAATTATTTTCTCTCTTCAGTATATCTTCCCTGCAGGACATAGTTGGTTGTGTATGTCATTATTTATTTTCCATTGCGTGTGTTAACTACATTGTCTCTCCACCATGTTTTCAGGTGTGTGCCTGACCTTACAGTGACCTGACGCGGTGATCAGCTGGCCAGACAGTGACATGATGGTGACCTGACTGTGATCTGATGGTGACCTGACTGTGATCTGATGGTGACCTGACTGTGATCTGATGGTGACCTGACTGTGATCTGATGGTGACCTGACTGTGATCTGATGGTGACCTGACTGTGATCTGATGGTGACCTGACTGTGATCTGATGGTGACCTGACTGTGATCTGATGGTGACCTGACTGTGATCTGATGGTGACCTGACTGTGATCTGATGGTGACCTGTGAGATGTGTAATCGTACTCAATATTGTGAATTTGCTCGTCTGATGTGAAAACCATGGAGGCTTTTGTCCTGGGGGGTTGAAGTTGGGTAGGGAAGGGATGATGTTTTTATTTTGATTTTCTTAGGGAGCACAGCTTCAATTTCAGGAGAATATTGAGAGGATGTTGGTACTCCCGGTAAAAGCTTCCAATAGAGAGGCATACTGCTTATCTACGTAGAGGATAATTTCCTGGGATATCACTACAAACAGATATGTCACACCTTGATTCATCAGTGAGAAGGGAGTGTCTGTTCTGTGGTGAGGAAGAGAGAGCATTTGTTTTGTCCTGGGTTGGCATGGCTCTCATCTCTCTCCTGGAGGGATGGTGTGGTGGGTTTGATATTACAGAGAGGGAGGGGCCAGCGTAATAAGCTTGATATTAGAGAGGGAGGGGCTAGGGTAATGAGTTTGATATTACATAGAGGGAGGAGCCAGGGTAATAAGCTTGATATTACAGAGAGGGAGGGGCCAGGGTAATGAGCTTGATATTACAGAGAGGGAGGTGTAAGGGTAATGAGCTTGATATTACAGAGAGGGAGGGGCCAGGGTAATAAGCTTGATATTACAGAGAAGGAGTGGCCAGGGTAATAAGCTTGATATTAGAGAGGGAGGGGCTAGGGTAATGAGTTTGATATTACATAGAGGGAGGAGCCAGGGTAATAAGCTTGATATTACAGAGAGGGAGGGGCCAGGGTAATGAGCTTGATATTACAGAGAGGGAGGTGTAAGGGTAATGAGCTTGATATTACAGAGAGGGAGGGGCCAGAGTAATAAGCTTGATATTACAGAGAAGGAGTGGCCAGGGTAATAAGCTTGATATTACAGAGAGGGAGGTGTAAGGGTAATGAGCTTGATATGACAGAAAGGGAGGGGCCAGGGTAATGAGTTTGATATTACAGAGAGGGAGGTGTAAGGGTAATGAGCTTGATATTACAGAAAGGGAGGGGTCAGGGTAATGAGCTTGATATTACAGAAAGGGAGGGGCCAGGGTAATGAGCTTGATATTACAGAGAGGGAGTGGCCAGGGTAATAAGCTTGATTTTAAAGAAAGGGAGGGGTCAGGGTAATGAGCTTGATATGACAGAAAGGGAGGGGCCAGGGTAATGAGTTTGATATTACAGAGAGGGAGTGGCCAGGGTAATGAGTTTGATATTACAGAGAGGGAGTGGCCAGGGTAATAAGCTTGATTTTAAAGAAAGGGAGGGGTCAGGGTAATGAGCTTGATATTACAGAAAGGGAGGGGCCAGGGTAATGAGCTTGATATTACAGAAAGGGAGGGGCCAGGGTAATGAGCTTGATATTACAGAAAGGGAGGGGCCAGGGTAATGAGCTTGATATTACAGAGAGGGAGGTGTAAGGGTAATGAGCTTGATATTACAGAAAGGGAGGGGCCAGGGTAATGAGCTTGATATTACAGAAAGGGAGGAGCCAGGGTAATGAGCTTGATATTACAGAAAGGGAGGAGCCAGGGTAATGAGCTTGATATTACAGAAAGGGAGGGGCCAGGGTAATGAGCTTGATATTACAGAAAGGGAGGAGCCAGGGTAATGAGCTTGATATTAGAGCAAGATCAAATGTGATTAGCGATGATCACATCTCCTATGGCACCAGGATGCACTGTGGGAAGACAACAAGCTGGTGGAGGGAGTGTGAGGTTCTGGGTAATGTTCTGCTGGGAAACCTGGAATCAGGAATTCATGTAGATGACAATATGTCATGTACCCCCTACCAAAATATGTCATGTGCCCCCTACCAAAATATGTCATGTGCCCCCTACCAAAATATGTCATGTGCCCCCTACCAAAATATGTCATGTGCCCCCTACCAAAATATGTCATGTGCCCCCTACCAAAATATGTCATGTGCCCCCTACCAAAATATGTCATGTGCGCCCTACCAAAATATTTAATGTGGACATTCAATTGATACGTGTCATCTACCTAAACATTGTTGCAGACCAGGTACACCCTTTCATGGTGCTGTGTGTGTGTGTTCTGTTGTGTGTGTTAGTGTTTTGTTGTGTGTGTCAGTGTGTGAGTGTGTGTGTGTGTGTGTGTGTGTGTGTGTGTATGTGTGTGAGTGTGTGTGTCAGTGTGTGTGTGCTGTTTGTGTGTGCTGTTTGTGTGTTCTGTTGTGTGTGTCTGTGTGTGTGTGTCAGTGTGTGAGTGTGTCTGCTGTGTGTGTGCTCTGTGTGAGTGTGTGTGCTGTGTGTGTGTGTGTTCTGTTTTGTGTGTTAGTGTGTTTTATGTGTTAGTGTGTTAGGGGTTAGTGTTACCTGACGACTGTCGCGTTTGGAGGAGGTGCTACTGTTGCTTCGGGAAGGGGAGGAGATCTTGTGAGACATGACTGAGTTCCTCTCCTCAGAACTCATCTTGCCCCTGGATGCCAGGCTGTCCAGTTAGGAAGGGGCCTTTGTGCTACTGTTCGTCCCTGGGTCTCTAATGGGGTCTCCACTTGGGTCTCTAATGGGGTCTCCGCTTGGGTCTCTAATGGGGTCTCCACTTGGGTCTCTAATGGGGTCTCCACTTGGGTCTCTAATGGGGTCTCCACTTGGGTCTCTAATGGGGTCTCCACTTGGGTCTCTAATGGGGTCTCCACTTGGGTCTCTAATGGGGTCTCCACTTGGGTCTCTAATGGGGTCGCCACTTGGGTCTCTAATGGGGTCTCCACTTGGGTCTCCACTTGGGTCTCCACTGGGGTCTCCACTGGGGTCACACTGGGGTCTTCGATGGGGTCTTACTGGGGTCACACTGGGGTCTTTGATGGGGTCACACTGGGGTCTCCACTTGGGTCTCCACTTGGGTCTCCACTTGGGTCTCCACTTGGGTCTCCACTGGAGTCTCCACTGGGGTCTCACTGGGGTCACACTGGGGTCTCCAATGGGGTCTTACTGGGGTCTCCACTGGGGTCTTGCTCAGTGAAGTGCTGAAGATGTGTCCATCTGGAACCTTCCTCCACTGAAAGACAGAGAGTAGGATGAAGAGAGAGCGAGAATAGGGTTTCACCAAATGACACCATATTCCCGACATAGTGCAGAACTTCAGACCAAAGGGTCAAAAGTCAACAGGGTGGCATTAGGAACCAAGTCTGTACTGGTGAGTACAATACAGCCAACACACACCAAGTGTAATGCCCACATAAGTAATGCCCACATAAGTAATACCCACATAAGTAATACCCACATAAGTGATACCCACATAAGTAATACCCACATAAGTGATACCCACATAAGTAATGCCCACATAAGTAATGCCCACATAAGTAATGCCCACATAAGTAATACCCACATAATTAATGCCCACATAAGTAATGCCCACATAAGTAATGCCCACATAAGTAATGCCCACATAAGTAATACCCACATAATTAATGCCCACATAAGTAATGCCATCATAAGTAATGCCCATAAGTGATGCCCATATAAGTAATACCCACATAAGTAATACCCACATAAGTAATGACCACATAAGTAATGCCCATAAGTGATGCCCACATAAGTAATACCCACATAAGTAATACCCACATAAGTAATACCCACATAAGTGATACCCACATAAGTAATACCCACATAAATAATACCCACATAAGTAATACCCACATAAGTGATACCCACATAAGTAATGCCCACATAAGTGATACCCACATAAGTAATACCCACATAAGTGATACCCACATGAGTAATGCCCACATAAGTAATACCCACATAAGTAATACCCACATAAGTGATACCCACATAAGTAATGCCCACATAAGTGATACCCACATAAGTAATACCCACATAAGTGATACCCACATAAGTAATGCCCACATAAGTAATGCCCACATAAGTAATGCCCACATAAGTAATGCCCACATAAGTAATGCCCACATAAGTAATACCCACATAATTAATGCCCACATAAGTAATGCCCACATAAGTAATGCCCATAAGTGATGCCCACATAAGTAATACCCACATAAGTAATACCCACATAAGTAATGACCACATAAGTAATGCCCACATAAGTGATGCCCACATAAGTAATACCCACATAAGTAATACCCACATAAGTAATACCCACATAAGTAATACCCACATAAGTGATACCCACATAAGTAATACCCACATAAGTAATACCCACATAAGTAATACCCACATAAGTAATACCCACATAAGTAATACCCACATAAGTGATACCCATATAAGTAATACCCACATAAATAATACCCACATAAGTAATACCCACATAAGTAATACCCACATAAGTGATACCCACATAAGTAATACCCACATAAGTAATACCCACATAAGTAATACCCACATAAATAATACCCACATAAGTAATACCAACATAAATAATACCCACATAAGTAATACCCACATAAGTAATACCCACATAAGTAATGCCCACATAAGTAATACCCACATAAATAATACCAACATAAGTAATACCCACATAATTGACAGCCCTATATAGAATTGTGTGTGTAATAGGATGGCCATCCCAGAGAATCTAGTACATCTATTACAGGCTAAACTTGGCCATTTAAATCAACCACATCAGTCAGTCAAATCCCAACGGTCCTCTGGTCTACAGCACATGGATTAGTGGTTAATGTGAGAGTCACATTGAGATGGTGTGTGCAGGTGAACCCATCAGCAGTAATCAGACAGACACACTTCATTAAACAACAAATGTTACTTTACTAAGCCAACTGAACTAGTGAGTAATGAGAAACAGATAAAATCAACTGAATTAGTGAGTAATGAGGAACATCTTAAACCAACTGAATTAGTGAGTAATGAGGAACAGATTAAACCAACTGAATTAGTGAGTAATGAGGAACATCTTAAACCAACTGAATTAGTGAGTAATGAGGAACAGATAAAATCAACTGAATTAGTGAGTAATGAGGAACATCTTAAACCAACTGAATTAGTGAGTAATGAGGAACAGATTAAACCAACTGAATTAGTGAGTAATGAGGAACATCTTAAACCAACTGAATTAGTGAGTAATGAGGAACAGATTAAACCAACTGAATTAGTGAGTAATGAGGAACATCTTAAACCAACTGAATTAGTGAGTAATGAGGAACAGATTAAATGAGAATGGCAATGAACACAGGTGAATGCAATGACCAATAACAACCACAAGGGGCATCAAACGGTGACATACTGTATGTCAACAACACCCAGTGGTTGGAATAAAAGCTCTCCATTCAGACGCCCACACACAAACACGTAAACACACACAGACACACGCACACACGCAAACATACACACACACACACACACACACACACACACATGCATGCATGCACGCAAACACACTCAAACCCAAGCTACATAATGTTGACATTTCAGCTCTACTGCCTTTCTCATAACCAAACTGTATAACTGCATTATTTTGACCCTCACAATATTATGTGCACACACTCACACGTGCACGGACACCGCCTGGCCTCCATAGGGACATGCCCAGTCATTATAGTTCAGGCAACCCTGGCCTGATTATGACAGACATCCAGGTGAATGACGAATCGCGTCCCCCAGATTTGACATCTACCAACTACACTGATTGGCCCAAGAAGAGATGCATTGTGGGAGACAACGTGTTCACTGTGGCCTTGCTGTGTTCCATCCCAGCAGTGCTTCTTCTCACCTCAGATTCAGTCGGGCACATCTATCAGTTAACGTAAAGCATGAATATAACAAACGTGATTGAGGGTTTAACTCTCTCAGAGAAACCGTAAGTCGACCAAAAGACATCAGATAGACCATTAACGATAACCAGCCAAACACAACACACACCATAACTGCTTGTGTATGTGTACCATTAATTTGTTGAAACACAGCCAGAGGTAGCTCCATATTAACAGTTCAACTACACGTTACAGTTTTAAAGGTCTTCTAGTGCAGGTCAATGAGCAGCAACATGCTTGACTGACCAGGTCCACATGCATTAACCCAGATCCCAGATCTCTGCTGACAGACCCAGATCTCTGCTGACAGACCTAGATCTCTGCTGACAGACCCAGATCTCTGCTGACAGACCCAGATCTCTGCTGACAGAACCAGATCCCCGCTGACAGAATCAGATTCCCGCTGACAGACCCAGACAACATGGCCCCAGAACATACTGATCAGCACTCAATCCACATCTATTTCCGAGCCATCCCTGGCAGCAAAAACACACATAATTTTTCCAGCCTTGTATTTTTGCCTGGGTGTGTAATAGGTTGTTTATATGTGGATAACAACAGCATGTTAACGTTGAGGAAACGTTTTTGAGAGTAATGGGTTTGGCTTGTGACTGCGGCATCAATATGTGTATTATTCATGACATCTGAATGGGGAAATAATGTTTTCTGTCACTATTGCTCGAAATCAGGCTTGACTGCACTGAATTCCACAGAGTAACTTCTCCTCCCCAGTTCTTACAACAGCCCTGGTGTCCATCACCATGAGGACTGATCAAACAGGATAACTTCTGCCAAACTGGGATGTGGTGTCAGTCTGGGGCCACGGCCTGTTCCTAAATATTACCCCATTCTCCAATGTTGACCTCTTTAATTAACCCCAACCTCTTCATCCAACTAATTACTTAATTTAATGAATCTTGTATAACCTCCGTAGCCAGGAGCAGGCTTGACAGTAAGTCAGATATCATAAGCAGATAACCGCCTACAGGGACAAACACCTCCATGGCGTACAGGTTCTATCCCCACCGTTTACTCAACCAGGAAGTAGAGCACAATATGTTTGCAGACGTCCCCACCGTTTACTCAACCAGGAAGTGGAGCACAATACGTTTGCAGACGTCCCCACCGCTTACTCAACCAGGAAGTAGAGCACAATATGTTTGCAGACATCCCCATTCCTTACTCAATACGTTTGCAGACGTCCCCACTGCTTACTCAACCAGGAAGTAAAGCACAATATGTTTGCAGACGTCCCCACTGCTTACTCAACCAGGAAGTGTAGCATTATACGTCCCTACTGCTTACTCAACCAGGAAGTGGAGCACAAGACGTGCACACTGCTGGTGACCAGAACAGATTTGCCTGTTCCTACATCCCTTTGACAGAAGGAAACAAAGTACTTTCTGGGGTATCTAGGAGCGTTCTCCAAGTAAACCTATTCCATTAAAACACAGTGACATTAACTGTGTGTGTGTTTGTGACACATGTGTTTGCGGCAGATGTGTGAGTTGACCTATGTGTGACCTCTACTGAGTACAATTTCTTCCATTATGATGTCCCATACACAGTAATATAGACGGCCATGTTTAATGGTTTTATCTCTGTGGGTGATCTTCTTCCAGAGGCTGACTCCATCATACAACATCATCCGCAGAACAGCACAGCTTCAACCCAGCCAGACCTGTCACGAGTGGTGAGTTAGGGAAGTGCACCTTCGGGATTTGGTGGCACTACTTCCTGGTTTTTGTTTGGTTACAGCTGTTGGGGATTTGTATCACTGGGCTATAAAGGGATTGCTAAGATGTCACTCGTTGCTGTTCATTGTTTCAATGTCACGTAGTCATAGAGGTGAGTGTTTTGTCGATTGGGATATTACTGTGGTTATTCGGGAATGTATTTTATGTAAGACGCTACATGCGCACTTTTATTTCCAGTATACTAGTTAGTCCATTTCGCCGTACTCCGTTTGTTTTGTTTTTTCACCCTTATAATAAACCTTGTTTAAAACGGATCATACGACTCTGCACATGGCTTCACGCACTACACCTTGGACGGACCGTTACAAGACCAAAACATAGCGGTCAGCTCTCCACTGCTTCAGTCCAGCCAGCCGAGCTCGAGCCCAGTTTACCCCAGCTCCAGTCCAATTTAACTCAGCCAGCCCAGCCTATTCTGCCATCCTGTCAGACAATAGGGGCCTGACTGCCACTCCAATACACTTCAGAATTAATCACATTTCCATTTAGCTCCACATATAGCCTCTGCTTAATGGCTACTGCTACGTCCACTCTGTGGTATCAGAGCAAATGGGCCTGACGGTCATCTGAAACCTCCATCAGCACCCCTCCTCGGCCTACTTTGATCCAAAGCCTTAATCACATTAAACCCCACCCGTCTCACATCCATCCGCTCCATCTACTCTCCTGGCTTCCACTCCCGTCTACAGGACCTAGATTTCAGGGCAAAAAGAAACGAAACTGGAACAGATCACACAAAATATTTCAAGTAAAATGAAAAGCACGATCCTGGTTTTATTAGTTTCTGAGGGTTGTCTCCACTTTAAAGATGACCATAATTATCAACAGCTGGTGATGGGCTTGTGTGTAGAGTTTGATGCCAGACATGGTTTTGTGTTCACGATGTGCTGGAGTTACCGGGCAATTCCCAGTCTCAAGCATCTCAATTGGTTCAGGGTCACACATGCAACGCTGCAAGTTGTGGGTTCAACTCCCATGTGGTGCTATGGTGAGAACAGTGCATGAGCTTGGGTTCAACGCCCATGTGGTGCTATGATGAGAACAGTGCATGAGCTTGGGTTCAACGCCCATGTGGTGCTATGATGAGAACAGTGCATGAGCTTGGGTTCAACTCCCATGTGGTGCTATGATGAGAGCAGTGCATGAGCTTGGGTTCAACTCCCATGTGGTGCTATGATGAGAGCAGTGCATGAGCTTGGGTTCAACTCCCATGTGGTGCTATGATGAGAGCAGTGCATGAGCTTATGAATGTAAGTATCACTGGAAAAGGGTGTCACTAATGAGACGTTTCTACTTTCTACTTACCAGCAACAAGGTATCTTTATGCTAATAGCTCCTGTCTGAGTGGTTTTGTCACACACACTGCAGTCAATTAAACAGGAAGTCTAATCAACCACATGTACACATTTTAACCCCTTTACCTTATGTGGCAAGTTATGTTGGTTTGGCAAGCTACCACAGTGAGAGATGTTGGTTTGTTTGGCAAGCTACCACAGTGAGAGATGTTGGTTTGTTTGGCAAGCTACCACAGTGAGAGATGTTGGTTTGTTTGGCAAGCTACCACAGTGAGAGATGTTGGTTTGTTTGGCAAGCTACCACAGTGAGAGATGTTGGTTTGTTTGGCAAGCTACCACAGTGAGAGATGTTGGTTTGTTTGGCAAGCTACCACAGTGAGAGATGTTGGTTTGTTTGGCAAGCTACCACAGTGAGAGATGTTGGTTTGTTTGGCAAGCTACCACAGTGAGAGATGTTGGTTTGGTTTGTTTGGCAAGCTTGGCAAGCTACCACAGTGAGAGATGTTGGTTTGTTTGGCAAGCTACCACAGTGAGAGATGTTGGTTTGTTTGGCAAGCTACCACAGTGAGAGATGTTGGTTTGTTTGGCAAGATGTTGGTTTGTTTGGCAAGCTACCACAGTGAGAGATGTTGGTTTGTTTGGCAAGCTACCACAGTGAGAGATGTTGGTTTGTTTGGCAAGCTACCACAGTGAGAGATGTTGGTTTGTTTGGCAAGCTACCACAGTGAGAGAAGCTACCACAGTGAGAGATGTTGGTTTGTTTGGCAAGCTACCACAGTGAGAGATGTTGGTTTGTTTGGCAAGCTACCACAGTGAGAGATGTTGGTTTGTTTGGCAAGCTACCACACTGAGAGATGTTGGTTTGTTTGGCAAGCTACCACAGTGAGAGATGTTGGTTTGTTTGGCAAGCTACCACAGTGAGAGATGTTGGTTTGTTTGGCAAGCTACCACAGTGAGAGATGTTGTTTTTTTTGGCAAGCTACCACGTCACTCATCCCAACTTTCATCCCACCTTTCATCCCGCTCTGCCTCAATGTGACCCTCCTGAATGTCATCCGATTCTTTATTCTCTGACAGGGAACATGTATGTCTGTATGTCTGTCTGCACACTTGCACAGCCATATAATTTATTATTATCACCAGAGACTTACAAGGCTGTAAATGTGGTAGCAAATTGCTAGTGCCACTGTGGATTGATCTGTGTTCACAACTGGCCCACATACACCCGGAATCACAGTTAAGGATAGTCAAGGGATTTGGAGGAAGTGAGAGAAGAAGGATGGGAGAGGGAGGATGGGAGAGACGGGAGGATGGGAGAGACGGGAGGAAATAAATATGGAAGAGAAGGAGGATGGGAGAGACGGGAGGAAATAAATATGGAAGAGAAGGAGGATGGGAGAGACGGGAGGATGGGAGAGACGGGAGGAAATAAATATGGAAGAGAAGGAGGATGGGAGAGACGGGAGGATGGGAGAGACGGGAGGAAATAAATATGGAAGAGAAGGAGGATGGGAGAGACGGGAGGAAATAAATATGGAAGAGAAGGAGGATGGGAGAGACGGGAGGAAATAAATATGGAAGAGAAGGAGGATGGGAGAGACGGGAGGATGGGAGAGACGGGAGGAAATAAATATGGAAGAGAAGGAGGATGGGAGAGACGGGAGGAAATAAATATGGAAGAGAAGGAGGATGGGAGAGACGGGAGGAAATAAATATGGGAGTGAAGGAGGATGGGAGAGACGGGAGGATGGGAGAGGGGAAGAAGGTAATTATGATAAAGTGCTCAGACAGGGCAATGGTTTACGGCGAGGACGAGATAGAAAATAGAGAGCTAGGATTGGGGGGGAAGTGTAAAGAGGGAGTGACCGAAGGATGGATGATTGGGAGGAATTAAAAGAGGATGAAAAGAAAAGACGGATGAAAGTGGAATCGAGGGACCGTATGACAATGGGGAGGGCGTGTCCCGGTGCTGGAAGAAAGAGGACACAGGTGTAGAGCTTTAACATACTGGCTGTAATTGCACAACTTCAAACTACAAAACAAGAAAACAAAACACAGGACATCCAAACAGGAACAAAGTCCCACAACCAATGGAGCTCACACAGGAACTAGTAACTCAACTAACTCAACCCAGTCTGCTTGTAAAAAGCAATTAATAGACCAAACCACACTGACCGGCAGATTTGCAGCCCCACTCAGGGCACCAGAGTGCCACGGAGATCGCAAGATGCATCTGTGTTTTCATGTCGTAGAAAATCTGTGTGTATGCTATGAGAAACAAATGTATGCTTCAGTCACCTTTAAACTGACATATCCCAGACATATTAGACAAATGGATGTAATCGTCACATTAACATTACTGACAAGCTGGGTACAAAATTGGCACTCGCCAAATGCGGGGAAATGTTGTCTTCAGTGTGTAAATTATGTCCGTACCCTGCTAAACATCCCACTTCCTCATAATGGAACCAAAACGGGTCGTCTCTGCTCCACAAATGACTGTTGAGTTCCAGGATGTGCTGCTCCACAAATGACTGTTGAGCTCCAGGATGTGCTGCTCCACAAATGACTGTTGAGTTCCAGGATGTGCTGCTCCACAAATGACTGTTGAGTTCCAGGATGTGCTGCTCCACAAATGACTGTTGAACTCCAGGATGTGCTGCTCCACAAATGACTGTTGAGCTCCAGGATGTGCTGCTCCACAAATGACTGTTGAGTTCCATAATGTGCTGCTCCACAAATGACTGTTGAGTTCCAGGATGTGCTGCTCCACAAATGACTGTTGAACTCCAGGATGTGCTGCTCCACAAATGACTGTTGAGCTCCAGGATGTGCTGCTCCACAAATGACTGTTGAGTTCCATAATGTGCTGCTCCACAAATGACTGTTGAACTCCAGGATGTGCTGCTCCACAAATGACTGTTGAACTCCAGGATGTGCTGCTCCACAAATGACTGTAGAACTCCAGGATGTGCTGCTCAACAAATGACTGTTGAACTCCAGGATGTGCTGCTCCACAAATGACTGTTGAGTCACCGGATGTGCTACATCTGCTGTCTGGATGAATATTACCAGGTTACTTCTGTGGAACTACTTCCTGTGCTCAGTAGAACTGTAGATCCACTGGCTGTCATGTTCCTCTGTCTCCCGTGTGTTCCCTGGTTTCTCCTCTCTATGTCTGTCTTGTGTCTGTCTTGTTTCCCTGTGTGTTGTGGCGATGACGTCTGAGGCATGGTTCCGGGCCAACCAGCCAACTCTCCTCACCAGCTCCCACCCATGTTGCAAGCTGCACACCTGACTCCATTCACTCATCAAAGCACTCCAGACTTCGCCAGATCGTTAGGTTATCCTGCAGTTGTATGAAGGTGTAGGCACAATTAGGAAGCTGAAACAGATAATTTTTTAGAATGCGGCCTAGAGCTAGGGTGGCCAATAGAGGGCTTAGAAATTCACTAAAGCTAACTAAACAGCGAGCCTGTAGCTAACTTCCAACTTATAATTATGCTACAGAGTACTGGTTTTAAATAAATCTGTGCCAAATGTACCTGAGAGCGCATCTGGGTATGAGACCGAGATTACCTCACCCCTGCAGCGTGTTCAATGTTTAACACAAACAGTGTCAGTGTGGTTACAATTTGCTAAAATTGATGCAGACGACGCTTGCTGCAATATTTGTGATGCACAATGCAAAGCTGGCCATGGTAGCACGTCTAACCTGAGAAAACTCCTGGTCAACCACAAAATATTTCCTAAAGCCAAAAGGATGTATCGTATTATTTATTAACATGAATGCCAAATCGAACCGCATTAGCTGCAGCAAATCATTTTTAAAGGAACTGCTGGAGTAGCCTAGTTCAGTTCAGAGATGAGATAAAATACAATACCTATTATTTATGCAGTGAAATATTTTTGCCCCAGATTTGTGCAGAAATGTATAAGTAAGTACAGAGCTGAACCATCCATTTCCCTTAAAAGCTGTCCGCTCAAGCGCTGGACAGAGAATGCTGGGCTCTACACTAACTGCTCTCCAGTCTAGCAAAAGCATACCTCTCCAAACCAGCCACCTATGTCTCTAGTAAACGTATATTTTTATCAGCATCGGACATTGTGAATGTGCAGACATGTTAGGAAAGAGCGGTTAAAGCCTTAGTTTGTTAATATGAAGAGATTTCTTTTTATTTGTATTATACATTTATTTATTTGGGATTTGTTTTAAAACATCAATTAGAATCACTAAGAATTGTGCAGCATTATGTCTAAGTGTGAAATAATAAAAGGACAGTAACTTATAATTTGACTTGAATCTAATATGTAAAAAGAAGTCGTAAGAAAATCATATTCGTGATCGCATCGTAACTTCAGTGAATGGTTACAAGCCAACTCCCAATTATAGACAACGCAGTGCAGTTGTTATGGCTTGACTTCCATCATTAACAGTGAAAAGAATAAACCACCAGATGAATAGATCACCTGACAACAGTATCACCTAACAACAGTATCACCTAACAACAGTATCACCTAATAACAGTATCACCTGACAGTATCACCTAATAACAGTATCACCTGACAACAGTATCACCTAACAGCAGTATCACTTGACAACAGTATCACCTGGTGACAGTATCATCTGGTGACAATATCATCTGGTGACAGTATCATCTGGTGACAGTTAGCCTGGTGACAGTATCATCTGGTGACAGTATCATCTGGTGACAGTATCATCTGGTGACAGTATCATCTGGTGACAGTATCATCTGGTGACAGTATCGACTGGTGTCAGTATCATCTGTTGACAGTTAGCCTGGTGACAGTATCATCTGGTGACAGTATCATCTGGTGACAGTATCATCTGGTGACAGTATCGACTGGTGTCAGTATCATCTGGTGACAGTATCATCTGGTGACAGTATCGACTGGTGTCAGTATCATCTGTTGACAGTCAGCCTGGTGACAGTATCATCTGGTGACAGTATCATCTGGTGACAGTATCATCTGGTGACAGTATCGACTGGTGTCAGTATCATCTGTTGACAGTCAGCCTGGTGACAGTATCATCTGGTGACAGTATCATCTGGTGACAGTATCATCTGGTGACAGTATCATCTGGTGACAGTATCGACTGGTGTCAGTATCATCTGGTGACAGTATCATCTGGTGACAGTATCGCCAGGTGACAGTATCATCTGGTGACAGTATCGACTGGTGTCAGTATCATCTGTTGACAGTCAGCCTGGTGACAGTATCATCTGGTGACAGTATCATCTGGTGACAGTATCATCTGGTGACAGTATCGACTGGTGTCAGTATCATCTGTTGACAGTCAGCCTGGTGACAGTATCATCTGGTGACAGTATCATCTGGTGACAGTATCATCTGGTGACAGTATCATCTGGTGACAGTATCGACTGGTGTCAGTATCATCTGGTGACAGTATCATCTGGTGACAGTATCGCCAGGTGACAGTATCATCTGGTGAAAGTATCATCTGGTGACAGTATCGCCAGGTGGCAGTATCACTCGATGATAGAATCACCTAAAGACAGTATCACCAGATGACAGTATTACCTGTCTAACATGTGGCGAATATGCCAGTAAAACAAGGCAACAATATTACTACGCCTCAGTCCAAGTGAAGTGAGCTCACACACACACACACACACACACACGCACACGCACACACACACACACACACGCACACACACACACACACCCATTCCCTAACCCGCTATAGTGTAACAGCTGCATATCGTGCATGCCCTATAGGACTGATAAAGAAACCTGTCAATGGTGTGAATCAATATGGGAAGGCTACCGCAGTAGTAAAGGAGGAACGGAGGAAACGTATATCACGGCCAGAATAAGTGGCAGCATAGAGAAAACACCAACATATGTCACTAGTGTCTGGCCTTCAGAAGCTGCCCGGGACGGCGTCACTGTGTCTTTGCACAGATTCCACAAGTGCGGAATGTGACACCAATCTTCAATGAGATGTTATATAGTTTGACGTGTCGTTGACGCGGTGGAAAACGCTGTCCAGAACCACCCGATCTGGTGACATAGACATGATTACTGTTTAACGTGGTTTTAACTGTAGACATGATTACTGTTTAACATGGTTTTTAACTATGGACCTGATTACTGTTTAACATGGTTTTTAACTATGGACCTGATTACTGTTTAACATGGTTTTTAACTATGGACCTGATTACTGTTTAACATGGTTTTTAACTATAGACATGATTACTGTTTAACATGGTTTTAACTATAGACATGATTACTGTTTAACATGGTTTTAACTATAGACATGATTACTGTTTAACATGGTTTTAACTATAGACATGATTACTGTTTAACATGGTTTTAACTATAGACATGATTACTGTTTAACATGGTTTTAACTATAGACATGATTACTGTTTAACATGGTTTTAACTATAGACATGATTACTGTTTAACATGGTTTTAACTATAGACATGATTACTGTTTAACATGGTTTTTAACTATAGACATGATTACTGTTTAACATGGTTTTTAACTATAGACATGATTACTGTTTAACATGGTTTTAACTATAGACATGATTACTGTTTAACATGGTTTTTAACTATAGACATGATTACTGTTTAACATGGTTTTAACTATAGACATGATTACTGTTTAACAGGGTTTTAACTATAGACATGATTACTGTTTAACATGGTCTATACTAAAGTCTAAGCTGAGTTGGCTTGGTTTCTTGCAACCAATAAAAGATGTATTCAATGTTAACACCATAAACACCACACCATCTGCCTCTCAGAGAAGTTTCAGGCAAGCGTTCAAATGACTTCAACTAGTATTTGATCTGGTCTGCTGGCAAACTGCAGACACACAACAGGAGTAAATATTGTTGAATTCACAGCATATTGAGTGGTAGAGCAACAGCACAAGATGATGGATGTAAAATCACATTATGTAGACACGAACAGCACAGAATGATGTATGTAAAATCACATTATGTAAAGAAAACAGCACAGAATGATGGATGTAAAATCACATCATGTAGAGAAGAACAGCACAGAATGATGGATGTAAAATCACATTATGTAGAGAAGAACAGCACAGAATGATGGATGTAAAATCACATTATGTAGAGAAGAACAGCACAGAATGATGGATGTAAAATCACATTATGTAGAGAAGAACAGCACAGAATGATGGATGTAAAATCACATTATGTAGAGAAGAACAGCACAGAATGATGGATGTAAAATCATATCCTGTAAAGAAGAACAGCACAGAATGATGGATGTAAAATCACATTATGTAGAGAAGAACAGCACAGCATGATGGATGTAAAATCACATCATGTAGAGAAGAACAGCACAGCATGATGGATGTAAAATCACATCATGTAGAGAAGAACAGCACAGAATGATGGATGTAAAATCACATCATGTAGAGAAGAACAGCACAGAATGATGGATGTAAAATCATATCCTGTAAAGAAGAACAGCACAGAATGATGGATATAAAATCACATTATGTAGAGAAGAACAGCACAGAATGATGGATGTAAAATCACATTATGTTGAGAAGAACAGCACAGAATGATGGATGTAAAATCACATCATGTAGAGAAAAACAGCACAGAATGATGGATGTAAAATCACATTATGTAGAGAAGAACAGCACAAGATGATTCATGTGAAATGAGTCGCTGAGCTTAAATGGGATATTCGATTGGAGGCTCTGTGTTGCGACGGAACAACTGAAAGAACAGATACAAAAAAATGACAGAAGAAGAAGACTCTCAATCAATGCCTCCATTTTGTTTTATGGAAAAACATTTTGTCTTACATGTTCGTCATTTAGCAGTTGCTCTCATCAAGAGCGATGTCCATTAGCAATTGCATACATGTTAGAAACCGCAGTTCTTTACAACGGTTACATGGGTAAAGACGTCAGTATGTTTGTATGAGGTCCAGACTGGGTGTCTCCTCAACACCACTACTCCTACCATAAGTGGTGTGGTGGGATTACTCCAGATACAGTCAGGACACTGTTATAACGTCTTGTCAAGGTTCTTAACCACAGCCCTGGTACATTGGGATCTCATTAAACCAGAGGAAAAAGGGTCTCCGACTGACCCCTCAAAGAGCACTTTCAGCAGCGTCTGATCAACCATGCAGACAGAGACAGCCGAGATCCTGACGAGTCTGCTCCCCACAAACATAAAAGCATTGTGTTGGTGTAGACGTCGGCTCCAGGGGAATCTGTGATGCTAATTGAACAAGTGCACACTTTACAGGAAAGGGGAGAAAATCCATGAGGGTAATTGAACAAGTGCACACTTAAGAAGAGAGGAGAAAAAATCTATGAAGTTAAATGAACAGGGGCACACATTGGGAAAATTGATATATTATTGGAACATAGCATCTCGTGTGAGAATATCCGTCGGGGGAGACCAAAGGCTACACTTAAAGCGGTAAAAAGGGAACTATTTTATTTATTTTTCATTAAACAAATTTGTCCAAGTTCTTATTTCCAGAGTGACCGAACCAAATAGCAGCACACAATTTGACAACACATTCGAACACATTTCAAGACATTACTAAACACATTGAGAAATGAATGCATGTCAGAGATGTGATGCAACTTCCTGTCCACACATTAACAGTCCAGCTCTACTTATCATTGTCCATTTGTAATTCCACCGTTCAAGTCATTCAGACACAGGCCTCTGCAATTTCACATCATTTTGTCTGCTGATCACCGTACTGTAGTCATGGACACAGCAGTCATCTCAGCTATACATGTTTAAATATGTACATGGATTCAAATGTTCTAGACCAGTTTCAGAGTCAATAACTTTTAGATCCTTATGTACATTAGCAAAGGGTAAACAAAATATATATTCATCAAACTTACTTCAATATCAACTAACGCAAAATTATTTGATTTTCTTTTGGGGGGGGGACACGAATAGCGTTTCTTTGATGGAAGGGACAGCAAAAACCTGGGCCATAGTTTTACAGATGAAGGGCTTCTTTATCCCGTAAAAGTGACCAGGCCCACATGTTAAGCAAGGATGGCTTAGTTGAATTAAACCCAATTTCCTGTATACAAGGAATAGGCTGCCCTTTAGAAGCGTGTAAAATATCTGACCTTATGTGGCGGACACCTGGTGTTGTTGGCAAAGGAGTGCCCTACACAATGACAAATAACGACACACTCAACATCAAACTTGATGATTTAGAACATAAACTAATTAAATGTTTGAAGTAAATCAATTGAAAAGTTGATTAGTAAATTGGTTTTACTGTAAATTCATCATTATGCTAGAAATGTTTTTTTTGTCTAGTCAAGACAACCAGAGCACACGTCGTTGTGGGGGTTCTCCCCTCTAGTTGTTCTCACTAGTTGTTCTCACTGTTCCTATGTAAGGTCAATCCATCCTGTCACATATATATGGTAGGTTGTGGTTGCCACGTTCGTAGCATTCGACACACTCAGCATCGTATTACTCATCTCACAGAAGAATCCGCAAAGAAGAGCCTTTTTGGGAAACAGATTGGTGTTTACAGAAATGACAGTGCTTAAGCCGGGATCTTAAATGCATCAGTTAAAAGGGCAAATGCAATATCTGTAAGCCTCCCACTCTGATTACCACACTGAGAAGGGGAAGAAACAAAAATGAAACTCACTTTCAAACAGAAAACTTTCAGGGCTTCTGACGCAGTAATTGAGAGCAATAAACCGATTTACAGAGAGAAAATAGACGGAGAGGCTTTGCGTAGGAGAGAGCTTGACCATGACAAGATCAACATGGACAAGACAGAGCAGCTCTTCCTCTTGGGGAGGCCTGCCAACTTTAAGACCAGTACAGCGCAGTGAAAAGTCCCCTCCCTTGGCAAGTGAAAACGACCTTGGAATGACTCAAGACAACACCATGTTTCTCACTGAAAACATCAATATAGCTCCAACCGCATCTCTTTCTCTCTATTGGCTGGTCTTCTTGTTTGTGGCATCAAACTCCAGCAACTTATCCCGAACATGACAGACAGACTGCTGTCAAACATTCCACAATTCGACCATGTCACTCTTTTTTACACTTCTAGCTGATGCTCGTGTCCACCACAAGACCATGATGTTGTTGTCCAGAGCCGATAAGGGACCGTCCCGTTCCAACATTCACGGTCTCCCGAAACCCTACATCCTGACGCCAGCTAGTTCAGCCACTCCTGGTCTCCTGAAACCCTACATCCTGACGCCAGCTAGTTCAGCCACTCCTGGTCTCCTGAAACCCTACATCCTGACGCCAGCTAGTTCAGCCACTCCTGGTCTCCTGAAACCCTACATCCTGACGCCAGCTAGTTCAGCCACACCTGGTCTCATGAAACCCTACATCCTGACGCCAGCTAGTTCAGCCACTCCTGGTCTCCTGAAACCCTACATCCTGACGCCAGCTAGTTCAGCCACACCTGGTCTCCTGAAACCCTACATCCTGACGCCAGCTAGTTCAGCCACTCCTGGTCTCCTGAAACCCTACATCCTGACGCCAGCTAGTTCAGCCACTCCTGGTCTCCTGAAACGCTACATCCTGACGCCAGCTAGTTCAGCCACCCATGGTCTCCTGATCATCCCACACAAACTGAACAGTTGCATACTCCGATTATGGAACACAGGTTTCTTAAACAGCAGCATTAATTTGCAGGATTATGTTAATTTAGACAAATGGGTGATTCTCACGAAATCCAGATTTAGAAGGTGTCCAGCATCAGAATTTTTAAAATGCCCTTGAAGCCAATTTTCTTTTTGCACATATAAGATTAAGGTCGGAACTTACTAAGACCATTATTTTTAGGAGATTAAAAAATATTTCCTATATAATTATTTAAATTTTTCAGATGAAGTCCATAAAAAATTATCATTACCGCAACATGACATTACATTAAATATATGGTTAGAAACTTATATTTTTGGCTAATGTTAAAGTAGACTTTTATTTCTCATGCTCAAAGCTATGTAAAACTCTGGAGAGATTACTTTTCATATTTATTATGTTTTGTAATTTCCTTATTTTCTCTCATTACCGAAACATACGTGATGATTTACAATTTCTTTTATTTAATTGTTTTACTAATAGATAACATACACTTTTGTTATGTAGCAGACCTTAAATAAGTTGTGTTGTATAAAACATATATACATTTTAAAACAAAATATGATTATCTTATTATCACTTAATTGGTAAAAAAGATACATGTTGCGGTAATGAAAATGCCATTTCGGTAGTGAGGATCATTGTTTCGGAAATGAGATTTAGCTCACACATTCACTGTTGACAAAGGGGTTTTATGCCTACATATTTAAAACGCATACAATTTTTTAAAGAACATTTATTTCCCTCGTCATTATTCACAGCCCAATATAAACAAACCAAGCCACCCCCCCATGCTATCTGCTATCCCAACTTGGCTGAAGCGTTGTCAATGATTGTGTGTGTGTGTGTGTCTGTGTGTGTCTGTGTGTGCAAGTGATGGTCAAAACAATGAATCCAAGTTATATTTCTCCCTATTATCACCCTGACCCCTGACCTCTCTCTATTTTCCTATTATCACCCTGCCCTTGACCTCTCTCTCTCCTTTCCCTATTATCACTCTGTCCCCTGACCTCTCTCTCCTTTCCCTATTATCACCCTGTCCCCTGACCTCTCTCTCCTTTCTTTCCCTATTATCACCCTGACCCCTGACCTCTCTCTCCTTTCCCTATTATCACCCTGACCTCTCTCTCCTTTCCCGATTATCACCCTGACCCCTGACCTCTCTCTCCTTTCCCTATTATCACCCTGTCCCCTGACCTCTCTCTCCTTTCTTTCCCTATTATCACCCTGACCCCTGACCTCTCTCTTTCTTTCCCTATTATCACCCTGACCCCTGACCTCTATCTCTCTCTTTTCCTATTATCACCCTGCCCCTGACCTCTCTCTCTCTCTCTTTCCCTATTATCACCCTGACCCCTGACCTCTCTCTCTCTCCTTTCCCCATTATCACCCCGTCCCCTGACCTCTCTCTCCTTTCCCTATTATCACCCTGACCCCTGACCTCTCTCTCTCTCCTTTCCCCATTATCACCCTGTCCCCTGACCTCTCTCTCCTTTCCCTATTATCACCCTGTCCCCTGACCTCTCTCTCTCTCCTTTCCCTATTATCACCCTGTCCCCTGACCTCTCTCTCCTTTCCCTATTATCACCCTGTCCCCTGACCTCTCTTTCTCTCTCTCTTTCCCTATTATCACCCTGACCCCTGACCTCTCTCTCCTTTCCCTATTATCACCCTGTCCCCTGACCTCTCTCTCTCTCCTTTCCCTATTATCACCCTGCCCCTGACCTCTCTCCATTCTTCTGTAATCCTCAAGTAACACTGGATTACTGTGTATTTTCTCCCTATGCTTTGCCAGACTGTTTTTTTCGCTGATGCCCTTTTCTTTTCAACTGTCTGTAACAAAATACACAATTGCCATCTTGAATGTAAAATTTTGTAAAAAAGAAAAGAAATACATTGTTTCACAGTAAAACTATGAAATAGTAAATAATATTGCATTAATAATAGGTGGCCTATACTGCATTCATACTGCTTTTTGTGGAAGCATTTAAAAATAATAATAATAATTAGTGACCCCTGCTGGGGGGGTTGTAATAGCTATTTTGTTTACGCAATCTGTTCAAGAAGCGTTTAAGGCAAATATCAAGTTATATTAAAATGAGCAACAGTTATAGTGCACGTGCCTCCTTCATAAGTCTGTTTCTCACTACCGAAACATTGAGTATCTCCACCGCAACAGGCCTTCAATTGTTGCGGTGAATGATAGGGGTGTTGCGGAGGATGAGCGACCTTAAACATTCTTGCTAACTGTGGAAGCTAAATGAGAGTTAGCTAAACATTCCCTATCTTTTTATATTTAGACCATAATGGGGTATATAGTAATCAAAAAAATTTAACTGCAACATTTTTTATAACTTCA
Source organism: Dallia pectoralis (assembly GCA_029465975.1). Taxonomy (NCBI): domain Eukaryota; kingdom Metazoa; phylum Chordata; class Actinopteri; order Esociformes; family Umbridae; genus Dallia; species Dallia pectoralis. The sequence goes on along the minus strand of CM055738.1, from coordinate 9,695,226 downwards.
GAAACACATGTTTCAGTAATGAGAACTAAAAAGTCGTGTAGGTACTATGACACGCCAAATTTTTACTTTTATCTGGAGAGAAAAAATTATAACTGGTTACTTGATAGCCATCTTGAGTGTCACAGTCATTTATGTCCCTTACAACAAATTCCTTAAAAAATGATAGTTCCTTGAGCACTTAAACAATGATTGAAAATTGTTGCGGAGGATGAGAAAATTGGTCTTGGACACATTTTTATTCCTTATTATTGTCACTACATTTACCAATGACCACCAAATACCACATGTTTCTTTACTGTAAATGTTTATATTATAACATGCACTGAAGCTTTTTATTTTTTATATTTTTAAAATATGAATAATTCCATCTCAAAGGACCAAAATCCAGTCATGGACACGTTGCGGTAATGAGAAATTTCCCTTTAAATGTTGAAAAAAAAAAAAAAATCGTATTCATGATTTCATTTGAAATCATGTGCAAAATCGTACATGAAGAGATGTTTATAACGGTATCCTTCTTATTTTGATAGCATTTACTTTTATCATCAAAATGTTTTATGACACCTCATAAGTCTAATTTCGCGAGAATCACCCAAATGTGTATTGTTACAAGAACGTGCACTAAATGTGTATTGTTACAAGAACGTGCACTAAATGTGTATTGTTACAAGAACGTGCACTAAATGTGTAACAGAAATGAGGTAGCTACTCATGTATGTCTCTTACAGAGTGACAGGGTTATCATGCCTTCTGCATGTGTGGCTCGGTTAGGCTTTCAAATACCTTCGGTCTCTATGCTCCACCAGGCCATAAATGTAGAGAAGAAAACAAAAGAGGTAACTCAGGCCATCGTCATGTCAGACTAAGAAGCTTGAACAGCCAAGCTTACAGGAATAGTCTGGTTTCAGGATGTGACGAAAGGAATGCGTCATGGATAAAACATGGACGAGCTGCGTGTATATAACCTGTAGGAGAGTTCTGGAGTAAAGCTGACTGCATTATTTAAACACCACTCTCGCGCTGTCCGTCTGGCGAGCAGAGATCTCCATCCACCACGTAGGAAGCTGACGTTCCAGTGCAGCTAGGATACATCCTAAAGCTCAGTCTATTTCCTACACTGCACTACTGAACCTGTCTCTCTCTCATTAGCTCGGTGACAATTATAACGGCAGCAGTGTAGAACTGAGCTATATTTAGGTCAGCGGTTCCCAACCAGGGGTACCCTGACCCCTGAGGGTGTTTAGCCTCACCCCAGGAAGTACTTAAAATTCTATAAAATTAACATGAGTGGGTTACTTCAGGGTTACTCAGAGCAGAGTAAAATTTTGTTGGTGGTACAGTAACTGAAAAAGGTATGTAGCCACTGGCCTAGGCAATACAGTGCAGATTGGATTGCAATAGAGCGGTATCAAAACGTCAGCTTCCGTGGATTAAATATAATTAAACTATCTGGGCCTGGGAACAAGTTAAGCCTCCTTTCCTGGCAGCTCAGAGTCGGACAAAGGAGCAAGGTTGTGCCTTGACTGCTAACGAGTTTAAAACCCCCGGATAACTGTCCAATGGGGGGGGGATGTAAGGCTCGTGTTATCCATACAGGGTATGAATGGTTTGCCCCGGTCCAAGACATAATCGAACGGTGTTGTGAAAATTAAATGGATTTCATGTCAAATTGAAACTGCCTCTCTCTCTCTTTTCGATACAGTCTTGTGTTTGGTTTGTGAGGAAGTTATAAAAAGACAGCAGCGTGGGTGGCTAGCATGCTCCAGTCTATACCAAGGCTGAGAGACACGTTGTTGTGGTAATTAACCGCTTTATAACACTCTGTGGTACATCATAAATGGCACACTCTTCCCTGTATTGAGTCGGTACTGTAGATATGCAATTGAGGGCACTGAATAGGGAATGGGTTGCTCCTATTGGTTATTTGTTATGTCTGTAGTCTGGCCTCTGTGTTAAACAACCAATCTGTCTCCTCACAAAGCTGTAGGGTCAGAGGAATACAGAACAGCCTCAGACCACTATCTGTGTCTGCATAGCAACCTACCTGAAACGCTGTTTAAACACAGACCTGACTGGACTGGCACCAGAAATACAGGAAACAGGTTGTCATGATGTCTAAACAGAGACCTGACTGGACTGGCACCAGAAATACAGGAAACAGGTTGTCATGATGTCTAAACACAGACCTGACTTGACTGGCACCAGAAATACAGGAAACAGGTTGTCATGATGTCTAAACAGAGACCTGACTGGACTGGCACCAGAAATACAGGAAACAGGTTGTCATGATGTCTAAACAGAGACCTGACTGGACTGGCACCAGAAATACAGGAAACAGGTTGTCATGATGTCTAAACACAGACCTGACTGGACTGGCACCAGAAATACAGGAAACAGGTTGTCATGATGTCTAAACACAGACCTGACTGGACTGGCACCAGAAAAACAAGATTCATGTTGTAATGATGTCACCAAGGCCTAACTGATTTTGAGGACCACTGGATCTGAGGAATGGAACAAAAGCAGGCCATATGTAATATCACATATTCCACACCAGGTCCAGGGCGCTAATTCTGTCATTTAGAATAATAAATGGGTGCACAGTCAGACGCAAGCTAAGATCAGAGCCATGATCTTCTACAACACAGATGTGGGCCTACTTAATGACAGTCCAAATGCATTTGACTCAAAACTGCAGCACCAAACATCATTATGGGAAATACATCTCTCCCAGGAATACCTCCATCTCTCTGTCCATCTGGAGCTAGATCCCACTCAGCTAACAGTGTATGCTGGTTGAAGGGAGTCACCCCTTTTGATGCGGTTCCCTCTGACTCGGTGTCAGCCTGAACCCCAAACGCTACTATATCCCCTACGCCTCCTTACGATTTACTGCGCACTACCTGAAGCACTTCGACAGAAGTAGGGAATTAATACGTAGGACCAACCAAAGCAGGTGACAAGAGTGGCGGCGCCGAAAGACGGACGGTGAACGTGAAGCGGGATAACTCCAAACAGCAGGCATTACATCTCCGCAGCTCAGGCCTGCTGGTGATCCGTCCAATGTGATTGCTAAGGAAGACGAGAGCTCGCTGCTACCAGCTGCGGTCTGTCAAACCGCTCCCGACCCAGGCATACACTATGTGCACTGAAGAAGAAACTCGCTATCTAAAAGGATATTCAATTGTTAAATATCTCTTGTACTCCAACAAAAGCAATAGAAGTTGTAATAAGTGCATACGGGGGTAAAGGATCTCCCTCTGGTCTCCGTGTGGGTGGAGACGGTCTGCTAGGCCAGATGTATTCATTAATCCATCACAGTATCAATGGACTCTCTCTTTATGTCTCATTGTTTGTCTCTCTTTGTTTCTCTCTCTGTGTCGCTCTGTCTCTCTCTCTCTATGTTCGTCTCTATGTCCCTATGTCTCCCTCTATGTTCGTCTCTATGTCCCTCTGTCTCTCTCTATGTTCGTCTCTATGTCCCTCTGTCTCTCTCTATGTTCGTCTCTATGTCCCTCTGTCTCTCTCTATGTTCGTCTCTATGTCCCTCTGTCTCTCTCTATGTTCGTCTCTATGTCCCTATGTCTCTCTCTATGTTCGTCTCTATGTCCCTATGTCTCTCTCTATGTTCGTCTCTATGTCCCTCTGTCTCTCTCTATGTTTGTCTCTATGTCCCTATGTCTCTCTCTATGTTCGTCTCTATGTCCCTATGTCTCTCTCTATGTTCGTCTCTATGTCCCTATGTCTCTCTCTATGTTCGTCTCTATGTCCCTCTGTCTCTCTCTATGTTCGTCTCTATGTCCCTCTGTCTCTCTCTATGTTCGTCTCTATGTCCCTCTGTCTCTCTCTATGTTCATCTCTATGTCCCTCTGTCTCTCTCTATGTTCATCTCTATGTCCCTCTGTCTCTCTCTATGTTCGTCTCTATGTCCCTCTGTCTCTCTCTATGTTCGTCTCTATGTCCCTCTGTCTCTCTCTATGTTCATCTCTATGTCCCTCTGTCTCTCTCTATGTTCGTCTCTATGTCCCTCTGTCTCTCTCTATGTTCGTCTCTATGTCCCTCTGTCTCTCTCTATGTTCATCTCTCTGTTCCCTTGGGCACCATTCTTGTGACCTCAACACAAAGCAGTCTGCTTGAAGTAGAGCGAGTGAAAACACACACACACACACAATTTTGTATTACAACATATTCAGGGGGATAATGACCAGGGGGGGTAATGACCAGGGGATAATGACCAGGGGATAATGACCAGGGGATAATGACCAGGGGATAATGACCAGGGGATAATGACCAGGGGTAATGACCAGGGGATAATGACCAGGGGATAATGACCAGGGAGATAATGACCAGGGGATAATGACCAGGGGATAATGACCAGGGGATAATGACCAGGGGGATAATGACCAGGGGGATAATGACCAGGGGATAATGACCAGGGGATAATGACCAGGGGATAATGACCAGAGGGATAATTAATAATAATTGCAAAAACGTGAATATGTCTGTGGCTTGGTGTCTGTGTGAGACAGTGAGAGGGAGTTCTTGTGTCGGTGTGTGTGAAAGAGAGTTAAAAAGTGTGAGTTGGAGTTGTGGCAGTTCACGTTTACTCACATCCTGTCAATTACCCACATCCGCCTTTCTCTTGCTCTCTATCTCAATTTATTTGAATGGTTTTATTGGTATAACAACGCTTGCAAGAATAAATAAAAATTCCAAAGTATGATACACCTGAGTGTACATGCATAACATACACACATTGATTACACACGCACACACACGCATACACACACACATATATTCAGTATACACACACGTGCGCGCACACACACGCACACACACACACATTGTGGAGCTTGTGTCACTATGTAACCTGGTGCATTGTGGAGATCATTACAATAACGTGTTATAAGTCTCTCATTCTGAGTAGTTAAGACCATAAATGTATACACAGTATTTATTAAAACCAAAATGCACAGTTGATATATACAGCTGATACTTTAAATTGCCTTACATTTGTATTAAAATGGATTAGTTAATCTGCCATGACAGACAGTGGATGAAAACTCAGGGATCCATGGGTTCATCCTTAATGGCACTATTTCACTGATACTACTACTACTGTTAATAATACATGCTACTGCATTTACTACTACTGTTAATAATGCATGCAACTGCATCTACTGCTACTGTTAATAATACATGCTACTGATACTACTACTGTTAATAAAGAATGCTACTGCTATTACTACTACTGTTAATAAAGCATGCTACTGCTATTACTACTACTGTTAATAATACATGCTACTGCATCTACTACTACTGTTAATAATGCATGCTACTGATACTACTACTGTTAATAATACATGCTACTGATACTACTACTACTGTTAATAATGCATGCTACTGCATCTACTACTACTGTTAATAATACATGCTACTGCATCTACTACTACTGTTAATAATGCATGCTACTGATACTACTACTGTTAATAAAGCATGCTACTGCTATTACTACTACTGTTAATAATGCATGCTACTGCATCTACTACTACTGTTAATAATACATGCTACTGCATCTACTACTACTACTGTTAATAATGCATGCTACTGATACTACTACTGTTAATAAAGCATGCTACTGCTATTACTACTACTGTTAATAATGCATGCTACTGCATCTACTACTACTGTTAATAATGCATGCTACTGATACTACTACTGTTAATAATGCATGCTACTGATACTACTACTACTGTTAATAATGCATGCTACTGCATCTACTACTGTTAATAATGCATGCTACTGCATCTACTACTACTGTTAATAATGCATGCTACTGATACTACTACTGTTAATAATGCATGCTACTGATACTACTACTACTGTTAATAATGCATGCTACTGCATCTACTACTACTGTTAATAATACATGCTACTACTATTACTACTACTGTTAATAATGCATGCTACTGCATCTACTACTACTGTTAATAATACATGCTACTGCATCTACTACTACTGTTAATAATACATGCTACTGCATTTACTACTACTGTTAATAATGCATGCAACTGCATCTACTACTACTGTTAATAATACATGCTACTGCTATTACTACTACTGTTAATAATGCATGCTACTGCATCTACTACTACTGTTAATAATGCATGCTACTGCATTTACTACTACTGTCAATAATGCATGCTACTGCATCTACTACTACTGTTAATAATGCATGCTACTGCATTTACTACTACTGTTAATAATACATGCTACTGCATTTACTACTACTGTTAATAATGCATGCAACTGCATCTACTACTGCTGTTAATAATACATGCTACTGCTATTACTACTACTGTTAATAATGCATGCTACTGCATCTACTACTACTGTTAATAATGCATGCTACTGCATTTACTACTACTGTTAATAATGCATGCAACTGCATCTACTACTACGGTTAATAATGCATGCTACCGCATCTACTACTACTGTTAATAATACATGCTACTGATACTACTACTACTGTTAATAATGCATGCTACTGATACGACTGTAGATATTTCATGCTACAGAAACTACTACTACAAATGTTGAATCAGAATCAGGTTTATTCGCCAAGGCTGTTTACACACACAAGAAATGTGTTCTGACCTCTAGCTGCAGCTTTTAGAACACACATTTTAAAACGAACAGTGTAAACTGAGTGGAACACATAACACGAACAGTCCGAACAGTCTGACAAAAGAGACCATGCCTAGTTGGAATATGTAATGGGTAAATAATGTGTTATATGTATCTGAATGAATGGTGCAGCAATAATAATGCACACTACTACTGTTACTTCTAATAGGGATACACATTTTTGATTCTGCAATTACTGCTGCTACTAAGTTCAAACACAGAGACAAAAGAAAAGTGCATAGGTGTCTCACGCATCCACAGAACAGGCCAGAGACACTCACAGCCAAGTCTCCATCCACACTGAGCCTGGGTAAACTTTACTTGCAATGCTAGATGGATTGGCCCAATGGCAACTCAATAGCAAATAAACCTAAAAAAATTGGAGAACTGTCTTCACTTACTTGCTTACTGATATTCAAAAAGCAAAGCATAGCTGCACAAAGGGATACGTTCTTAAGGAAATATAGAAATCAGAACATGGACAATGATGACATGCATTGTAAAGCATCAAAATGCTCTAAGTAAGTAACGTTTAAGTGGTGATGAAAGTAAGAGTCGAGTAGTCGAATCTATGGGCAGGTGACGTCCCTGCCCGTTTTATAAAACTAGTACCGTGTGAATTATTAATCGGCTCCGTTTAAAAAACGACAGAACTCCAGTTCTTTAATAATGTAGAGATATTCTGAAGTCCATTATAAAACCATTTTCTACTATTTTTAAAAAGTCTGTATTTCAAAGCGTTATTAAATACTTTGTAGGGAATGCTGCCCTGGCTACTTAGTATTAAATCAGGTCTTAAATACCGAGACTAAACATTTTGAAATCACCCTTAGCTTTGGTGCATTATGGGGGTTGTCAACAGCTGCCCTGCACATCGGTCACCTGCATTCACAAATGTCCTGTCTCTCTCTTTAAATACACTCTATGGGTCCTCTAGTAACACTAAGCTTGTAACAAACATTGCTAAAAAAGCATACAAACAAACAAACAAAGGCTTAATAGACGATCTAAGTCAGAAACCCCTTTTTCCAGTTAGCCGTAGAAATCCACACAGAAGGTTAATCAGTGTAAAATACTACAAACAATCCACACACAACCACCCTGGATGACACTGAATCTACACGTCAGTGTCCATGGTAACCTGCCTACTGTAACTATGACAGCATCATTTTGTAATCATCCCTGTACTGAATCTTGGGAACATATACCACTGTGTGGTATATTTAAGCTTTGGCATTTTGTTTTTTGGTAGGTGGAAAACACATATATGTTTATTTCATTTATCAGGTGTCACACATTTGTACATTTCCAACTACTTCATGTCAATTGGCCAGTTTTCTACCAACAGTATATTACATGTATTTGAAAGGTTTCATGTATACTTTTCTCAATACGGGTGTGGCGCACATCCTGATAAACGCAGTACCAGTGTGCTATTGCACCTCTGATAGGTCAGAAGTGTTTACTGTGTAGGGAATAGTGTGCTATTGCACCTCTGATAGGTTATACGTGTTTCACTGTGTAGGGAATAGTGGTTATACTGTGTTAGTGTGCTACACCTCTGATAGGTCAGAAGTGTTTACTGTAGGTTATACGTGTTTCACTGTGTAGGGAATAGTGTGCTATTAAACCTCTGATAGGGCAGAAGTGTTTACTGGGTAGGGAATAGTGTGCTATTGAACCTCTGATAGGTCAGAAGTGATTACTGGGTAGGGAATAGTGTGCTATTGAACCTCTGATAGGTCAGAAGTGTTTCACTGTGTAGGGAATAGTGTGCTATTGAACCTCTGATAGGTCAGAAGTGTTTCACTGTGTAGGGAATAGTGTGCTATTGAACCTCTGATAGGTCAGAAGTGTTTCACTGTGTAGGGAATAGTGTGCTATTGGACCTCTGACAGGTCAGAAGTGTTTCACTGTGTAGGGAATAGTGTGCTATTGAACCTCTGCTCTGATAGGTCAGAAGTTTTCACTGTGTACGGAATAGTCAGCTATTGGCAGATAGACAGACAGGCAGACAAATACATAGACAGGCAGACAGACAGACAGACAGACCGACAGATAGGTAGCTACTAGATGACCTGGAAAAATGCAGTAGTCATCCAGCCTTCAGGAGTCAACCATACTGGGGTGATGCAGCAGCTGCTGCTGGAAAGAACATGGAACTGAGTGTTAAATACTGCGACTGGTGATGGAATAAACATGGAACTGAGTGTTAAATACTGAGACTGGTGATGGAATAAACATGGAACTGAGTGTTAAATACTGAGACTGGTGATGGAATAAACATGGAACTGAGTGTTAAATACTGAGACTGGTGATGGAATAAACATGGAACTGAGTTTTAAATACTGAGACTGGTGATGGAATAAACATGGAACTGAGTGTTAAATACTGAGACTGGTGATGGAATAAACATGGAACTGAGTGTTAAATACTGAGACTGGTGATGGAATAAACATGGAACTGAGTGTTAAATACTGAGACTGGTGATGGAATAAACATGGAACTGAGTGTTAAATACTGAGACTGGTGATGGAATAAACATGGAACTGAGTGTTAAATACTGAGACTGGTGATGGAATAAACATGGAACTGAGTGTTAAATACTGAGACTGGTTATGGAATAAACATGGAACTGAGTGTTAAATACTGAGACTGGTGATGGAATAAACATGGAACTGAGTGTTAAATACTGAGACTGGTGATGGAATAAACATGGAACTGAGTTTTAAATACTGAGTGAGACCGGTGATGGGATAAACATGGAACTGAGTGTTATATACTGAGACTGATGATGGGATAAACATGGACCTGAGTGTTAAATACTGAGACTGATGATGGGATAAACATGGAACTGAGTGTTAAATACTGAGACTGGTTATGGAATAAACATGGACCTGAGTGTTAAATACTGAGACTGGTGATGGAATAAACATGGAACTGAGTGTTAAATACTGAGACTGGTTATGGAATAAACATGGAACTGAGTGTTAAATACTGAGACTGGTGATGGAATAAACATGGAACTGAGTGTTAAATACTGAGACTGGTGATGGAATAAACATGGACCTGAGTGTTAAATACTGAGACTGGTGATGGAATAAACATGGAACTGAGTGTTAAGTACTGAAACTGGTGATGGGATAAACATGGAACTGAGTGTTAAGTACTGAGACTGGTGATGGAATAAACATGGAACTAAGTGTTAAATACTGAGACTGGTGATGGAATAAACATGGAACTGAGTGTTAAATACTGAGACTGGTGGTGGAATAAACATGGACCTGAGTGTTAAATACTGAGACTGGTGATGGAATAAACATGGACCTGAGTGTTAAATACTGAGACTGATGATGGAATAAAAATGGACCTGAGTGTTAAATACTGAGACTGGTGATAGAATAAACATGGAACTAAGTGTTAAATAATGAGACTGGTGGTGGAATAAACATGGACCTGAATGTTAAATACTGAGACTGGTGGTGGAATAAACATGGACCTGAGTGTTAAATACTGAGACTGGTGATGGGATAAACATGGACCTGAGTGTTAAATACTGAGACTGGTGATGGGATAAACATGGAACTGAGTGTTAAATACTGAGACTGGTGGTGGAATAAACATGGACCTGAATGTTAAATACTGAGACTGGTGGTGGAATAAACATGGACCTGAGTGTTAAATACTGAGACTGGTGATGGGATAAACATGGACCTGAGTGTTAAATAATGAGACTGGTGGTGGAATAAACATGGACCTGAGTGTTAAATACTGAGACTGGTGGTGGAATAAACATGGACCTGAGTGTTAAATACTGAGACTGGTGATGGGATAAACATGGACCTGAATGTTAAATACTGAGACTGGTGGTGGAATAAACATGGACCTGAGTGTTAAATAATGAGACTGGTGGTGGAATAAACATGGACCTGAGTGTTAAATACTGAGACTGGTGGTGGAATAAACATGGACCTGAGTGTTAAATACTGAGACTGGTGATGGGATAAACATGGACCTGAGTGTTAAGTACTGAGACTGGTGGTGGAATAAACATGGACCTGAGTGTTAAATACTGAGACTGGTGGTGGAATAAACATGGACCTGAGTGTTAAATAATGAGACTGGTGATGGAATAAACATGGAACTGAGTGTTAAATACTGAGACTGGTGGTGGAATAAACATGGACCTGAGTGTTAAATACTGAGACTGGTGATGAGATAAACATGGAACTGAGGGGGGAAGACAGAGGCTGCCAATAACCCAGAGAAAATGTAGCATCTGATATAGACTATATAGAAGTCTGTGGACACCTGTCCATCACAGTTATATGAGTTTATTGGACATCGAAGTCCAAACCCATGGGCAACAATATGGAGCTGCCCCCCTTAGACCCGTTCGCAGCTACATCAGCTGCCACACTTCTGGGAAGACTTTCCACAAAATATGCTAGCATTTGTGGACATTTGTGTCCACTCAGCCAAACAGAGCATTCGTAAGGTACAAGCACTGACGTTGGATCAGAAGGTCTTCCATTTCACAACGATGGTGCAAGTATGTGTGCCTTTTTAAAACTCAATTCAATTAATTGAGTTTGCCACAGGTAGGTCGTTTCAGACGTCTCGAGGTTGATCGAAGGACACAATTTGCTGTGTCGTGGTGAAGGGCCTGAATACCTACCTATATGACGTACGTGTTTCATATTCAATAAATTGGCGGACATTTCTTATAACGGGTATTCCTCTTTGTCATTACGGTTAATGGCAGAACAAATAGATTCAATGCATGATAAATTAGGGATTGTGTCTAAGACACAACAACATGCAGATATTGTGAAGGGTTCTGAATACCTTCCCAAGGCACTCTTCATTGTAATCAGGACTATGGATGGCATTTATTTGAAGGATTATAGCCGAGGACCTGGGTGAATAAAAGCTGTTTATGGGGCGTAGAAACAGTGAAGGTGACCTCAAGTGCTGAGCTCCAACACATCGCCGTCTCGCACAGTTTTGTACATCTGGGGTTTGGTGATATTTCCCACCACATTCTAGTCAAGATGCAGCTATTTGGGATTCCAGATGGTGCCCAAACAAACACACACACACACACATTGACAGACACACACACACACACAAACACACACACATACACAGACAGACACACACACACACACACACACACACACACACTGACAGACACACACACACACACAAACACACACACATACACAGACAAACTGTATGAGAAAAATTTAAAGGTCATCGAAGGAAAAATCAAGCACACCGCACCGAAATAAAGGCCACCTTGTTGAAGAGTCCCTACACAGTGAACAGAGTATTATAGAGGCTGACCTGAAAAGTATTGGAGAGGCTGACCTGAACAGTATTATAGAGGCTGACCTGAACAGTATTGGAGAGGCTGACCTGAACAGTATTATAGAGGCTGACCTGAAAAGTATTGGAGAGGCTGACCTGAACAGTATTATAGAGGCTGACCTGAACAGTATTGTAAAGGCTGACCTGAACAGAATTGGAGAGGCTGGCCTGAACAGTATTGGAGAGGCTGACCTGAACAGTATTATAGAGGCTGACCTGAACAGTATTGTAGAGGCTGACCTGAACAGTATTGGAGAGGCTGACCTGAACAGTATTGTAAAGGCTGACTAAACAGTATTGTAGAGGCTGACCTGAACAGTTTTGGAGAGGCTGACCTGAACAGTTTTGGAGAGGCTGACCAGAACAGTATTGTATAGGCTGACCTGAACAGTATTATAGAGGCTGACCTGAACAGTATTGGAGAGGCTGACCTGAACAATATTGGAGTGGCTGACAAGAACTCTTCTGTAGTTACAGCAGTGACTCTTATCTGATCTCATCGTATGCTGTTACTAGTTCTGTTACAATTATTGGTCACATTAGAATGTAGCCTCCAAAAATCTAGAAGTGCTTTCTCAGAGTTGAAACATGGCAATTTACTATTTGTATTGTGTATGTGTACGCACATCCTTTGTGCATGTGTCGTTCATTGAGATTTCCAGCTGGCGTAACGACTGTCATGACAGCAAATTCCCTACATAACAAGGAACCATTGACAAGTACTGGGTACCAGTGTCATCAATCATCTACTATAATGATAGTTTGAAATACCTGGCACTGTGCACATACACCCAGAGGCAAAACATAAACATGCACACAGCCACTGACACCCAGACACACAGACGGTGCAGAGGAGGCTTTATGTTCATACTAATACAGTCACAAAGCACTAATAAAAACTTAGCCATCTCATTGACGATGATTCAGTGTTGCTGCGAATTGGTCCCTGATGACTGTAATATTGAAATAATCATGTGTACAGTAACAAAGTGGTGGGTGAATTTTCTCCTCCACTCACACTGTGCTCCATTTAGGAAGTTTCCATGGAAACAGTAAAGGAATCATGGGATTGGGAATCATGGGGTAAATAAAAAAGCACCAACTTACATGGTCTCACAGAAACTCAGCAGTTAAGTTTTTATGACAGTTGTCAGAGAACTCTCTCCAAGCACTGTCATAGTCATCAAAGCATATTGCAACCAACTAAAAACAGTAAAGCTATTCTATTTACCAGATCACTATCAATATTGAGGTCAGGACTTTTTTTAAATAGGCAAATTACATGTCCACTGGCCACAAGAGTAACGCCTATTCAACCGTGCAAAGCAGCCATTTGTTTCTTAGATTAAAACATATTTAAAAAATATAAACTTGTATGAGACAAACTGAAGCTGTGTGGGAGTAGCACGAGCCAAAATAAAATTGTGACAGCGGTTAAAATAAAAATAAATACATATATTTGTCTAAAATAATAATTAGTATCGGTCAGACTTGAGGTTACACCAACCGTTTAGTTAGGAATGATGAACACATACTACAGCAGTCGTGGGACTCACCTTGGCAAAGTTTCTCTTGAGATGTAGAGTCCAAAGAGGTGACAGCAACACCTTTGTCCTGAACTAATGCGGGTTAGTATGTGGCTAACGTAACATTTGTATATAAATTACATTCAAACATGGATCTAAAACCCCTTCACGAACCTAGAATAGGGTGTTCTCTTTCTGACTGACATCATTATTTCAATGTTTCCGAAGTGCGTGTAGCAGCAAGCCGCCGCCTTCTCCCCTAAGCGGGTTATGGGAGGGCGGGGAGATGTACAACTGACACGAGCAGCATCCAATCACAACGCCGGACTGTGGCGCACGTGACCTTGGTGTCCGTTTAGAGGCGGGGTTTGGTACGGTTTGTGGATCGGGCAGGGGGTGCCTTTGACCGCAGTCAAATGAGAAAGCATTTGCGAATTGTCCCAGGGATGCTCTCTAAAGACGGCTCAGCCTCAGGTTAACGTTTGCACGTAATTAAATGACATTTCATACCGTTTTTGTTGCACTTCTTATGCGGTCTAGGAGACACACTATGTGTCTCAATGGCACTCCTTTTTCACATAATTAGGGTGCCGTTTGGAACGTAGCCCACCTCATGACCTCCGACGGGGAAGGTTAACACGAGACTGTCTGCAATCTAAATGACCCCATTAGATGAAATTGGGATGAAATGGGTATATTTGGGATGCAGCCAACATCATTCCTCGAGACATTCCCCAGCAGGAGTTGCGCAACATTGCGCAACGCACGAGGTTATCTTCCACCGTCACCATGACTACACGTAGCCTACACAGGAGCATGATACATTCGTTTGGCCTTTCCTGTCTCTTGCCAGTTATTTCAAAAACACGGATGCCTGGTGGTGATTATTGGCACGCATGATACATGCACCTATTTTTTTTAGAATTTCGACTGTGAAGTCAACATAATAAGTGTATGTCACCCGTGTGGTAAAAACAGATACGTCCGCCCTCATTAGCAAAGCTCACCCCAGTCCTGTTACAGTAGATAAGTCTACATGTCAGCTATAAATCACAGAACTGGAGTTGCAGCCACTTATCAGGCATGGATGCACATTGGCCCTTTCAATCCTGGTTAAATGTTTTATACTATCAAAAAAATAATAAACAGTTTTGCTGTTTACTGTTATTTGATACAGTGGTGATGCTGTGTTACAAGTACATTTGACTAACACATGTTGGTAACTGTGTTATTGTCTAGCTAATGTTTATGTATTCATCAGGAGTTAGGTCATTCGCTGATTTTTGTGAGGATATCCATTTTTTATTATTATTTGACACTATTGAGCCTTCTTCGTTCCTTGACACTTGCCGTCTGTTGTTGACCCCTGATGAGGGGAGTAGGGTAAGATTTGGGGCTCATACCATGACAGTCTCCTCACCAGCAGGTCACCATGACCTCTGAATGTCCTCTTATGTATGAGTCACGCCTACAGACATTTGCTTCCATACTGCAAAGAGTCAAGACGCCTTGGTCTGGATATGAACAAAATAATGTAATATTTGCTTGCAGAAACAGATTGGTTGGGCTGGAATGACACAGCTGGTTGGGTTCAACAGCGTTTGAAGTACAGCAGTCAACAGTCGACTCATCATCTACCAATCACCTTTTGATATTTCAAATATAAATTTTCTCTAAAGCAATGGAAAACCAATACAAATATTCTGTCCATAAGTATTTGGTCAGCGACACCAGTTTTGGTGTCAGTTTCAGATACACACTGACAGCTTTAAGACTGACAGCTTTAATCTATGAATATGTATGTGTAACAGCATGTGTTTATACATAGTCCTCCAATTTAGGGAACCAAAAGTATCTGAACAACTGACCCTAGAGCTGCCTTTTATTTGACTGGTGTGTTTGAGTTGTTAGTAAAACACAAGATACCTGTCAATTTCTCCTGTTTATAATAGACTTTGTGTTTTCAGCCGGATGGTGATGTTTGACAACAATAACACAGAACAAGCGCCCATACTGGCCATCACAATGCCTATGAATTCGAATATATTGATCAGAGACACAGTCGAAACATTATGCCTATGAAAATCAATATTCATTACGACGAACAAAGAAAGCACTGGCTTACTCGACAATACCAAATACCAGGCTAGACCAAGGAAGTCCTCTAATGCAAATGACCAAACAATGCTCGCCATATGTCAAGCCAATCAGGGACACTCTCTAGGAGCCAGGCGGGGAGATATCGGCCACAACAAATGGGGAAGAAATATGCTTGAGCGTGTGTACTGGCGTGTAGCAGGTTTTGTCCTGCTACATCTCCTGAAGATATAGCATTGAATAGGCTTGTGCCGGCAGAAAAATCGTATTCATGCATACTCTCATAACGAGGCACATGGCACATGTCATTTGCGATGCATTTAACCGGGGTGTGTTCCTCAGCTGACAATGAGTTCCATTAGTGAGGCTGGGATTTATGGCTCTCTTATCTCTTCCCAGCACACAGACGTCTCCCTGCCTGTAAGCATTGCCTGCTGTGCTTCTGTAAGCATTGGCTACAGTGTGTCATGGTTCGTTGTGTTGTTAGCAGAACCGCTAGTGGTTTAGCGCTGTGCCACGAGGCCCTGTGTTTGTCTCAATCGCATGTTGAACTAACATTCGTACATCTACCTCTACTGTAGAACCACAGGAGTGTGTGTGTGTGTGGTAAAATGTGTGGTGGTGATGAAAACAAATGAAGCTGTGGATTGAGAAGCATCTGTAACGTTTCAAGGAGGGCAGCCTGTGTAGAAGGTCAGATCGACAGAAGGTCAGAATTTGCTCTAGTCAGGGCCGTCACAGCTGGCTGCTCAGTTTGCTCCGGCTTGCTATTTGTCTATAGACAAATGTATAACTACGCTGTGAACGATTCTATGATCAGCCCTTTTTATTCTCTGTGTATCTTATTGGCAGAGGCTTGAACAATCTGCCGTTAACGAACATCATAATATCCAGCAGGCAGAGCCAAAAGAGCGTTAGCCACCACTATGAAAACCAGCTCCTATATTACATGTACAAGTCAGTTAAACAGCCGACACACTCACCCAAAGCAACGCTAACGATTTGTATGACTTTTATTATTAGTACATTGGGTTTCCTGTTTTGCGGAGAAGAGTGAATGAAAGCCAGTATGAAGAGGCTGGGGACGATACTGTTAGGGTTGCCACCCGTCCCTTAAAATACGGAATCGTCCCGTATTTGAGAATAAAATAGCGCGTCCCGTTTTGAATCAAGACGGGACGGGGTTTGTCCCGTATTTTCGGAGTTGTCTCAATGAATGCACCATCTCTCAATGCAAACCATCCCACCAGCATTCTGTGAAGACTCGTCCTATTCGGCCCCTGATTGGGTAATACTCGCGACTGCCATCGTTGGATTGATTGGTTTGTTTCAGGGTCACGGCCAATCCGAGTCAGAGGAGGACGGGTCTCTTGGCAGAGAGTCTATTTGAAAGAATGGCGGAGGCCGCGTCCAGAGCTGAAACGAAAGGGGATGCAAAAATATAGACGAGAGTTGGAGGAAACAAATACGGCGTAAATGAATATCAAGCCAACTGCAAAATTTGTCGGCGAGTGTTCTCTGTTGCCCACGGTGGGTTGTCAGATGTGCGACAGCATGCATCGGGGGAGCAACATTCCCGCAATGCCAGAAGTCAAAGAAAGCAAAGCACTGTCTCCCAGTTCTTCATACCTCAATCATCTCCTGAGGCAGATAGTGTAACGACAGTTTTTTAATCACCTCAGTAATGTTCTGATTGATTACATTAGATTTCACAGGCTGCCTATTTGTTAAGAAATAATGTTAAAAATGTAAATGAATCATGTTATGGTATGATTGGTTGATAACACTTTAAAATAAGGTTACTTTATTAAACATTAGTTAATGTATTATTAACTGACATGCACTAACAATGAGTAATACATTTGTTACAGTATTTATTAATCTTTGTTAATGTTAGTTAATAGAAATAAACCTGTTCATTGTTTGTTCATGTTAGTTCACATTGCATTAACTAATATTAACAAGATTTGAATAAAGTATTAGTAAATGTAGAAATTACATTAACAAAGATGAACAAATGCTGTATAAGTGCAGTTCATTATTAGTTAGTTATGGATCTGTTAATTTAATAAGTTAATAAAATATGGTTCACATCTCACAAGTTCCTCCAAATGCCTATTTTTTGTGGTCTTACTGTCAAATCCATGTTTAATCGTAATATTTGTATTAAAACATGTATTAAGTTGGGATTTACCACTACTGGCACGTCACCGGACACCCACCCATATTCCCCCCCGCGCGGCAGGCGTCCCTTATTTTTCTGTATTAAAGGTGGCAACCCTAGATACTGTGGTCACAGTGCTACGAGGGCCTTGGACGTCTAGCCAAGAAACATGGTTAACACTGCTACTTATGCGATAATTACAATGTTAGCTTTTATACCAATGAACAGTCTAGAGATCTGTTTTATGCCCCACGTGTTAAACACAGAGAAATGACCCCAATCACTGCGCTGGGGCATTGGGATCTCCTCAAAACAGAGAAAATAGTTCCATCCAATTATAGTTTCCTTCAAAGTTTCCTGTATTTCTTTGTCAGTTAAATCACTTTTTGACAACATATCTATGAAGCACATTTGATAGATTGATGCAAATGGCAGATTCTCAAGGCAAGGCCATTCTCAAGGTTTACATCTCGCATGTGGTCTTTGGCATGTCCTGTACTGCCCTCTAGTGGATAACAAGCGAAGTCCAACGTATGAGAAGTTGTTACTTTTATTGGAGGAAATAACAGACATATGACTTCTAAATATTCTATTTGATCAAAGCTGAAGTACACAGTGAGTTGTCTCACCGGGAGTTAGCCTCGGATGGTGCAAAACTATTAACATTTAAGTTATTAAAATATACATCTTCGAAAAGTAATATTATGTCTTTAAAGAGAATACACATCACTACAAGATCATGTCATTCAGAATAGTTCCTTCTATAATCCTCCTGTGTGCCTGTCTGAGATAAGAAAAAAGACACAATGCCGTAGAACGCTCAAGGACGTTCCACTCCAGCATGACTCACAGGCATGGACCAGTCTATTCGCACAAGCTGTGAAGTCATTCTGATTGACTGGCGACACGGTGTTGAAGGGGAACTCATGCTCTCTTATGTTATTCCCTCAGCCTCAGCCTGTAAAGAAGGTCAGTGTAGCTGTTGCTTTGTGAAATGTATGGATTCTGCATGTCGCTACACATCTTAACGCTCTCTCTGAGGTGGACTCATTCACCCCGTGGTGACAAATTCACACAGTACAGTTATTTGTTGTACGCATTTAGATTCATCAAATGCATCTGATACAGTTTGTGGAAAAACGTACGGAGAGTTATGGATATTGTACACATTAGCAAAGCATTTTTGTTAAATAAAACTCAATTTTACCCAATTGCCTATTTCCTGGGTAAACATTCTAATGGGGTTAAAATGAAATATAAACTATATTAATGAAAATAGAAGGCATGCCTTGATCTGTTGATAAACAGACAAATTGTTGATAAATTGGTGCAGGTGTCAAATAGCTCTCGGTTTCTCAGTTGTGGTAGTAGTAGGAGTGGAAGCCTAAGAAACGGTGCCTTCTCCCGGTGTGGACGTTGTCCTGAAGGTTCACCGGGGCCCCACGGAGGGAGCTGTGGAAACGGCGATGAACCTCCGACTTACTGAAAGAGTCCTGGAGCTCCAGCAGGCTGGACTGGTGCCCACGATTTGAGGCATTCCCACCACCACCTTGACCTCCGCCCTCCTCCCCTGGCTGGGTGGATGGCAGAACAGGTGAACGGGGCCGTATGCCGGGGTTGGAGACACTGCCAGAAGGGTAGTTTTGGGCATTGGGAGCGATCTGACGAGCAGCAGACACCTGTGGTGATTCCTCTGATTCCGTGTAGCTAGGATTCATTCTGTGATGAATGTCCTCGTAACTCAACTCATTTCGGTCCTGGGTTAAGTCGTTTGCCAGTGTCTCATGGTGACCGTGGTAACCTGACAGGACTCCCAGGGGTCCAGAGGCATCGTGTTGGGAGGTCACGGCTGAGGGGATTGACTCAGCAGCAGGATTGACAGCAGGAAGGAGGCGGGTCCTGCCAGGGACGTGACGCCCGGGACGAATCCTGGACTTGTGCCCACTGGCTAGCTTAGGAGGCAGCAGGACTGAGTGGGAACGTTCCTTCTGGAGAACACAGATTTGTTAGAACGAAGTTTGACTACTTCATTTGTGTCGCGACGACAGAAGGTTCTTGTGTGTGCTTGCTTTAGTATTTTAAAGTATTTTTATGGTAGAAAGGGACAAGATTTTGGACAAGGTTAACATTTTATTCTAGCGAAGCGGTTGAATATACAAGTGTAAATACTCTAGCATACTTTATTAAGGCGATGTGTACTCTGTAGTGTACATACCGGCTGCGCTGAGTTGGGAGTCATCTTCTCGGTAATCATGCCAATGGACTTCTCATGGAAGTCATCCGTTCTCAGAAGATCATTGGTCTCACGCCCTGGAGAGAAGAAGAGATGAGGTCCTTGTTTTTATATTTCTGGTGATGCCGTTTTCCCGCCATATGTTCTAGCTGGTACAAAAACTGACTTCATTGGCCTCTAGTCACGTCCCAAAATGCTCCCGGTTAGCTAAACAGTGAGACGGTGCACTGTGCTTTACCAGAGCCCTGTGAATCACCGGGAGAAGTGGGTTGGCATTTGGGACGTGGACTTTATATCTGAGAGCTAAGCACCTGTGAAGTGGAGCTGGTAGGAGGTGGCCCACGGGGACTTGTTGGCCGTGCGTTCAGACCGACTGACACCCCAGACTCGGAGGCTGGTGTCGGGGAGACCTGTGTCCTGAGCCGTGGGGTAGAACATCTGGGCCTCGACCTCACCTGTCACTGGCTGGAGGTGCTGAGCGAGAGAAAATAGATCAGATAGACAGACAGATGCAGGAGAGTGTTTGACCTTATTCCTTAGACTGTTAGAATAAGGTAGACCCTATACCCTACCTAGACAATAACAGAGAGACTCTATACCCTACCCAGACAATAACAGAGAGACCCTATACACTACCCAGACAATAACAGGTAGACCCTATACCCTACCCAGACAATAACAGGTAGACCCTATACCCTACCTAGACAATAACAAGTAGAACCTATACCTTACCTAGACAATAACAGAGAGACTCTATACACTACCTAGACAATAACAGGTAGACCCTATACCCTACCTAGACAATAACAGGTAGACCCTATACCCTACCTAGACAATAACAGGTAGACCCTATACCCTACCGAGACAATAAAAGAGAGACCCTATACCCTACATTGACAGCAATATGAATAACCTATACACTATTTAGACAATAAGCTAAAAACTCCTGCCCTAGTGACTGAAACTACTCACATCCTGGAGGCCATGCTGTCCTGACCATGTGTTGGTTGTCTTTCTGGTTTCCATGGGCGCCTGCAGTTCCTCGTGGCGATAAGGACCCCCTGAGATATCAGGAACTTGATCAGAAACTTCACAGGGCTTCATATGTATCCATGCACATCAGAGACAATCACACGGGGGAAGACACAAACCACACAGACATGCATACTCACACGCTCTTGGCACACACACACACACCTTTTGTCTTTCTCAGCACAGTGACCTGTGAATCAGATGCCGGGACGAGAGGGTTCAGGGAACGCTGATGTGGAGCTCTGACACCTGCGTTGGGCTCGTTTGGTGTGCGGTACGTTGGGAACAGGGCGAAACGGGAGATGTGGGACTGATATGGATGTTCCTTTGGAATTGGAACCTTTATAATGTTCTGGCTGCGGGAGAACCGAGCAATGAAAGAAACACAAACATTGTGGCTTTACTGTCGAATGGTGTCACTTCCAAACTACGGTCATCATTACTGCGTCATCGCTGTGTTGTTACTGTATCATCACTGTATTAGTACAGTACGGTTACTGCGTCATTACTGTATATTACTGTATTAATACTGTATTGTTACTGCGTCATTACTGTATTATTACTGTATTGAATTTTTTGAATCGTTTTTTTTCCGCAATAAGCATATTTCCTTTATTCAGTGCAAACATGGTAATTCTCTCTGCTGGGGCGGTAGAGCAAAAAAAGATACGTGGACAAAACTATTTTGATAGACTAAGTCCATAGAAAGAAACGTTATCCAACACCTTCTGGAATTACCTTGACTGTTAAGACAGAGGGCTTGGCAGCCCAAGACAGGCTGCAGGCGTCTACTTTATATCAGCAGTTAATGTAGAAGGGTGTGACAGTAGTGCTGTAAATAATATTTAGAATCAGATTTAGATCACAATATGTGTACTCACGCAATGTTGATGTTGGTTGGGTTCGGTATACTGAAACGAGATTTTCATACACATAAAAGAATGGATAAGAAACAGTTAAATGATGATTGATGACATGATGTTGGTGTAAAACTGCCTTGGTGAACTGATGAGTTATAGCAGTGTGTCCCAAATTAATCTCTATTCTCTTTATAGTGCACTACTACTGACGACAGCAGCATGGGCCCAGGTCACATCTAGTGCAACATGTAGAGAATAGGGTGCCATTTGGGCCGTAACTTCTCTCAGTCAATGGTTGCTTACAAAAGAAACACATCAATTTAGCTCAATCAGTTTAATGTAACGTACACACTATACTATACGCCAATCAACATGATCTGAAGAAGGTATTTTGCTTGACACAACATACACACAACAGGTCATATATACAATATAGTTAGTTAGATATGAAAGGCAACCTACAGTTGGTCATTGAGACGGACATTGCTTTTCTTGATAGGTGTAAGGTCATAATACTGCTGAATTGTAATGTTCCTGTAAATACACACAGAGGAAAATATACCTTTATTTAATTTATCACCCAGTTCACAGCATTTACGCTGGTTAAACGCATTGGAATGCTACTGAACACAGGATCTGAGGCGTTTTCAATCTATGTTTTATAGATGTGTCTCCGATATCCTTTTACATTAGATAAGTGAAAAGTCACGTTAACTCACTCGGGAAGAATGGCCCCTCCGTAACTATAGTGACGATGACCCTTGATGATGGCCGGGATGTGTTGGCCCAGCTGGGAGGATGACGCCATCCTATAGCCGGAGAGATGACAATATTCCACAACCTTTGACCTGCGAATGGCAGTGAGACCATGCAGCTGGGAACTCTGGTTAGATTTGATCTCTGCTATACAGTTGAATACTTAATTCAGTGATGTCCCTCCCATAGAACGACGGTCAATACGGACGAGCACCAACAGCACAGAGAAGCTTCAACTTGTTCAACTTGGTAGTTTAAAACAATAATAGTTTTGAACTAATAGTTCAAAACAATAGTTTAATGACGCACCGTGCAACCTAGCCATGTTTGCCTATGTTCTCATCGCCCAGATAAAATAATGAACGGACAAATAAAACAGCATTCAAATGGAAACACAACAGACTTTTTTCTTACCTGGGCGGACAGGTTTAAAGGTGGCTGCTGCTGCTTAAGATGTAATCACCAGGTAATTGAGGTTCTACTTCGGGCACAGAGACCAGCGAGACCCCCCCCACTCCCCCCACCTTCAGGATTTGCGGAGACGCTTCGCGAAGGCAGTGAGGACGAGCCGGGACAATTCACCAACTCCCCATTTGTTTCTCATTGGTAGAATGTGCCGGTCACCAATGCTGGTCACTGTGCTGATGATGACGGTGACATCAGAGTCTGTCCGCAACAGGATCCGGGTCAATGGGTGACACCTTATCCATGCTCACCGTCTGTATCTCTGACGAGGACCAACGGCACAGAGAAACTTAATAGTTAACCTGAGCTCTATCTGGAAAGAAATTCCATTTATTTTCATTCACTAATTTCTTATAAAGCCTCCTTCATCCCAAGAGGCCCATATTATGCGTTATGCAAAACTTAAAACAGTGTATGGGTTGTCATGACATGGCAATGACATGCCAATGAGTGATTCATTCTGTCAAATAATGATTTTATCTTTATCATCTGGAGAAAGCTGTGCCGAGAATACATACTGTGTACAGTGGTAATATAACAGAATTAGCGCTCAGTCGAGCAGCCTGAGGTAAAAGCCTGCAGAGCTTTACAAAGCCTTGACCTAAACAGGTCAGCGTGGGTATAAACAGATTGGTCATTAGATGTGGGGCTCTGGTTACTGTACTCCTACTCAGGTTTCTCCATGGGCGCACACACACACACACACACACACACACACACCTGTGAATTCATTATGTCTGCAGGCAACTCATCACGATGCCTTCATATTCCTTGATTCACACACACACACACACACACACACACACACACACACTCCTGCAGTGCACATTTGAGATAAGAACACTGAAACAGTTTGTATTGGATATACAGTCTTAATGTCTGAACCGCTGGCAACAAAAGTGAGTACACGCCTAAGTGAAAATGAAGACAGGCGCCTTAATACGAGAGGGATACAAAGGCTATCCCGTCTGGTCCGAACCAACACTAGCTCTATTGTGGCACAAGTCACAGAAAATGTCAATGACGGTAACTGGAGAATTGTGTCACAGCACACAATGAATCACACCCGGCTGTGTGTGGGCATGAGTGGTCACAGACTGGTCAGAATGCCCATGAAGACAGCTGTCAATGGGCACACCTAATCAGAGCCGGACTTTGGAGCAGTGGTATCTGGTCGCCTGGTTCAATGAGTCCCGTTCTTGTATACATCACGTGGACGCTAGTGTGTGTGTGCATCGTTCACCTGCGAAAGTGATGGCGCCCGGATTGCACTGTGGGAAGTGATGGCACCAGGATGCACTGTGGGAAGTGATGGCGCCAGGTTGCACTGTGGGAAGTGATGGCACCAGGATGCACTGTGGGAAGTGATGGCGCCAGGATGCACTGTGGGAAGTGATGGCACCAGGATGCACTGTGGGAAGTGATGGCACCAGGATGCACTGTGGGAAGTGGTGGCACCAGGATGCACTGTGGAAAGTGATGGCGCCAGGATGCACTGTGGGAAGTGATGGCACCAGGATACACTGTGGGAAGTAATGGCACCAGAATGCACTGTGGGAAGTGGTGGTACCAGGATGCACTGTGGGAAGTGATGGCACCAGGATGCACTGTGGGAAGTGAGGACACCAGGATGCACTGTGGGAAGTGAGGGCACCAGGATGCACTGTGGGAAGTGAGGACACCAGGATGCACTGTGGGAAGTGATGGCGCCAGGATGCACTGAGGGAAGTGATGGCGCCAGGATGCACTGTGGGAAGTGATGGCACCAGGATTGCACTGTGGGAAGTGATGGCACCAGGATGCACTGTGGGAAGTGATGGTGCCAGGATGCACTGTGGGAAGTGATGGCACCAGGATGCACTGTGGGAAGTGATGGCGCCAGGATGCACTGTGGGAAGTGATGGCACCAGGATGCACTGTGGGAAGTGATGACACCAGGATGCACTGTGGGAAGTGATGGCACCAGGATGCACTGTGGAAAGTGATGGCGCCAGGATGCACTGTGGGAAGTGATGGCACCAGGATACACTGTGGGAAGTGATGGCACCAGAATGCACTGTGGGAAGTGGTGGTACCAGGATGCACTGTGGGAAGTGGTGGCACCAGGATGCACTGTGGGAAGTGAGGACACCAGGATGCACTGTGGGAAGTGAGGGCACCAGGATGCACTGTGGGAAGTGAGGACACCAGGATGCACTGTGGGAAGTGATGGCGCCAGGATGCACTGTGGGAAGTGATGGCGCCAGGATGCACTGTGGGAAATGATGGCACCAGGATGCGCTGTGGGAAGTAATTGCGCCAGGATGCACTGAGGGAAGTGATGGCGCCAGGATGCACTGTGGGAAGTGATGGCGCCAGGATGCACTGTGGGAAGTGATGGCACCAGGATGCACTGTGGGAAGTGATGGCACCAGGATGCACTGTGGGAAGTGATGGCACCAGGATGCACTGTGGGAAGTGGTGGTACCAGGATGCACTGTGGGAAGTGATGGCACCAGGATGCACTGTGCGAAGTGAGGACACCAGGATGCACTGTGGGAAGTGGTGGTACCAGGATGCACTGTGGGAAGTGATGGCACCAGGATGCACTGTGGGAAGTGAGGACACCAGGATCCACTGTGGGAAGTGATGGCGCCAGGATGCACTGTGGGAAGTGATGGCGCCAGGATGCAGTGTGGGAAGTGATGGCGCCAGGATGCACTGTGGGAAGTGATGGCGCCAGGATGCACTGTGGGAAGTGATGGTGCCGGGATGTTCAGTCTGGACTGCGTCCCAAAAAGAAACCCTATTCCCAATACACTTTAGTGGCCTACGTCAAAGTTGTACACTATTTGGCACAAAGCCAAGGGAGTCCTTGCTGTTTTTTAACGGTAGCTCTGGCTGCTTGCCAGTATACTTAGACACGCCTGGTTTAGCTTCTGTTTTAGGGAACCGCATTCAGCATTAATTGATTTGGCTTTTTTAATTGGGATTCCCGTGAGACTTTGATCTTTGAAGTCTCAGCAGATATACGGCTTGATACGGCAGACTCAGTTTGACAAATGAAACGCAAGCACACCTCTACGTATGATATTACTCCAGGAATGAGAACACCCACAGCACAGCGTTTTTCCCCAGAGGCATCCAGGTTCCAACGCTGCCAAGATGTGATCCGATAGAATCTGGTTCTGGGTCCGACGTAGGGGCCCTGTAGTGAATAGGTTGTCATGGGACTCAGTAATCTGGGTTCAGTGACCAATTAGTCGGTTCTGCACGGACAGTAAGGCTGCTCTGCTCTCTGGATTACGTTTCCTTCTGCTACATTATGAATGCGATTTAGCCTGCAGAGATTTGTCCTTGCTCTGCTGCCATTTTTCTTTTAATAATACACATGTTATTATTGAGACATGGATGTAAAGTGTGATATGTTCCTCAGGGGATCGGTAGTAAATTACAATACTGGGGTCAGTCTAAGCAAAAGCAATGACAGAGAACACTCTAAATCCATCAGACGTTTGAATGTCCTTATCGTCCTGATGGGAACCTCTAGTTAAAGGGTTCTGATGGGGTACCAGAGAGTCTAGTTAAAGGGTTCTGATGGGGTACCAGAGAGTCTAGTTAAAGGGTTCTGTAGGGGTACCATAACCTCTAGTCTACTCAGCAGTACTGCCCTAAATACAAATGGTTTCACTATGAGGTAAGTAGGTACTCAGCAGTACTGCCCTAAATACAAATGGTTTCATTATGAGGTAAGTAGGTACTCAGCAGTACTGCCCTAAATACAAATGGTTTCATTATGAGGTAAGTAGGTACTCAGCAGTACTGCCCTAAATACAAATGGTTTCATTATGAGGTAAGTAGGTACTCAGCAGTACTGCCCTAAATACAAATGGTTTCATTATGAGGTAAGTAGGTACTCAGCAGTACTGCCCTAAATACAAATGGTTTCATTATGAGGTAAGTAGGTACTCAGCAGTACTGCCCTAAATACAAATGGTTTCATTATGAGGTAAGTAGGTACTCAGCAGTACTGCCCTAAATACAAATGGTTTCATTATGAGGTAAGTAGGTACTCAGCAGTACTGCCCTAAATACAAATGGTTTCATTATGAGGTAAGTAGGTACTCAGCAGTACTGCCCTAAATACAAATGGTTTCATTATGAGGTAAGTAGGTACTCAGCAGTACTGCCCTAAATACAAATGGTTTCATTATGAGGTAAGTAGGTACTCAGCAGTACTGCCCTAAATACAAATGGTTTCATTATGAGGTAAGTAGGTACTCAGCAGTACTGCCCTAAATACAAATGGTTTCATTATGAGGTAAGTAGGTACTCAGCAGTACTGCCCTAAATACAAATGGTTTCATTATGAGGTAAGTAGGTACTCAGCAGTACTGCCCTAAATACAAATGGTTTCATTATGAGGTAAGTAGGTACTCAGCAGTACTGCCCTAAATACAAATGGTTTCATTATGAGGTAAGTAGGTACTCAGCAGTACTGCCCTAAATACAAATGGTTTCATTATGAGGTAAGTAGGTACTCAGCAGTACTGCCCTAAATACAAATGGTTTCATTATGAGGTATGTAGGTACTCAGCAGTACTGCCCTAAATACAAATGGTTTCATTATGAGGTAAGTAGGTACTCAGCAGTACTGCCCTAAATACAAATGGTTTCATTATGAGGTAAGTAGGTACTCAGCAGTACTGCCCTAAATACAAATGGTTTCATTATGAGGTAAGTAGGTACTCAGCAGTACTGCCCTAAATACAAATGGTTTCATTATGAGGTAAGTAGGTACTCAGCAGTACTGCCCTAAATACAAATGGTTTCATTATGAGGTAAGTAGGTACTCAGCAGTACTGCCCTAAATACAAATGGTTTCATTATGAGGTAAGTAGGTACTCAGCAGTACTGCCCTAAATACAAATGGTTTCATTATGAGGTATGGTAGGTACTCAGCAGTACTGCCCCCTAAATACAAATGGTTTCATTATGAGGTAAGTAGGTACTCAGCAGTACTGCCCTAAATACAAATGGTTTCAGTACTGCCCTAAATACAAATGGTTTCATTATGAGGTAAGTAGGTACTCAGCAGTACTGCCCTAAATACAAATGGTTTCATTATGAGGTAAGTAGGTACTCAGCAGTACTGCCCTAAATACAAATGGTTTCATTATGAGGTAAGTAGGTACTCAGCAGTACTGCCCTAAATACAAATGGTTTCATTATGAGGTAAGTAGGTACTCAGCAGTACTGCCCTAAATACAAATGGTTTCATTATGAGGTAAGTAGGTACTCAGCAGTACTGCCCTAAATACAAATGGTTTCATTATGAGGTAAGTAGGTACTCAGCAGTACTGCCCTAAATACAAATGGTTTCATTATGAGGTAAGTAGGTACTCAGCAGTACTGCCCTAAATACAAATGGTTTCATTATGAGGTAAGTAGGTACTCAGCAGTACTGCCCTAAATACAAATGGTTTCATTATGAGGTAAGTAGGTACTCAGCAGTACTGCCCTAAATACAAATGGTTTCATTATGAGGTAAGTAGGTACTCAGCAGTACTGCCCTAAATACAAATGGTTTCATTATGAGGTAAGTAGGTACTCAGCAGTACTGCCCTAAATACAAATGGTTTCAAATATGGGTTTACTGCCCTAAATACAAATGGTTTCATTATGAGGTAAGTAGGTACTCAGCAGTACTGCCCTAAATACAAATGGTTTCATTATGAGGTAAGTAGGTACTCAGCAGTACTGCCCTAAATACAAATGGTTTCATTATGAGGTAAGTAGGTACTCAGCAGTACTGCCCTAAATACAAATGGTTTCATTATGAGGTAAGTAGGTACTCAGCAGTACTGCCCTAAATACAAATGGTTTCATTATGAGGTAAGTAGGTACTCAGCAGTACTGCCCTAAATACAAATGGTTTCATTATGAGGTAAGTAGGTACTCAGCAGTACTGCCCTAAATACAAATGGTTTCATTATGAGGTACTGCCCTAAATACAAATGGTTTCAGGTACTCAGCAGTACTGCCCTAAATACAAATGGTTTCATTATGAGGTAAGTAGGTACTCAGCAGTACTGCCTAAATACAAATGGTTTCATTATGAGGTAAGTAGGTACTCAGCAGTACTGCCCTAAATACAAATGGTTTCATTATGAGGTAAGTAGGTACTCAGCAGTACTGCCCTAAATACAAATGGTTTCATTATGAGGTAAGTAGGTACTCAGCAGTACTGCCCTAAATACAAATGGTTTCATTATGAGGTAAGTAGGTACTCAGCAGTACTGCCCTAAATACAAATGGTTTCATTATGAGGTAAGTAGGTACTCAGCAGTACTGCCCTAAATACAAATGGTTTCATTATGAGGTAAGTAGGTACTCAGCAGTACTGCCCTAAATACAAATGGTTTCATTATGAGGTAAGTAGGTACTCAGCAGTACTGCCCTAAATACAAATGGTTTCATTATGAGGTAAGTAGGTACTCAGCAGTACTGCCCTAAATACAAATGGTTTCATTATGAGGTAAGTAGGTACTCAGCAGTACTGCCCTAAATACAAATGGGTTTATTATGAGGTAAGTAGGTACTCAGCAGTACTGCCCTAAATACAAATGGTTTCATTATGAGGTAAGTAGGTACTCAGCAGTACTGCCCTAAATACAAATGGTTTCATTATGAGGTATGTAGGTACTCAGCAGTACTGCCCTAAATACAAATGGTTTCATTATGAGGTATGTAGGTACTCAGCAGTACTGCCCTAAATACAAATGGTTTCTTTATGAGGTATGTAGGTACTCAGCAGTACTGGCCTAAATACAAATGGTTTCTTTATGAGGTATGTAGGTACTCAGCAGTACTGCCCTAAATACAAATTATGTTTCCTTCTGGGGGTTTCAAGGGTCCCAGAAAAAGGAAAGGTATAAGAGACAGTAATGTGAGTGAACGTTTTCACAACATAATAAAACACAACACTATATAATTATCTTCATCTAGAGGTTTGAATACTGACAATGATTCATGCTTAGAAAACGCATCAAAGTGTCCTGTAAAATGTTGTTTCTATGCTGAGATGACAGATATGATTTGTTCATATAGGAAACATATATTCTGATCTTCAGCATTTTCACCAACTCAGGACTGTGTGGTGTTTTAAAAGAAAGATTAGAATCTAACCAAATCCCAAGTTGTCTTTATATACAATCGGAGATTTGGGAATCCATAAAGTATTATGTTTTTAAGATTTGCTTTCCTTTAGCATAAACCTAAGAGCCTTAAGTGGATTTCACACCTTCAGTGGAATTCAGACTGCAGGAAAACTGCTGTTTCTCAGATTTATGGATATCATTAATGCAGAAAGTGAACAAAAACAGTGTGGAACACCTTTGAGATTTGCAAGAAATTCAGATCCACTCCTATGAGTTATAATTGCTTCCATTTCTCAGGTAATATGGAAACCACAAGCAGCTGTACCTAGCTAAGCCCCAGGAAGACAATTGCAGTAGCAAAATAAAACAAACTTGTGCTTTTTTACCTTCGGGGTTAAGCGGTATCAAGCTTCAGAGATGGTCTCTTCTGTGGCCTTGTGGACATGGGTGAAGAGAAAGGGACGAACGCGAGGCGAAATGGATTGAAGTCCTACTCACATTCCCCAGACAACACAGCCCAAATTAGCAGCTAGACTCTTCTGGAAATGTTATTGATTTCTTCTAAACCGAGGTGTTTGTAGTTAAAGGAATGTTGTAGGGGCTGAGGCATTGATGTCCATGAAACAACTTAGTATTCCTCTGTAACGCCCACCACATCCCTTTCATGTTCATGACATACCGAGTTGTGTTTCTAATGTAACGTGTCCATACCCTATGCCAATTTAATTGCTTTTTGAAGGTCGTAGGGGACCTGTTTGTACTCAGCCAGACGTTCTGTCCTCCTACGGTTGGGTTATGTTTGGTGGAGTTTGTCATTATACCACCATTTAATCATTTGGACTTTATTTTCATAGTCACCGTATCGCGATAACAACGAAACCCAGTAACAGAGTCCGTGATGTCACTCAAGCGCCCTTTTAATGCACACCCCCCCCCCCCAAATATTTCCCAGTCTACCTGGTGAAGTGGGTCCTGTAGCCTGGATTCTGATTACTCGAACCAACACGACACACCAGATACCACTGGTGCTTCCTGAGAGACGTGAACAACAGAGAGAATGACTCCTGAACCAAAGTCTTAGTATAATTTATATTGCTATATTATTATGTTGTATGTAAGCACCTACCTGCCAAAGTAAATTCCTCGTATGTTCATACATGGCGAATAAACACTTTTCTGATTCTACAGGGTAGAACCGGGTAAAAGGTTAGAACAGGGTAGAAAAGTGATAGAACAGGGTGGAACAGGGGTAGAACCGGGTAAAGGGATAGAACAGGGTAGAACAGGGTAAGAAAATAATCAGAAATATAGGAAGGCTTTTCTGTGGAACTGCCTGCTTTAATGTGTGTGAATGTATGGCATGTGCTTGTGAAATAAAAAATGTCCATCCTGAATGGACAATGAAGTTAATTTCCGTTCAATTCTATTCAAGAGACCTACAACAGTGTTTTAAGGTTTGTGTGAAAGCAGATTTCTGACAGTCCTGTTAATTAGGAGGGATTTGAAAGGCAAAACACCACTGGTCTCCCAGGTAGCACAGTGTATAAACACACACACACACGCACACACGCACACGCACACGCACACGCACACACACACACACACACACACACACACACACACACACACACACAGTGCCTCTGTGGACAGAGATAAGTCAAATAGCGGTTTTAAAACGAGCGAATTAGTGAAAGGGCTTTGATGTTGTGTATGTATTGTTTTTAACCGTGCGGCTGCTTCTCTTCGCCATTAGGTCGTCATTGCAACTGCGATGTTCATTGTAAGAAAGTATAAATGCACGGTTAAATTAAAGAGCGACAAGGAATGGGAAACCATGCAGACAGCACTGCATCAGCTGTAGATCCAGAGACGCAGAAGCAGCTGACTCAACCCTGACTCTATAGCTCTATTTATTCAGGTAATATGTTTCAAAGATTTTCTTTTGATAGATGAACTAAGACAGGGAGCGAGATGCTGTCCTTGGGCCTTATCACCATAGTAACCATATGTCCTCCTACCACGCACGCTTTCGCAGCAGAACATGTCAACATGGCGCTTGTTGGGGTAGCTTGGTATTGGTGCAATTCAGGCCAACAGGAATGACCGCAGACAGCGCATATCACACTGAAAACCCATTGAATGTGCCGCATAAAATTAAAAGCCACGGTTCCAGAGCGCAGACCGGGGGAGGATTATTGATCTCATGCTGAGATGCTGTAATTGGCTTTCAAGGTGTGTGTTCACCGAGATTGCTTACTTCTGCATAACTCCAAACCGGTTGTCAGTTCTGCTGATTACTGGACGGGTGCAATCAAGGCCTGCTTGGTGCTGATCCAGGATCTAAACAGCAGGTGGTGTCAGAGCAGGGCTCAAACAATAGTAATTGACCCCAGATACTGAAACCATGAAGTTAATGAATAAAGAACAAGGGGTTGCGGTTAATAACCAATATTATCCATAAGAGTCACAATGCTTCGTTAACCACAAATCGGTTAAAAACGTGTCACTAACGTTATTACCGCAGTAAAATGTAATATCATTCGTGGGGTTCACGTTTCAGTTTGTGTATAAGTGTATAATAGCAGTGAAGCGTCTTGGGGATTTGCGCTAAGCGCAGTGGTCAGGCACTTTGCGATGCAGCCAATCAGTATTCAGTATTTGAAGCGGTTTGAGTACTGGATGCTGAGGGGCGTGCACTTATGAGACAGTATAGCGCTGGGGAGGGCAGATATTTCAGCTTACATTGTAATGTAATTTGTTCATTCTAAACGATTTGTGAGCCAGAAAAGGGCAATAATTAAATACACATATATACTGGAGGTGTGTTATATCTAAATAACTTTAATTCAGATACATTACAATTGGACTGCAAAGTTATTTTATACTTCCTCTCAAAACTGTTTTAATATACCTTCCGTGGGTCTGACGGAATTGCATCGAGGGGCGGATTCGGCCCGGGCCATAGTTTGCCCACCACTGGTATAGCGGATTTGACTGCCCTAATTGCGTCAATAAGCAGTTTATGCAATGTAATTTTATGCAATTTACTGCACTGTTCACTAAAACCAGTTTTATTTGATTTGATGTCCTGGCTTGGCCGGTGACACGTCTGCCTGCAGACTTGTTGGGTGTTTTGTGCATTTTCTTTATCTCTCCTTTTTTGTCTCTTATTTGTCTTTCCTAGACTCTCTTACTCGCTCTCTCTCTTTTACACACACAAATGATATATATTTGACTGCAACGATTTAAAGGAAATGTAATTTAAAATTCTCATTCTTATTTGAAAATAGGAGCCGGGAACGAGGGATCCCCCTGGTCCATCGGGAGTGTATAATAGCGAGCTCCACATCAATACTATAGTCACTATTTCTAGGGACCTATATGCAGGCCAGCAATCCGCTATGCTGTTTGCTAAAGCAGTGCATTTGTAGGACAGCTCCACAATCTCCTGGGCCTCAGCTGCTCTGCAGTATCTCCTGATTGACAGCGAGTCCTTTTGCTATAGCTACAGTCGGTGTCATCAATTTAGTTTCAAGAAGAAAACAGGATTTCATTAATTCATTATTTATTTTTCCTAATACCCTGGCGGGCATTCTCTGCTCGCAGCATTTTACTGAGAGAACGGCGACGATGGATGGACTTATGGCAGCTAAACAAGTCACAACTAAACTGTAGAAGTGGTAGTCTCTCCATCTACCCGCACATTAACCAGAATAATCGCTTTGTAGCACCTGGGTGCGAGAGTTGATTAAGAAAACCTAGTGCTCTTGATATTCATCTGCTCCATTTAGGGTGTTTTCGTTTTTTCCCAATGACTACTTTTGACTTCGCCGATGTGGAAGCGTTTTTGGACGGCCACCCAGACCTGTTCGAGGAGTATGTTGTGCGTAAAGGCAAGTGCGAAACGGTGAGCCGGTGGTTGAAAGAGCACCGGCCATCCAAAGTCCCCCTCGCCGATGAGAGGCGCGGTGGCGTGCCCAGAGACCCTCTTTATTGGCCCACCAACCCTGACGGTCTCCAGCGCCGCTCGTCCCAAATGGAGCTGCGACGCAACTTCGCCCGCTCGAAAGCCACGACCGCACATAGGACGTACGACGAGCACGCCAGTCACCGGGAACAGGACGATCCCCAATCTAGCATGAGACGGCGCGCACTGCTGCGCAAAGCCAGCTCCCTGCCGCCGACCACAGCGCACATCCTCAGCGCTCTTCTGGAGTCCAGGGTGAATGTGCCCCAGTACGCGTCCAGTGCCATCGACTACAAATACAGATTGAAAGAATCCAACGAACGGGAGTTCTTCCTGGAGCTGGTAAAGGATGTCTCAAATGACCTGGACATGACCAACCTGAGCTATAAGATCCTGATCAACGTGTGCATCCTGGTAGACGCGGACAGGTGCTCGCTGTTCCTGGTGGAGGGACCCGCGCACAAAAAGACGCTCGTGTCCAAGTTGTTCGACGTGCACTCGGGAACCACCGTGCGTCCCTCCTCGAGCACTGTGAACTCTAACGAAGTGCAGGTGCCCTGGGGAAAGGGCATTATAGGATACGTGGCAGAGCATGGGGAGACAGTGAACATACCCAACGCATATGAGGTAAACTTATAGGCAATTGCATTTCCTGTTCGTCATCAAACATCTCATCCAAAGCGATCTACAGTTACTAAATCTTTTCTAATGTCGAGTGTTATGCATTTCTGTGCTGAAATTGTTGAGATCAACAAACAAAATGCACCAGAATTTTTTTTTCAATCTCCATTCCCTATCGTTTCCTTATTTTTACTTCCCCTCTCAGAATTAGTTTGAACTCTATAGGGGCCGTGGAGAACCGTACGCAACCCCCGGGGGTGTCTCAAGGGACATTGATAATCAATAGGTTCATATAAGCTATAAGCTATCAGTAGGTTCATCGGTTAGTGATGTTTTTGGATGATTGGTTCAATGTAGCAACAGGTTCCTGGAGGCTTCAGCAAACAGCAAACGTTCCTGAAGTCGATTCGTAAATATGAAATACAGTTGGAATAGTTGAAATGTTGCTTTACAGAAAACAAAGAGCTCGGTGCTGAAATACCCCAAATAAATGTGGCAAAAAAATATTTCAAAACCAAATTTATTTGAAAAATGTAAGCAACATTTGGTTTAATGTTATACATGATATTTTTGTCATTGACAATTTTTTGAAAATATTTAATTTATCCAGGACACCCAAATAAAATATGGGACATTTCAAAATGTGCACAGGTATATAGATGTTCAAATGTTTTCAGTATCTACAAGAGTGTTACAATTCTCAAATAATTAAAATATATATATACATCATGAACTCCAGGAAGGTTCGTCCTGGGCACTTCTGCTTGCTTTTCTCTCACATCCACCCATCACTACCATTACAACAAGACAAAAGCCAGTGGACCAAAAATATTCAAGGTAATTATTGCAATGATGTCAAAATAGCTTCCCGACCATCCACCACAGTTTCCTCCAGAGACCGGAATATGAGAGCAGTGGTCACGCTGTTTCCTGTAAGCTCCATCCACTCTCCCATCCACCAGTTGCTCAGGACTGTGCATCATTATAGCATGACCACGGGCACCACACGAGGTAAAGGCAACGTGCTGACGTAGTGAGGCCTAGCTACTTCTATCTATTACTGCAATGAAGGCACATGCATGTCAATGTAGAGACGCTGTCAGGACCTAGAATCCTGGTGGGATGCCGGTTAACTGGCAGGAAGTAGGCCACAGGCTATCAGGAAGAGAGCAGCCTCGTGTGTTCTGATGAATATTAACGAACGTCTGTCCTGGGACCTGGTGGAACGGTGCGTTTAAGTTGCACCCTGCGCCCTATCTAGCACACTACTTTTGAAAATAACATGTAGGTCTTGGTCAAATGTTATTGTTATTTACTATCGGGGGAAATTGGGCCTCATTTTGAATACGTATTTGAATAAGTTCAAAATGTACGTTTGCCAGTAGCTTTTGCTGCAGTGCTGTGGGCTGAAGTGCTGTTGTGTAACAAATGCTCTGTGCAGCACAGCAGTCCTTCTCGTCTCTGGGGCTCCACCTCACCGTGTACTAACCACCAATTAAGTGTTTATATGTATGTTTGTTTTTCACGAGTTCTTGTCAGTGAGTTCGTGTGGTGGCTTTGTTCATTTGTTGTTCATTTGATATTAATCCGTAAAAAAAATTATGTAGTGTGTGGCAAGAACTTGTCCATATTCTCTGAGGCACTTTTTCTTTTTGTTTTGTTTGTTGCATTGGTTTGCATTGTTATTATTTTTTGGGCCGGATTCCCGACCACCACTTTTCTCACAGGGCGCGCCCTCGCCTGGGCCCTGGCATCATGGGAGGATGGTTTTGTGGAGCTGAGATCATCCATCTTGAATGAATGCTCCATCATGATCAGGTACCTGGTCCCGTCACCCATAGAGCAGCTGAGGGGGTGCCCTTCTTTACAAAGTAGAACCTCCAGAGCGCCTACAACCTGGCGCGGATTTCCCAGGAGGAGAAGTGAAAGACCGCCTTCAGTACGGCGTCGGGGGACTAGAGAGATGTTGGGGAGATATGCCGTGGTGTACATCGATTATATCCTAGTCTATGATGATATCCTGGCCAACGTTTGTGCTGTTCTCCAACGCCTGCAGGGAATCAGGCTGTATGTCGAGGCCCCTGCTGTCACCCAAACCCGCTCGAAACCATTCATGGGTTAAGGAGGACGATTCCGAGGTTGGGGTGGAGGCGATCCTCTCCCATCAGCAGGGGAATCTCCTGAGGCTCCTCCCGTGTGCCTACTACTCCTGTAGACAGGAAGTACGACGTTGGTGCCCGGGAGCTGCTGGCAGTGAAGTTGGCATTAAGTCAAGTCAAGTTTATTTGTATAGCACATTTCATATGATTTACATAGACTCAATGTGCTTAAAGGAGCGGAGACACCAGCTTGTGGGTGCCCACGCGCCACCCACCGTCCTGACCAACCACCAGAACCTCGGAATATGTCTGGGCTGCGGGTCGCCTCAAACCCTGCCAGGTCAGGTGGATGGTCTTCTTGCAGCTTCTCCCGCCTACATCAATGCGTGGCAGTTCTGGCTTCTTGCCGGGGTCAACAGGGGCACGGCGAGTGGTGGGGTCAGGAGGTGCTCTTGAGGGGGGGTACTTTAACGATTTCTCCCTGCACCCTGCTACTTTTGGTTCCTTGAGAAAGAGGGGGCAACACATTATAGAGCCATTCATTTCTACATCATTTCTACAATTTAGATGTGAGTAACCTCAAATTAAATTGCGTTGATTTTGATCCAATTATTTCCGGACATAACTGTATGCAGTAAATAGACCAATCGCCAACTGGACAAATCATAAGTATGACGGAGATTAAAGATCAGTAAGATCACGAGAAATCAGGTGACACCAGGTCGGGTCGCTGCCCGTTGTTCTATGTGACATTTGCTCTTCAACATGTGTCGTCGTGTCTCCCAGGACCATCGGTTCAGCGACGAGATAGACAAGCTGACCGGATACAAGACCCAGTCCATCCTCTGCATGACGATCTGTAACAGCGACGGCGAGGTCATCGGCGTGGTACAGGCCATCAACAAAAACCCGATCGGCACACCTTTCACTGACGACGATGAGAAGGTACGTCCACAGCAGGCTTAAAGCGATGGTTCCACGTAGATTCATATTGGGGTGATATATTGCTTATCCTGAGTTCAGCACTCTATATAAGCAGTAATATGTGGCCCATTGGTAATCTCTGTCATAGCCAGGAATTGTCACTATTAGTATTGTTAGTTTCTGCTAGCAATGCAGATTTTGTAGTTCGTGACACAATGTTACTAATTCCATGCGAGGACAGAAGGAAAAAAAATGCTCTATGACTTCCAGAACAACTCAACAAAAGAGTTCTCTTAACCAAATAAGAATTTTGTACAAACTATTCCTTTAAGTATAAAATCGTTTTAAAACAAATCATTTTGCTTGGCTTGCTTGAGCCAGTCTGGTTTTATGGACATATAGAATCATCCTAAATTATCCATACATTGACAGAACAAGATGTTCACTCTCAGGACAAAACTTTAGCCTGGAATTATAAAGATCTTCCACCAGGTGGCAGAATGGAGTTAAACAAAACTTCCAGGAACATCCAGGAAATCTACTAAACACTACAGTGATTATATTTAATTTTAACAGGGCCAAATGAAAAGAGCAGCAGCCAGGGCTGTAATAGACACAGAGAAACAGCCGTGCACACTCACACTGCTGTGCACGGGACACAGCCATGCACACTCACACAGCTGTGCACGGGACACAGCCGTGCACACTCACACAGCTGTGCACGGAAAACAGCCATGCACACTCACACAGCTGTGCACAGGACACAGCCGTGCACACTCAAACAGCTGTGCACAGGACACAGCCATGCACAGTCACACTGCTGTGCACAGGAATTTTGTTTCCTTAATAAAACGCAGCAGAGAAAGACTGTTTGTTTGAGATGTTTGCCAGCATCAATGCAATGACTGAAAGTCTTCAGGAAATCCTAGCTTGCTAGTGGTTAAGATATTGTTCCCGTCATTGCTTGCAAACCTCCCACTTACAGCCGGCACACTGTATGCAGATACAAACCGATTCATATGTTAATGTTAATAAGTTAATCTCACCAGGAAGCACATAACCAAGTTCAGAATTATTATTGTGCTTTATTCAGGATTTATACTTTCTAGGTCTTGGCATTTGTTCAAGGTGCCATGTTGTTATATTGTTTGACATAGAACACTCTGTTCTATGAAGATTGCATTGCAAATGAAACACTACTGACTATGTGTACAAGTGCAAAACTAACACATTCTTTTTAAATGACTGGCAGAAAACGTCTGGCGAATCTGGCAACACGTTCCACGGATCTGATTTAACGCGTGTCATGACGCCAACACGTGCACATTAATATTCATCGCCACCACATTGGGCCCCTCATGACGAGGTTGTCAGACGCTTGGCAGTATGTGGCCCAATGCCAGCTGGCTAACTTCTTCCTTATTGGACCTGTTCATACGCTTCATACAATTTGGTTTGTGCAGCAGGGGCTTGAGGTACATAGCTTCAACATCAGGTGTCCTGCACATCTGTTCAAAAGACCAATCAACTGGTCCGTATATCAGGTTGTTATACTGATTCTAGAATTTTCTCTCTTTTTGTTTCACCTTTATTTAAACGGGTGGGCCGATTGAGAGCAAATTCTCATTTGCAACGGCGACGTGGCCAAGATAAAGCAGAAACGTGCGAGGCAACACACGTTTACCCAATAAATGCACAGAATGCACAGCTAGCCAATCAATGGCTGTTTGGAAAACAGGGTATACGAGTTTGGACTCCGACTACTAAATTATAGATGTTGTTTTTCCTGTTGATCATGTAGCCATAATAACTTTACTCCGTCAGGTGCTGCAGATGTATCTGCCGTTCTGCGGAATATCGATCGCCAATGCCAAGTTGTTTTCTGAGTCTCGAAAGGAGTACGAGAGAAGCAGAGTGAGTGCATCCACATCACCTCCCGTATCTCATATCTGTAAACCACACCTGGAGATCACTAGCGATTATGTACGGCATAATTCAGGGGTCTCGTTTCATTGAGCGTACCCACACACACACACACTTGTTTGCACACAGGCTCTGCTGGAGGTGGTGAATGATCTGTTTGAAGAGCAGACCGACCTTGAGAAGATCGTGAGGAAGATCATGCAGAGAGCTCTGACACTTCTGCAGTGTGAACGCTGTTCTGTGTTGCTGCTGGAGGACATTCATTCACCTGTGAGATCTTCTGTTCTCTACTCACTCAGAATCACTGTCTTCACCTGGTTTCTGTTCATCTGCCCTCTCCTCCCATCACCTGGTTTCTGTTCATCTGTCCTCTCCTCTCTTCACCTGGTTTCTGTTCATCTGTCCTCTCCTCTCTTCCCCTGGTTTTTGTTCATCTGACCTCTCCTCCCTTCACCTGGTTTCTGTTCATCTGTCCTCTCCTCTCTTCACCTGGTTTCTGTTCATCTGTCCTCTCCTCTCTTCACCTGGTTTCTGTTCATCTGTCCTCTCCTCCCTTCACCTGGTTTCTGTTCATCTGTCCTTTTCTATCTTCACCTGGTTTTTGTTCATCAAATGAAGAAACGCTACAAATATATAGTAAATATACGAGTTAACAGCAAACAACACAACGTAGAGTGACATGCGTTCACGGGTAGAGCAGCTGCTATTATTGGCTTGCAGTCGTTTTGTTTCTTACATAACTAAACTCTCATCTCTCTCATCTTCATTATTCTTCGTCTTAACCTCTTCAATCCTCAACGGTCTCCTGTTCTGCACCTTCTCTTCAATAAACCTTTAGTGTTGTTTCTTTTGCTCCAGGTGGTGAAGTTCTCCAAGACCTTTGAGCTGATGTCTCCCCTGTGCAACATGGATCGAGACATCAGGTAAAGTCCCCGGGCGTCCGGAGTGAATATTTAATACGCATACGGAGTAGAAATTGTGTTGGACATCTGTTCTTCTCCCCACGTGTGTTTCTTTGACCAAGTCAGCATGGAGAAGCTGTCCTGCTCTGATTGGCTGATCAATAACAGCATTGCTGAGCTGGTGGCGTCCACAGGACTGCCTGTCAACATCAGCGATGTCTGTCAGGACCCCCGCTTCGACGCCGAGGTGGGATACCAGTCACTCACAAAAAAACACACACACACACACAACAAGCATGTGATCGGCAGTCCGAACATGAATAAAACCGTGCGGGTACGCACGCACGTACTCACACTGTGAAATACCCCTGTCTGCTTCCCAGGCAGATCAAGCCTCTGGATTCCACATCAGATCTGTTCTGTGTGTCCCCATATGGAACAGAACCCATCAGATAATAGGTGGGTTCCCTAGTCCACACCGCCCATCTCAGCGCACTACCTTATGGCCTTTTTGACCAGGGCTCAGTGAGCTTCTGTTAAAAGCAGTGCACTATCTAGGGAATAGGGTGCAGTATGTGAGAGACATAATTCTACCTAGTAAGTCCATGTGACGACGAGTACTAATGTACATGATCTCTGCCTGTCTAAAGGAGTCGCTCAGATCCTGAATCGGTTGGACAGAAGGACGTTCAATGATGCGGACCAAAGACTTTTTGAGGTTAGCTTTGTTTTACCTGAGGATGCGTCTTCCTATAGAATAATTACAATATATATATATATATATATATATATACTATATACTATTTTTATCACTTTATCACTTTAATACAAACACTGTTCTGCTCTTTATCAACACACAGGCTTTTGTCATCTTCTGTGGACTGGGGATCAACAACACCATGATGTATAACCAAGTGAAGAAGACCTGGGCCAAGCAGTCTGTGGCCTTAGATGTGAGGATTATCTCCTATGCTAATGTGTCATGACCGACTATCAGAAAGACAACATTATCTCCTATGCTAATGTGTCATGACCGACTATCAGAAAGACAACATTATCTCCTATGCTAATGTGTCATGACGACTATCAGAAAGACAACATTATCTCCTATGCTAATGTGTCATGACCGACTATCAGAAAGACAACATTATCTCCTATGCTAATGTGTCATGACCGACTATCAGAAAGACAACATTATCTCCTATGCCAATGTGTCATGACGACTATCAGAAAGACAACATTATCTCCTATGCTAATGTGTCATGACCGACTATCAGAAAGACAACATTATCTCCTATGCTAATGTGTCATGACCGACTATCAGAAAGACAACATTATCTCCTATGCCAATGTGTCATGACGACTATCAGAAAGACAACATTATCTCCTATGCTAATGTGTCATGACCGACTATCAGAAAGACAACATTATCTCCTATGCTAATGTGTCATGACCGACTATCAGAAAGACAACATTATCTCCTATGCTAATCTGTCATGACCGACTATCAGAAAGACAACATTATCTCCTATGCTAATGTGTCATGACCGACTATCAGAAAGACAACATTATCTCCTATGCTAATGTGTCATGACCGACTATCAGAAAGACAACATTATCTCCTATGCTAATGTGTCATGACCGACTATCAGAAAGACAACATTATCTCCTATGCTAATGTGTCATGACCGAATATCAGAAAGACAACATTATCTCCTATGCCAATGTGTCATGACGACTATCAGAAAGACAACATTATCTCCTATGCTAATGTGTCATGACCGACTATCAGAAAGACAACATTATCTCCTATGCTAATGTGTCATGACCGACTATCAGAAAGACAACATTATCTCCTATGCTAATGTGTCATGACCGACTATCAGAAAGACAACATTATCTCCTATGCTAATGTGTCATGACCGACTATCAGAAAAAACACATTATCTCCTAAGCTAATGACTCAAAATTGAGTCCAGCTCATCATGCATGTCCCACAACCACCAGCAGGGGGCCAGAGAAGTTCATGGTCATTCAGGTAATGAGGAGGTTTTTGAGAGGTTTATAGTGACTCATGAAGTCAGACATTTCTTCTTTTGTTTCCGTTAGATGCTGTCCTATCATGCCACATGCTCCAAGGTTGAGGTGGACAGACTCAAGGTATGTCTGAGAGCTATAATGCAATTGCTTGTGTTTAGTTGTTGATCAGCCTGTCACACATTTTGCTGTGATGTAATTCCAGGGGGAGGGGGCCGGGTCAGGGTGGATGGAGCTGGGTCAGGGTGGATGGGGCTGGGTCAGGGTGGATGGAGCTGGGTCAGGGGGAGGGGGCCGGGTCAGGGGAGGGGGCCGGGTCAGGGTGGATGGAGCTGGGTCAGGGGGAGGGGGCCGGGTCAGGGGGAGGGGGCCGGGTCAGGGTGGATGGAGCTGGGTCAGGGTGGAGGGAGCTGGGTCAGGGTGGAGGGAGCTGGGTCAGGGTGGAGGGAGCTGGGTCAGGGTGAAGGGAGCTGGGTCAGGGGGGAGGGAGCTGGGTCAGGGTGAAGGGAGCTGGGTCAGGGTGAAGGGAGCTGGGTCAGGGTGGAGGGAGCTGGGTCAGGGTGAATGGGCCGGGGTCAGGGTGGATGGGCTTGGGTCAGGGTGAAGGGAGCTGGGTCAGGGTGAAGGGAGCTGGGTCAGGGTGGAGGGAGCTGGGTCAGGGTGGAGGGAGCTGGGTCAGGGGGAGGGAGCTGGGTCAGGGTGAAGGGAGCTGGGTCAGGGTGGAGGGAGCTGGGTCAGGGGGGAGGGAGCTGGGTCAGGGTGGATGGAGCTGGGTCAGGGTGGATGGCGCTGGGTCAGGGTGGATGGAGCTGGGTCAGGGGGAGGGGGCCGGGTCAGGGGGAGGGGGCCGGGTCAGGGTGGATGGAGCTGGGTCAGGGGGAGGGGGCCGGGTCAGGGGGGGGGCCGGGTCAGGGTGGATGGAGCTGGGTCAGGGTGGAGGGAGCTGGGTCAGGGTGGAGGGAGCTGGGTCAGGGTGGAGGGAGCTGGGTCAGGGTGAAGGGAGCTGGGTCAGGGGGAGGGAGCTGGGTCAGGGTGAAGGGAGCTGGGTCAGGGTGAAGGGAGCTGGGTCAGGGTGGAGGGAGCTGGGTCAGGGTGAATGGGCCGGGGTCAGGGTGGATGGGCTTGGGTCAGGGTGAAGGGAGCTGGGTCAGGGTGAAGGGAGCTGGGTCAGGGTGGAGGGAGCTGGGTCAGGGTGGAGGGAGCTGGGTCAGGGGGAGGGAGCTGGGTCAGGGTGAAGGGAGCTGGGTCAGGGTGGAGGGAGCTGGGTCAGGGGGAGGGAGCTGGGTCAGGGTGGATGGGGCTGGGTCAGGGTGGATGGGGCCGGGTCAGGGTGGAGGGAGCTGGGTCAGGGTGAAGGGAGCTGGGTCAGGGGGGAGGGAGCTGGGTCAGGGGGAGGGAGCTGGGTCAGGGTGGTGGGAGCTGGGTCAGGGTGGAGGGAGCTGGGTCAGGGTGAAGGGAGCTGGGTCAGGGGGAGGGAGCTGGGTCAGGGGGAGGGAGCTGGGTCAGGAAGGGGGGGTTCGGCTGTTACTTTTAGATTGTAATTTTTTCTTGTCAGGATTTTTAATATCATCCATCACTTCCTTCTCTCTTAGGCTGCAAAGATCCCTTTGGCCAGTGAGCTGGGAATTGATGAGTTCCACTTCAATGACTTCTCTCTGGACAATGACGCGATGATCACCGCCTCCCTCCGGATGTTTCTGGAAATCGGTGCTGTGCAGAAGTTTAAGATTGACTATGATGTGAGCAAAGACAAAA
The DNA here is from genome assembly GCA_029465975.1 of Dallia pectoralis. Classification (NCBI taxonomy): domain Eukaryota; kingdom Metazoa; phylum Chordata; class Actinopteri; order Esociformes; family Umbridae; genus Dallia; species Dallia pectoralis. The sequence goes on along the minus strand of CM055738.1, from coordinate 9,650,666 downwards.
CTCAGTGCCAATGGAGCAGATCAGAGTTTTTTTAATTTTCATTTTGGGGAACCTTCCAGAATTGCACAACCGTGTTTTTCTCCTTTTTCAATATATCTGTACATGGTTTATAAGAATAACAAAGAGTCTGAAGAACACTGGTGTTGACTGTTGCCTTCTTCCTCTCAGGTCCTGTGTCGCTGGCTCTTGACTGTGAGGAAGAACTACCGTACGGTGGCCTATCATAACTGGAGGCACGCATTCAATGTCTGCCAGTGTATGTTCGCCATGATCACCGTGAGTACCGGTACACACTATGACAGGAACATTTTGACTTCAGTATGTTCGCCATATGATCACCGTGAGTACACGCGAGGACAGGAACATTTGAGCTTTGTCTTGTCTTGTGGAAACATATCCTCTAAAAAGCACAGTGCTGAATGGGAAAGGATTTTTATCAGACTTTATCAGAGCAGTAAATCACACCCTAAGCACTTTGGAGAGTGCTACTTTTGATTAGGGCATTGTGGGAAGTGGATACCATTGGATGCCCTCAGTATTCCGAACATCTTTCCTGTCACCAGACTGCTGGTTTCCAGGATGTTCTTTCGGATGCCGAGACCTTGGCACTGATGGTGGGTTGCATCTGCCACGATCTGGACCACCGCGGCACCAACAACGCCTTCCAGGCCAAGTGAGTCACCCGACCAGAGACAGAGGAACACCCGTGTCCATCTGACATCAGTTCTGCCTGTCAGTCAGTCCATCGCTTAGCAACGGTTGATACGGTGTATTTCGTATGCTCGACAGAACACTGTAAATCTGCCTGACACTGTGCAGTGTAGTTGTTGTATTGTATTTGTCCGTACATACATCTGTCTCTGGTCAGACAATTAATGACAGTTGTCAAAGAAACAGGACTCTTTCTTCTGGGTTCCCCTCTACAGGACTGGTTCTGCTCTGGCTTTGCTCTATGGGACATCAGCCACCCTGGAACACCATCATTTCAACCACGCCGTCATGATACTTCAGAGTGAGGTGACTCTGGCTGACGTAGCCTAATTCAGTTGCCATTTACGGCCCAATTCAACACCCATTTATTACTCAACTGTGTTAATAAACAGTTCTTTCCTAGCCACTGTTCATGACCTCAGTAGTTGCTTGCTCTGTTGGGTTTCAGGCCGGATATGTTTAAAAGCTCTCTGTGGCAACTGCTGATGTGAAAATGACATTATACAATTAATTTGATTTATTTTTTTATTACTCATTCCTGTTATTAATCACCTGGCTGTTACTCAGGCATATTATTAAACACCTGTCTGTTAATCAATCATGTTAATAAACCCCTGTCTGTTACTCAAGCATGTTAATAAACACCGATTTATTACACTATGCTGTTATTATTTACCACCAATTTCTTAGCCTAAAATGTATTTCTGTTCTTTCAACAGGGCCATAATATCTTTGCCGACCTGTCTTCGGAACAATACAGCCAGATGATGCAGCTACTGAAACAAGCCATCCTCTCTACTGACCTCACCCTGCACTTCCAGTACCTTTTACTTTGCTTCACTCAAACTCGATATACAGATAAATATTTATATACAGATTCCCTCAGATCGCTAATATAACCGGACACTTGTGGGCGTGCGGGAGTCCGATTCTGCATATGTTTTTATTCTTTAAGCGGTGTAAGCTCTTGACGTAAATGGTACATGCCCAAAATGGAATTAATGTAAATTCAATAAGATCAACCAAAAAGAAAATAGTAAAAATAACAGGTTCATTATTAGGACAATTTATTGGTCCATTAAAGTCACTAATTAGGCAGTAGCCCAGCTGTTAATAGGACACCACTTGAAAGGGAAAAAAAAAAACCAGCGGACACTGGGAATGGGCTTAAGATGTCTAAATTGTTTGTGCTGCTAGATTTTCACACCGTTCTATTGCTGTGGCCTTAGATCCTCTGTGACTTTATCTCTCTCTGCTTCTTAACAGACGAAGGAGCAAATTCTTTGACTGTGTTCTATCAGGAGAGTTCAGCTGGACGGACGAGGCTCACAGAGAACTGCTCAGGTCTTCCTTGAGTTTTTCACTTGTTGATGCTCCTCACACAGTCCTTACCTTAAGACACGAGAAGCCACTCTAGTTGCTAGAGTTTGGCTTCGGTTCTAATCGACCTCTGACCCCTTCACCTCTGACCCCTTCACCAGATCTATGCTGATGACTGCGTGTGACTTAGGTGCAGTGACCCGGCCGTGGGAAATCTCCAAACAGGTGATAGAAACAGTAGACACGTGCCCAAAGACCCAAAGCCACCACAGATCCTTGTTTTAGTGTATTTCTACCAAGGCCTATTGTGGTCCTTATTGACATAACGTTCATGTCCCCCTGCAGGTTGCAGAGTTAGTAACAAGTGAGTTTTTCGAACAAGGTGACAGAGAGAGGTCTGAGCTGAAGTTGACACCAGCAGTAAGTAGAACTACTGTAACGCTTGTCATTAGAATACCTTCCTTTAAATTACACTCTAAAGTGCATTCTCCTCAGCAGCACTTACCTTCACTGTCAGATTATCAACATAGATATTAATGCAGTCTCACACTCTCTTTCTAGGCCATCTTTGACCGTAATCGTAAGGACGAGCTGCCTGCTCTGCAACTGGAGTGGATTGATGGGATCTGTCAGCCCCTCTATCAGGTGTGAGCCTGTCCGATCCAAACACGCATGTTCTGTATGTCACTGAGAAATCAATCAGTCAAATCTATTGAGAGTTCTCACAAAGTGCTTTTACAAACACCCGGTCAGAAATAATTTGATACACAGCAGCTAGGAAAATATTATTGGTTGAATTTAGGAAGAAACCTAGATAGGAACCAGGCTCTGAGGGGTGGCCAGTCCTCTTCTGGCTGTGTTGGGTGAACTTATAATAGATGAAATAATTATGAATTGCATTTTTTATACAGAGAGCCTTTTAAAATAGTCCAGGTCAGATGCATGACCTGAAAAGTCACTGACACGCCAAGTTAAAGAAGACATCCAGCGCAATAAAAAGCAATTTCAGTTGTTTTTTTTGCAATGCTGAGCATCTCTGTGTTCCGCCTTGTCTCTCCCCTGCAGACGCTGGTGAAGTTGAATGTGAAGCTACAGCCAATGGTTGACGGAATAGAAGCCAACCGGATAAAGTGGGAGGAGCTTGGCCCGTCCTATCAGCACACACACATGGCTGCAGAGACAGAGTCAAGACTCAACCCAGGAACCGGCAAGAACCCCGATTTCAGTCGGAACCAATATCCTCAATATGGGGAAAATTCTGAATCTCAACAGAAGACAGTTGGTACGGAGACTGGCGGTCACCCAGAGATTGAGTTATATTCAGAATCTGATCAGAAGTCAGTTGTTGGTACGGAGACTGGCGGTCACCCAGAGATTGAGTTATATTCAGAATCTGATCAGAAGTCAGTTGTTGGTAGGGAGACTGGCGGTCACCCAGAGATTGAGTTATATTCAAAATCTGATCAGAAGTCAGTTGTTGGTAGGGAGACTGGCGGTCACCCAGAGATTGAATTATATACAGAATCTGATCAGAAGTCAGTTGTTGGTAGGGAGACTGGCGGTCACCCAGAGATTGAATTATATACAGAATCTGATCAGAAGTCAGTTGTTGGTACGGAGACTGGCGGTCACCCAGAGATTGAGTTATATTCACAATCTGATCAGAAGTCAGCTCCTAACTCAAAGTCTGGTGGTTCGCCAGCATCAGATGTGTCTGGCTGACGTCTGAAGAGAGACGGGGTGAAAGGGAAGAGAGAGGAAGGACAGATGAATGGATGGATTACTGAATGGGCTGGTTCTGTTTCTTATTCTTTTGTATATTACTTCCATTGTTGCACATGAAGACTGTAACATCACATAAATAATGGCAAAAGGAGTTTGAGGTAATTTGAGGAAAGTTGTTGACAAGAATTCCGATATGTACATTGAGAGGCATGTGTGATTGTGTTCACGGTTACATTTGTTTAAAACATGTATGTTTGGGACAGTTGCGGTCAACGTACAGTGTAAAGATTTATGATTTATGATTATAACATCAGTGCAAAAACAGCCAATGTAATTGGAGACTTCTGCTCTTGAGTAATTTAGTTTCTGTCTGAAATACTATGTGGTTTTGTGAGGCTTTGCCCAACATAGGTAAAAGGAGAAATAACAGCTTATTTGAAACCTACAAGACTCCAAATGCAAGATGAGTAAATAAAACAAACACAGACAAAAAAGCACAAAACGACCTTGTATCAATTAAGCCACGCATAAACCGAACAGTCAAGCTTACTTTTATAAATAACAAAAATTAGATAACATGAGGCTATTTTAAAACGGTTATTTGCTAACACCTAATGAAGATATATAATGGCTCCATGTCATGTTAAGGTTAGAAAACAGGATACATGACCCAAATTCATCAGGGCTGTTTTCAATGTTTTAATCCAGTGATTAGGTCAACAGTCAACACTGCATGCTATTAAATTGGCAATTTGGGTAATCCACTGCTTTTTCATAACCGAAAATGAACCTACAATTTACTGGCAACTTCATGAAAAGACAAAGAAATGTGACTATTAACATTTCTGACTTTCTGTAAGTAGAAACAAAACCAAAACATAATGAGATTATCCAACGCCTGGACCCATTTTATTATAGATTTTTGTATATGTGAAAGTATCAAAAACAATATTCTTATAATACGGAAAAGCGTTATCTGAAAATCCAAGTTGAAACCAGCGCAAAGTATTTTCATCCTCTTAACAGCCGATGGTTTTACAGCAGCCAGCACAGGTATCCAGCACAGCCCATCAAGCACAGCCATCCAGCACGGCCATCCAGCACAGCACGGCCATCCAGCACAGCACAGCCATCCAGCACGGCCATCCAGCACAGCACAGCCATCCAGCACAGCCATCCAGCACAGCCATCCAGCACAGCACATCCAGCACGGCCATCCAGCACAGCCATCCAGCACAGCCATCCAGCAGGGCCATCCAGCACAGCACAGCCATCCAGCACAGCCATCCAGCACAGCCCATCCAGCACGGCCATCCAGCACAGCCATTCAGCACAGCCCATCCAGCACGGCCATCCAGCACAGCCATCCAGCACAGCCATCCAGCACAGCACAGCCATCCAGCACAGCACAGCCATCCAGCACAGCCATCCAGCACAGCCATCCAGCACAGCCATCCAGCACAGCCATCCAGCACAGCACAGCCATCCAGCACAGCACAGCCATCCAGCACAGCCATCCAGCACAGCCATCCAGCACAGCCATCCAGCACAGCACACCTTAATGGAAACAATAAACACTAAAGGGATTCCTAACGCATACTACTAACACTACTACTACTACTACTACTACTACTACTACTACTACTACTACTACATACTACTAACACTATTGTCTACAGGGAAGAATAAGAGGGACTGACATATTAATCATATTTCACAACTCATGTTCTGTAGTCCAGAAATGCCACAAATATGTAATGGTGTGAATAATGCCACAAATATTTAATGGTGTGAATAATGCCACAAATATTTAAGGGGATAAGTAGCCTACTGGTGGAGGCTGAGAGTAGAGGGATAAGTAGCCTACTGGTGGAGGCTGGGAGTAGAGGGATAAGTAGCCTACTGGTGGAGGCTGAGAGTAGAGGGATAAGTAGACTACTGGTGGAGGCTGGGAGTAGAGGGATAAGTAGCCTACTGGTGGAGGCTGGAGTAGAGGGATAAGTAGCCTACTGGTGGGGGCTGAGAGTAGAGGGATAAGTAGACTACTGGTGGAGGCTGGGAGTAGAGGGATAAGTAGCCTACTGGTGGAGGCTGAGAGTAGAGGGATAAGTAGCCTACTGGTGGAGGCTGGGAGTAGAGGGATAAGTAGACTACTGGTGGAGGCTGGGAGTAGAGGGATAAGTAGCCTACTGGTGGAGGCTGAGAGTAGAGGGATAAGTAGACTACTGGTGGAGGCTGGGAGTAGAGGGATAAGTAGCCTACTGGTGGAGGCTGAGAGTAGAGGGATAAGTAGCCTACTGGTGGAGGCTGGGAGTAGAGGGATAAGTAGCCTACTGGTGGAGGCTGGGAGTAGAGGGATAAGTAGCCTACTGGTGGAGGCTGAGAGTAGAGGGATAAGTAGCCTACTGGTGGAGGCTGGGAGTAGAGGGATAAGTAGCCTACTGGTGGGGGCTGAGAGTAGAGGGATAAGTAGCCTACTGGTGGAGGCTGAGAGTAGAGGGATAAGTAGCCTACTGGTGGAGGCTGAGAGTAGAGGGATAAGTAGCCTACTGGTGGAGGCTGAGAGTAGAGGGATAAGTAGCCTACTGGTGGAGGCTGAGAGTAGAGGGATAAGTAGCCTACTGGTGGAGGCTGAGAGTAGAGGGATAAGTAGACTACTGGTGGTGGCTGGGAGTAGAGGGATAAGTAGCCTACTGGTGGAGGCTGGGAGTAGAGGGATAAGTAGCCTACTGGTGGAGGCTGAGAGTAGAGGGATAAGTAGCCTACTGGTGGAGGCTGGAGTAGAGGGATAAGTAGCCTACTGGTGGAGGCTGGGAGTAGAGGGATAAGTAGCCTACTGGTGGAGGCTGAGAGTAGAGGGATAAGTAGCCTACTGGTGGAGGCTGAGAGTAGAGGGATAAGTAGCCTACTGGTGGAGGCTGGGAGTAGGGGGATAAGTAGTCTACTGGTGGAGGCTGGGAGTAGAGGGATAAGTAGCCTACTGGTGGAGGCTGGGAGTAGATGGATAAGTAGCCTACTGGTGGAGGCTGGGAGTAGGGGGATATTACATACATCTGGACCAGATTTCAAATATATTTTTTCATACTTTAGGCTCCATATTTAATGTTACTTAATTTTATTTAATGTATTACAAAATACACTTTTGGCAATTTTGCCCACTCTTTCTTCACACTGCAAATAATACTTCTATAAAGAATTTAGGTAAATTGTGCAACAAAACATTTTTTTTAGTATTTTTTTTTTAAATTAGGCTTTGTGGTAAAGGTTATGAAGTATATAATAGATTTTACACAAAGGTACTTAACAATCAACCACAGCAATACTACACTGACAATATTATTAATATTTGGTTGGACCTGTGTAATACTTTTCTTTACACTGTTTGTGTAAAGAGTGTTTTAAGAAAGCTCATCGCAAACAACAGAGTGGCCCAACAAAAACTATTTCATAGGGGATAGTGCCCCCTACTGGCCTTACGGGACGGACAAAAGCAGACTGTTTTGCTTCAGAAACAACCACCAGCAGAAGGCCGTTTCTATGGTAATTTGGAATGTCCTCTATTACTAATACAGTATTGCCATGGTAATCCAGATGTATTATTCAAAAGATGCTGATGATGCCATTTTACAAAAGTCTCAACGAATGACTGCAGAGATTGGCTGGGACAAGTAATCACTGCCAGTGCACCTATTATGGCACCATTGACCTAAATTGAAAAGCGTGTTTGACCTTTTTCCCTTTCCACATCTGTAACAACACTGACCATGGTAGGACTACGCAAAGAACCCGCCAAGTCCTGGCTGCGGTACTGTTTCCTGTGTTGTGCCTCCTGGGACGGTGATGGAGACGCCGAAAACCCGATGTTAACAAATGATCCCGAAGCAGATTCTGTTCAGCCGTGGAACACAGAACAGGCAACACTGCCATTGGACACAGACCAGGAAGAGAGGGAACTCTCCCCCTGCCAGGTTATACCACCGACGACCCCTGCAGGCCTCAGGTACATCCCTGTGATGCTGTACGACCTCGAGCCGGGTTGCAGGGGGAGTTATGGATCAACAGGGGGAACGGCGTAAGGCAGAGGATACCCCCCTGACAAACTGTTAACCGTTATAGGGAAACACAGCAGGCCTTAGTTACTCTGTTCTTTTTTACAATAAACATGATTCACCATAACTGAATGTTGTGTGTTTATTATTCTTGTTTTTCAATTAAAGCTACCCAAACAGTTTAAAGTCACAAAGGATTTCATCCAGTATGGTGATCAAATCTTCTACTAATGGGGACTCCATTTTTCTTCCGAGAGCTATTTTTCCTGTGAGCAATTTAGTACATTTCTTCTTCTACGTGTAAAAGCTCGTAGCATGCTATCGGTCTGTTGGACCTCCTGTAAATGCTTAGAATTGGTCTGAACGTATTGCAAAGACAGCCGGATATTGACGAACGGACAGAGACCTTTATATCACACCAAATATTCCCTAAATATCAGATGAAGGTAGGGTGGCCATGTAAAGGCTACAGGCTAGGACCACAAACTAGAGGAGCACCAACAGAATACATATTGGACTGCATGTGAGAGAAGAGATGTTGAATTATTTCTATGGTGTCTTTAACTATATACACACATGTTCCTGCTCTGTGGAGAGCTGTGGAGGGGGTTTGATGTCGGGTTTTAATGAGGGTCAGAGGTGAAACAGCAGTGTTACGCTCAGTAGTGGTTCTACACACACGTACAAACACACACACACACACACACACACATGGGCGCAGGCACACAGACAGGCGGGGTGCTTGCCAGGCAGTCAGTCAACCCAGCGGTCCTACAGCTCCTGCCTGAGCTTGGCTGTAATCTATAATTGAACCTGGTCTTCCTCATGTTCCCTTGAACTGGGTAGAACAGGAAGTAGAGGTGAGATTGGAGGATCAGAGAGAGGCCCTCCAATCTCACTGTGGGGGCACAGGTCTGACTACACTATAAACTTTGATCTGTGGGAGAAATCTGAACAGTAGAACCAAAGTATGACAACATGTTGTTATTCACACTGCCCCATGAAAGATGTCAGTGGTGTTTTTCTCTTGTGTTGTTTTTCAGTATGTGTTTTTTTATATTGTTTTGTATGCTGTGAGTAGTTTGTAAATTGATATGGAGAAATCGGAGTGGACTGTTAGTATATTATGTTATTAAATCATTTTTTTATCATATAGGGACATTAATATTAGGACAGTAGCCCATCGTTTAGACACAGGAACCAGGCTGATGTATCTAGATCGTTTGAACAAATTGATCTTCTCTTTAGTTTTTTTCCCATGAATGTAAAGAATAAAAGACCTTGATTCGTGTACGATTCGTTCATTGGATATCCCACAGTAACCAGGGAGATAGGATTAATTTTACAAGTAGTTGTTGTTGTTTGTAAAATGTTGCACGTTCAATAATCCTGCTCAGTTCTTACACATTTACCATGGCCAAATGTATTTAAAAAATGCACTACAATTTTCTACGTCACTTTTTCAAACATTTAGAGAAGGATTCATGTAAATTTAAGTTATGCAAAATTATAAAAGAATATATTGTATAAATATAAGTGTTAAATGTAAATTTTAAATGAATATGTTAAATGTAAATGTTAAATGTAAATGTTAAATGTAAATGTTAAATGTAAATGTTAAATGTAAATGTTAAATGTAAATGTTATATCTAAATGTAAATGTTATATGCAAACGCAAATGTTAAATGTAAACATAAATAATAACAAATAACTAATAAGTAAATAAGAGATACAAACAAGCAAGTAAATGTCAAGGGTTCTCCACTATCACTATCTCTCAGTTTGTTCTCTTATCAAGCCTTTTGTTTCACTAACTCTTTCCATTCCATTTCGGATTTTTCCTCTGCTCTCAAACTGTCAGCACCAAGCCTCAATTTGGATACTGTGATTGAATATTTCATTACATTCATGAACACATTTGGTTGTCAAATCATCAGTCGACAAAAATAGTATCTTCAAAAATTTACAATTTTTACTGCGCAAATAAATATGGTATGCAGACCAGTTGTAGGATGACAACCACAGTAAACCAGTGTGTATTTCCTGGGGAAAAGATAACTTTTCATCTTAAGAAAGCAGCCTGAATACATTTTTGGAAACAACATTCTGCCAATGAAACCATTCGAATGCCACGCACAGTAAGTAGCTATTTACATTCATGTATGCAGACCATCAGTGCCGGCCATTTTATTTACTCACTGATTGTTGCTTATTTTAGTTCTTTACGATCTTGTTGTTTCTTAGCGACGTCAATACGAATAACGAGGCGGGGTGAGGCGACATTGCTCTCTCCATCATCATGAATTCGCTCACGCCTCTATAAATATCCACGTGTAATCGCAGATAATTTAACAAAATACAAAAGAAAATAAGAAATATGATGATGCATTATTGATGCGGGGCAATATGTGATGTCCTGTACAGCCAGGCTAAACCGGTGTATTTACTGACTGATCTGTGCTACACAACAATAACCTCTTAAGAAACCCCAGCCGACCAGTGTCACTAGGATAATATCTGCAGTAGTTAGGGGCTGCAGAGGTCCAAATAACAGCCGACCAGTGTCACTAGGATCATATCTGCAGTATTTAGGGGCTGCAAAGGTCCAAATAACAGCGGACCAGTGTCACTAGGATAATATCTGCAGTATTTAGGGGCTGCAAAGGTCCAAATAACAGCCGACCAGTGTCACTAGGATAATATCTGCAGTATTTAGGGGCTGCAAAGGTCCAAATAACAGCCGACCAGTGTCACTAGGATAATATCTGCAGTATTTAGGGGCTGCAAAGGTCCAAATAACAGCCGACCAGTGTCACTAGGATAATATCTGCAGTATTTAGGGGCTGCAAAGGTTCAAATAACAGCCGACCAGTGTCACTAGGATAATATCTGCAGTATTTAGGGGCTGCAGAGGTCCATTGGATCTTTCTCACTTTTCTCCGAACATTCAGGTAGAAGTACTACCCTAAGTAATCCCATATTGTTTGTCTTGGGCAGGGCATGATGCCACGAGGGTGCTTAATGGGGCTTATTGTATTTTCTGCCCCCAAGCAGAACACTGGAATTGGCCAGTGTTGGTAAACCCTATGCGCACGTGACCGTCCAATCGAATCGGCACACAAATCTTAACTGTAGAAAAGATCCCGATTTCATTGGAGAAGTTCGTAGTAGGGTTTTGAGGTTACAAACTCTAGAACCCCTCCTCACTATAGAGGACTCTTCATTCAGTCCAGCATTCACATGGCCGTTATGCGAAGTAGAAAGACAAAGATCAGTTTTAAGATGCACCAATCAAATCAAGTTGTTAGGAGTCAGTGACAATATATTCGTGAGTCGCTGTAACTGTCTGCTATGAGGAAATACTTGAACACATAAAGTAAAAATCCCTTCTATGAGACCTTTAGGTGAAGTTTGGCGTGGTGATGATTTGAGGAGTGAATCAATTGGGAGGGCGATGGAAGAAAGCAAAGAAAATGGCAGAGGGTTAAAGATGAAGAGAGTAACAAAAGAGTCCAAGAGCATGCGAGAGAGAGAGAGAGAGAGAGGAGAGAGGAGAGAAAGATGGAGGGGGTGAAAGAAGAAACAGAAGGAACAGAGGGCAGAGGTTGCTGCTCCCAAATTGGACCTATCCTGTCACCCCTACAGAACGCCAGCCTTCTGCTCTGACACCAAGTCAAGCCCTCAGGACACATCTCTCTCCCACACTGACAACCATTGTTACCCCACAGCAGTCATTTCTATTTAAGAGGGCAACGTTTTTGAAGATTACTTTTCACAACTTTCCAAAACTCAAAACGAGGTGGTGTCGGTGACTTGGCCTTTTTTGCCGTTTGCCTGCAAATACCCAACTTTCTCATCGCTTTATTTATGCACTGACTGACATGTAGTGTCTGTGCTCTGCCAGGCCTTTTTATAACCTCGCGGTCATTAAATTGAGCCTACTCTGCATTTTAATGCTTAAATAAGTCATATCAGTCTGAAAAAAAAATTACTTATTACACCTAGAACATAGAAAGACCCTGTATTGGATTTTCTGATGAGAAGTATCTTATCCTTCATTTCTTTTCTCCAGAATTCACTCTGAGAATGCAGTGGCAGCAGTCTCACCAGAAAACGCAAATCACAGGTCGCTGCTTGTTCGGGGAAAGTCTGCCAATATAACTCCTCTCCTTGTTGACCTCCATAGACTGGCGTTCCCTCAAATAATTGGCTGTAATGTAATCCTCTGTGTCTATCAATAACTCAATGGCACCGGACCAGTATCAGATCTAGTCACCCCATTAAACCCCCCGTGCCTCTACGCTCCAGCCACGCCAAACCACTGAATACACAGAGAACCTGACTCTGGACAATGAGGAAACCCTGTCTTTACTCCCGATGGACAACACCTTTGAAACCCTTCCTGACAGCTTTGAGGCAGCTTTGGCCGCTGTGTCTTAAGACATATCTTAATCAGCTCAATGCCAGCGTGGGTTCGAGTTACGCACACTGCCTGTAGAGACACATGTCACGAGGCATTCCCTCACTATTTAATGCATTTAGCAAGAAAACATAATTATATTAACATAAAAGTAAAGTATCTTACACACATTATTATTCATTGTTAATCTTATTGTCAGCCCTGTTTTGTCATGACAAGCTGGGATTTAAAGGTACTCATTAATCTGACTGAACTCCTTTGAATAAAAGGCACCAGTGTGTAACAAGACAACTCAACGGTTTGCTAATGATTATATTTTAATTCAGCACAACGAAATGCAGTTTGCATCTAACCAGAAGGGATGTAGCAATGTCGTCCTTTTGAAAACACCACAAGATATTGTGGTCAAATGCAATGTCTTGCAACCACCCCAGAACTATAATTTATTATTATGGTCTATTCGGATATGGGCACAAAAAAGGGACCATGTGAGAGACCCGGTTAAATATCTCTGTAGATATCAGCGTGGTCCCGGGTCGGTTTGTGCTCAGACAAATGCACATCCAGCCAAATCATTTGGAGACTCAAGAAAAATTGCCCGATGTGAGTTGGGATAATATTTTTAAAAAATGTACACGGTTACGTGCTGAAATAACAGTAGCCATTTATTTTCTAACACACGAAGTTATAATTATAACAGGGAATAGTAATTAACGAAAACATAGCTATGTGTGAGGTGCGGTGACTGCGGAGGTTGTGTGGTGTGAAATATGTCGGTAGGAAAACAAATGTGAAAACCGCACTCAAGTTGTTCCTGCCAAAACCTGCGCCTGGACACAAAAGCACCTTTGGGGATACGGGGTTTTCCCATGTTGTTCAACTATATGTCTGTGTATATAGCGTTGATGAAGATGAATGCAAACCTGTCCTGTCACATGGTCCACCTAACACTGTGTCAGGCTGATTACTAGATATGTATTTTGAATGCCTCACTGTGTTTCTAATGCCATTTCCTTCTCACAGATACTGCAACTAACTCTTTCTTAAAAGCACGATTATGTAGTTAGTAAAACAGGCCTAATACCTTTTTTTAAATGTCACTATATTTTTTGTACTATAGTTATCATACTTATGTTAGAATTATATATAGTGAGCTGAAGGTTTGAGTTGCAAACGTCAGCCTCGAAACCTTAATGACTTGGAGAGGATAAAGAGGAGTGGGACAAATGCCCTCCTGAGATGTGTGAAAACCTGGTGGCCAACTACAAGAAACATCTGACTTCTGTGATTACCAACAAGGGTTTGGCCACCAAGTACTAAGTCATGCTTTGCAAATACTTATTTCACTGAGTAAAATGCAAATCAATTGATAACTTATCTGAAATGTGTTATTCAGGATTTTGTTGTTGTTGTTCTGTCTCTAACTGTTCAAATAAACCTACCATTAAAATGATAGACTGATCACATCTTTGTCAGCGGGCAAACATACAATATCAGCAGGGGATCAAATACTTTCTTCCTTCACTGTATATATATCTAATATTTATTACAAATGCAAGCTTTGTGTGCTTTGCATGTCTGAGCTGTTATGTCATGGTTTAATGTTATAATGACACCTACCCGAATTTGATTAACCCTTCCTGTCGACAACATGTAATTGAGCAATATAGCACATTAATAAATATACAAGTACATGAGTACTAACTGATCAGCAGGTGCCCACCATTAAAACAGGCTGGTCACAGTCCAGTGGTTAGCAAACAGGGCAAGCAGCCGCACCTGTAAAAATGTAAAATGTCAGTTTAAGGAATTACTACTCTTAAAGCACAAGCTTAATGTGGGCACCATCAGAAGTGAATATATGAAGCATCTGTGTAAAAACACTGTACTCTGAGAGAGAGACAGAGGCAGAATCAGTGAGAGAAAAAGAGAGAAAAAGAGAGAGAGAGAGAGAGAGAGAGAGAGGGGAGGAGCTTCTGCTCTAGCCCAATGCTGTGGTCTGGAAATTTGACAGAGGGAGGAGATTGGAGGGAGGAGAGAGGGGGACCATGGTGCTGAGTTGGGGAGGGGGCTCTCCACTTTCTCCTTTCGCTCTGACAGCTGGGAACACCCCCTCCCTGATGACAGGCCAGAGCTGGATTCCTTCAATGAAAAGGCCTTTGATTTTTGGCAGGACCTCCTCAGGCCCGGCTGAATGGCTGTCAGGCCTGTCAGGGTGATGGACTGGCGGGCAGAACCCTCCAGCTCAGGGCCAACGCTGAAGGAGCAAGACCTCTGCCTGTCAAAACGTTAACTCTGTCTGCTCCAACAGATGGAATCAACAACATCAAAACGTGATGGTCCAAAGAGATGGGGAGGTGGTTTTTGGGAGGTCGTCAGGTGTCTTTGCGTGATACAGTTCATTGTGATTGTAAATGCGTTGCCTGTTTTGTTTTTTATTTGTGATTTTTGTCGTTATACTGCTGGAACTGAAAGACTCAATGTTTCGGACTCAAAGAAAATTATTGCTGGACAGAAACAGGAGCAAGAACATGATGGAAAAGCCTAAATCTAATTACAGCATCTGGGTCTGGTACCAACCGTTATTCACCACAGCATCTGGGTCTGGTACGGACCGTTATTCACCCCAGCATCTGGGTCTGGTACCGACCGTTATTCACCACAGCATCTGGGTCTGGTACGGGCCGTTATTCACCCCAGCATCTGGGTCTGGTACCGACCGTTATTCACCACAGCATCTGGGTCTGGTACGGATCGTTATTCACCACAGCATCTGGGTCTGGTACCGACCGTTATTCACCCCAGCATCTGGGTCTGGTACCGACCGTTATTCACCCCAGCATCTGGGTCTGGTACCGACCGTTATTCACCACAGCATCTGGGTCTGGTACCGACCGTTATTCACCACAGCATCTGGGTCTGGTACGGGCCGCATTATTCACCCCAGCATCTGGGTCTGGTACCGGCCGTTATTCACCACAGCATCTGGGTCTGGTACCAACTGGTACGGATCGTTATTCACCACAGCATCTGGGTCTGGTACCGACCGTTATTCACCACAGCATCTGGGTCTGGTACGGACCGTTATTCACCACAGCATCTGGGTCTGGTACCGACCGTTATTCACCACAGCATCTGGGTCTGGTACCGACCGTTATTCACCACAGCATCTGGGTCTGGTACCGACCGTTATTCACCACAGCATCTGGGTCTGGTACCGTTATTCACCACAGCATCTGGGTCTGGATCGTATTCACCACAGCATCTGGGTCTGGTACCGATTCACCCCAGCATCTATTCACCACAGCATCTGGGTCTGGTACCGACCGTTATTCACCACAGCATCTGGGTCTGGTACCGACCGTTATTCACCCCAGCATCTGGGTCTGGTACCGACCGTTATTCACCACAGCATCTGGGTCTGGTACCGACCGTTATTCACCACAGCATCTGGGTCATCTGGTACAGCATTTTCAGTGCAGTCAAAAAACATACCTTTAAAAACTCTGAGAGGAACGGACACAGTCATGCAAAAAGTGTTTTAGGTAAATAGATTAATTTATGAATTTCTTTTGCATTTTAATAACTTTTGTGTTCCCTTTGCTGAATTCGTTCACTGCGCTATTAGATCTCAGTAGGAACTCCAGTTGATTCGTGGTTTTAGCAGAGCTCTGCGTTCTCCTCCTGGTGCATCTGCATACCGTTCCAGCACACTGGTCATACAGCGTAACAAGCTCTGGTCAGACGGAGTCCCCTACATAGTTTACTGTGAAAAGTAGCTGCTCCCTAGATATAGCTAACTGGGGTGCTAAACAAAAAAATGCTGCTGAATATGCTGCTATTTCGGACACACTCATTCACATTCATTGGAACCAGCACCTTTATCCTGGCGCCCACAGAAATAACCTTATTTTAGATCTCCAGTTATTAAAGATTTCTACAAACTTTAACTGACACATTTATAAATCTGGATGAATATACTACAGACATGCTTAATACTAGACCCTCTGGATGACAGTACTCCTGACCTGGTTTAAACTAGACTCTCTGGATGACTGAACTGCTGACCTGGTTTAAACTAGACCCTCTGGATGACTAAACTACAGACCTGGTTTAAACTAGACCCTCTGGATGACTGAACTACAGACCTGGTTTAAACTAGACCATCTGGATAACTATACTGCAGACTTTGTTTAAACTAGACCTTCTGGGTGACTAAACTACAGACCTGGTTTAAACTAGACCATCTGGATAACTATACTGCAGACTTTGTTTAAACTAGACCTTCTGGGTGACTAAACTACAGACCTGGTTTAAACTAGACCTTCTGGGTGACTAAACTACAGACCTGGTTGAAACACATCCTGTAGTCAAAGTAATTTGAAACAAAGCAAATACTATTTAATCCCAGGTGGATTATAGGCCATTAGTTGTAACCCTGGACAGCCCTGAGACACACTAATTATGCCAGTCGAGGCCATAACAAACCCTAACACAAACACATCAACACACACGCCCACACACACACACACACCTCAACACACACACAGTGTTTTGATGCAGTGTACCAGGGGCCATCTGGGTCATCCAACCAGACCATAGTGAGATCCCTAAAAGCTTGAGTGGTGTTGGGGGGTGTGGGGGGTCTGTGCACATTCCTGACATCCACACCACACTACTACCACTACAACCGCAGAAGCTTCACTGTCTGTGACCAGAAGTGTTCTACACACCCTCACATACACAGATGGACAAACACACATATACTCACACAAGCTCACATATACTCAAACAAGCTAACATATACTCACACAAACGCAAATATACTCACACATTCTCACACACGCTCACACACGCTCACACATTTTCACACAAGCTCACATATACTCACACAAGCTCACGTATACTCACACATGCTCACACATGCTCACACATGCTCACACATGCTCACACATGCTCACACATGCTCACACACACGCATACGCACACATACGCACATTAATATTCAGTTCACTCAGAGTTTCTCTACTATTATATTGACTTGGACCAGCACATCCCACAAACCCAACAACGGCCAAGGAATTATTCCTCCTGCCAAGCTTTCATCACGGATTCACTCCCTATTGAATATTGCAGGACAGTAATATTACAGTTTTTCTCGATTGTTTACACACATTTGTAGAACTCTACACACAATTCCCATAAACACACACACAATGGGCAAAACTCCTCAATACTCCTGCAAAATTAAACTTTACATTCAAAATAATGTTATTTCCCCTCAAAAGGGTATTTTCTTTTCAAATGACACACACAAACCATCATATGAACAGACATTTATAAGAACCAGTTGAACACTATGTGCTCAATGTAAAACACTGAAAACACTTCTCCATTCATCATAATGACTTAGGCCTTTTTTGGTTCAGTGTTACACTTACTACAGACAGCACATAAGTGTGTTGTAAAATATTTGAGAATATTGTTCTTATACTCGGAAAACTCAAATACACGGTAACAAATATATGTTATTTTTCCCACAAAAACAATGTACATCGTGTACATCCCATTCCAAACCAACACAAAGTTGCACATACAGTGGTCTACATACAAAACAACAGAAGAATTTACTGTATACAGTTACATAATTTATAAAATAATACCGTAATAAAAAGAAAAACCTATGCTGCATCCTCAGATTATTTCTGCGCAAGACAGGGTCCAGTGTTGATAAGCTTACCCTATCAATGTTTTGAAAAATCTCATTGCTTTCTAGTATTTTTCGATGTATTTTCCGTAATGTTATGGCATTATTTCCTAGGACTGTGTTGATTATTTCAGTTTCCTGTTCAGGCGACAGAAGACGTTCTCGACCACCTTGTGTTGGTAATCTTTCAGTTCTGCCAAACAAATAGTAAAATACTGTAAATACAAAGTAGGAATACAAATACTTGAAACATACTTCATTTTTGCAGTCCTACAGAACAGTCCACATGCAATACTGAGCTACAGTACTCACTGAGTACTGTATTGATATGTAGTACTGCAATTTTCTAGTGAGAGTATTTCTTACCTATTCTCATTTCTCAAGTCCAGATGATGGATGCTACAGTGAACCTGCTCAAATGTGGCTGTACTCTTTGCCCAGCTTCCCTCATTGTTAGACCATGGTTGACCACATGATCAACCAAAGTGACTCGGATCTCATCAGAGATTACGGCCCTTGGCCTTCCTCGTCCTCCTCCTCTTACTCTCACTCCTCTGGCTCTGTCTTTGTTTCCAATGTTGGCATCCATTGCTCCAAAACAGAAGAGCTCACCTGTTGCCCTTTGATGCTAAAGCTCTGATTGCTAATTGTATAGATGTGTGATGGGTGTTTGCCCATTTGTTGAGTCAATGTTCATATTTGAATGTCAGTGTGTTCCTTGTGAAAACAAGAGATTTTCTTCATGAAAATTGTGCCAAATCCAGAGAATTGTGTGTTGTGTTTTGAAAAAAGTATGTTTTAGAACTGGAATTTGAGTGTAAAGCAGGAATTGTGCTTTTAGTTTAGCAGAATTGGTTCAGGGGTTGGGGCATGAGTTACATGTTGTGGTCATTGTGTCTCAAGTACCAGTATTTGTGTGTAAACATTTGAGAAAAACTGTAAGGCAAATCAAACCCACAAGCCATGCATGTTTCTGTGGGATGTTCAATAATGTTCTGCATATACCACGGCTATCAACCAATCAGCATTTCGGATTCAAACCATCCACTTTACATAAGCATTTAGAGCATGTTATTGACAGGAACATAATTGATATTGTTTTAGACAGTTTATAACAGCAATAAGACATTTTGAGGTATATATGGGAAATATACTGCATCTAAGTGGCGTCTCTAAGAACAGTCTGTTGTCCAGTCATATTAGTTAGATAGAGTTCAGGAACTACTCTGATTAAAGTCCAGTAATATTGGTTAGTTAGAGTTCAGGAACTACTCTGATTAAAGTCCAGTTATATTGGTTAGTTAGTTAGTTAGTTAGAGTTCAGGAACTACTCTGATTAAAGTCCAGTTATATTTGTTAGTTAGAGTTCAGGAACTACTCTGATTAAAGTCCAGTTATATTTGTTAGTTAGAGTTCAGGAACTACTCTGATTGAAGTCCAGTCATATTTGTTAGTTAGTTAGAGTTCAGGAACTACTCTGATTAAAGTCCAGTCATATTGGTTAGTTAGAGTTAAGGAACTACTCTGATTAAAGTCCAGTCATATTGGTTAGTTAGAGTTCAGGAACTACTCTGATTAAAGTCCAGTAATATTGGTTAGTTAGAGTTCAGGAACTACTCTGATTAAAGTCCAGTCATATTGGTTAGTTAGAGTTCAGGAACTACTCTGATTAAAGTCCAGTAATATTGGTTAGTTAGATAGAGTTCAGGAACTACTCTGATTAAAATCCAGTCATATTGGTTAGTTAGATAGAGTTCAGGAACTACTCTGATTAAAGTCCAGTCATATTAGTTTGTTAGTTAGAGTTCAGGAACTACTCTGATTAAAGTCCAGTCATATTGGTTAGTAAGTTAGCGTTCAGGAACTACTCTGAGTCCATTGTCACGAACCATGGTGGTGTAGTGCGGTGAAGAACCAGATGCAGAGCCGGATAGTCCGTTTTGTGGTATTTGAATAAAAACAAACACAACAAAAACGGTGGAACAAAATATACACTGTGTGAAAACAAAGTGTACTTACATAAAGCAACAACTACAAAAAAACCAACACAGCGATTCACAAAAAAAAACATACACTGTGTGACATGGAAATAATGAACAACAAAGTTCTGACATTTCCCAGTGACTTAAATACCAAGCTGATCCCACTGCTTACCAATAAATATGCCCAGCTGTGCTCATTAATTAACCCCCTAATCACCAACCAGGAACTACAATGTGTGCCACCTAGTAGGTGGCACACAACTAGTTTACTAGTTATAGTTCTTTGGGCTGTAGTCAGTGAAGTAGAATCAGGGCTTAAAGTTCAGTCTTATTGACTCCTGTAGTTGATGATGACGATGTGTGTGTGTCTCTGTGTCTCTATGTCTCTGTGTCTCTATGTCTCTGTGTCTGGGTGTCTCTGTGTCTCTGTGTCTCTGTGTCTCTGTGTCTCTGTGTCTCTGTGTCTCTGTGTCTCTGTGTCTGGGTGTCTCTGTGTCTGGGTGTCTCTGTGTCTGGGTGTCTCTGTGTCTGGGTGTCTCTGTGTCTGGGTGTCTCTGTGTCTCTGTGTCTGGGTGTCTCTGTGTCTCGGTGTCTCTGTGTCTCTGTGTCTGTGTGTCTCTGTGTCTCTGTGTCCCTGTGTCTCGGTGTCTGGGTGTCTCTGTGTCCCTGTGTCTCTGTGTCTCTGTGTCTGGGTGTCTCTGTGTCTGGGTGTCTCTGTGTCTGGGTGTCTCTGTGTCTGGGTGTCTCTGTGTCTGGGTGTCTCTGTGTCTCTGTGTCTGGGTGTCTCTGTGTCACGGTGTCTCTGTGTCTCTGTGTCTCTGTGTCTGTGTCTCTCTGTGTCTCTGTGTCCCTGTGTCTCGGTGTCTGGGTGTCTCTGTGTCCCTGTGTCTCTGTGTCTCTGTGTCTGGGTGTCTCTGTGTCTGGGTGTCTCTATGTCTGGGTGTCTCTGTGTCTGGGTGTCTCTGTGTCTCTGTGTCTTTGTGTCTCTCTGTCTCTGTGTCTGGGTGTCTCTGTGTCACGGTGTCTCTGTGTCTCTGTGTCTGGGTGTCTCTGTGTCCCTGTGTCTCTGTGTCCCTGTGTCTCTGTGTCTGGGTGTCTCTGTGTCTGGGTGTCTCTGTGTCTGGGTGTCTCTGTGTCTGGGTGTCTCTGTGTCTCTGTGTCTGGGTGTCTCTGTGTCACGGTGTCTCAGTGTCACGGTGTCTCTGTGTCTCTGTGTCTCTGTGTCTGGGTGTCTCTGTGTCTCTGTGTCTCTGTGTCTATGTGTCTCTGTGTCTGGGTGTCTCTGTGTCACGGTGTCTCTGTGTCACGGTGTCTCGGTGTCCCTGTGTCCCTGTGTCCCTGTGTCTCTGTGTCTCGGTGGCTCTGTGTCTCGGTGTCTCGTTGTCTCGGTGTCTCGGTGTCTCGGTGTCCCTGTGTCTCTGTGTGTGTGTGTATGTGTGTGTGTGTGTGTGTGTTGAAATGAACACACACACACACACAAACACTCCTCAATGAAACACACACACACTCCTCAATAAAACACACACAAACACTCCTTTATGAAACACACACCTTATTTTTTATTGAGTGCATTCAAATTAGTGAATTAGTTATTGGCACAGTGAGTGCTGGGTAGAAAACTATATTAATAACAAACATAATAAGTTAGGTTCTGGTACTGGGACTATTTTAGGTACTCTATGAAATGGTAAGTTTCCAGTTGTTTTTTCCTCGATAAAACACACATAATCCATGTTGAAACGACTTTGGTCAATTGGTGGGGGGTTGGAACTTTGATTTATTCATGTGTTTTTCCACACATGATTTAGAGGTGAGGGATGTGGGTGAATGACAATGTTTGTTATTCTTCAAAACATCAGGTGTTGTCCACACACACACACACACACACACACACAAACACACACACACAAATACACATAAAGCGCACACGCACACACAGATTTAAACAGAGATTAAAATAACCTTCATACAGTATTTCAGATATGTAAAGGTTAAACGTTCATGCAAGCGAGAAAAGCAATGATTTGCAATCAGACCCGAGGTATAGTTAGAAAATCCACCAGGGAGTCACTGCCTTCATGCGCCGTTTATGCCTCTTGTCCAGGAGTACAAACAGTCCCTGTCTCTGTTCCTATAAGTCATTCAGCAGATGTTCTGATCCCGGTCACCGGTCCTCTGTGAGAATTGAACTCACAACACCGCCCTTGCATGTGATATATTCCTACGTGAGCTACAAGTACTTATTTCTCTGACCTTCATTGCAGTCGGTTGGTGGTTTAAGCGTTTATCTAATCCGTTTGAATCATAGCACATTAAGTGTTAGAGACCAAGCTCTGATATTCTAAATCTGAAACATTCCTAACATGACAAAGCTAACATGTAGAATTTATCCCGGCAATCCCTGGGCACTCGTATTTTAAAGATTCCTGCTGCTCAGCGCCGAACCGGGGAATTTCGTCATCCATCTTGTTTAATCTTCCACCCTCTTAGAGTGGACAGCAGTTAGAAATAGTGGTCGTTTCCCATTAACCATAATCTTTAGTATAATCAATAAAAATGTTTATAAAATGAAGGCAGAATTTAGAGTTTAAACCGTATAATAATAATATAATACAATTAAAAGTAGAAGAATGTTTGTACAGTCCAAGTCCCCCATTGCCCCTAGAAGGCTTTAAAACATGAAAAACACAAACGCTACCCTGTGGTCTTTAGTTATTGGGACAGTAAACGTTACAATAACTCAGACAGATAGAGGTAAATATTTATTATGGCGAACTGAACTAAACACAGTGTGTCCTGCGCTCTCCGTCTCTCACCACGCCAGACCTCTCCCTATATGGAAGCCATCGTGAAATAGAAGTGTGAGAGAGGGACGAACTAAAGACGTCTCCGACATTCACAAACACTTAGCCTCATTTCGACATGTTGCAGTGATGTTTACGGTTCGCTCGGCGTTGAACAAAAGCAGGAGCCCCGGTGTCTCTGGGCTAACAAGGTCCAGCTGAAGACTGAAGAGGGCATGGGGGGAGGAGGGGTGAGGAGAGGGGAGGAGGGGGGGACACACAAGCTGGTCTGTGTCTGTCTGCCAATTCATTTCCTGGCTGGTCGAGAGAGCTGAGAGCCTGTTTCCTGTGGCCATCAGACCTAAACACGGGATCAGAGTGAGAATTCAGCCGGTCGCGGTGGAATCAAATGCACTTGTTTCTCCCATAGTTTCCTCTCCCCTCTGAGTCCTTCAGGTCTCTTTATTACCAATCTAGTCCAATGGGCTAATGGGAACAGTATTGTGGCATTAATGGGAACAGTATTGTGGCATTAATGGGAACAGTATTGTGGCATTAATGGGAACAGTATTGTGGCATTAATAGGAACAGTATTGTGGCATTAATGGGAACAGTATTGTTGCATTAATGGGAACAGTATTGTGGCTTTAATGGGAACAGTATTCTGGCATTAATGGGAACAGTATTGTGGCATTAATGGGAACAGTATTCTGGCATTAATGGGAACAGTATTGTGGCATTAATGGGAACAGTATTCTGGCATTAATGGGAACAGTATTCTGGCATTAATAGGAACAGTATTGTGGCATTAATGGGAACAGTATTGTGGCATTAATGGGAACAGTATTGTGGAATTAATGGGAACAGTATTGTGGAATTAATGGGAACAGTATTGTGGAATTAATGGGAACAGTATTGTGGAATTAATGGGAACAGTATTGTGGCATTAATGGGAACAGTAGTGTGGCATTAATGGGAACAGTATTGTGGCATTAATGGGAACAGTATTGTGGCATTAATGGGAACAGCATTGTGGCATTAATGGGAACAGTATTGTGGCATTAAAGGGAACAGTATTGGGGCATGTTCCCTCAGTCTCCACCGTTCACTTCCAGACAGAACATGGCTGCTGAATTCTCAGCTGCAAGCAATTTCTTTTGAGGACTCATTGACTAACAGGTTCCAGGTTGTGTCCTGATAGGCACCAAATTGAAAAAGACATTTAGGAGAACGGACAATGTAAATCAAGACGAGGTTGTGTAAGGTCCAGGCATTTTTTTTTTTGGTGGGGTGTTCAGTGCGAATAAAATCAAACCGAGTCCTTGTCCTTGGCTCTCTCTAGAATAAAACCCAGAGGAAGAGTTGTGTGATGATTTAATGAACTATCAACAAACGGTTGCAATCATTATCAACAGTTAGTCAGAGATTAAGGAAGACGACTATACATATTAAGGCAAGGCTAACCGGTTGATCTCCAAGACCTTGTGTCACATTACTCAATGTTTCTGTTACACGTGTCAGACAAACGCAAAATAATCCTGACCATAGACCATTGTGGAACATTTAATTCAGTGGATACATTTTCAATGAACTCTTGAACTGGAAAATAATGGCGCATAGAGGTCATCTGGCCCCTCCTCAGGAAGAAATGTAATGCAGAGATCACAGAAAAGTATGCCCTGGAATCAGTCCTGGAATCAGTCCTGGAATCAGTCCTGGAATCAGTCCTGGGATCAGTCCTGGAATCAGTCCCCCTAATCAGTCCTGGAATCAGTCCTGGGATCAGTCCCCCTAATCAGTCCTGGAATCAGTCCTGGGATCAGTCCTGGGATCAGTCCCCCCCCTAATCAGTCCTGGAATCAGTCCTGGAATCAGTCCTGGGATCAGTCCCCCTAATCAGTCCTGGAATCAGTCCTGGAATCAGTCCTGGAATCAGTCCTGGAATCAGTCCTGGAATCAGTCCTGGAATCAGTCCTGGGATCAGTCCCCCTAATCAGTCCTGGAATCAGTCCTGGGATCAGTCCTGGGATCAGTCCTGGGATCACTCCCCGTAATCAGTCCTGGAATCAGTCCTGGCATCAGTCCTGGGATCAGTCCTGGGATCAGTCCCCCTAATCAGTCCTGGAATCCGTCCTTGAATCAGTCCTGGAATCAGTCCTGGAATCAGTCCTGGAATCACTCCTGGAATCAGTCCTGGGTTCAGTTCTGGGTACAAATAACAACGTATGATATCGGTTAGGCTGCATCCTATTTCCAATATCGCGCCCTACATACTGCACACTCTACTACATACATTTAAGAGAGTCTGCGATGTAGGGAGCGTAGGGCCATTTGGGACATGCGGGGAGTGAACAGTGAACCACTGCGGCGCTGTCGCCATCAATTAGCCGGCAGTCACCAGGCCTTACTGGACATGTTGCTTTGCCTTTGTTTTCACATCCAGCTGTGGGTCTTCACCCGGGCCAGCCAATCAGCCTGAAACAGACCCTGGCCCAGATGGCTGACAGGGAGGCAGCAATGAGCCAGGGTGGGTGGGGTGAAACGGTGGCGCTAACTTGTGTAGAGAGAGGGCCGTGGAGAGGAAAGGTGGAGAGGAAGGGTGGAGAGGAAGGGTGGAGAGGAAGGGTGGAGAGGAAGGGTGGAGAAGGTTAGCCTGGGCCCAGATCAGTTTGTGCTGTTTTGTCAACTCCTTTAAGAACCTACATAAGTGATTTTGAACATAGCATGTTAACCTTCTACTGTATGTTTGACTTGAGCGGAAGGCAGTTTAAACCCAAGTCAGAGAGCCCAGGGCCCCTGGGGACCACGAAGCACACACTCACAAAACAAGTGACATGGTAAGTTTGGTTCCAGAGGGAACAGCTCTCCGGCTCCAAGGAATACTGATTTGAACCCTGATTGGATATCAAGTTCAAAGCATACAGCTCTGTCTCGGATAACTCGGAGAGAGAGAGAGAGAGAGAGAGAGAGAGAGAGAGAGAGAGAGAGAGAGAGAGATGGAGTCTGGAAGCAAAAACTTGAGAGGCAGACAAAACAGCACGACTGACAGTCAGAGATACAGTGAGAGAAGTAAAGACAGAGAGACAGAGAGATGAATAGATAGGGTGAACTAGTTAGTGTGTGTTGTTCTGGTCAACACTGCGAGGTCAACAGTGAAAGGTCAACAGGGAAAGGTCAACAGACACTGTTCGGAGTGTTCTGGTCCTAATGGCGATGAGGGCAGACAGGCAACAGCTGCTTGATGACAGGGGTACAGAACAGGGGGTTGGACCAAGCCTGAGGTCCACTCAGATACACAATGAGCACATGACACACCCCTGTCCTACTGTTGCTAATATCGTAAATATTTAATAAAAAAAGCGACAAGATCATCATTTCGGCCTAGAGTCGCTTTTTAACGAAGCCTTGTATGATTCAAGTCTCAATAATATTTAGATCGTTTTTGGAAATGCATCATTTATTTTCGTAGAACACGTATTTTGCTTTATTTTTCTCGCCCTCTCTTTTCTCTCTCTCTCTCTCTCTCTCTCTCTCTCTCTCTCGTTGTCAGCCTGTCTGTCTCCGTCCTGATTAAGACAAATCCCAACCGGGGCTGCGCTCACCCTTTTGGCTTTGCCGGTAGGTGATTGGCAAGCCGGTGAAAGGTTATGAAAGGAAACACTTGAAAGTCAGAGAAGCCAGGATGGAGGGGGGCGTAGCCACAATAGCAGACCACCACAAAGCAAACAATCTCCTGGACGACTGCAGTGGATCTCCACTGGACATTAGGAAACCACAGAGAGCCCATCCATCATGAAACTCCATGCCTGGTGAGTGCCCAGCTACTCGAGTCCCATTCGCTTGTAGGTGCCTGAGCACTATCGATCCGGAGACGGATACGGTTACCAAGGCGGACCTCTAAGTGTTATTGTGTCAATGAGGTCTAGATGTGGCCCGAGGTCTTCTTCTGGAGGTTGTACGCAGGTATCTGTTCTCGGGCGCCTTGTGTGACTCACTAGCGTGCGTTCATATCTATTGCGAAGACAGGAAACTCGGTCATTGTCTGTTCCAGTGCAACTTCTTACGTTTAACTTTCAGTCAGGGTGCAATGCTGAAACATCAAACCCCTGTGCCAGTAATCCTCCAGGCCTCAGCCCGGGCAGGCGAAAAAATGATCTGGCATTGAATTCAGACCTCCCAGTTGACTTGGCCCCACACGCCCACCACACCCTCACCGCACCCACTCCGCCACACTCGTGCACAGCCACATTTTTCAGTTCCCTCCGTCTCCCTCCTCCTTCACCCTCCCGACTTTCCACTCTCCCGACGTCCCCTCCCGCTTTCTCTCTGACAGCTCCAAACAAAACAGAGCCTGTGAGTTTGCTGACAGATTCCTGCCTCCTCCTCTGAAAGGACTTTCTTTAACAGGCCTCACGTTCTGCCCATCCAGCCTTGCCTTCCCGGCGGCTGCCCTCGCCCAACCAGCCCAATCCCGGCAGCCTCAGAAAACCTGACGCGGGAACAAAACACAGGCCCAGAGAAAAGACCAGAGAATGGGGGGGAATGGGAGAGAAGCAGGCGAAGGGCATGTGGGCGATTGGCACTCTATGAGAGTTGGGTGCAGAGAGGGGGAACAGATTCCTTTCAGGTTCAAAGACACTCTTTTCTCCCCTCAGGCTCTGTTTCTCTTTCTGGATCAGCGTTGTGCCTGGGGGGGGCGGGGTCAGCGCTCATTGGTGTCATTCACCTGTCAGTCAAGCTGTCACAGGCTCCAATGGGGTCTCATGTTGTGTAGCGGAAACTAACCATCAGCCCTGGAGGCATCTGCGACGGGATGAAATCACCACCTGTTTGTGCTGGAGACACGTCTTTAACCACGGCGACACATGGACTCTATAACACACCGCGGACGTGTCCTAAATGGCACCCTATTCCCTACACCGGGGCCCGGGGTCCTGGTTGAACGTAGTGCAGTACCCAGGCACTAGGATGCCTTTGGCTCCGGTCTTCGGCTTTTAATTTTACACTCTTTCATCCCCGTTACATCTGCTTTCCCTCAAGCCCAGATCGCCCATAGTCACAGCAGAGCCCAGTGTACGTTTCCCTCAATCCGCCACAGACCCTCCACCTGACCACACGCCCAACAAAACCTACTGTATATTGATGAGAGAAATGCAATGACGAAATGAGTTGGGACAAGAGGGAAAGTAGTCTCAGACCTACGTGATATACATAAAGACAATACGATGTCTCTATTCATGATGAGAGCGGAGAAAAGCAGAGCAGATGGATTCCTACCACATAATGTAGTGGTCATGTACCCAGACAACAAAGGAGAACAGCCGCCTCCCAGTCTGCTACACCCCCTAAAAAAACCTCCCTTGGTCTCACCCTACAACCCTCTCTAAGGCGGGAGTCATCAGGTTTAGAATATTCTAGAGAATGTTGCTGAGGGGTTGTTTTTATAAAGTATAGAAACAATAGACGTATTTCTAGAAGCTAACCCATGCGGTCAACTGTACTCCTCCCAATCGTTGCTGATCTACGTCAAATATGGTGCATAAGGAAGAGCTAAAGGAAGTAGATATCGACACATAAAACAGCACTGGATCATAACATTGAATCCAATCACCGTATAATAACACTGGATCATAACATTGAATCCTAACACTGGATCATAACATTGAATCATAACATTGAATCCTAACACTGGATCATAACACTGGATCATTACACTGGATCATAACACTGGATCATAACACTGGATCATAACATTGAATCCTAACACTGGATCAAAACACTGGATCATAACATTGAATCATAACATTGAATCCTAACACTGGATCATAACACTGGATCATTACACTGGATCATAACACTGGATCATAACACTGGATCACTGGAACACTGGATCATAACACTGGATCAACACTGGATCATAACACTGGATCACTGGACACTGGATCATAACACTGGATCATAACACTGGATCATTACACTGGATCATAACACTGGATCATAACACTGGATCTGGATCATTACACTGGATGGATCATAACACATGGATAACACTGGATCATTACACTGGATCACTGGAACACTGGATCATAACACTGGATCATAACACTGGATCATAACACTGGATCATAACACTGGATCATAACACTGGATCATAACACACTGGATCATGGATCATAACACTGGATCATAACACTGGATCATAACACTGGATCATAACACTGGATCATAACACTGGATCATAACACTGGATCATAACACTGGATCATAACACTGGATCATAACACTGGATCATAACACTGGATCATAACACTGGATCATAACACTGGATCATAACACTGGATCATAACACTGGAACACTGGATCATAACACTGGATCATAACACTGGATCATAACACTGGATCATAACATCTGGATCATAACACTGGATCATAACACTGGATCATAACATCATAACATTGAATCTGGATCATAACACTGGAACACTGGATCACTGGAACACTGGATCATAACATTGGATCATAACACTGGATCATAACACTGGATCATAACACTGGATCAACACTGGATCATAACACTGGATCATAACACTGGATCATAACACTGGATCATAACACTGGATCATAACACTGGATCATAACACTGGATCATAACATTGAATCCTAACACTGGATCATAACACTGGATCATTACACTGGATCATAACACTGGATCATAACACTGGATCATAACACTGGATCATAACACTGGATCATAACACTGGATCATAACACTGGATCATAACACTGGATCATAACATTGAATCATAACACTGGATCATAACACTGGATCATAACATTGGATCATAACACTGGATCATAACACTGGATCATAACACTGGATCATAACACTGGATCATAACACTGGATCATAACATTGAATCATAACACTGATCAAAACACTGGATCATAACATTGAATCATAACACTGGATCATAACACTGGATCATTACACTGGATCATAACACTGGATCATAACACTGGATCATAACACTGGATCATAACACTGAATCATAACACTGGAACAACACTAACACTGGATCATAACACTCAAAACACTGGATCATAACATTGAATCATAACACTGGATCATAACACTGGATCATAACACTGGATCATAACACTGGATCATAACACTGGATCATAACACTGGATCATAACACTGGATCATAACATTGAATCATAACACTGGATCATAACACTGGATCATAACACTGGATCATAACACTGGATCATAACATTGAATCATAACACTGGATCATAACACTGGATCATAACACTGGATCATAACACTGGATCATAACATTGAATCATAACACTGGATCATAACACTGGATCATAACAGCAGATCAAAACACTGGATCATAACATTGAATCCTAACACTGGATCATAACACTGGATCATAACACTGGATCATAACACTGGATCATAACACTGGATCATAACATTGAATCATAACACTGGATCATAACACTGGATCATGAATCATAACACTGGATCATAACATTGAATCATACACTGGATCACAATCACTGGATCATAACACTGGATCATAACACTGGATCATAACATTGAATCAAAACACTGGATCATCAACACTGGATCATAACACTGGATCATAACACTGGATCATGGATCATAACACTGGATCATAACATTGAATCAAACACTGGATCTGGATCATAACATTGAATCATAACACTGGATCACAACACTGGATCATAACACTGGATCATAACACTGGATCATAACAACATTGAATCATAACACTGGATCATAACACTGGATCATAACACTGGATCATAACACTGGATCATAACAGCAGATCAAAACACTGGATCATAACATTGAATCCTAACACTGGATCATCATAACACTGGATCATAACACTGGATCATAACATTGAATCATAACACTGGATCATAACACTGGATCATAACAGCAGATCAAAACACTGGATCATAACATTGAATCATAAACAATGGATCATAACACTGGATCATAACACTGGATCATAACACTGGATCATAACAGCAGATCAAAACACTGGATCATAACACTGGATCATAACACTGGATCATAACAGCAGATCAAAACACTGGATCATAACATTGAATCATAACAGCAGATCATAACAATGGATCATAACACTGGATCATAACAGCAGATCAAAACACTGGATCATAACACTAGATCATAAAAGTGGTACATGAATGTGGCCCTACGAAGGGGGGCACATTCTAACTTAAAAGTACTTTTCTAAGTTAGAAGGTACTTTATCTTTAAGTTAGGGGGTTACACAGAAGAGGTCATTTGACACCAATCATGTTGTAGGACACAAAGGACAGCTAGTGGAGGTTGTGAGGACACAGACAGACACACAAACATAGTCACACACACACACACTTTCCTTGTGGGTCAGTCTCAGGGGCTATGGGTGTCTTATGACCATTGTCTTGACTGTCTCTGTATT
The DNA here is from genome assembly GCA_029465975.1 of Dallia pectoralis. Lineage (NCBI taxonomy): Eukaryota > Metazoa > Chordata > Actinopteri > Esociformes > Umbridae > Dallia > Dallia pectoralis. The sequence goes on along the minus strand of CM055738.1, from coordinate 9,619,459 downwards.
CTGACATGAATATCTATGTTATGAATAGATCTATGTTATGAATAGATCTATGTTAGGAATAGATCTATGTTATGAATATCTATGTTATGAATATCGATGTTATGAATATCTATGTTATGAATATCTATGTTATGAATATCTATGTTAAAATATCTATGTTATTAATATTTATGTTATTAATATCTATGTTATTAATATCTATGTTATGAATATCTATGTTATGAATATCTATGTTATTAATATCTATGTTATGAATATATATGTTATGAATATCTATGTTATGAATATTTATGTTATTAATATCTATGTTATAATATCTATGTTATGAATATTTATGTTATTAATATCTATGTTATGAATATCTAGGTCATTGATATATATATGTTATTGATATTTTTGTTATTTATATCTATGTTAACCACTTCATGTTCATTTATAATACTGTAACATCTTGAATTCCCAGGCTAATGAAGACGTTCTCCTTTAGCTGCTTCTTCATTTTGTCCACGAATCGAAGTGGATAATATGTGACGTAACACAATAATTGAATGAAAATATGAAAATAATTAAATGTGAAAAAGGATTCATTTTATAGAAAGGAAGGATCCTTTAAGGGTCACTATAACAGAACTCTTGGAAGGATCCTTTAAGGGTCCCTATAATGGAACTCTTAGAAGGATCCTTTAAGGGTCACTATAACGGAACTCTTGGAAGGATCCTTTATGGGCAATATTGTTTGTTTTTATTGACTGAGGTGGCTCATGTCAATATGTCAGTTATTTGTTTGTATCTGTGCTTAATTGTTGTTGTATAAGTGAGGTGATTGTTGATTGTTGTTGTGTACCTCGGTCTCATTGTGTCTTCCTGGATAAAGACAAGTTACATTAATAATATATATATATAGCAGAACTCTTTGAAGTTATCCGATGTAAAACTCTAGGCATGTGTGAATGTACTCAGTGAATTAAAGTGATACTGATTCTAAACACTGTGAAAAGGCTTGTCAGGTTCCTCCGAGCGTGAAAACCCCAGAAATAATCCTCCAGGAATCTTCTGTTTTTACAGTATTGTTATTTTGGCACTCCATCAGCGACACCATAGGCCAAGTAATTTAACGTTACACCAGAGGTGAGCTAACAACCAACCAGAGCCATAATAATGTCAGCTAGATGTCAGATAAATAACTGATTAATGGATCGTTCTGCCCTCGGCGCTCCCCTAAATCCACTCCTACTCAGCCGCTTCTGGGAAAGCAATTCGACACGTCCCTCAGGCCAACTGAAGGTCCTGTGGGCCTACATACCTGTCTGTCTGCACCGATGGACGGAGGACTCTTAACAGTGAACCACAACCCGATGCGTGTTCCAAATGGTACTCTATTCACCGGGGTCCTGGTCACGGTTAGTTGAGTGCGTAGGCCACGATATGGGACGCGGACCCTAGAAACCTACTCTAGATATTGGTAAAGACCATGGGTTGCTGGTTGGTTGAAGAGTGGTGGTCTCTGTGTGGTTTGCTCTTCACCAGGCCTGACTGGGCCCTGTTGCTGCTTGGGTCCCCTGTGCTTCCTCAGACAACCCCACACCCGCTCACACACACACACACACACACACACACCACACTGCTCTCAAGTTACGGCCAGACTTGGACCATCGCAGGGCTGTTCGGATCAAAATAGTTAGTTTCTGATAATGTGTACATTTAGACACAGCTAGTCAGGGGGGTTTGGTCCCAAGAGTAGTTTTTAATTATTTCCCTGTCCAATATTGGGTGTCGTTAGCCTTGTGTGATTTACTGAAAGTCATTATTGGTTTATTGAGTATAGTTTGGGCACAGTGCCTCATTTTGCTCAGAGGTTTAATGTTCTGCGCCGTGTCATTAGAAAACAGGTACATGGTAAATCCTCTGACTGGTTTTGCTGTTGCTTTGTTACTGCTTTCCAGGTGTTCTTCAGTAACACGAACATCCAGCTGAAACCCGACGACTGAAAGGTCCCATGTTTTAGACGAATCACAGTCGTCACTTGTCATAAAAGCACGGACAACTATTGAAACGAACAGATCACTGCATTCCCCTATTGAGGCAAGATTATTCAATGCCTGAACCACTGTAACTTTTATTTCATGGTCAGAACAACTTGTTTTGGATCAAATAAGGCTCAAGTATAAAAATATACATACATTTCACAGTGGCTAACCCTCTTAACAATTGTATTACGGGTTTCTCATTATAACCCCCCCCCCCAAGCCTAAGCCTGACTCACTCTCATGGAAGTAGCTAAACTGTGCAACCTGACCCAATCACAACCTAACTTCCTGGGTCCTGAACAGCTTTGACGACCACTAGGCCTCAACTGATATTAACCCAATGGGTATCAAAGTCCCAATAGGTCAACATCAGGGGTCTCGTGTGTGTGTGTGTGTGTGTGTGTGTGTGTGTGTGTGTGTGTGTGTGTGTGTGTGTGTGTGTGTGTGTGTGTGTGTGTGTGTGTGTGTGTGTGTGTGTGTGTGTGTGTGTGTGTGTGTGTGTGTGTGTGTGTGTGTGTGTGTGTGTGTGTGTGTGTGTGTGTGTGTGTGTGTGTGTGTGTGTGTGTGTGTTTGTGTGTGAGGTCTGATCAATGAGCTGCCGGATGAACAAACACACATTCATCGTTCACAGTTCCCTACTCGACTCTCCTTACCTCAACGAGAACCTTTTTATCACCTTTTTTTTTGTTTTACATCAGGCTCACATGTTGACACAGTATGTCCTACATGGCATGCACTGAGACAGGCCTGGGACCTCATACAGAAGGGCAGAAAAGTCCTAAATGCCACCCGATTATTGGTTTGATAGTGCACTTCTTTGACCAAAGTTCTGTAGTCTGGACACAGGAAATAGGAGGATGGCAATATGCATCAAGGAAATATCCAGATTGTCTCCAGACAAATAAATAAAAATACTGTTTCTAATCACGACCAGAATTAGCATAAGGGCACAGTATGTGTGTGCTAACGCTTCTATGTCCTAGATTAACCCAATATATATGTGTTCTTACTTTTCATCTGTGTTTAGATCACTAAAATAAGTAAAAGGGATGGGGAATATTTTCGAGTCAACCCAGTTTCGATAAAACCCTTGTGAGGACAGAAAGCACAACAGACACAGCGCGCTCTAGTGGAGGCTACTGGTATTTAACGTTACGTAGTAATGCGTGAACGTCTGCGGTTTGAGACCCGGCTGGCGGATAGCCAATGAATGTAACAGAATCCGTGGTACACGTCAGATCCAATTTGACCAATCGGCGCCCACCTTCATTCTGATTGGTTCATGAAGACCTGCCAATCAAATCATTTTGCGGCTGTGCGGAGAAAGTGCTCAGTATCCCTTTGTAGGCGTTAGAGTACGGTTCTGTCCGTAAAGAAATATATATAGGCCTATATATATTTAACTTTTGTCAATTGTTATTTTATCTCTATACTGTCTAACCAACTGTGACATTGTTCATTTCACACTAATATAATAATAATACTATTATTATAATATATTACAATATAATCAATATAGGTTGCATTATATTTATGACTTATGAGACTAATACAACCAATTACAGTACTTTTAGACTTTCCGAATTAGTTTACAACGCCTGGCCTTAATTCATAAAGGATTTCTCAATGTATTTTGTGTGTATTTATTTAACTAAAACAATTCAAGCAGGCAAACGAAAAAAAAAACTATTTAAAATGTTACTATAGGGTCAATTCTATGTGGATTTGGCTACTTCTGTAAAGATTAAAACATGCTCTGCTAAATCTGATGTTTTATTCTAGGGTAGACATCATCAAGTATGTGTGTACCAGTGTCATCATTTCAATCACCCATGTTACGTAAAGCCAATTCCCACTGCAGACTGTCTTGAAACAGTATCGCTCTGTGATTGGCGGACGTCCCGGTGTCTCCTCCCGGTTTTCCTGACTTGAAACAGTATCGCTCTGTGATTCGCGGACGTCCCGGTGTCTCCTCCCGGTTTTCCTGACTTGACCTTTTTCTTTGACAACCACTTCCTCCCTCCGTGCGTCCATACCGGCCATCTTTGCTTAACTCATTCATGCTTTTTTATGTGTGTGTGTGTGTGTGTTCGTGTGTGTGTGTGTGTGTGTGTATAAACACAGGGTAACACTGCTGCATTACTCTTGTAACCAACGAGGAGATCCGTTTCCATAGATTTTCTTATCGACGGGTTTCGGCACTGCGGCACCGGTGCGCTGGAAAGTACGTGTTTAGTGAAATACTTCAACATTCAGCCTTCATTTGCATTCATGATGTATTTACTGTACGTTTTCTAGCCTGTTGTCAGTCGCTGTCTTTCTCGTGGTTATATATAAATGGTGCTATTTGTAGCCGAAAGTAGTGGTGTTTTTATATCTATAGAGAAACACCTGAGTCTGTATCTACATTCACTGTATGGATAAGAGGTTGTGTTAGAGTCTGTGCTCATGTGTTACATTGCGACGTGTCAAACCGATGTACATTGTTACATCATTTACATCACTCTCACAACAAGCCGCATTCAGCAGATAATTCAATCCTGAACTAAATGCAATATTTTCCCGGTAGGTTAAAATGAGAAAGAAACAGAATGTGAAACAGAGGAAGGCAGAGACCATAACAGCGACAATAATAACGACAGCGTCCGAATCAACAACAACAGAAACAACAACACCGGTCGTCCAGGAGTTTGTGGTGGAAAAGATCATCCGACGTAGGGTCTCCGATGGACGGGTCGAGTATTTCCTGAAGTGGAAAGGCTTCAATGAGTAAGGAGGACATTTTGACAGTGCAATAACAATGACCTCATCCAAAGTTTGACCCATTTCCCTAGCCTAGTGCACTACATTTTAACATATTCAGTGCACTATATAGGGAATAGGGGGTCGTTTGAAGTCTCAATTGAATACAAATGTGTTATAACTGTAGTATGAGAATCATATAAATAACTGACAGCAAATATAACTTTTGTCTATGAATTCCATTGCTTGTTTCTTCCTGTCTCTTTAGTTGTGACAACACCTGGGAACCGGAGGATAACTTGGATTGCCCAGAACTCATTGAAGAGTTTCTTAGAAACCTCTGTTTGTCTGAAGAGAGTCACAATGGCGAAGAGAACCACAATGAGGAAGAGAACCATTTGCCTGTGGAACCGGAGCTAGTCCCTAAAGAGGAACTGACAGAGCAAGAGACAGAGATTGTGAGTGACTGAGGCGTTAACCCCAACATCCGTGAGCCCTATCAAAAATAGTGCGCCCTATAGGGAATAGGCTGCTGTTTAGGACGTAACTGACACAATAGTGACCGACAGGTCTACATCAAATCCTTTCATTTGAACCCAAGGGCCAGGTTTATTAGGACCACCTATCTAGCTTGAATCTGTATCGGAGAGGAGACTGATCGCTAGTGTGCGTTTTTAAATATCATCCTCCACTTTGGTACTGTGCCATAATTTTGCCGATTGTACACATCTTGCCGTTCCCCCTTCACCTTTCTGGTCAGTAGACTGTTTTCACCCACAGACCTGACTGGGTTATTTATTTTTGTTCCACCATTCTCAGAGAACCCTGGAATATTGTTCTGCTTTTAATGCCCTGGAGAATAGCTGCTCCTGAGATGCTGGAACCAGTGGATCTGCTAATAACGTTGCTATTTGTTGCTTAGTTCGCTATTTATTCCAGTTCGAAAGTTCAATCCAACAGTAACTGAATGGCTCAATGGCCGGCTACATGACTCACTGTTTGATAGTGAGCCGTGAACGGGGTGGTGAACCTCCTAGAAATCCAAATCTAACATGAATTCGTTATAACAGAACACCCTTGGTCAGTGTGCGCTTGTAGTCTTACAACTATGTGCTATTGATTTGTATGGAAGAATACCCAATAATACACATTAGTTAATTATGGTGGCATATCCACAATAGTCGAATGGTTACCTTCCGCAGACTAATATAGAAATATAAGCAGGAAGTACATGTTCTAATTCTAGAATGATATTCACATGTTCCTGATATTTGTCCTTGTAAGCCACATGCTTTGCTTTGTCACATCAAAAAAAAACATACCCCTGTCTGCCAGTAGGATTTGACACTAGTAAAGATTCATCCAAAAACAGCAACATCACACACAAATAGCTTTTTCATTAATTTTTTTTGCATGTTCAATAGTTTATTTAGTTTGTTAATTGAATATTGGCCTTGAACGGTGAAATTCCTGCAGTGAATGACCAGAGCGTGAGATCCCTCTGACGGGTGCACGGTCCTGTGTAGTCCTCCCAGCAGGTGTACAAGGAGACAAGACCGATGGAAGTACAGGAGCCAGGTGACCAGGAGCCAGGTGACCAGGAGTCAGAATTCCCCACTGACCCCTCAATCATCAGCCCCCTGGAACCTGAGTGCATCATCGGCTCCACAGACAGACATGGAGAGCTCATGTTCCTGGTCAAATGGTAACGTAACTCCGATGGTTCCGGGATTGTCCATCCTGACTGCATGGTTGTCATGGGTTACACTATCATGGTTGTCATGGGTTACACTATCATGGTTGTCATGGGTTACACTATCATGGTTGTCATGGGTTACACTCTCATGGTTGTCATGGGTTACACTCTCATGGTTGTCATGGGTTACCCTTCCTGGTTGCCATGGGTTACACTCTCATGGTTGCCATGGGTTACACTCTCATGGTTGTCATGGGCTACACCTTTATGGTTGTCATGGGCTACACCCTTATGGTTGTCATGGGCTACACCCTTATGGTTGTCATGGGCTACACCCTTATGGTTGTCATGGGCTACACCCTTATGGTTGTCATGGGCTACACTCTCATGGTTGTCATTGGCTACACTCTCATAGTTGTCATGTGCTACACTCTCTGTCAGGTTTGGTTTGGCACACAAACTCTTTGCATGACACAGCGTAATAGAGAGATGCTGGCTGTTGTGATTTAACATGTGTATCATCTATATTAAAAAGGGAAGTCGTCGAGGTGGTGAACTATCTTTTCTATCTGTATTTTGTTGTTGTGTGACTATACAGGAAGAACTCTGATGAGGTGGCCCTGCTGTCCGCGACGGAGGCCAGCGCCAGGTGTCCCAAGGTTGTCGTGGCGTTTTATGAGGAGAAACTCTCCTGGCACTCAGGGGATGAGGAGCAGTAAATGGGAGGTGCATGTGTGTAAAGGCGTGTGTCTAAAGGGGTGCACATCTGTAGGCAACTCCTTAGCTTGTTTTTTTTTAAACACCATCGCCCTTTGATCGGACATTAAAGGTACAGTGTGTGAACTGATCCTCCTACTGCACGCAGATTGACTCACCTTGACAGGTGTGAAAGTCTGGGTCTCGGGCCGGGTCTCGGGCCGGGTCTCGGGCCGGGTCTCGGGCCGGGTCTCGGGCCGGGTCTCAGGCTGCTTCCTGTGGTGCTGGGTGGAGTCACGGTGCCTCAGGGGATGAAGTACAAACTGTGGTGTAGTTTTAGGTTTCTCTTGTTATTTTCCAACCCCTGTAAAATGAAGACGGGTACTTCAAAAAACACCCAGAGGAATGTCCTCACTCTGTATTGTGTAGCATTTCTCCTTGAAGGTCTTTGTCAGAGACCGTTGAAATGTACCCGTAACATTTATTCCCCAGTGTGCTGTAATACTGTAGCAGACTGAATCATTGGGACATTCTGCTGTTGACTGTTGGCTTCCTGTTATTTGGTCAAACCCCATGTGATAATTCCACTTGCTGTTGTTGTGTCTTCTTCAGACTCTGCCTGGGGGAGTTTTAACTCTTCTGGTTCTCCTTCACTGTGATAGCCTGTATATAGTTTTACTGAATAGGATTTGTATATCGTGTAGGAAGGGATTCACTGTGAGTCAGACTAATAGAGACTCACCATCAGCTAGGATATTTGACCATTACATTTTTTACTACAGTCTGTCATATTGGATGTTTTTTTGTATGACATAAGACGATGCGAATGAAAGTAGTTTAATAACACAATATGACATGACATGTATTACAATTTACATGGTTATACGCTGTTATCATCCAGCATGATCAAGTTTGACATCACATGAAAATCTATTAATTAATTTGTTATATTATATAATTTGTTTTCTGATGTCAATTAGCCTCTCTCAACCAAAGCTTTGTTCACCCTACTTGCAGTTATCTGTCACACAACATGTTGTTTTGTCAAAGTTTTTTCACCAAGTAATGCTGTAGAAATTTGGAGAACAAACTGATTTCATCTTAAAGAAGCACAATCTTTCATGTTTTCTGGTTCCTTAGCTGAGCCCTGTTTTGTTTCTGTAGGATAAAATAGGTATCAAATGTTATTAAAGCCTGAAATGTTTGCTGAAGTGATATGACATAAAAAAAAACTCTAAGTCTTACCTATGTCCTCTAACAACCACCCAGAGATGGTTTCTAATTGTGTTGTGTGTTCTGGCAAAACTCCTAGTAACTGGCGCTCCATTTATTGTGGACCTCCTTCCAATAACTGGGATGTTATTAGACAATGGCTTTAACCCAAATGGCACCACATTCCCTTCAGTATGGCCCTTGTACTCAATTGGCAGACGGATAGATCAGATCCTGACCCAAACCTATTAAAACAAGACATTGTTATAATATCGGTGTGCAGGGAATGAGTAGACCTGTAAAACTGGTGCATTACGCTTGCCTCATAGCAAATATGTGTGTGTGTGTGTGTGTGTGTGTGTGTGTGTGTGTGTGGAATTACAGGAAATGAAACTGCAACCATTTGTTTCCCACCAACAGTAGGGCTGTTGACATTTGGGCTTTGGCTGCTCTGTGAGGGAGGATTCGTTGCTAGGTGATTAATTACAAAATTAATTGGGACAATCGCCACAGAGGAAATGTGTTTAACTGGATTGTATTTAACTTATTGGCTAATACTTGATTGGTTGTTCTTTATGTCTGTATATTGGATGGGTTCCCATAGTGCTCTGGTCACAGTGATGATCTGTAGATTAGGAGTAGGTGTCCATTTGGGACCGAGGTCTCTGACCTAATTCTGACTGTGTATGTTACTGTACCTTCTACTGTTGTTGACCTTGGCTCTGTGATGTGTGTGTTTTAATAAAGGTAGCTGAAATCACCGTGTGTCACTTCTGTTAGTATTAGATTGGGTTATTTGTATGTACGGGGGCAGAAGAACAACACTGTGGTTTAAATCACGACCTTTAGCGGTTCATGTTGTCACATTCTTTTTAAAGCCCATTTCTTCTGGTTTTTCAAGTCAAATAGCTCCACACAGCTGAGCTGTGCAAAACTATTAAAGTGATGTAGAACAGGCTGTTCAGCAAACTCCAGTTATAAACTCACGGTGACGCTGCACATTTACCTCAGGTTAAAAGCCTAACATGATTTTGGTTACCGTAATATTAGGAAACAACATTGTCATTTGAAGGTATAGACGAGATCTAGGACCTTGTATTTCAAGAGGGGACTTATTGTTGAATGACCGACAATAAAAACAGACAATGACGATATCTTTAAGGTTTCACGGCATCACAAGTTGTGTCCTGTGACTTTGTTCAGACACCTTTGGACCTCTTTTTACAATAAACACTACAATATAAGAGTCAGAGGCAACGCTCAGGTCTTAGCATTCATTTGTCGTGACAACTGTGGATTGGAACCGACTCAAAATCCTAAAGTGGCGATCGTGAGAGGAGTGACTGACATCCTTGTGTGCCAGGTAGGACTTTAATTTGGATCAATGCACGGGGGGGGGAGGTGTCACCCTGTTGGGGTTAGTTTGGGGTGAGTGCTTTTGCTCCAGTTCAACACTGACATGTTTTACCATCACTATGATCGTAGTCTTTCATCAAAAGCTCTTTAATAAAAATGGTTATCGCTGCTCAATTGGAACGACAGCCTGTAACCACACTTGTAATTGTAATGGACAATGTAGATTTTATTTACACAGGTTTGGCTCATTGAGATACAGACTTGAGATACAGGACAGACCTGTACCGACTCGGATAGCACCGGAGAGGTGAAGGGGGGAGGGAAAATATTAACTTAAAATCCAACCTTGTGATTGAGATCCACAAAAACACTAATTTTAATTTCAAAGAAATCCCAATGATTATTTTGAGTAGTCTTGTTTAGAAAAGGCCCAGTTTGAATTTTTTTATTTTATTTAGCCAGGTAGGCCGAATCATGCAAATGAAAATGTAAGTATAATTGAACTGATCCCTTTGTATAAATACCTTGGATTAACAGTGATCTTTCATTTAAGAAACATACCAATGAGCTTGTTAAAAAGCTCAGATGTAAAGTGGCTTTCTTCTACAGAAACAGATATTGCTTTTCTTTGGTGGACAGGATACAAATTGTTCAGTTAAAGTTCATGCTGGATAATGGGTACACAAAATACCAAAGTACATCTGCAGTTTATCACCGTGCCCTGCGATTTATTACTTCAGACAATTATAATACTCATCACTGTATTTTATACAAGAAAGTTGGTTGGGCCTCCTTAGAAGGGCGTCGATCTCTCCATTATTTTTATTTTTGTATACAAAGCACAACTCTAGAAGCTTCTGGTTAAAGGGGCCTTAACATCACTGTTACACCAAGTAAACCAACTTAACATCACTGTTACACCAAGTAAACCAACTTAACATCACTGTTACACCAAGTAAACCAACTTAACATCACTGTTACACCAAGTAAACCAACTTAACATCACTGTTACACCAAGTAAACCAACTTAACATCACTGTTACACCAAGTAAACCAACTTAACATCACTGTTACACCAAGTAAACCAACTTAACATCACTGTTACACCAACTTAACATCACTGTTACACCAAGTAAACCAACTTAACATCACTGTTGAAACAACTTAACATCACTGTTAAACCAACTTAACATCACTGTTACACCAAGTAAACCAACTCACTGTTGAACATCATCACTGTTACACCAAGTAAACCAACTTAACATCACTGTTACACCAAGTAAACCAACTTAACATCACTGTTGAACACCAAGTAAACCAACTTAACATCACTGTTACACCAAGTAAACCAACTTAACATCACTGTTACACCAAGTAAACCAACTTAACATCGCTGTTACACCAAGTAAACCAACTTAACATCACTGTTACACCAAGTAAACCAACTTAACATCACTGTTGAACACCAAGTAAACCAACTTAACATCACTGTTACACCAAGTAAACCAACTTAACATCACTGTTACACCAAGTAAACCAACTTAACATCACTGTTACACCAAGTAAACCAACTTAACATCACTGTTACACCAAGTAAACCAACTTAACATCACTGTTGAACACCAACTTAACATCACTGTTGACACCTAGATTGACTGGATTCAATACTAGATCCCAGAGTTGGATAGTATTGCAGACACCCTTTTGTGACTACTGAGTTGGGTCGTTCTGCCTTCTCTTTCAAAGCACCTCATCTGTGGAATAATATCCTATCAGAGTTTGATTTGGGTGCCTTGGGGTCAATGGGTCAGTTCTAGAAAATGATGTTATATTTTTTTATTGTTAGAATTTTTTTAATTGATTGTGACAATTATTGTCAGAGCATATTATTCCCAGGGCATGCTCGAAAATGACACCTCGGTCTCAATGTGTCTCCCTGGTAGAAGAAAACGGTTGCAAAACAAAGCCTGTCATAGAGGTGTATAGACTTTCGCCGCCCTCTGTTATTGGGTTTTTTAGGGTAATGGCGGCTACTTCCTCTTTCACTCTGTTGGTTGCCGAACACTGATAATTACTTGACGTGTAAAATACATGGGGAATTCCAAATCTGCGTGCGTCAAATCCAAACCGGAGTGCTAACTTCCTGTATTCTACCATGTAAAACTTCCTTTTTTTGCAATATACTGTACACTCCATCTTACCCACAGATCGTGCAAACGTGGCTCCAGTTCAATCCATCTGTTTCATCCGGCAGAGTTTTTCTCAGTCTGTCTTGGGAATTAAGCAGAAGGCATGTGCAGATTGCTCTCGTCTCGCTTCGAAATGAAGCAGTTCATCAGTGTTTGGGTTCGGGATCCAAGGATTCGAAATAACGATTTCTGGCACGCCCACATGGATTACGAAATCTGCATACATGTAAGTATAATAGCTTATGGAAATGTCAATATTGTAGCATTAAGCAGGGCTAAGATGCGGCTAAGATGCGGCTAAGATGGGGCTAACCCATGACCTTTAAGCCTTATTCTTTGCTTCCTTTATTTATTAACGGTGTTCTTATCGCTGCCTCTGGTACACACATACCGCTGCCTCTGGTACACACATACCGCTGCCTCTAGTACACACATACAGCTGCCTCTGGTACACACATACCGCTGCCTCTAGTACACACATACAGCTGCCTCTGATACACACATACAGCTGCCTCTTAAACATACATACCGCTGCCTCTGATACACACATACCGCTGCCTCTGGTACACACACACATACTGCTTCCTCTGGTACATACATACCGCTGCCTCTGGTAAACAGAAGTATCCATGATATAGAAGTATCCATGATATAGAATTATCCATATTATAGAAGTTTCCATGATATAGAAGTACCCATGATATAGAATTGTCCATGATATAGAAGTGTCCATGATATAGAAGTATCCATGATATAGAAGTGTCCATGATATAGAAGTATCCATGATATAGAAGTATCCATGATATAGAAGTGTCCATATTATAGAAGTATCCATGATATAAAAGTATCCATATTATAGAAGTATTCATGATATAGAAGTATCCATATTATTTAAGTATCCATATTATAGAAGTATCCATATTATAGAAGTATTCATGATATAGAAGTATCCATATTATTTAAGTATCCATATTATAGAAGTATCCATATTATAGAAGTATCCATATTATAGAAGTATTCATGATATAGAAGTATCCATATTATTTAAGTATCCATATTATAGAAGTATCCATATTATAGAAGTATTCATGATATAGAAGTATCCATATTATTTAAGTATCCATATTATAGAAGTATCCATATTATAGAAGTATCCATATTATAGAAGTGTCCATGATATAGAAGTATCCATATTATTTAAGTATCCATATTATAGAAGTATCCATATTATAGAAGTATCCATATTATAGAAGTGTCCATGATATAGAAGTATCCATGATATAGAAGTATCCATGATATAGAAGTGTCCATATTATAGAAGTATCCATGATATAGAAGTATCCATATTATAGAAGTATCCATGATATAGAAGTATCCATATTATTTAAGTATCCATGATATAGAAGTATCCATATTATAGAAGTATCCATATTATAGAAGTATCCATGATATAGAAGTATCCATATTATAGAAGTATTCATGATATAGAAGTATCCATGATATAGAAGTATCCATGATATAGAAGTGTCCATATTATAGAAGTATCCATGATATAGAAGTATCCATATTATAGAAGTATTCATGATATAGAAGTATCCATATTATTTAAGTATCCATATTATAGAAGTATCCATATTATAGAAGTATCCATATTATAGAAGTATCCATATTATAGAAGTATTCATGATATAGAAGTATCCATATTATTTAAGTATCCATATTATAGAAGTATCCATATTATAGAAGTATTCATGATATAGAAGTATCCATATTATTTAAGTATCCATATTATAGAAGTATCCATATTATAGAAGTATCCATATTATAGAAGTGTCCATGATATAGAAGTATCCATATTATTTAAGTATCCATATTATAGAAGTATCCATATTATAGAAGTATCCATATTATAGAAGTGTCCATGATATAGAAGTATCCATGATATAGAAGTATCCATGATATAGAAGTGTCCATATTATAGAAGTATCCATGATATAGAAGTATCCATATTATAGAAGTATCCATGATATAGAAGTATCCATATTATTTAAGTATCCATGATATAGAAGTATCCATATTATAGAAGTATCCATATTATAGAAGTATCCATGATATAGAAGTATCCATATTATAGAAGTATTCATGATATAGAAGTATCCATGATATAGAAGTATCCATGATATAGAAGTGTCCATATTATAGAAGTATCCATGATATAGAAGTATCCATATTATAGAAGTATTCATGATATAGAAGTATCCATATTATTTAAGTATCCATATTATAGAAGTATCCATATTATAGAAGTATCCATATTATAGAAGTATCCATGATATAGAAGTATCCATATTATAGAAGTATTCATGATATAGAAGTATCCATGATATAGAAGTATCCATGATATAGAAGTGTCCATATTATAGAAGTATTCATGATATAGAAGTATCCATATTATTTAAGTATCCATATTATTTAAGTATCCATATTATAGAAGCATCCATGTTTAAAGGTAACTATAAGTGTCCATATTAAGTCTCTGTCATCTGGTATTAGACCAACAGTCTCTGCTTCACTAAGAAGATGTCCCGCGTGAGGAGAAGATACAGAGAGTTTGTATGGCTTCGAGAAAAACTACAGTTAAACTCTTTACTCATGTAAGTATATTGGGCACGGGCATTTTCTTTATGTATATCATATTCTTCGTTTAATATTGTGTTCATACTTTTTATACATACTGAACCAACTGGATAGTTGTCGTGGGTCTCAAGTATTATTTATTGTAAAACTTGGAGTTTTAAATGAGCGTGTGATTTTGTTTTCTCTATTGCCAGGGTCCAGCTACCTGAACTCCCCCCTAAGAACATTTTCTTTAGCATGAACAACGCTCAGCAAATCACAGAGAGAATGAAGGGCTTGCAAAAGTTTCTTGAACTGTGAGTATCCTGATTAATTAACATGTTGCCTAATATTTCAATTAAAAAATTATTTGAAAAAGATATTTGAAAAAATGTATAAAAAATATATAATACACATGTTACTATCCAAACATTATGTCTTTGCTGTTTTTACAGAATGTATTTATTTCACTAATCTGTTAAACGGTCAATATGGGACCCTATCATTCCCTACTGTAATCAATATGGGACCCTATCATTCCCTACTGTAGTCAATATGGGACCCTATCATTCCCTAATGTAGTCAATATGGGACCCTATCATTCCCTACTGTAGTCAATATGGGACCCTATCATTCCCTACTGTAATCAATATGGGACCCTATCATTCCCTACTGTAGTCAATATGGGACCCTATCATTCCCTACTGTAGTTTATATGGGACCCTATCATTCCCTACTGTAGTCAATATGGGACCCTATCATTCCCTACTGTAATCAATATGGGACCCTATCATTCCCTACTGTAGTCAATATGGGACCCTATCATTCCCTACTGTAATCAATATGGGACCCTATCATTCCCTACTGTAGTCAATATGGGACCCTATCATTCCCTACTGTAGTCAATATGGGACCCTATCATTCCCTACTGTAGTCAATATGGGACCCTATCATTCCCTACTGTAGTCAATATGGGACCCTATCATTCCCTACTGTAGTCAATATGGGACCCTATCATTCCCTACTTAGTTTATATGGGGCCCTATCATTCCCTACTGTAGTCAATATGGGGCCCTATCATTCCATACTGTAGTCAATATGGGACCCTATCATTCCCCTATCATTCCCTACTGTAATCAATATGGGACCCTATCATTCCCTACTGTAGTCAATATGGGACCCTATCATTCCCTACTGTAGTCAATACGGGACCCTATCATTCCGTACTGTAGTCAATATGGGACCCTATCATTCCCTACTGTAGTCAATATGGGACCCTATCATTCCCTACTGTAGTTTATATGGGACCCTATCATTCCCTACTGTAGTCAATATGGGGCCCTATCATTCCCTACTGTAGTCAATATGGGACCCTATCATTCCCTACTGTAGTCAATATGGGGCCATTAGAGACAATCATTCGACTTTGAAACAAGCCTCTTTTTCTTTTCTCTCAGGATCCTGGATAATAATTTGTTCCTGTCAGACTGCTGCCTCCACCTCTTCCTCCAATCGGAGCTTGACGTGTCCCGGATTGAGGCCTGCATCGCAGGGAGAACCCACTATTCTGTGACTCAGGCCATACAAAAATACGGCTGCAAACTGAGGCGCTTCTACTCCCAGGAGGACCTGTCAGGGCTTACGCGCAAGGAGGAGTCCTGTGATTCAGACTCTGACTGGTAGGTCTCACAAACACACGCACACACGCACACATATACAGCCAATGTGACCTACCAACGATGCATACCAACGATATATTCCAACGATACATACCAACAATACATTCAAGAACATTATCACACAGTTTAACTCTATACAATATAATATCAGTCTGCATCATGTGTAAAAGTCAAGCATAGCAGGGAAATAAAATAGTATACTGCATTTTGTGTGTGGTTCATTTGAATTGTATGTGTTTTCACAGTGCTTTTGTAGAAGCGGAACCTTGCAGTATAGAAGTAAAAACATCTGAAGTCATGGAAGATGGTACACTCAGCATATCTGCTCCTCAATAGGAATGTGGTCATGAACTGTCACATGACCAAACAATGGACTTTGCACACGGCACATGTTCCCAATCTAGAAGGTAATTCCATCCAGAAGTACAGCTTGCTCATATGTAAATGTTCTATTTGAGAAGTATACTTGTTCATATCACTGTTAGGACATCACATCACTCATTCTGACAGGTTTTGCTGATATCAACCACTGGTGTAAAGAGTAAATATGTTTAAAATATTTCTTCTCAAGAAATATTTGCAATCTCAAAAATTCGAAATAATGTAAATGTTTGTCCCTAGAAATATATGATATATCTGTATACATGCACTGTAAATAAAGTAATATGTAATATATGGTGTAAATTCCTGTACAGTAAAACATATTTTCAGCATTTTCTTCTCAATTGGTGGAAAGTACCGTTTGTGTTTGATGAGGCAGAGTACTTAGATGTGACCAGTAGAGGGCAGCATTGTTTTGTTTAAACAGAAGGAGAAAGGACTGGTCGCCAAAAGTAAGTCTGGGTGTGATAACCTATGGACCAAGGAAGTTAAACATGAGATCTGTCATGCTCTCAGGAGACGCCATTATGCAGATGTCACCCTGATCCATCCATCCATCGTCTATTTATTCATCCCACTCCAGTGTAGTCTGGTCACATTTACCAGCTCATATTGCACACGAATAACTAAAACGACAAGGAAGTGTCAGCACATCATAACAACATGCAAAACAGAAAATGTTTGCAGTCTCGAGCCAAACCATTATTTCATTCCTAAGCCACAGTTTGGACTCCATTGAGCTGGTTGCCACTGTTGGCGACACAGCGAGGCTTCAGTAATAGGGTCTCTGAGGAGAAGGCTTCTACCTTTAAGACAGCTGTACTGTCCTGAGGTTGGCAGAATGTCCCTCCCACAAGGAGCCCCCCTTCCCCCCGCACGGATCTGCTCCTGTCAGACAGTTGTGTGAGGTTGGAAAGCTAGTCTGTCCTGTCCTGTCGCTGTTTGCTGCCCCCTGCTGATGAAAATGCCTGCCACACAGACACCTCTCTTCATCCTTTCCTGACAAACTCTTCCTCAGACAATCCTCCTCACACACTCCTCACACAATCCTTTTCACACACACACATACACACACACACACTATATTTCTCTCTGTGTATAAGCATCGCCACACACTGTTACTTATTGGTCTGAATTTTTTTCAGTTGATATAGTTTATTTACACTATTCTGCGTCTAGCTTTGCGTTGTCTCACGTTGTTATGCCTTTGCCCTGGTCGACTCTCCAAGTTTTATTATGGTTTTCAATCTGCTTCCCAGGTGAATAGGAACGTCAACATTTATTTGTGTTAAATACATTTATATTTTAACAAATATAACATAAGTTCCATAACTCAGTTTGTACGTTTTAACTTGAACCTATAACATAAAAAGAGAAAAAGAAAAAAGAACGAACACAAAAGAAGAATTAGCTCCGCAAACATGTCCGGTTTTACCTTAGTTTCGGAGATTCTGCATAACCTTTTCACACACACACACACACACACACTCCTGTCATGAGATCTGTCCACCTACCAGTCAGAAATCTCAGGTCTCAGGAAAAGGAAGGACCTAACATAACTGTCATCTCAAATGTTCTTGTGTGTGTGTGTGTGTGTGCCTTCCAGCTCCCACAGAGAGCAACACTGTGCTTACACAGAGGTAATGAACACTAAGCAGAGTGATGTACGGCTGACATATTCTACACAGCTAATTAGATTAGCATGTCTCTCAGAGTGGCCGGAGTGGACGGAGTGGCTCATTATACATTCAGAACGGGCCAAGACAATAGGCTCACGACGACGTGACGGACAGGTGATGTCACCTGGGGAGCTGCACAGGTCAGTGCAGGAGACAGCGTGACCGGAGGAGCGGTGGGAACGCCCACAAACCCAAATTGGGAGCAGGTGGAGGTTTTTATACTGACAGCTACTGTAGAAGACACTGTCTGGTCCGCAATTATGCATGTGTGTGTGTGTGTGCGCGTGCGTGCGTGCGTGTGTATGTGTACGGACTTCGCTACATTTGTGAGAACCGAAAATCAATGAAAAAAGGTAGTTAAATAGGATTCATATTTTGTGCCCCCACAGGTGCGTGCGTGCGTGTGTGTAGAGCTTATCATTGGGGATACCACCCATGACTCTACCGGTGTTTCAGTACGGCTCTAGATAGGGTAGAGGTTATCATTGGGGATACCACCCTAGACTCTACTGGGGTTTCAGTACGGCTCTAGATAGGGTAGAGGTTATCATTGGGGATACCACCCTAGACTCTTCTGGTGTTTCAGTACGGCTCTAGATAGGGTAGAGGTTATCATTGGGGACACCACCCATGACTTTACTGGGGTTTCAGTACGGCTCTAGATAGGGTAGAGGTTATCATTGGGGATACCACCCTAGACTCTTCTGGGGTTTCAGTAAGGCTCTAGATAGGGTAGAGGTTATCATTGGGGATACCACCCTAGACTCTTCTGGGGTTTCAGTAAGGCTCTAGATAGGGTAGAGGTTATCATTGGGGACACCACCCATGACTTTACTGGGGTTTCAGTACGGCTCTAGATAGGGTAGACGTTATCATTGGGGATACCACCCTAGACTCTACTGGGGTTTCAGTACGGCTCTAGATAGGGTAGACGTTATCATTGGGGACACCACCCTAGACTCTACTGGGGTTTCAGTACGGCTCTAGATAGGGTAGACGTTATCATTGGGGATACCACCCTAGACTCTACTGGGGTTTCAGTACGGCTCTAGATAGGGTAGACGTTATCATTGGGGACACCACCCTAGACTCTTCTGGTGTTTCAGTACGGCTCTAGATAGGGTAGAGGTTATCATTGGGGACACCACCCATGACTTTACTGGGGTTTCAGTACGGCTCTAGATAGGGTAGAGGTTATCATTGGGGATACCACCCTAGACTCTTCTGGGGTTTCAGTAAGGCTCTAGATAGGGTAGAGGTTATCATTGGGGATACCACCCTAGACTCTTCTGGGGTTTCAGTAAGGCTCTAGATAGGGTAGAGGTTATCATTGGGGACACCACCCATGACTTTACTGGGGTTTCAGTACGGCTCTAGTATTGACGGGGCTCTAATAGGCTGTTCTTCTGCTCCGTTGGCTCTTAACCTTGAGTTTACTGGTGGAGCTGTCAGTCAGTGCTGCTCGCTCCCTACTGTGACACCACTGGCACTGTTAAACCCGACAGACCCGAGCAGATCAATTGGCTAACGGACCTCGGGCAACTCTAACTCAACTCCAGCACCGACGGGAGAAGAGGAAACGGCAATGGATACTGAGGCTGATGTGAAATGGTCAGAGTCCCTGGTTCAGGTTAGGATGAGGAGAACGATGAGGAGACGGATGAGGAAGGGATGAGGAGAGGGATGAGGAGACGGATGAGGAGACGGATGAGGAGAGGGATGAGGAGAAGGATGAGGAAGGGATGAGGAGACGGATGAGGAGACGGATGAGGAGAACGATGAGGAGACGGATGAGGAAGGAATGAGGAGACGGATGAGGAGACGGATGCGGAAGGGATGAGGAAGAGATGAGGAGACAGATGAGGAAGGGATGAGGAGACGGATGAGGAGAGGGATGAGGAGACGGATGAGGAGACGGATGAGGAAGGGATGAGGAGACGGATGAGGAGACGGATGCGGAAGGGATGAGGAAGAGATGAGGAGACAGATGAGGAAGGGATGAGGAGACGGATGAGGAGAGGGATGAGGAGACGGATGAGGAAGGGATGAGGAGATGGATAAGGAGACGGATGAGGAAGGGATGAGGAGACGGATGAGGAGAGGGATGAGGAGACAGATGAGGAAGGGATGAGGAGAGGGATGAGGAGAGGGATGAGGAGACGGATGAGGAAGGGATGAGGAGATGGATGAGGAGACGGATGAGGAAGGGATGAGGAGACGGATGAGGAGACAGATGAGGAAGGGATGAGGAGACGGACAGAAAAAGGTTTGTTAGTGGTACCAGTGTAGGAAGGTTTCCTGCTCCTCTTCATCTGACAGTACGTTGGGTATTGTTTTCAATGTTGCACGATGTAGAGAGCTGGGGCCTCATGTATCAATCTTGCGTACGCACGAAAACACGGCGTACGCCAGCTTTCACGTTCACGGTCAGATGTACTAACAGTGAAATTAACGTAAGAATGTGCGTTCTTCCACGTGAACTTCATGCCTGGCGTACGTACATTTTTCGGGGTTTCTGCCAGCTGGCGACTCATAGAGGCAATAAAGTGAAGTGGCTAACATTACACTACGAATTGTTCTATCGCACCTGTCAGATATTGCTTATAATTAGCAATTGATTAATTATTTGCTATATTATTGTCACATGAGTCTAATTACAATATTCTATTAATTATGCAATTCAGTAACATATATAAAGGATGAGAAAATTGATACAACCCGTCTATCAATGGCAGCGTTGGCTTTATTAGAGGACATTTTCAATGGACAAATCCGGAGAGAACAAGTTTTTAGGGACCACAGTGATTTTCTGGCCCACGATGATGACTGGCTTATCAGCCGTTTCAGATTTCCAAGGGCTATACTCTTGGAGCTCTGCGCTGAGTTGGGTCCGAATTTGGAAAGACAGACAGTGAGGAGCCACGCATTACCCGTTCCTTTACAGGTGCTTACTACACTTGGTTTCCTGGCAACCGGTTCTTTCCAAAGAGAACTGGCAGACCGCTCAGGAATAAGCCAGTCGGGTTTGAGCCGTGCAATGCCTGTATGGGACGGCATCATCCGCTTGTCTACCCGGTATATAACATTCCCATACGATGCCGGTGACCAGCCAAACATCAAAGCGATTGCCGGTTTTCCTAATGTAATCGGAGCGATCGACTGCACACATATTGCTATAAAGGCGCCACCTGAAGAAGAATTTGCATATGTGAATCGGAAACATTTTCATTCAATAAATGTCAATTATATGTGATGCACAAATACGCCTAACAAATATTGTGGCAAGGTGGCCTGGGTCAACCCATGATTCATATATCCTTACAAACAGCATGGTTGGGATGAGACTCCAAGCTGGCAGGGTGCGCGATGGGTGGCTACTTGGTAAGTTATGCTTATAAATATATGGTTCAATGTAAAAGTTTAATTTTGGTGTCTGTAATTATTCAACTGCCCATCAGGAGACAGTGGTTATCCACTAAAGACGTGGCTGTTAACCCCCCTCAACAACCCACAAACTGACTGATCAGTTGTGGAGCGGCGATTGGGCAGCTGAAATGTCGGTGGCGCTGCCTTGACAGGACCGGGGGGATGCTGTTATACCGCCCTGACAAGGTTTGCCGCATCATACTGGCCTGTGGAGTGCTGCACAATGTCGCGCACAGGCATGGCATACCCCTTGGTGAGGTGGGGCCACCGCCAGATGACTCTGACCCAGGACCAGTATATGTACAGCACAATCAACAAGCCATTCAGGCGCGTCAACGTGTAATTGCGACAATATAAATGGTACTCAGACACAAAGCTCATTTTCTGACCAATTCTTTTAATGAATGGCTTATTTCTGTGAGTGCGTCAGTGACATTTATAAGGTGACTGTTCATTTCTCCAATGGCCCTAACAATTTGCTGTTGTGACTCCAGAACAGCATGCGTCAAGACGCGGCCAGATGGACGGGCTTCAGCACTGGGGGGGAACATTAGCGACGCCGGAGACGCTGGACTGAATGGGCTCTGGCTGCTCGGGTGGTGTGGACTCTGAGTGCGTGCCAGTGGACGTTCCTGCGGTTCCTAAGTCCAAATAAACACAGGGACATGTTAACAGTCATTCGAGTCTGTTCCTTATTAATGGGTACACGCATTTGCAATAAAAGCAATGGATACGTGAAATCTCTGGTGTACTTTTTGCTACATTGCATGGATGTTCAAATTAAACGGTGGCTGGTAGGCTATATGTATCAATGTTAAGGAAATTAATTTGAGTTACCTTGCTGGCAGTAGTGTATCCGAGTCTCCTACATCAGCGGATACGATTCCAGAGATTAACGTGTCTCCTACAATAGAGGCAACTCTCTGATCAAAGGCTGCAAGTTCATCGGTCCCTGTACCACCGCCTGTTCTGCCCACACTTTGTCGGTGCGCAGCAGTTCTCCGCTTAACTTCCACCTTTGTCTGACCATTTCTTCTTCAGGTCATTTACGGTGCGACTCTCAGATCCCACCGCGTTGACGGCATCAGACAAACTCACCCACTCTTTTTTCTTTCTTTTGTTATTAATTCCAGATGACAAATTGCCAAATAAAATATTTTTTCTTGTTTCTACCTCTGATAGTAGCACCTCTAATTCGTTTTCAGTGAAATTTCATTTCTTGGTTGCTTTAGCCATGTTCTTGCAGGTGTCTTTTGCCAAATTGGACTAATTACCATATTTAAAGTAATTTAATTGAGGGAGGAGACAGGGTGTGGTGTTGTGCTCGTGCATGTGCGCTCAATTTCGCGTTAATTGGGATGTTCAAACAGGATGTACGTGGAATGATGCGTACGCTGAGATTCATACATCTGATTTTTTTGGTGCGTACGCACATTTATAGCTTTGTCCGTACGCACTGATTTAGTATGAATTCAACGCAAGTCTTTGTACATGAGGCCCCTGGAAGGTGAGATTGGAGAGGAGAACGGTCTTGGCAGATGGAAAAAGGAGGATAGAGGAGGAGAGGTTTAGAGGAGAGGGGCCGGCTCCACAGGACCAGGCAGGCCCATCTGCTACTGAGCACACAATCATCACGTCAGCACTTCTCTTACCAGTTCACCTCCACGTCTTAACACCTGTGTGTGTCGTTCTCAAAAACTCTCACTAGAATTTCTTATTCTGTGTAATCAGAACTGTTTTGTGTAAAAAAAAAATACACGATCACAAAGTGTAGGACTAGGATCATAAAATCACTTCTCTGGAAGCACAACATTCCACGTCATACTAAGCTTGCTTCCCAATTCCACATTTACTTTTCCTCACCCAAAAGAGTGCACTATATATGTACTGCTAGTGCATGAGTTTATAGTCCTAAGATATCCTAAATATCATGGGCAAGTTTACCCTCTGTTATCTAGCATAGTGTCTGCTGTTCCACGTGGATGTTAGTGTTTATATGGTATCTGAGCAGGTTGGGTGTGCCTGCCTGTTGTGGAGATCTGCTCTGATGCTGGTTTTGCTAACGTGCTGAACCAGGACACCTGAACCAGGACACCTGAAGCAGGACACCTGAACCAGGATACCTGAAGCAGGAAACCTGAAGCAGGACACCTGAACCAGGATACCTGAAGCAGGACACCTGAACCAGGATACCTGAAGCAGGACACCTGAAGCAGGACACCTGAACCAGGACACCTGAAGCAGAACACCTGAACCAGGACACCTGAAGCAGGACACCTGAACCAGGACACCTGAACCAGGATACCTGAAGCAGGACACCTGAACCAGGACACCTGAACCAGGATACCTGAAGCAGGACACCTGAACCAGGATATCTGAAGCAGGACACCTGAACCAGGACACCTGAAGCAGGATACCTGAACCAGGATACCTGAAGCAGGACACCTGAAGCAGGATACCTGAACCAGGACACCTGAAGCAGGACACCAGAACCAGGACAGCTGAACCAGGACACATGGGTAACCATGCATGCACATCTGTCCTCTAGAACCTCGCCTTATGAGTGTGTTAGCGTGTGTGTGAGTGTTAGTGCCTGTGTGTTTATGCCTGAAGGCATGTGTGTGTGTGTGTGTGTGTGTGTGTGTGTGTGTGTGTGTGTGTGTGTGTGTGTGTGTGTGCGGTGGTGGGGGTGGGGGTTGGGAGGGTAACCATGCATGCACATCTGGTCACGTTCTCCATCTTAACACCTTCTCCATCTGTGAACAGAGCCTGTCGTTCCTGCCACTGCATATGCCTGAGCCCAACCTTCATTCTGTCAGTCAGACAGATGTCAGTGGAGGAAATATCCAGATGTGGGAGTGGTCCATCATGCATCAGCTGTTACACGCCCACTTGCCAAGTTCTGATTGGCTATACCTGATGTCCTCATGTTTGAACGTCAGGAAGCATTGCTGAAGTCCTGCACAGTGTTGGGCTGTAAGCACAACCCCCACCTGTGGACGTCGGGCCCTCATACCACCCTAATGGAGTCTGTTTCTGAACATTTGTGGCCTGCTGGAGGTCATTTTGCAGGGCTCTGGCAGTGCTCCTCCTGCTCCTCCTTGCCCAAAGGCGGAGGTAGCGGTCCTGCTGCTGGGTTGTTGCCCTCCTACGGCCTCCTCCACGTCTCCTGATGTACTGGCCTGTCTCCTGGTAGCACCTCCATGCTCTGGACACTATGCTAACAGACACAGCAAACCTTCTTGCCACAGCTCGCATTGATGTGCCATCCTGGATGAGCTGTACTACCTGAGCCACTTGTGTGGATTGTAGACTCCGTCTCATGCTACCACCAGAGTGAAAGCACCGCCAGCATTTAAAAGTGACCAAAACATCAGCCAGGAAGCATAGGAACTGAGAAGTGGTCTGTGGTCACCACTTGCAGAACCACTACTTTATTGGGGTGTCTGGCTAATTGCCTATAATTTCCACCTGTTGTCTATTCCATTTGCACAACAGCATGTGAAATTAATTGTCAATCAGTGTTGCTTCCTAAGTGAACAGTTAGATTTCACAGAAGTGTGATTGACTTGGAGTTACATTGTGTTGTTTAAGCGTTCCCTTTATTTTTTTGAGCAGTGTATATGACGCGTGGCTCAATGTGACTCAATGTGACGCGTGACTCAATGTGACGCGAGACTCAATGTGACTCAATGTGACGCGTGACACAATGTGACGCGAGACTCAATGTGACTCAATGTGACGCGTGACTCAATGTGACGCGAGACTCAATGTGACTCAATGTGACGCGTGACTCAATGTGACGCGAGACTCAATGTGACTCAATGAGACGT
>CM055738.1:9498927-9588927 GCA_029465975.1 Dallia pectoralis | reverse complement strand
ATCTGGAGGCAGGCATTTTTCCGCTTTGACAGCTCTGACGCAGTAAGGGCATCGTCATCATTTTTCCCCCTTTAACCAAAACCTTTTGTTGTGGAAATGTAGTTTATAGAAAGAAAGACGATATTTTCGTCTGCCTCAATGCGAGGATGCATCCAATATTGGGGAATTCACAAAGCTTTGTTTTTCCTACCAATTATCTTCCTGGCCGTCACTCATCTCGGTTGATGAAGCTGTACATTTATTTGGCTGGTAAAACTTCGATTTTACGGTTGCAAGTGTTCATTAGTGATATTCCGGTGTCATCAGAGACATTTAGTGCTCTAAAGATTAATGTTGTGGTGGCATTTATCTATGAAACATTATATCTTGGTATTAACTTGTAATAAAAGGGCCTGTATATTCTTGGGCTATGGCTGACCAAAGCTGAAGGGACCGCGAAGTCCACATCCATTAACAAAATCTTTTATTAACGCCATAAAAGGGAGAGGCAATATTTAGCTTAACTTGCCAATGGCAGCCTAACCCATACCCAGGCCTACTGCAGCTATTAAGAGAACTGGGGAGAAATGCTGATCCAGGATCAGGCCTGCTGCATATGGCCCTGGTGTTATTGTGGGAGGAGCCAGGCCTGCTGCATGTGGCCCTGGTGTTATTGTGGGCGGAGCCAGGCCTGCTGCATATGGCCCTGGTGTTATTGTGGGAGGAGCCAGGCCTGCTGCATGTGGCCCTGGTGCCATTGTGGGAGGAGCCAGGCCTGCTGCATATGGCCCTGCTGTTATTGTGGGAGGAGCCAGGCCTGCTGCATATGGCCCTGGTGTTATTGTGGGAGGAGCCAGGCCTGCTGCATATGGCCCTGGTGTTATTGTGGGAGGAGCCAGGCCTGCTGCATATGGCCCTGCTGTTATTGTGGGAGGAGCCAGAGAATCAGTGAGGTGGACGAACATGGAAATACGTCAAAAACTGTCTGAAACATGGCTGAAATCTCAAAACCCAAGCAGAGACGATCACGTGTGTGTACAATACAATTAGAGCACCTCCCAAATGGCTCAGATCCAACATCCACACAAACACGGATTCATATTGATTGAACTGACGCCATGTATCGGACATCTATAGAGTGTGTGGATATTGGAACATTTGTCTGCAGCCCGTCCTCGCTCTTCGCTTTCCTCTCCCCATATCTCCCCATATTCAATGTAATATATTCAATAACTAATTACGGTAATTCATGACATCTCCAATTAGCAGTGGGCTTTATCATCCCCTGGTGCCGTAAAGGACTGGATTTATGTTGGCTTTGAATGTCACCCAGAGGACAGGCAAGAGGACAGGCTGCTACTGTCACACTCAGCAGAATGGAACAAAACACACCGGAAGTATTCAAGGGGACAGAGGGGGGGAGAAGAGAAGATAGAAAGTGGAGAGAACCGAAGAAAAGAACGGAGAGAGGTTAAAAAAACGAAACCGATAGAGGACAGTGGAGGAGAGTAAGTCACTGTAGACTATTGTGATGTGGCCAAAACACCAGCCATGTCCTGGGTCCAGATCCTGCCTGATGCCTGTTACCCCCACTGCTGACGATGGGTCCTCCTCGCCGTTTCAATCAGGCACACAGCAGGACATCCCATCTGCCACACAGGGCATGGTCTCCAAGGTGTCATAAAACCGGCACAGCACTCCTTGGCCATTTCCTTCCTGTTTTCATCCCCTTCCCTCCTTCTGTCCATAACTATATCCAACAGATTCACTCACCCTTCCCCCTCTCTCACTCTCTCTCTCCTCTCTCTCTCCTCTCTCTCTCTCCCCCTCTCTCTCTCTCTCTCTCTCTCTCTCTCTCTCTCTCTCTCTCTCTCTCTCTCTCTCTCTCTCTCTCCCTCTCTCTCTCTCTCTCTCTCTCTCTCCCTCTCTCTCTCTCTCTCCCCCTGTCTCTCTCTCTCTCCCTGTCTCTCTCTCTCTCTCTCTCTCTCTCTCCCTCTCTCCGGCTCTCTATATCGGCTCTATATCTCTCTCTCTGTCTCTGTGTGTCTCTCTCTCTTTGTGTCTCTCTCTGTGTGTCTCTCTCTGTGTCTCTCTCTGTGTGTCTCTCTCTGTGTGTCTCTCTCTCTGTCTCTCTCTCTCTGTGTCTCTCTCTCTCTGTGTCTCTCTCTCTCTGTCTCTCTCTCTGTCTCTCTCTCTCTGTGTCTCTCTCTCTGTGTCTCTCTCTCTCTGTGTCTCTCTCTCTGTGTCTCTCTCTCTCTGTGTCTCTCTCTGTCTCTCTCTCTGTCTCTCTCTCTGTCTCTCTCTCTGTCTCTATTCTCAGCCTATCATGCTATTTTGCATGCATCTATTTAAGGTCTGTCAGAATCCCCATGTGATTATCTGTCTAAAACTGTGTCTTAATTATCTGCATTCTTAGACAAAAAGATATCAAAAGCTATGGGTTATCTGACTGTCTCTGTGAGGGAAGCCTGTGAATAATTATTTTGGAGTTCCACGTAGAACCCCTATTATTTCAGGTAGAACCTTTTCCAAAGACGGTTTTAGATGGAACTCAAGTGCTCTTCCGGAAAACAGAAATCGGTAGTTCAGTGCACTACTTCAGACCAGAGCAACGACGACAAGCAGCCGCAACACTCAAAAGTACCGCAGACAAGTGTGTCATTTATCACACATATTTTTAATTAGGTCTATTCACTTCAACACGCACAGACGTTTCCCACGTCGGCAGAAACTGAAGCTGTTTAATGATACGGTCCGGTAGATACAGGAGTCTAAGTTGGCTCGCCGGGAAATTAATTAGCTTAATTGATTAAGCCTTTGTCTTAATGAATTTGTGAAAAGGCTAAACGACCAATAGGAGTCCTTGGTTTGATTTGTCATTCAAGCTGATCATTAGTCTTTAATACGGACCCTAAAAATTACTAAGAATTCCATTATGGTTGAAAGGTTTGGGGGTCACATAGAAATTGATTTGAAAAGCTGTTTTAGCAGAGGCCAGTATTACTGCAGGTGTTTTACGTTAAACTCTGATTGGTTGACAGTGGCCGTTCAATTAACTTCAGTCAAACTCACCATATATCAATATATCAATGTCAGCAGCCAAACAAATCACACATATTTAGTGACAATGAACAAAATAAGACGACTTGAACCTTTTACGGATATTTATTCGGACTCAAACGCCAGCTACAGCATTTCAAACATAAGCATTTCTTTCCAGACAGTTTACAATAGAAGACATTTCACAAACCTATCAAAAGGACAAATGATGTATATCAATAACGAGGCAAAATCAGAGTTTGCTGCACTCGACCAACACAACCCTTTAAAAATACACAAAGATGCAGAGCACACAGGCAATGAGATGCAGCAAAAAAAAGAACATTTAATTAATGCATTTTGCTGTTACAACCCCCAAAGTTTTTTGATCCACACTCATAAGTGGTATTATTGAATACACACACTTTATATAGCATACAACTCCATTAGGTATTAATAATAAGTGGTATTATTGAATACACACACACACTTTATATAGCATACAACTCCATTAGGTATTAATAATAAGTTGTATTATTGAATACACACACACACTTTATATAGCATACAACTCCATTAGGTATTAATAATAAGTTGTATTATTGAATACACACACACACTTTATATAGCATACAACTCCATTAGGTATTAATAATAAGTTGTATTATTGAATACACACACACACTTTATATAGCATACAACTCCATTAGGTATTAATAATAAGTTGTATTATTGAATACACACACACACTTTATATAGCATACAACTCCATTAGGTATTAATAATAAGTGGTATTATTGAATACACACACACACTTTATATAGCATACAACTCCATTAGGTATTAATAATAAGTGGTATTATTGAATACACACACACACTTTATATAGCATACAACTCCATTAGGTATTAATAATAAGTGGTATTATTGAATACACACACACACTTTATATAGCATACAACTCCATTAGGTATTAATAATAAGTTGTATTATTGAATACACACACACACTTTATATAGCATACAACTCCATTAGGTATTAATAATAAGTGGTATTATTGAATACACACACACACTTTATATAGCATACAACTCCATTAGGTATTAATAATAAGTGGTATTATTGAATACACACACACACTTTATATAGCATACAACTCCATTAGGTATTAATAATAAGTGGTATTATTGAATACACACACACACTTTATATAGCATACAACTCCATTAGGTATTAATAATAAGTATTATTGAATACACACACACACTTTATATAGCATACAACTCCATTAGGTATTAATATTATTGAATACACACACACACTTTATATAGCATACAACTCCATTAGGTATTAATAATAAGTGGTATTATTGAATACACACTTTATATAGCATACAACTCCATTAGGTATTAATAATAAGTGGTATTATTGAATACACACACACACTTTATATAGCATACAACTCCATTAGGTATTAATAATAAGTTGTATTATTGAATACACACACACACTTTATATAGCATACAACTCCATTAGGTATTAATAATAAGTTGTATTATTGAATACACACACACACTTTATATAGCATACAACTCCATTAGGTATTAATAATAAGTTGTATTATTGAATACACACACACACTTTATATAGCATACAACTCCATTAGGTATTAATAATAAGTGGTATTATTGAATACACACACACACCTTATATAGCATACAACTCCATTAGGTATTAATAATAAGTGGTATTATTGAATACACACACACACTTTATATAGCATACAACTCCATTAGGTATTAATAATAAGTGGTATTATTGAATACACACACACACTTTATATAGCATACAACTCCATTAGGTATTCTTTGGGCACGATGCCAATGGACCCTTTCAGCTCCCCAATCCACCAGCCATAGTTCTGGTACTCCTGTCACAGAACACAGAGATATAAAGAAGAAAACAGACGGGAAATAGATATAAAGAAGAAAACAGACGGGAAATAGAGATATAAAGAAGAAAACAGACGGGAAATAGAGATAAAGAAGAAAACAGACGGGAAATAGAGATATAAAGAAGAAAACAGACGGGAAATAGAGATATAAAAGAAGAAAACAGACGGGAAATAGAGATATAAAGAAGAAAACAGACGGGAAATAGAGATATAAAGAAGAAAACAGACGGGAAATAGAGATATAAAGAAGAAAACAGACGGGAAATAGAGATATAAAGAAGAAAACAGACGGGAAATAGAGATATAAAGAAGAAAACAGACGGGAAATAGAGATATAAAGAAGAAAACAGACAGGAAATAGAGATAGCGAGAGAGAGGAAACAGCGACAGGGAGAGAGAAAACAGAGACAGTCAGAGGAAACAGCGAGAAAGCGAGAGAGATAGTAAGGAAACAGAATAAGAAAGCAAAGAGACAGAGTAAGAGAGAGAGGAAACAGAGAGACATGCATTTTGTATCATGTATAAGTACTTCACAAAAACGTCCTGTAGACGTGTAACAAAAGAAAAGCCAGTTGACCTTGGCGATGCTTCGTTACTTACCACTACACCCCCCTCCCCTGCTCCACCCTCAACACTTCCCCCTCGCCTCCGACGCCTTCCCCTCCCCCTCAACACTCCCCCTCCTCCACACTCTTGCACACTCTCGCACACTCCCACTCAACACTCCCTCCCTGTATCTTTCATATGTATCCTTCTGCCGTCTACATCTCAAAGACTATTGGATAAGCAGGCCAGGGCTCCCTCCCCTCTGACCTTCTCCTCCAATACGTATAGAGACAGACAAGGAGCTGCAGAGCGTGTCTCTTCATCTCCCGGCTCTGAGGCTGCACCTCCTCCCCGTCTTTTTGTGTGTGGTGGAGGGCAACAGTCGTAAATATGTCGGAGCCAGGAGTCATAACTCTAAATGGCTGCTGGGGTTCAGGGATGGAGAAAGTGAACCAAGCGAAAGCAGGAAGAGATCGGAGACAAGTAGGGAATAGTGCCACCCTCCCTCACTCCTCCACCTCCCTGACTCCCCTCCCCCACACCCCTCTCTGCCTATGTTCCAAAGCTCGTTCGGGGGGGGAGGGGGGGGTCGCTTCCAGCCCTCCTACTTCCCCTAGGCTTTGACCACATCTGGTCCAGGGGGTGCCACGCCTTAAATAAAGTCCTGGATCAGAAGCTAAGAACCCGTTCAGCCAACCATCTACATTACCACCCATCAGAAATGCATCTCAGACAAAAACCTGGCAACAAGTGTCATTCATTTAAACAACATGATTATAGTTATAACACACTAAAGCTGCAGAACAGCAGTAATACTAATGGCCAAACACAATGCAATGGAGAGAACTAAAGCCAATTACCACATTTAATTAACTACAAATTGAATCACACCACACAAATTACATAAAGGCATAAACAGTAAATGTCAAATGCATCTCATTAATGTGTGACACGATGACAGTGACATTCAGACCCAACCCCCCAGGGGGTAATAAAGGGCTGTGTGTGTGTGTGTGTCTTAACTGTTTAATGGGGACAAAAATGGCCCTAAACTATGGTAAACCAGAAAAAGTTCACTAACGGGGACATTTTTCTTGTCCACATTTTGAAAAATGCATACACTTTATGAGGACATTTACCTTTAGAAAGGCTAAGTAAATGTCTGTGTGTGTGTGTGTGCATGAGTTTCCCAAAGAAAAATGTGGTTTCAGCTCAGGTGTTGTGGTTTAGGGGAAACATGTATAACTGGGTATAGTGTTAATATTCTGGTAACTGTCATGAAATGTAGAGAGAGAGAGAGAGAGAGAGAGAGATAGAGTGTAGATTCCCAGAGACTTTATTACAGTTACAGTAGATGTAGAAGAAAAGGAGCGGTCAGTCCTTAATGTACAGACACACACACACACAAGTAGTCAAAGGGGTCTGCCAGATGACATAATATATATTCATATGTTCAGAGTCCAGCTAGCCAGTGCAGACGACTGTAGATTAGGGGCCGG
Source organism: Dallia pectoralis (assembly GCA_029465975.1). Lineage (NCBI taxonomy): Eukaryota > Metazoa > Chordata > Actinopteri > Esociformes > Umbridae > Dallia > Dallia pectoralis. The sequence continues at coordinate 9,581,910 of CM055738.1, read as the reverse complement.
CCTGACACAGCCCCCGCCCACTCCCAAGCTTGTCTCAGCCCCCGCCCACTCCCAAGCTTGTCTCAGCCCCCGCCCACTCCCAAGCCTGACACAGCCCCCGCCCACTCCCAAGCTTGTCTCAGCCCCCGCCCACTCCCAGGCCTGACACAGCCCCCGCCCACTCCCAGGCCTGACACAGCCCCTGCCCACTCCCAAGCTTGTCACAGCCCCCGCCCACTGCCAGGCCTGACACAGGCCCCGCCCACTGCCAGGCCTGACACAGCCCCCGCCCACTCCCAGGCCTGACACAGACCCCGCCCACTCCCAGGCCTGACACAGCCCCCGCCCACTCCCATGCCTGACACAGACCCCGCCCACTCCCAGGCCTGACTGGGGGTCTGTAATAGGGATGGGTGTCCACTGTCTGTGCCGGCTATTCCTGGTTCAGGATAGGGGGAGGGTGTGTGTGTGTGTGTGTGTGTGTGCGTGCGTGCGTGCGTGGGTGTGTGTGTGTGTTGCCAGTTCTCCCCTTCAGATGCAGCTGGTCTGTGTGTGCGTGTGTGTCCAGACAGGTTTTATGGTCATTGCCCTCCTGGCAGACCTCAGCCCCCAACACCAAGGTTCCCAGACAGCTAATCGCTCTTCCCGTCAGGACACTGAGCCAATGAAAGGGCTCCTTGATTCCTGGTCCTTCTCACAGCCGGTAAACACGCAGGATATGGGATGTGTTGTCTGTGACAACATGTTTATGTTAAATTCACATCCCTAAATCCCGACCCAATCGCCTCGGACACTTTTTGTGAGTTAATTGCAAGCATGCGAGATCGTTTACGTTACATAGATACTTTTTTACCGGGGACATTGTACCGTTGTATTCCGTGCTGCTGACCGTGTTTATATCCGCCACTAGGTGGCAGGGTTTAACATGAAAAACATGGTGGGTCTCAGAGTTGGAAAACACATTGTTGGTACAACAACAGTTTTTAAGGTAGATTATTGTTGTTGTAGTAAGTAAAATATTAGTAAATATCTTTCTTTTCGGTTAACAAGAATTGCCCCTCGGTTTAAACATTGACTGTGTGTTTTGGGCATAATATTATATCAACACACTATTATATTTTAATTAAACTCATTATTAAAACATTATTTTTATGTTAAGAGTATTAACACAATGTGCAACATATATTATCAATTATTTTTTCTCAGCACTGCGCCTATATTTAAAGTTGTTAAGATACATTTGAATACAAAGTAACTTTACACCACTGTGAAGGTGTTTGGGGTTTAGGGTCGTGTTTACTCGTCGGCCGATAATTTCAGAGGAGCACGTGTGAATCAAGCAACGGTTTGATGTCTTCTGCTGACCTCCAGACGGTAAACGGAGAAGCTCCTCAAACTGCTGATTACACGCCGACAAGGGTGACGACAATGTTGCATCCAACACACCTATAAATATCTCCAGCGTGTGGTTCTAAAACCGCTCCTCGAGTGACCGCAGCCGGTCACATGATTCAGCCCTTAAATAGGTGAATCTGGTTAGCTGGTTCGAAAAAGAGAATGCAGAGAATGAATCATTCTTTAGTTCCCAGCACCTGCTACAAGCACACACACACACACACACACCTTCAAGCTGACAGGCTGGGGATATTTGATGGCCAGCACACATCCTCAACGGGTCTGAATGAAGTGGCAGACTTTGCCCGCTGTTTCCTGAGAACACACACTCCCATTAGGGCAGTAACTGCTGAGGTGACAGAGACGCCTGAGAGTTGTGTGGGCCTTCTCTCTCTCCATCCTTCTCTCCCTCCACCCCCTCCACCCCCCACTCCCTCCATCTCCCTCTCCCAGGAGGCAGAGCGCTGAAAGCTGCCCGGACCGACTGAGAGGGTGAGACAGACAGGCTGGGAAACGCGGCCCCAGCCTCCTGCCAAGAACACTAAAAACCTTTCCGTTGTGACACAACTAATCCCCGTTAAACACTGGCCTTAAAGGCTCTCCCAAAATGGCACCAAACCCCAACGACCGTATGTCTATGGTCAAAAGGAGTGCACCAACTAGGGCATAGGGCACGATAGAGGAACCAGAATACAGACGATGGCGTTTCCCCCAAGACACAGCGCTGTCACCCGTGGTTCACCTCTCCACCCTGCCACGGGTCATGGGCACAATGCCAGGTAATGTCAGTACTGAAGTGAACGACGCCCCTTAGAGGGCCTGACAATAACCAGACGCCTCAGGTGGTCCAGCCCAGGGCAGACAGAGATCTTTATAAACACAGCAGAATCCAGTAACACTTAATGTGAGAGGCATCCAACTACTGTCTCAGACTGTCAGAAGACATAACAGGTGGGACAAAACCTCCTGAAGACCAAGAGAAGACCTAAGAGCTGGGACAAAACCTCCTGAAGACCAACAGAAGCCCTAACAGCTGGGACAAAACCCCCAAAGACCATCAGAAGACATAACAGCTGGGAGAAAAAAAAACCTAAAGACCTACAGAATACAAAACAGCTGGGACAAACCCCCTAAAGAATCAGATGAACCCCTGAACGCTCCTCGGTGAGGTGGAGATTGAGGTGGGTTCCCATGGCCTCACTGTACCTTGCTCAGGATGTAGATGGCTTCTCCCCGTTTAAAGGACAGCTCATCTGGGTGCTCCCCTGTGCAGTCCCACATCCCCTGGTAGAAGTTCGGGTAGTCTGTGCTCTTATCCACTAGGAGGAAGAGAGGTGAGGACACAGAGGAGAGATGGAATCACAAGGGAGATATTATAGCGAGGGATAGCAGACAGAGAGAAGAGAGGGAGAACAGAGTGATAAAGAGGGGATATTGGTTAATAATATGCATGTCACAGTGTTGTTTTTACATCCACAAAAAGCAATGTCCGGTGTACGAACTGCATCAGCCGTCATGGTTACGTTGCCACCAACAGGGGGCGGCAGAGAGCTAACAAGTAGACCGATCCTGGCCTTATAGAGGAACACCGGACGTTATTTAGCCTAATCCCACTCTTGACCTGTGGTGATCTCGTAGGGGCTCAGACGTGCTAGTTCTATTAACCGGCTAACACACAACGACGACAGGTAAAACTTTTATCCAGTGATGGTTTACACACCAGGGTTTTGTGTTGTCCTGGAGAGGCCAGGTTAATTATGTGAAACGTCAAAGATTCCATAATTTAAGCCGCAGTTGCAAATAAGATCCCAACATGACTGCGCTTCCTTGTGTTAGAAATGAATGAGGCGTGCAGCGTCCTGGCAGGTGTGACCGTGTTGCTCAGGAACTGTAACCTTGTAGGGATTGGATGCCGCTTCTGTTTCTGTGACCGGTTGGAGGGTATAACAGCAACACTATGAGCCACAGTGGGTGACTGTTGAACGCCTGCGCGTTTAACATTTAATAATGAATGTTAAGTATATATACCGTTACAGCAATAGAGCACGCTTCAGGCAAGGCTGGGGACAGGGGGGGTTCAAATGAGGAAACATGAGGTGGAGGATCTAAAAGTTGTTATTTCCAGATTGTCCTAACATTTCCCACCGGGTATTTACGTCCCCACAGGGGTCTTAGTGTCTCTCCTGTCCTCGACTCTGCAGTGATCTGGCGCAGTGATCTGGCGCAGTGATCTGGCGCAGTGATCTGGCGCAGTGATCTGGCGCAGTGATCTGGCGCAGTGATCTGGCGCAGTGATCTGGCGCAGTGATCTGGCGCAGTGATCTGGCGCAGTGATCTGGCGCAGTGATCTGGCGCAGTGATCTGGCGCAGTGATCTGGCTCATTGACTTCTGTGTTGGTTGAGGTTAAAAAGGATGTCGGGGGCTCAGACACCAGCAGGGGGTGTCCACCTCCATCTGTCAAGCTACCTGTCACTGTAGAGGGTGGAGAGGGTTTACTGGTGGTCGTAGGTGGATCCACCTTGGGCTTAGGAGGCGTGGGTAAGGGAGGTGTGGTCATTTCCTCCTCTGCAAGGGGGCAACAAGAGAGAGAAAACAGGAGCTTATTGATACATAAAGCCTTCATAAAGATATGGTTCACTGATCGGTTAAATGAAATATACAATACAGAGAAATATACAATATATCTCAGGGACTCTATACAATAAGTGATGTAAAATGTATAATTGTAATGTGAAAGAAAATATTATTAGGGATAATCAGTTTACTCAACTTTTGTACTTACACATTAAAATGCATAATATATGTTAAAATGTCAAATTTCACAAAAAACTAACTGGTGTTGAGATCGAATAAAATGTGTTGTCTGAATACACCAAAATCCCTTACTGCTACTGAAGAAAAAAATCTATATTCTTGTCATATCACTAAACAAAACTAAAACGTGTTATAAAATTGCTTAAAAAACCTAAACATTATAATCCTTTTTTTATCATTTGTCTTGTCGTTTTGAGGGCAGAAATAGTTATGACGACAGACAAACGCTGTGACAGAAGTGGCTTTGAATAACATGAGCAATTGAGGTCCCAGTCAGCCAGACAAACCCAGCTTGTAACTTAGACATCCAACTGGCAACAGAATAAAGACCCAAATCAACCCCTAAGCCCTGCAAACCCTATACACATGTAACGACCTGAGGAGATTTGATGGGTATAACTAATAGAACTTTAACAGAATTCTTGGTTACCGGGGCGGGATTTCCGAACAGACACACAAGCCAAATAGCACACAACTACAGTAAGGGTTCAGTTTAATGGCATAATGTGACACGGCGCAATAAGAGAGAAATAGCAGCGGGTCGGGACGTCAGGACATGTGTCCTACCATGTATAGCCGCGGGTCGGGACGTCAGGACATGTGTCCTACCATGTATAGCCGCGGGTCGGGACGTCAGGACATGTGTCCTACCATGTATAGCAGCGGGTCGGGACGTCAGGACAAGCGTCCTACCATGTATAGCCGCGGGTCGGGACATGTGTCCTACCATGTATAGCAGCGGGTCGGGACGTCAGGACAAGCGTCCTACCATGTATAGCCGCGGGTCGGGACATGTGTCCTACCATGTATAGCAGCGGGTCGGGACGTCAAGACATGTGTCCTACCATGTATAGCAGCAGGTCGGGACATGTGTCCTACCATGTATAGCAGCGGGTCGGGACATGTGTCCTACCATGTATAGCAGCGGGTCGGGACGTCAGGACATGTGTCTTACTATGCTCACTGCATCAAGCTGTTCTGCTTGCTCAACCAGGAAGTGTTATGCCAGAACCTACGCCCTCAGGGGAAATGTTCTCCAGCCAACAACAACCACCACTGTATTCCAGTCACACCACCAATCCCAGTTGATTACCGCCCACTAAGCTCCGCCCCCTGACAGACCCCCCACGGTGAGGATGGCGCAGCCGGGAATAGAACACTGGTCAGGACCGCCGTGCCGTCCGGGAGTCCTTAAACTGCAACCTTTTCTCTGAGCCTGGCGACTCGACATAAACAACGGCATGAGAGTCGAAGTAAAACACTGTGTGGTTCTCTGTGGTCTACAGCAAAAGTAGTCGGACGTTAGCTTTAAACGTGCAACAATCCCTCTCACCCCGTGACAAAACCAGCAGACGGCGTCGTAAGTGGAGAAAGCGGCCCCCGGGCCCCAGATGCTGTGGTGCTGCTAGCTAGATTTTCTGACAGGCAGGCCAGGAGCTCAGATCCCATCAACAGGGCCTTTTGTACAGTAGACACACGCGGTTACACACGGCTGAAAACGAGTTTCAAACCCTGGCAGAGATACTGCAGGGTTGTGCGCGTGAACCCCGCAGATGGCAAATATGCAAAAACCCACAGTGAAAATGACCCCGGATAGCAGCACCTACTAGATGAAGTAAATGTATAATGCGCATGTATAAAGTGTTGACCTGGGAGTTCTTCGTAGATGTCGTCGTCAATATTCTCGACAACACCAACGTCATCATATGTTAAATCCTCAGTGTCCTCTGGGATGATGCCTGTCATGTCTACACACAAACACAGAGAAAATATTGGAATTAGTCTAGGGTGCATGACAAAAGCGCCGCCATTAAGTGTTGCGATCTAGCGGAGAGTATCTAGCTACAAACCTTTCAACACAAAATCGATCTGCTCCACCCATTCCTCCGCCTCTTTCTGAGTTGTCGCGCAGAACTGAGGGACAGAAAGCGTTATAGAGGGAGAAACAGCAGCCTACAGTCATTTCACCGGATACTTGCACCTCAATTAATTAACATAAACAAACAGCACTGTATTTATGCATTAGCTAAACTTTCCTCAAGCAAGGCAAGAACGTGAGAAGCCTGACCGTGTATGAGACAAGTGATTTAATAGAAATAAAAATGTACGGGTACCAGATTTGGTCCGTTAGGGGCTGTTTTCCAGCCACACGGTTAAACATAGTTGAGGACTAAAATAACAAATTAAATATGATTCTGGCACAGCAGAAGGCTTAATTTGTCTCAAGTCCCAAGTAGGCACACAAAGGTGACTGAGGCCATGGGCCAAGGGAGCCCTCAGTTCCGATATGTTGGCTTGGCTAACTTCCTGGCTAAGAGAGTCGGGTAATTAGAAGCAGCACAGACCAGCCTGGCACGTATCGGAGAACACAAGACCTGAACACCCACTCTGCCCAGACCCTAGGTCAGTTGCTGCAATGAAACAAGGCCATAACTCCTCAATATCTCGCTACCCGTTAGAAATCTGTGCACTGACAGATACTGAACTCATCTCTCTGTATATAAGTTACACCACACATTGAAAAATTAATCAATCTGTGTATGGTCATTTATTTGGGTATTTATTGATTGCTTTTATTATATATAATTACTTTTGAGTACTCCGTGTAACTCTATACTCCTACACTGTTATGCCTGTGCCAGATCGTCATTGTATATAAGATTTGGTTTTCAATTGGCTCACCTGGTCAGATAAAGGCGAAATAAATTATACCAATAAATACTCCAAATTAGATTAGATGCATAATTTAATGAGAAGGGAGATAAACATATGAGAAACAACTAAAGAAGAACCGTGAGCTGTCACTCACCTGGTAGACTCGCTTGTCCGAAGCAGAAACTTCAAAGCAGCAGTCCTTCTTGTTATCTTTGCGCAGAGTGTTATTCATCTTCACTTCGTAACCGTGAATCCCAAACTCGCCCTTTTGTTGTTTGTCTGTCCGTAGAGAGTCAAACAGAGAAAGAGACAGACAAATAGAGAGAGGAAATGTGTGTATATACATTAAAAGAGAGAGGCAGACAGATAGAGATTCAGAGAGAGCGACAGAAATATGAAAAGAAACCACATCTACAACGGATATAATATAACTATATATATGTATACATGCATCAGTGGGTCTGGGTGCTGAATACCTTTTTCACTGCCGTAATAGTAGAACGTCTGGTTGCTTAGAGCGCACCATCTCTTCTGCCACTCCGTGCCGAAGAAGCTGTGATCTGTCAATGTTTATTGGAAGAAACATTACCCCACAGACACATCTAGGTAATCATTACCCCACACCGACACATCTAGGTAATCATTACCCCACAGACACATCTAGGTAATCATTACCCCACACAGACACATCTAGGTAATCATTACACATCTAGGTAATCATTACCCCACACCGACACATCTAGGTAATCATTACCCCACACCGACACATCTAGGTAATCATTACCCCACACCGACACATCTAGGTAATCATTACCCCACACCGACACATCTAGGTAATCATTACCCCACACCGACACATCTAGGTAATCATTACCCCACACCGACACATCTAGGTAATCATTACCCCACAGACACATCTAGGTAATCATTACCCCACAGACACATCTAGGTAATCATTACACCACACAGGTAATCATTACATCTAGGTAATCATTACATCTAGGTAATCATTACCCCACAGACACATCTAGGTAATCATTACCCCACACCGACACATCTAGGTAATCATTACCCCACACCGACACATCTAGGTAATCATTACCCCACAGACACATCTAGGTAATCATTACATCTAGGTAATCATAGGTAATCATTACCCCACACCGACACATCTAGGTAATCATTACCCCACAGACAGACACATCTAGGTAATCATTACCCCACCACACTAGACACATCTAGGTAATCATTACCCCACACCTAGACACATCTAGGTAATCATTACCCCACACAATCATTACTCTAGGTAATCATTACACCACACAGACACATCTAGGTAATCATTACCCCACACAGACACATCTAGGTAATCATTACCCCACACAGACACATCTAGGTAATCATTACCCCACACCGACACATCTAGGTAATCATTACCCCACACCGACACATCTAGGTAATCATTACCCCACACCGACACATCTAGGTAATCATTACCCCACAGACACATCTAGGTAATCATTACCCCACACCGACACATCTAGGTAATCATTACCCCACAGACACATCTAGGTAATCATTACCCCACACCGACACATCTAGGTAATCATTACCCCACAGACACATCTAGGTAATCATTACCCCACAGACACATCTAGGTAATCATTACCCTAGGTAATCATTACCCCACAGACACATCTAGGTAATCATTACCCCACAGACACATCTAGGTAATCATTACCCCACAGACACATCTAGGTAATCATTACCCCACACCGACACATCTAGGTAATCATTACCCCACACCGACACATCTAGGTAATCATTACCCCACACCGACACATCTAGGTAATCATTACCCCACACCGACACATCTAGGTAATCATTACCCCACACCGACACATCTAGGTAATCATTACCCCACACCGACACATCTAGGTAATCATTACCCCACACCGACACATCTAGGTAATCATTACCCCACAGACACAATCATTACCCCACACCGACACATCTAGGTAATCATTACCCCACAGACACATCTAGGTAATCATTACCCCACAGACACACCTAGGTAATCATTACCCCACACCACACCTAGGTAATCATTACCCCACACCGACACATCTAGGTAATCATTACCCCACAGACACATCTAGGTAATCATTACACCACACAGACACATCTAGGTAATCATTACCCCACAGACACATCTAGGTAATCATTACCCCACAGACACATCTAGGTAATCATTACACCACACAGACACATCTAGGTAATCATTACCCCACAGACACATCTAGGTAATCATTACACCACACCGACACATCTAGGTAATCATTACCACAAACATCTAGGTAATCATTACCCCACATCTAGGTAATTATTACCACACTGACACATCTAGGTAAGCATTACCACACACAGAAACATCTAGGTAATTATCACCACACCAACACATCTAGGTAATCATTACCCCACACATCTAGGTAATTATTACCACACATCTAGCTAATCATTCCCACACCGACACATCTAGGTGATCATTTCCTGGCGGTGTTACAGTGCTGTGAAAAAGTATTTGTCCCCTGTTTGATTTCTGTATATCTCCGACACTGAATGTACCTTCAACCAAAACCTGTAAGTAAACAATATGTGTGTGTATTTGATCATATGCATGTCTAGAGAAGACCATACCCTTTCTGCGTTTCTCCAGGTAGCCAGTCTTGAGGAGCGACTGTAGGTCCTGAGCTGCCACAGCTGGAGACTGCTGAGCCCCTAGTGAGAAATGCAGAGAAGATATATAGATACATAGAATGGTAGATAGAAAGATACATAGATATATAGAGAATGAAGCATGACTAACAACCATTTCTATGACGTTATCTAAGCCAATTTGAGCCCACCTTATTTTGGCACATCAGGAAATAGTGTTGTCCTGCTTTCTCAAAACATAAAAACCAATGTACACAGTGAACGAAATATCACAATATAACAATATTCAAAATGAGAGTTGGATAATACACATCTTTGCTTGTCATTCATTTGGTCAAAATACAAGTTCTCTAGTCCAGGATTGAACATCATTTTGCTTCAAAACACTGCAGCTAGGAGACTGGCCGTCTTTTTCAGAGTACAACTTCAACGGGAATGTTCAAATCTTTTGTCAAAGTCGCTTGGTGTGAATGAGGGGCCATAAATCCGACAGCTGTTTAAAAGCCAATAAAGCCCAGCCCCGGACACCCATCTGTCCCAAAAGTTACCTTGACAGGCTGAACTAAACCAAACAGAAAGACAGGGAAGGAGTAATCTCATGGTGTGTGTCTGGGTTAGGCTACTGTATATACAGAAATACTGGCAGACATTGGTCAGACTGTAGGACAAAATAATAAGTAGAATTCAGTCCCAGAGGTTCCAGGCTGCGAGTAATAAACGCCACACTCTGACACCAGGGGCCAACCCACGGCCGTTGTGTCCTTCAAATGGCTTCCAAAGCCGGTTGCCAGGTTACAGCTGGAATGTTGGTCTCACCATCCTCTTCATTCTGACTCTCGCTCTTATATACACACACACACACACACACACACACACACACACGCACAGTGATCGTCAGCATATATCTGCCCCAAACAAAGTAAAATTAGGAGGAACACCCGCAGTTGTCCAATAACAACACAGACTGATGATTCCCATGGCAACCCTGACAATTGAGCCATCAAATCTGTCCATTTCAGCCCTTCTTAGCGTAGCAAGCTGTGTGTTTACAACAAGAATACTCCGAGTGTACTTCAGTTGAGTCTGTCATCTGAAACTCCCCTCCCGAATGTCCCCAGTGTTTCTCCACAACGACGAGACATTTGGCACTTCCGTTGACTCTCCGGAGAGAAATGTAACTGACCCGGGCCTGCGCCCTAACCTTTGTGACGTACCTTCGCCGTTGTCGTCATCCCTGTCCGCGCGGTCTGAATGCAGCGAACCCCCGTCATTGTTGCTGTCCACTTCTTCTTCATCGTCAGAGTCGTCGGCATCTCCTGCTTCAGAAGAACTGGTTAATTTCTCACAACAAGACAAATGTCCCGTATGTCCCAAATAGCCCCCTATGGCCTGTGGTGTCCACTACTCCGGACAGGAGATTTATGATACTATTGAGAATAAATAACCATTTGGCCTGCAAGTTTAATGTAAGCCTAGTGCATTGAAGGTTATATTCAATATGACATAAAGAGCACTCGGGTGAGACAGAACATACGTTTCTCCTTGAAATCTTGAGGGTATCTGTAAGACAGAGAGGAAGTTACATCAGCAACGGTAAAATGCCATGGTAATGGTGCCAAATGTTGGCAAAACTGTTGCCAAATAAACATATTTCAATGGGTGATAATGGTTTGTCTGAGATAAATACATACCCAGATTTGACCTCTTTGATACGTTTAATAAAGGCCTCTTTCTTCTCCTTTGCCTTCTTGCTCAAACTTTCTCCTTTTAGGCCATTGGAGAGGAAGGCTTCCAGATCTAATAGGGGTAAGGAATGTGAAGGCATCAACTTCTACGGTTGAGGGACACCATAAATTGACAAACACTACATCCCCCATAATACAATTGATGGATTAAACTACAGTAGAAATATAACACAATTACCTGTTGTAAATACAATACATTTCAGATGTTGTAGCTACACACAAATGTTGTATTGTTGTCGGTGTGATTGTTTTCTTTAAACATGTTGATGGTAGAAGCCCAATTCATGTCAAATTTACCAACTAAAAAATGCATCTAAGTTTCAGCTCTAAGGGTTTCTCATTTGCAGGATGCAACAGAAATGGAGACCTTAACTTCCTCTTTTTGAGAACTGTTAACTGTTTTAGAAAACGTGACATTTACACAGTTATAGTGGACGGCAATCGATATACACAATAAGCTCAGAATAAATATCAGAAATAAATACCTGAAATAAGCGCCGTTAAATCCCATGGTATTGCCTGCATGGCGTTAAAAGGAAAAGTGTCCAGCAACAGTGCTTCAGTTATAACACGGAAGCCCTAGTGGTCTGTGAGACACGGAAGTAAAAGGCTGTCATAGTGTCATTTCATTAATCAAATGCAATGACCTACTGGTAGTGTAGCCTCGGTTCAAACGCAGACCGCGGGCGCACACTGTTCCACCCGCATCAGCTGCGCAAATAACGCGCACGCACGCGCAAAGCCTCAACCCAGGCAAAAAGAAAGTCCAGATTCATGTTTTGCGTTAGTTTAGGTGCCTTACTTAAAATGTGCATTATACGTGACAGCGTCATCTCGAAATACATGATAACAGAGAGTACAGATTTCAAATGGGTTTTCATGATAACAGAGAGTACAGATTTTGAATGGGATTTTATGATAACAGAGAGTACAGATTATATTTCTGCTCATGTAAACTTAAAGTGTTCGTAGTGAATACAGACTGCTAATGGCATTTAATTCAACCATACTGGATCTCGTTGGAATTCCTTAATCCAGCCCAAGTGAACTGGGGACAGACTTGTTGCAGGTAGGTTCACTTGTGACTCGCTCCCAAACACTACAGCATATGCCACTAGATAATTTTTAAGTCCCTAATGTCAACCAGATGCTTTGTAGTGCACTACAAAGGCGATATGGTGTCATTTGGGACAAATCCAGTGTAGGTGTGATAAGAATCATTTGTATAGATGACTGGTCGTTGCCAATGTAAACTGTTATTCAGGTGCAGAGTAAAAACACTGTCGGTTCCTCGGCCATCTTGGGCGGGGGTTGTAATCAGTCAGTGTCAGTCTGTTGAGGAGGTTTGGGGCGACGGTGGGGTTGGGTGTCATTCTGTCAGGCCACCACCAGACTCTGCAGTCAGCCGTGCACCGTCCCCCCGGTTTGTTTTTTTAAGAGCAGTATCTCACCTGGGTGTGTGTGAGTGTCAGTTCATCTCTCGTACAGACCTGTGTTAAGGCGTATTGTCCGGTCAGTCCCACATGCAGTCTGTCAGATATTACAAATCAGTCGGGAGTTCGTGTTATACGTCTCTACGTTCCTCGGTGTGCGCGTGTTACGTTATTTGACGTGCGCCATGCGGGAGATAGTTGAGGCACGATGATGCACTCCTCCACCCTGTTGTCTCGATCGCTATAACAACACAGACTCTACACCCGAGGTCGGCGCCAACTGCTGGAAAGTATTAAACCGGCAACAGACATGTGCAATTGTTTACTAAAACAGGTACCATACTTCACCTGTAAGGCTGGGGATTTTTGTGCCACGACCACTTGTTTATGTACACATTTAACTACTGTAGATTACAAGGTGGGAGGGTTCCTTATGCCGTTTCCACATGTTTATATACATATTTCACCGTATGTCAAACAGTGACATCCGATATGAGTTGAAAGGCATCCCTTCCACCTGTCAAGCCACCTCCATCGCTCCTTCAGGTGCACGGGTGTATGTCTGGGGCAAAGGCCCCGGGGGGGTATTGGTAATTAAGCACATGGAGGACTGTGTGTCAGTCCATGTTGCACACAGAGGACCTGAGGTGTTGCTCCCATGGTGCCACTCCGAGTTCAGGCCACACCCCTTTCACCTGTCCAGACGAACCCGGGGCCGCTCGTACTCAGAACGGGAAGATTCAATCACCTCTAACCTTGTGAACATGGCCTCCCCTTCTCTCTGCGGAGCGTTAACTGGGGTGGATACAGAAGTACCCAGAGTTCAGGGTGGCATTAGTTGATCCCAAATTGAGCTATATTCCTGGTTTCTTCCATTACTTTTCCCCAGGATGATCCCATAGGATGATGTGAGGAATGCCTGAAAGAATGCCTCTCCTACTCCTCATGTTCTAGTCGTATCTGGATCCAGTACATGTAGTCCGATATTAAACGCAGGCAGTGAACGCACTGGATTCAGTTGACCTGGGTAACATTTCAACATACCAGTTGCACACATAACAACACTCATACCTGAGCAACTGACGGGATCCCTGAGTTGAACCCCAGCTGACCCGACAAGGCTTCTGTACTGCTTGGTGAGGGAGATGAGATGTGGCCTGACCTTTGACCTCTTCGGGGAGAGAGCGCAGCATAGTGTCGAATATCATCTCCCACAATGCACTACATTCACATTCATGTTAAAAATGTGGGATTTGGTCAGTTCTGGACATACAAATGACCATTCTTCATCTTGGCCAAATAGGAATTAGTGTGTATTGTTTTGGTGTTTGCATGCGTTATCAACAGATTGTATCTAATAGCAAACCAAAAAGCATTGCTCAGGGCTAGCTCCCAACAGGTTTATATTTAGTTTTTTTAAATCCTGGATGTACACCAGGCAGATCCAGCCCTTCTGAGACTATTCCTCTGGTTTCACTGCAGCAGACAAGCAAATTCATAGAACACAAATAAAATGTCTAAATATCTTATTTACCTAATTAGTCTCTAGTTTGTGTAAAGCTATGAAAATTCCTCCACTCCCAAATTGCACGCTATCCTCCTATAAATAAGTGCACTAGTTTTACCACCATGTAGAAGCCGTTGTCAATAAAATGTATGTTTCTAATAATAGGCTACCATTTGGGACTGTCATGACCCTAGTGGCCGTTCCTCAAACTGGCTTTCCACAGGCCTGGAAGGCTGATGTGTTAGAGGTGTTACATTTACACTTTATTTTAGATTGAAGGAATAGTTTAGAGGAGACTGGCTGCCCTCTGGCCACGCAGGGATTAACCTATTCAGGTGTTGTTATGAAATTGCTCAGAATTAGTTACCACTTAACGTCAAGTCTCTTCTGTCGCCGTAATGATATTTCACCACCTGTGTTTTCACCCTTAGTTGTTGAGGACAAATCAGCCAGAGGACTGACAGGAACGGTCGAATGTAGTTCACTAAATATATATCGCGCATGGGAGAGACATATGTCCCTTTTCATGTGAGATAATTCGACGGAGGGAATTCAATCAATGCATCTTTTCAAACTATAGCTAATAATATTAATCTTGTTGTGCCATTTTGCACTAGTTAGACATGACTGTAAGAGCAAGATGTGCTGTAATCAGATTGTATTTGGTAAAGGTTATAGAACTAAAAAGCTATAGTCGGTGTAACTGATAAAGTCTAATCTAAACAATAATCTACTAACTGCCTTTATAACCACATGTACAGGCCCTTATTGTGCTGATATTTTTCAAATATTTTCTTCCAGTGTCAATTTTATTTAGTATAATCCTAAATTTTAGATGTGAATACGATTTATGAAGTTAAACTGTTTTGTTTTTAATAATGTATTTGTTTTTGTTTTGTTTTGTTTTGGGAGAATAGTAAAAGCCATAGACAGCTTGCTGACCGAGCCGTGTTCCCATAGAAAATGGCGGTGGTCTTAAACATAACCCTAACCGCAAACCCCTGAAAGAAGCAGTGTGGGAAATATTTATTTGCTCGTCTGGTTGTAAATTAGAGCAAACATGATCTGTAAGACAGGGATTTCTATGTTATATATTTTAGGTAGGCTATACACTCATTTGCAGAATACTAAGGAGGTTTAGACAGCCTTTCTGAGAGGAGCTGTGCCATTGCGATTGTGGGGGAGGCTTGTTGTATTTTAGCCATAGGAATGGTGTTTTTAGTAAAAAATAATCGGACACAAATTAATAATATAAGTTATCATTATATAAGCACATACACCTTTCAATTAAATATAGTCCTAATTTATCATTAATCCGGTCAGCATTTGCGAACTATGTCATTGTATTCTAAATCTAAAAACTAGTTGGATTTAGATGGTAAATAATAACCTAGTCAATACCAACAGTTTTGTTTCAACAGCATACTGTAAAATATATTAATTACAAATTACAATAATTAATGGTGAATATCAAAAGTTGTAAAACAAAGCAGAAGCCATTAATCTCTTTTAACGGGCTACCAGTTTGCATTAGGCTGCGTGCAGTAGACAGACCCATTCTTACCCTCCCGGTGTTGTAAATTTTATAGGCTATAAAGTTTTATTGTAGAACGCCAACAAAGTTACAGCTTCTGGCCGAGAACACTCCCTGTATCCCCCAACAGAAATATTGTTTTTATTTGTACATGTACGGCAATGAATCTCCTTAATCACGTCCTCAATCATTAACAACTGTGATTTATGGACTGTGAGTTTATCCGTCGCGTTCAACTTCATGGCAAATTCACTAATCGCGTCTGTATAGTCTAACGAATACGGTCAACTTTCTAGGAAAAATAGCATATCCAAGAGAAAGCAAGTTATTCACGCATACAGCTTTTTGCATATGTTTTTTGTAGTAGGCCTAGCCTATACGTTTTAAATGATCGCAGCGTTTGGCAAACAGTTTACGTTTCTGATTTACATATATGATTATAAAGTCTGCTTAGTATTTATAATAAACCAGCTGAATAAAAATGTCACCTGTTGCAACATTATTTTTCTAAGAATAATTACACAAGTTCTATTTCATTTAAGACTAACACATGTTATTTATCTTTCTTGCGAGTTTCTGTGTGTTCCTTACAAATAAATTAAATAATATAAACAGACATTTTCACATAGAAACTGGCAAAGCACAGGTTGATGTTATTTTGTAAATACGTTTTATTCTATGAAAATATTCTATTTATTACATCATTGTACCGGAATATGTTAGCAAAATAAAATTTAAAAATGTGTTTTCCTCTTATATGTCAAACATTGGCATCAAAACCCAACTAGGCTACTCAACTGGTTAAATTTATTTTTTCTCAAACTTACCTAATTTGAGCATGGGTTAATCAATCTAAAATTAAAACAAAATAATGAAAAACGGAAGCCAATTATTTGTAATTGCAACAGGAACCTCTCCCCGTTTTCTGAATAGTTAATAGCTCAAATGTTGCAGGTCGATTGTTGTGAGCGTTTCTGAGAAAAAATCGAAACCCTCACTGGATAAACCCATCGGACTATCTATAGAATCTGACAAACTTGGAGAGAAGGAATCCGACGAGAAAACGTGGAAGTCCTGCAAAGACACATCCAGGGCTGGGGGATTGCCATTGTCCGAGCCAGATGCGAAATCCGGGCCTATTGTTGACACGCCGATGGGAACAGTGGGTGACGGGTTGGGAAAATGTTTCGGATTTTTGTCATTGCTGTTTAAAGGCGAAACAGTCGAGCTTTGGGACTCTCCATTGTGACTGTGAGCATTCTGAGACAGTTGTGACGTTAAGGTATTTTGGTGAAAGGAGTAGCTGTCCCTCTCCAAAAGCGCGCCGGCGGGTACGTGCTCAAAGTTGTCCTCTTCGCCGTCCTCCAAACGAGTAAATGTCCCCTCGCCGTTCTGGTTCTCCTTGCAGTGAGTTTGTCTTTTGTGCTTCATCCTCCGGTTCTGGAACCAGACTTTCACCTGCCGTTCGGTTAGGTCCAGTAAAGCCGCAATCTCAACCCGACGTGGTCTGCATAGATACTTGTTGAAGTGGAACTCTTTCTCCAACTCCAGTAGCTGCGTGTTGGTGTACGCAGTCCTCAGCCTCCGGGAACCACTGCCGCCGCCCTCCTCTATCTCAGGCGACCCTGATAAATCACATGGGAAACGATTTCAATGTTCAAGCCGCCGTACAAACAGAAAGATGGTCTCTATACAAATATAGGCATATATCTGAACGAGGGAAAATTTGCTTGACCACACTGTGGATAAATAAAAATGCCTGAGGTTCCGTTGGGTGCAGATGGTTTGTAAGCACCGGAGAGGAGGGAAAAGCCACCACACTGAGGCGATTTATGAGCCCGAAGCAGAATATGATGGGTCTGCGTGGAACAGGCCGACTGGCTTGAAGATTAATGAACATGCCAGCTGCCGGTCGGCCTGCATTAGCAGAAATCTATCACTCTTCATTACTGTCACATAATAACATTCTTCCAATGCATCACCGGCCAGCGAGCACACACACACCAGATTAAATAATGCTCAATAATAAAGCGTTTTCTGATGGATATGGGCATTGATAATCTGCAAGTAATGACAGATAGTTGGGCCAAAATAATCATGTTGAGACCACATGTCTCGAAAGGCATTTTGATACAATGCGCAAAAGATAATCAATCATTTCTTACCTTGGGGAGAGAAGTAGAGTGGTGCAGCGTCGGGAGACGTGGATGTGGCAGTTGTCTGATGATTCTTCTTGGAGGCTTTCTTCTCTTTCATCCAGGGGTACTCCGGGGGTAGAGATGCGGCTGGCAGAGGGCTACAGACCCCATTCAGACTCTGCTTTGACCGGTTGTGGCGTGGGTAGCTGCCCGGATTGAGGCTGGGAATGGTCTGCTCAAAAGGAGGAGGAATCAGTGTCGACTGTGAAAGCGTCGAGTTCTTGATTGATGAACTTTGAAATGCATCACCGACAGGGGTAAAAGATGTCAGACACTCAGCAAGCGACGGCTGACTATTAATAAAACCACTCTCTCGCTCAAATTCGTAATTCATCTCCTCTCCCCTTGTCTCGGAAAAGTCACTAGAGTCGCAATTTTGTGGACGAGGAGGAAATAATGAAATATCGTGACAAATGTTTTTTTGTGTGTGTGTGTGTGTGTTTAAAAAAAACTATTTTACTGATTACCGCGGTATGGGGACTGCGATGCCATTAAACTATATTGCTTTCACAGAGACAAGGTTGAAATTGGACCGTATTGCTTGTCACATGATTACCTCTGTCCAATGACAATTTGAGGTTTAATCAAAAGAAGCCACTGTCCTCTGTGATTGATGGAAAAAGTCGGAGGGTAACGCCTCGTTCTGGGGGTAGGGTCTCCTCCGCTTTATTTACACATTTTGGGGCAGTTTACTCAGTAGCACAAGTAAAGTATAGTCAATTTAAGAGTCTGTTTGAGAGTGCGTTGGCGCGCGCGTGTTTGAGTGCGCGCGCGCGGGTGTTTCCCCACTCATTGATCCAATGTCTCACAAATCACCTCCCCCCCGTCATGTATGTCTTACTGTAACGCCGCAGTTATTGTCAAAGTGAACTCGTTAATCTCAAGAAACTTCTGCCAAACCCGGTAGCTCTGTTACAGAGACACAACTGACAAGACGTGCAGCTTTTTTCTCCTTCGACACCCTACCCTCTTAAACACACAGATACAAACAGATACCGGTGAGGGAGTGGATTACAATGGTGAGAGAGGCAGCGGCAAAGATCTGCAACATATAGTTTGGATGCATGTTCTCCAACATGTGATTATGTAAATATGAATAGCCTACATATTAGCAGGTGTAGTTATCAAAAGCACACAAAAATGTTTTTAAGATTAATAATTTTAAGGAATGCTGCAACCATGGGATGCCATATTTAATTGTTAGACACATATAGGCTATATATTATTACAAAATACTATGTGAAGTTATCAATAAATGTATGTTTTAAGCATGTCGATGGTGGTCTGCTCTCATGTGCAACTAACATTATACAGTTGGGCAAATATGATATATTTGTAGACTCAGATGTTTCATAATACTCTCGTATCAATGTCTGGAAACCAAATCTAGCAACATTGAGTATAGGCTACTATCGGAAATACAAATAAAAAGGACCTTTACTGCTGTCACAAGAGTGGTCATAGACACAATATAGCCCACTGAAGAAAAAAAAACTGTGAATAGTTTACCACCTTATAATGAGTCGTGAGTCTCTGTTTGAGTTCATTTTGTTTGTTTCCCAACAGCATTGTTTAATAGTTTGCATGTGGTCTATTGCACTACGACACATATTTACCATTGGGTATAGTCTTTATTCATCCCCGTAGAATTTAAATAATGAAATAAGATTGAAATTCTTTGCCAATATTTATTTTTATATTGTCCTTCTCCTTGAAACAGTAGTAGGGCCCCGGGCCGTTTATTGCTTATATTCCAAACAAAGAGCGCTGGAAAGCCAGCCCGCTATCAATCTTGCTCGCTAAAAGGTCTGACAGCTCTGTGCCCTAAGAACACATTTAAACCATCTAACTCTCCCTTAGATCATATGTGGTCAGGAAGTCGGGAACAACACACTATTGGGGGAGACTACAAGTCTTGAACATTTCTTTTAGTAGCAATTCATTTTTTAATCTGAATTTGTGTAGATTGCAGATATTGATATGCTATGGACGTACAGTAGGTGAGTTCTTCTGCATTATTTTTGTTAAACGGAAATAACATTTGGTTGGTTGTGTTAGTGTGGATATTGTAGCAAAAGTCTGGGATCGACTATGTCGGTGAGAAAGAATCGATTAGATTACAGCTCTTACACGGGTTCTATTGTCTACTGAGGTGAGTGGGTGTTGGCATTCTGCAAGAATCCCAGTCAACCACACAAATGTTCTGTCAATAGGCTGATATGTTTTATTTGTAATGTTGTTAATACGTTATGGTTAGGAAAGACAATAATATATATATACATATTGT
The DNA here is from genome assembly GCA_029465975.1 of Dallia pectoralis. Taxonomy (NCBI): domain Eukaryota; kingdom Metazoa; phylum Chordata; class Actinopteri; order Esociformes; family Umbridae; genus Dallia; species Dallia pectoralis. Next base: position 9,561,647 of record CM055738.1, on the reverse strand, counting down.
TTCAAGAAATGTGTATTTGTGTTTCGACATGACATTGCAATACAACTTGCCTTTAGCACTAGGAACATAATCTTATGTGATTATGCAGGATCTATCCAACATGGAGAACAATAGATGTGGAAAAAGTCCAAGACCGTTTATCAGCATTTGAGAAGCATAGCTAGCTTACACGAAAATATGTATTTATGAGTAGACAAATGTTTATTTCTATCCTGATGCGGAATCAAACTCATCTAAAAGCTTCATTATTTGATTAGAATATTTTTCATTGGAGAAATATTACCGGTGCATAATCTAGGCCTAGCCAAAACCGGTTATTATCAGTACTGTTTATTCAAAAAAATGCATATTCGATGAAAATAATCAATATTTAAAGTAGGCCTAAACAATGCAATAGGCTTTGATCTATATAGTATCTAATCTTTCGTCCTCAGATTTTTAAGTTAGGTTCTTTAATAGCAAGTCAACATTATCGAAAAAAGTATATTTTAAAATTGTTAAACATTAAAATTGTATCGATATTACTAGTGACACATTTTATTACATAATGTTGTTTTAACATGATATGTTGTTACCTTTGATCGTTTTCGGGTTTTTTCTCGTTTGTGATTTTGTGTGTGTCAATTCCACTCTGACTCAGACTTTTAACTGCATAAATAAATGTCACGTTTTTGGTTGAATGAAGCTTGGTTAACTTAATTATGATGTGTGTTTGGCAGGATAGAGGACATGAGCTATATCAACCGTCTGTTACTCCATCAAGACAAAACAAGACACCTGGAAAGCATGGATGGCGAGCAGTTATTTACAACCGTTCTCATAACTTGGACTACTGCTTTTGGGGAACATTTGTATGATTATATGATTGGTGTATGATAATAGTGATTATATTAATGTTGAATATTAATAATTTAATATCCTTCATTAACATTAATATCTAAAAGATTCGTTATAGGAGCCATAATATAGTGAAACCAACCAGTGATTAGCCTACACATTGTTTTATATGAATACATGTACTAATATTCTGAGAGGTATTTTTTTACTTTCCTTGTATGCTTTAAGGGTAGGCTTTGTAAGAAAAAGAAGCGATGAAGTTGTATAACAAATGGGTTTCACGTTAATTCCTTTTTAAATCGAAAACAGATGACTCGGACTCAATTTCTGAACTCCCTGAGGACAATTGGAAATGTGTTCAAATATAGTGGTTCGTGTACATTTGTTTAATAGAATATAACTAGCTTTACGTCCAATAAAATCCATCATAATATCTCACAGATAACGGGAATGTGTATTTGTCTTATCAATATTTTATACATGCATTATGGCTTTTATGAAAATGATTTTGGAACACCATAAGACCCAATGATTAGGATCTACGAGCATAATTCAACATAGAATATAAGCAGATGTGCTGCGATTGGATCGGAGTGTGGTCGCAATCGGTTGTGGATTGTGAAAGGATATCCGTTCAAAGTTGGGTTGTCTATTGTTCAACCCACGAATGTTAGGCCTGTAAGTGGGTGGATCACTCCTAAACCAGGGCGGTGGCAATGAGTGGGTAGATTGAGACAGGCTGTCCACCTCCATATGGCTTTGTTCTGATGATTTACTTCTCTGCACGCAGAAGGAGCTTTAAAAAAGCAACGTGTGTATATATATATATATATATACAGCCTATATATTCCTGTATATGTCATAACCAGACATATTATATGTCCTAGTCCCTTCTTGTTATAGGGCAATAGGCAAAAAGACCCGCCTGCCAATTTCCAGTGATATGTTTGTTTGTATTTGTATACACATTTTAATTAATGATTTCATTTTGGACAGAAAACGATGTAAAATAACAAGAAACTTTCTCAAATATTATATAATATAACAAATAGAAAATAATAAAAACATATATGATTAGTTAGTTGCCGTGTTATAGGGTGTTGTGCATGCACAGCCTAGGTTTGGGACATTGTGGTTGCATTTGTCCTGGATATGTATTAGATATAGCAACATAGACTGGCACAAAATCTGTGAAGGCGTTGGATATTGATAGATTCCTTCTGTATGATCTAACATCATATTTTGTTTTAAACCTGTCTTTGAGTAATTAATTGGTATTGTTTTAATCAAAACCCCCATCAGCGGTTATAAGACAATCAGTGTACATTTTTAACCATTATGACAATTTCAGGACTTTGTGCCATACACCCCGGTCATTATTTGGATATATACTATCATTCCTGTCAGTGGACAAGAAAACAAAATGTCTGACTCAGGGGCATCGAAACAGGAGGGATCTGCCCCCTTTCCGCCAAAAAAAATACCTCAAACCTACGCGCCTAGTCTGGCGTTATTATTACAACGAATGCATACATATTTACACTTCACAATGCAGTATCAAAACCGTACACAGAAAACCCAACGCCTGTTTTCTAATTCGTCAAAATTGGCTGCTTTCATTGGACAGTTTAATTTTAATCTCTTATTGATTTGTTAGTGGCTGGTCCCTATCAATTATAATAAAAAATATGAGATCAAACACCTACATTATAGATCCAGTGTGAATGTGTTCCAAATGCTTCAATGAGGTGACCTGGTTGGTTCAGATTCCCAGTTTTAATTTCATTTAAACTTTACGGTGATACGGTGAATGTCGGTTAGGGATACATGGGGATTCCTAAAGGGCCAAAAGCCATTGCCTCTGTTCCTGGATCCACATCAAAGAATATACAGCACATGACAATACTGAACACAAATGCAGGTCACCTACAGCACGAATTAAGAACTACAGTGTTTTTTTCCTATACTCAGTCAGTCAGCCTGGTGTTACCCATGACAATCTATTAGAATATAAGCAGCTATTCTGTTATATCATCTGATGTCTCGTTCAAATTTCAAAGCGTTATATAATAGGCTACATTGTCAATGCTGCCCACGAGAGATACCATCGCCTATGAGTGCAAATGGGCAATTGAGTTTGACCAATATGCACCAAATCACTGATTGACGATCCCAAATCGCTTTTGATTGAACATAAACAGGCCCTTTTTTACTACCGTAATATTGTAGCCTACTGCATGTGAACAGCGCCTCGCACTATGGGATAGAGTTTATTGATTTCACTATGACTTGTCATTTAGATGGGGCTCTATACAACGAGTATGGGACAAAATTTGGACTTTGACGGCCACATGGGGTTCTGGTTAAAAATAGTCTCTGGACTTCTCTAGCAAGTCCTCCATAATGGCCTCTGTCATTAGAGATGACATTAGGCCTGATGTATGGGGGTCAGGAGGGGGCAGCACAAACAACATCCAAGGAATTGTCAGTCTGAGCAAGCAGAAACACCAGAAACACACTGGTGGATGTCAATGGCTGTTTACCCTGACAGTGAACCGAATGGAATTCCATTCACGCATGGACATTATATTTTACATGCTGGACCTTTAGCAGGCTTTACGTCACCCAGTGAGTGACTTATGCCTATAGTCATAAACGTCGCTATAAAATGACGGTGCTTCTCACTTCTCAGCAATCACTATTTCATCGTTTGACTGATGTTGACACAAACATAATTATTGGGAATCCTGTAGCGCTCACGTCATGTTTACACGTCTCCACTGTCTGGTTCTTTTATAACCAAATCGATCACCAACACATGTTTCCAGAAGCTAAACGCTGGAATCAAATCAAATAAATATTCCGAAATAAAAAACTCATATACGCTATATTTATCCTGCTCATAAATTCAACCTCAGAGAACAGGTGAACAGAATTACCGGCGTTATTTGTAATGAAACGATGGAGGTCTCCGCCAGCCAGGTAACTAATGTAAGACAAATCACCTCTGCTGTGACATTAGAACAAGTCTCAGCGGACCTTGACAGACAGAATGACAGGGATAGGGTGGGAAGAGGTTGTTGCAGCAAAACATCCAGAGGAACAGGAGGGTTGGGAGACAGTGGCAGCAACCGGAAACTCTCCCTGTCTGCCCCTCCCTCTTCTACGTCCCGGACGACATACCCTCGCAGTTTCACCCGCGGAAACTAAATAGGCAAAGCACAGGACCCGCATTCTCACCCAGTCCAATCACGCACGTGCAGTTTTGCAGATTACTTGTGTCTATAAAGAGCTGTTTAGGTTTCAAAATACCTTAATAGTAAGACAATTCTAAGATTGAAGGGAACATTTCATAATTCTAGTGCAGGTCTGTATTTGTCATGGACCATTGTCCTTAGATGCAGTATCTTCATAACATGCGTTAACCATCAGAGTTCCCTCGGATAAACTTTCCGTTGTTCTCTTCTAATACATAGAGAACAACGTATACACATTTGCTTTTACATTTTTAACACATGAATATTCCTTGTATAAATAAAAAAATGCCACCAATCTACACACCATATAATGACGAAGCCAAAATATGTTTTGGGAATTTTTTGCACATTTATAAAACAATATCTGAAATAGCTCTAGTGCAATATTATCCCTTTGCCTTCACACTCCATAATTAGCTGAAGTTCCTCCTGTGTCCTTTAGATGTCACTACAGTCGATGATTGGAGTCTACTGGCAGCGAATACACTTCATTGTATTCTGTGTAGAAAGGCAAGGCACACAACTGTCCTTTACATAGAGGACTCTGTCATTGTCAAATTGAAGAAGGGAAAAGTTTGGAATCATCAAGAGTTTTGGCTTTACCCCAGCCTACCCATCAAAGTAATCGAGCAAGAAGAGCCTTGTAATGGGAGCAAATATTGGAGTACCTGCAAGAAGTAAAACCATCTCTGCAGGTTCTCCATTAATACGGTATTTATGGTAGAGTTGCCACTTGCCAGACACAAAGCCACTCCTGAGTATAAGCCATATGACTTGCTAGCTAAAGGTGTCTGAGAGCATTAGGGAAATATTATATTTAATTTGTCTGAATGCCAACCACTATGTCTACAGAAAACTAGATGCAACCAATCACCTGGCTAATACCATTGTTTCATGGAAGCATGGTGGTGGGAGCATCATGTTATGGGGATGCTTCTCAGTAATATGGACTGGGAGACTGATTAGCAGTGAAGGAATGATAAAAAGAGAAAAACACTGACAGCCTGATTCATAGAGCACAGAATCTCAGACTGGGGCAAAGATTCAACTTTGTTTTGGCTACAGGTTATGGACAAGCAGGCAAGATAACGGTGGAGTGACTTTGGCACACGTCTTTAAATGTCCTAAGGTGTTGCAGCCAAAGCCTGGACAACATTCTAATAAAAATCTATGGGAAAACCTGAGAATTGCTGTTCGCCAAAGCTCCACATCCTGTCCAATAAAGCTATAGGAGATCTAGATGGAAGGAATCCATTTGAAATTACACTTTGCTACAATGCTTGCTACAAATGACCATAGTTGGCCACCAGGTTTGCACACATCTCAGGAGGGATTTTGTCCCACTCCTCTTTGCCGATCCACTCCAAGTCATTAAGGTTACGAAGCTGACTTCTGGCAACTTGAACCTTCAGCTCCCTCCACAGATTTTCTACAGGATTAGATACAGGCTAGGCCACTCCAGGATCTTAATGTGCTTCTTCTGGAGCCACTTCTTTGTTGCTTTGGCCGTGTGTTTTGGGTCATTGTCATGCTAGAATACCCATCCATCCACAACCCATTTTAATGCCCTGGCTGAGGGAAGGAGGTTCTCACCCAAGATATGATGGTACATGGCCCCATCCATCGTCCCTTTAATGCAGTGAAGTTGTCCTGTCCCCTTAACGGAAAAACAACCCCAAAGCATAATGTCATAGGCAGCATTCTTCCTCCTCCAAACACAGTGAGTTGAGTTGATGCCAAGTTGCTCGATTTTGGTCTCATCTGATCACAACACTTTCACCCAGTTCTCCTCTGAATCATTCAGATGTTCATTGGCAAACTTCAAACGGGCCAGTACATGTGCTTTCTTGAGCATGGGGACCTTGCAGGCACTGCAGCGTAGGGTGTTACCAATTGTTTTCTTGGTGACGATGGTCCCAGCTACCTTGAGATCATTGACAAGATCCTCCTGTCTAGTTCTGATCTGATTCCTCACCGTTCTCATGGTCAATGAAACTCAGTCACTGTCAGTGGGCAAACGTACAAACTCAGCAAGAGATCAAATACTTTCTTCATTCTCTGTATGTGGAAACGGACTTGGTGAATTGAAATTATTATGAACAGAAATTGCAAGCATGCGGTGGAGTGCATTTAAAAGTGGCGTTGCTTCCACCTGCTGGTTAAACGAAAACCGCAACACAAAATGTTGGTATAGGTAACCGGTAGCAATATTCCTCAATAAAGAAGCCTTGCGTGACTAAAATAACGTAATAATGTATTTTTAGAACGTTAAATATAGTCTATAGTTAAATGTTGAAACTGCTTTCGACCGATTGCAGAGGAACCACAAAGGAGAGGGCTATATACTGGTCATTGGTTGGAAACCGTAATAAAGCCTCTAAGCCTTTTGTGCCAGAAAACAACAAATGGATGTCTCGGCGCTGAAATAGTTCAGTTGTTGGTGCACAGTAATAAAGCAATTAAGAGAGGAAAAACCAGACTGCGTGGCGGAGTCTGCGTTTTATGGAGGAGCTTTCTGGAGCAAGACCTTTGAAGACTGGCTCCAGTTACGTCCTTACGCGGCCAGACCCTATATGCAATAAGCAGTCCAGTGTGTGTGTGTGTGTGTGTGTGTGTGTGTGTGTGTGTGTGTGTGTGTGTGTGTGTGTGCGCGTGCGCGTGTGTGCGTGTGTGTGTGTGTGTGTGCGTGATTGTGTGTTCGATTATGTGTGTGTGTGTGTGTGTGTGTGTTCGATTATGTGTGTGTGTGTGTGTGTGTGTGTGTGTGTGTGTGTGTGTGTGTGTGTGTGTGTGTGTGTGTGTGTGTGTGTGTGTGTGTGTGTGTGTGTGTGTGTGTGTGTGTGTGTGTGTGTGTGTTTCTGTGATTGTGTTATTGTCTGTGTTTGTGTTTGTGTGATTGTGTGATTGTCTGTGTTTGTGTGCTTGTGTGATTGTGTGATTGTCTGTGTTTGTGTGCTTGTGTGATTGTGTGATTGTCTGTGTTTGTGTGCTTGTGTGATTGTGTGATTGTGTGTGACCGGCTGGCTGGAGACGCAGGCGTTTTTTATGCTTTATAGATGTATTTGAACGATGTGGTTAACTATTTTTATAATTGGGTCTACAACCATTTAAAAGTTTATCACTTTCTTATAGACTGCATGAAAATTATAATAATGATATTCAGACGCGCAGACGTGCATGGAGTTGTTCCCTATCCACATTCAGTCGCTCTGCACACCATAAACAGTCAAAGCTGTGATTGTTATTGCTGTATGGCCACCAATGTCGTCTGGCATTGCACGTTCACGCCTCTGCCCGGTAGCATAGATGGTTTATATCAAATCCACCAGTATTTTACATCCGTGTGTTTATATCATTAAATGAAAAAGGCCTTAAATGAAAGAGTGAAAATCGTCACTGTTGGATTCATACAAAGCGTGCGGAAGAACACATGAGACAAAATGGACAACAGGGGATGCGAATTTATCGAATAATTTATATGTAGACCTTATATGTAGTCATTATGTTTGGTCTCTTTCATCTCCTCACTTTTTATAAAAGAAATAACCCTTTCAGTAGATTCTGATTAGGGTAAACCATGAATGTTACATTAAAAGTAAAGATAGTGAGTAACACCCTAACAATCGAAGGCCCAAAATAGGTTAGCAACAGATGCAGATAAATACAAATATCTTAAGAAATATTTAAGATATTTACTAACAATAAATATGGATTGAGACGCATGAAGTCATTTTTGACATTTTATTTGATATCACATATACAAACGACTCTTCTTTTTAGAATCGACATACTCGGACATTGAGGTATTGTTGTTTTCGCAAAATAACAATAAATAAATATTTTAATGCAATATTTAGGTAGTTGAAACACATTCAGGTAGTCAACGCATGAACATTATTAGCCTTGTAATCTTATAATGTAAACACTGGATTATAAAAACAGAAACCATGGAAACAGTTCATGCAAGCAACATTTATGGACAAATTCTAACACGTTATCTGTGTGCAGTGCACTAATGGAATTATTTCCCAATTACGTCCAATTTAATAATATAACGTTAGAAGTACAGATCACAAACAAATATACATTACAAAGCATAAAACACTATAGGAATAAAACGAGCCAAGAGATTTTGTTTAACAACACAACACCTATACAGAACACAAGACAACAGCTAATTGTGGATATAGACTGGGGGCAGTCATCCTTCAGAAATAACATTGTTTCCTGAATATCCACCATCGAAATATTCCGTTTTTCTCAGCACAGACCCGAAAACTTATCATGTTTCACATGTCCTTCCGGCGGTCTTTATTCCCTTTCTTCATCTTCATCCGGCGGTTCTGAAACCATATTTTAACTTGTCTCTCAGTCAGATTCAGAACTCTTGCTACCTCGTATCTGCGGTCGCGGGGGAGATACATATTAAACAGAAACTCTTTCTCCAGTTCAAGTATCTGATACTTAGAGTATGGACAGCGCTTTTTTCTGGTGGATTTTGCATGAAGCCAGTTGGAAGATGGGTCATCTGAAAGAGGGGTTCGAGAAAAGTGAGACAGAGCTCATATACGGATGGGTTCATAAGATTGAAAATGGTTAGCTGCTGGTTCTGGCCTACTGGTCGGATAAAATCACAGAGGATGACGCAAAGTATCCATGGGCTGGACATGTGCTGCCATATAGTTTATAGCCTTAACATCTGCCCCCTTTTAAACTCTCCAGAAATATTTGCTCACCTATTCTCTTCATTCATTATTATAAGAGCATACATGGGAAGGTGAATTAATTTAGCAAATAACCCATGTTATAAGTAACTTAGAACATAGGTTTTAGAACAATTACTGATCTGAAAAAGACAAATCCAAATCGGCAAGCTACACTGCTTTCTAGATATCCCTTTTCACATCAGCTCTGTCTAGCATAATCATAATAACAAAATAATATGATCGGTAACTGTGTGAGAGGGGGGAGGTGGGCAATTTGCCACTCCGAGTGAGCTGAAATAACCCAAAAAACGCAACCTTAAGGCCTGCGTCATAAAAAGCCATACCATCCGCCCGTTATAAAATAACGCTTGAAATGTATGCACACGAATTCAACCTTTAGGTCTTACATGATAGTATAAATAATTGATTAACGAAAGCCTCTGTATTTTATTACCAGATGAGGTACAAATGCATGAATAGGCCTGTCAATGACCGAGATATGTAACGGTAACAACGTTAAAGCCGATGCTTACCTGCGTTGGTTTGCCTCTCCCTCTTTTCAACTATCGGTGTGCAATCTTCACTCGGTTTGGAAAAAATGGATTCACACGCGATCGTATCCTTTTCTACAATGGATGTCCCGTTATCAATGTCGGACACTAGAGGTATGTGCGTTTCCAGCGTTGTGCAGTCGCCACTTCCAATCAGCGGCTCGGGTTTGATATCATAGTGCATATTTGAAGATAATCCCGTTAAACATATCGACGTAGACACCGGTTCCAAAGCCCAGGAGCGCATAAACATCCCATCAGTATCTCCTGTTGGACAGTGGTGGTGCAAATAGGGCTGGTGCGTTATAGACGAGCTGTTCGGAGGCTGATGGGTGGAAATGGGACTCCACGACGCGCTGAAAATAGACGATTTCATCTGCAAAGGGCAAGAATCCTGACCGCCATATTCAATCTGCTGACTCGCCTGGTCCAGCCCGGTTGGACCGGGGTATCTAGATGCCATAATATCCCCTTGGTCTGGGGGAAGGTGTGAGTCAGCATAGTAACTCAACGTGCCTAAAGTCGACATGACAAAAATACACAGTCAAACGCTACTAAACTCGCAATGTAATATATTTGCAAAAGCACAATCATGACACTACTTGGCTGCACCAAGAACCACCACATTCGTTCAATAAGTTAAACCTTTCCCGGGATTGGATTGGATGCCGCAGACACGTGACCGTGGGACAGAACAATAAATAATAAATCAGTCTGCTCAACTAAATGGCCACCATTTTCCCCCGTTATATTTTTAATAGAAACACCATATGCCTTTATAGAAGGAGATATAATTTCATACCAGCAGTAAAATGTTTGCGCACACTTTAAAGTGTATACGCATTTAAATTGGTTTACAAAATAGGGGTGTAAAGATTGTCCTTAAATCAAGCAAAAGGAAAGAAAGATATAGGAAGAATGCAGTCTTGTATTAGGGCGGGTGTCTCCATTGGGGGATTTTCGTTATATGATTTCCTGAAAAAATGATCGATATAAAAAATACAATTTAATAGCTTGCGTGTATTTAATATACAGTGTCACATATCAATCAACATTATTGCCTATAGGTCTTTATAAAACACAAATGTTCTTTATACCAAATCGTTCGTGATTTTGTCATATAGTTGAGAATGTATTACATATGTACGGATGTAGAGTAATAACTTGGATCATATATAGCTCCATTTCAGTATAAGCATGAGTTCACCCATTGCCTTGATTTTGTTTGTTGTGATCCAAGTAATTCCCTTTAAATGGCTTGTGATTTTTAAAATGCACGGGCATACCATTTTAGGTTTGCTCAATATATGTTGCACTGGGATGTGAAGATTTACAATCATGTACATTTTAATATTTTAATATTGTACGTACAAACAGATTTTTGATTACATAGTCATTTGACTAAACAACCACAAATGGCCTCGGTATACGTATGGAATGAGGCAAGTCCTGGAAGAAAACTAAAATCTCAATTAAATGTATTAATTTAAAATGTTCAATAGAACATGTTAATTTGTTACATGTATGGTCATTGTATAAGCGTATAGCATATAGTGATTAATTCAACCAAATAAATTTGATCGTATAGCTACTCACCAAACGACTGTCCAAAATCGATACAGCATAAGCCTAATCTAAAATAGAGTATTCTATCATTTTAGAAATCATAGAGAAACAGGTTTAAAAAACATTTGCTATACGGGTCTTCATCCAATAAATAAAATAAATATTCTAGGCCTATATGCCATTTTTTGCATAAACATCAATACTTTTCCAATAGTTTGTGGGAAAGATCCAGTTGCGTTTGTGTGTTAAACCATAGGAGACCTTTACTATTTATGGACCCATGAGTGAACACAACTGTCTGCTCTGTGCTTTTAGCCGTCCCATAGAAAGAGATAGGCACTATAACAGTGTGTTTTATCACGGGGCTATTTAGTTGTTTTTCTTTAGAGCACATCCTGGCTGTCTGGACTAAATATCGCCAATAAAGTCCATCCTTTGTGTCCATTATGTTGCGCAGCAGACGCATCCGGCACTTTGAATGCGTGAACGCTGCAGCAGCGCACGAGGCACTGGCGAGACTGCAGTGGTCATAACCGAGGCCTTGCAGTCCCTACTTTCCCCCAAGCCAACTCTCTGAGAGGAGCAGGCTATTGGCCGCGTCTATTGCTTTTCTTTTGTTCCTTTTTTTGAATGGTTTGTCTATATGACGATACATTCAGGCCCGCAATTCATTGGATGACATATTTTAGATAAACAATTTATTAGTATTCTTTATTTGCCCATTGTAAGCATATGTTGCCAGTAGAGACAATTCACGTCCACACACACGTCCGTCCACACACACACACACACACACACACATACACACACACACAGACACACACACACACACACACACACACACACAGTAAATAAAATGAATACACACAGTAAATAAAATGAATCACAACTGTTAAACAATATTTTACATCGTTTGAGTCAGTAAAAGAAACCAATACTTAACCCATACTTAAATCTGCTGCCAGAGGTTGTTTAGGATGGTTCTGTGAAGTGTAGTTTTACAGAGGCAATTAAGACCGTTTCGTGTTGTGAGGGGGAAAGACTATGCAGCTGAACAACATTAAGCTATCTAAACCTGCACCACAGTCCTCTCCCTCTGGATACATAGATTAGCTACAAGCATTGATTGTGTTTGCAGAAATGGAACAATTACAGTGAAAACCACAGTGATCATGCCATTATCTGTAATTCTTTCATCTTTATATCCATGGTGTAAAACTTCAGTTCTAGCATATCTCAATGTTTACAATTATGTTAAGTAATAATTTACAGACACGTAAGAGGTAAAGCAAAAATAGTGTGGAAATGTATGCACATTTTGCTACCTTAATGACTTTTCAGTATTGTACAAACTGATTTTAAGGTGCTCTGGTCAACTGACTTGTCATCTTTTTAGTATAGGCCTATAGCCTAATTGCCATTCTTTTTCAGATAGCCCTGGGAACCAAACACAAAACCGTGAACCCCGCCGACAATGTTTAATATCGAAATTAAGGCTATCAGTGTTAGAGAATGGATTTTATTTTTATTGTTCCATTTCCTTTTAACTTGAAATCCAACCCGACACTAAAAAGTTACATTAACATGTTTGTCCTTATGAATATATGCCAGATTACATGATTCAACACAAAACACAACCTGTGAACAAAAGCAAGCCAATACGAGGAAAAAACGTGCCATGTCTTTATTCGCTTATGTAAGGCAAAAAACCTCATACCACATAGCATTTAATCATTCCTTCACAGTATAATATTAAAACGGATGAAGAGAAGAATAAATACACAAAACCCCCCTCGGCGAGAAGTCAGATACATTTATATAAACAATACTAAAATAATTCTCACATTTGTGTGTATAAATAAAAGGCTTAACAAACAAATATATTGACGCTTTAGGCAGGATGCAGCAACGTGATCAGATACGACACACAAGGCTCGTAAGACATGATTTAACGTATAAGCTTATATTGCAATTATTACAACATTTCCTCAACAGCTATTTCAGCATGCAAAGAAGTTAATGCTTAAATTTCAAGACTTTATACATATTATGTACAACAAATGCCGATATTGTGCAGCTCTGAAACACGTGGTTCCAGATCTAGATTTCCGCAAACTTATTTAATGGTTTTAGACGGTGCAATCGTTTTACGACAGTATAAATACGTAATCACGAAAAACGAAACAGACGTGAACAACTAAAACGTGAACAAAACAACGTAGAAATAAGTTAGCGACAGTAGGCCTATAATATCCTACACGAACATATTCTCTCGCGGGATTTTCCCAGGAAGGCGCCCAATAGCCACGGATGAAGGAGGGCGCCAGAGACCAAATAAATGTCTCACGAATAGCCGAAGTTGTTCGATAACTCCCGGATTCTGTTCTCCCGGCTCATTTTTTTCAGTTTCATCCTTCGGTTCTGGAACCAGATTTTGACTTGCCTGTCTGTCAGGTGGACACTGCGGCTGATCTCCAGGCGACGCTCCCGAGTCAAGTACATGTTGTAGAGGAACTCTTTCTCCAGCTCCAGTGTCTGGTGCTTGGTGTAGGGACAACGCTTTTTTCGGCCACTCTTTGCTGTCAGCCAATTAGCCTTGACTTCAGTTTTTTCATCTCCTGCATTAGGAAAATGAACAGAAATTAGCAGAAAAAAATATTTGTTGACACGCTACACGCACAAATGTAACTTTAAAATCCCAGTGATTCCTCTTTTAATTGTGTTTATGTATAAAAGCTAAAATAATCTATTAAAATCAGTTGGATGTGAATGGCGTTGAGCGTCCTTGATGCGTAATGCAATTTCCTAGATACTACGTCCTACTGGAACGTGAGATCATATAAATAACCATTAATAAATGCTAATAATATATCACAGTGATTGTTGGTCAAATACATACATATAGGTACAAAATTGGACTTGGCACTTGAGTTAAATGTTATAGGCTATAGGCCTACATTTCTAATTAAATATTTGCTCTCACCAAATGTAGCCATGCACTTGCTGGACATATATTATATTAGTAACATATAAACAAAAATAACTTATATTAGCCCCCCACGAGTTATGTTTACATATTAATAAAACGTTCCTGTTTATACAGGAAGCAAGTTTGTAACATGTATTTGGTATCGAGCCGAAAACCTAAGCCTCTACTTCCATACTCCTCTAACATCAGTCGATTCCGTTGTCTTAAGACGCATTATTGAGACATAAAAGTAATGCATAGTTCTCTGAAAATGATGGCTATGGGTTTTATGGTTTAGAGGGACGACTGAGAATATCAGCGCGTGGCATTGGACAGATGGACTGGACAGGATTGGCCTTGCTGCTTCTCGTCATAAAATCATAAAGTCACAGGAGGAAATCCCAGCCAACTGCCTTAGTCAAACCATACAAAGCCATGTATTTACCATTGCGTTTAGCGCATATAACCCACATGCATGCATGGGGACGTTTTAATGTCCACAATAAAATCGATACAGTGGTATGATATGCGTTTAAAAACCAAGGTTAACGCCAAGGCACATCTATACTTCCCCTGAGCAATGACTCTTTTTAAGCGTGCAATCACGGGAAAACTGTCACTAACGCCATATGTTGGATTTCAGAGGACTCACCTTTGGTTGGTTTTTCTGGACTTTCTGCACAGCTCTCGGTAGGTTCCGGAGAGGACGAGCCTTCCGCCGACGATGCCCGGGTTTCCTCATCTGTTATGGGGGCCGGGGTGCATTGCGTGGGGGCCGATCGAACTTCACTCTCACCTCGGCCTGTTTCCACCTGCGGTGTCGCTGCTGAAGGCGGTGTGTCAAAACGGACCAGTCGTTGGAGAGCAAAATGAGTCGGCGGTGGGTTCGGCTGAACATCTTGATACACTTTTGAAGACGTATACGTCTGGGACAGACGAAAGTAACCGGGCACAGGCACCGTGCTGTGGGTGTTAACCAGGCATGATCCCGGCGTTAGCCGAGAATAGGAAATGTCTTCGGTGGTTGTTGAGCTTTTTGGACACTTCTCAGATTCATACAGGCAATACGCGTTCTCCTCTTTGATGCCGGGTGAGAATGAACAATGAGCACTTGGCTGCTGGTTGCTCGGCTGATCCACCCGGCAAGATCTCGAAGTCTCTAGCCACGTTTCCATCCCTTGAATGTGAGCATAATGTCCAGACGATGGTACCATGGTTTGAGAATTACCCTCGTTGCGTTTACTGAGACCGGAGAAAAAAGCACTGTTGGGTAGTCCATAGGGGTACTCGGAACCTGGCGGCAAGTACACGCCGCTACTTTGGTAATAGGAGGCACCGCTCTCGGTTCGTCCGTTGATGAGGGAGTCCACTAAAAACGAATTTCCACTTTGGTTCTCGGGGCATGACATCGTCGGGGTATAATTTGACGGAGGGTGAAGATAGCCCTTTCTGGCCGACATTTCTTGTGCAAAACATGCTGAATATAATTACTGATATTCACACTTCTTGATGCTTTAGCCGACAGCCAATTAAAATACAACGAGTCGAGAGACTCCTCCCATTTAAAGCACGTAACGCCAGTATGCCGTAGTCATTGTGTTACCATTTTCTTTACAATAAATGACTAAAGAAATGTAGAGGTGGATTATACGATACCTAAATATAAAACACTAAGATGTATCGTTAATATGACACGAGCTGCATTGCCTTTTATGATAATCTGTGTTGTAAACATTGACCTCACATACACATTCACTCTCACACACAAAAACATGTGTAAGACCCCCCCACACACACACACACACACACAAAATACATGCACACACAACACATTAAGACTCTATGAACGTAAACAAATAAACGATTTTGTTCTCATGGAAATGAACCGCGAAAATACCTGTACAGGTCCTGAAAACAAGTTATTCTACTCAGTTTTTACCAGAGCAATTCA
Organism: Dallia pectoralis; assembly: GCA_029465975.1. Lineage (NCBI taxonomy): Eukaryota > Metazoa > Chordata > Actinopteri > Esociformes > Umbridae > Dallia > Dallia pectoralis. The sequence goes on along the minus strand of CM055738.1, from coordinate 9,545,811 downwards.
AGACAAAATCCTCTTTCAATTCACAGGACATTCATAGAAATGTTATACTATATACAGTATAAGGTAAATATAACTTATTTAGTATTTACAAGTATTAAAGCTACTTGTATACATTCTAAATGTCCAAACAATAATAAACAACCTTGAAAACATATCTGATATCTAAAAATCGTCTTCCTACTTTGCTAAACGATAATGTTAAAATAATAGAAACTTGTTATGAAATGAACAGAATATGTATAAAATGCTGTGCATGTTATGATGAAATGTATTTATCCAATTCTACGTCCAAGCACAATAAACCCGTTCAGTATGTGTGGTTTCAATCTAATTTCCTTTGTAAGGGTCCAAATGATAACCATAATCTCGGCCTAATTTCCACACACTTTATAGAAAAACATTTGCCCTTTAATCAAGCAATATGTAGACTTATTTATTCTAGGGTAAAAACCACGATCTTAATACATCAGTCCTTTATTCGTCCAGAGTGAAGGAAAAAATATATTCCGTTCTATTGTAGAAGTGATCCAAACTCAGACTTAAAATAAAAAAAATGTAATTGAAAAGGCATTACAGAGAATAACAAATATGTTTAACTATATGAATTTACCGGAATTGCAATACAATCGAGCTCAACCCGTGTATAATATGCTTTATGACAACATGTCGCATCCTGGATACTATGAATGGGCTGTAGGCTACATTACGTTTTGAATAGCCCACTTATTCATTATATTAGGATACTTGTGTGATTGCATGGATCGAATCTTTTCAACGGACTATGTATTTGCCTATAGACCCTAATATTTTATCATACTTAGATCATTGTATAGGCCTACACGTGTCCTTATAGCCCCTTATAAAAAACAATGTTCCCTCTGTTCCTAGTTATTCTTGTAAAGCGACAGAAACAAGCCAAAAATAACCCTCGTGCGTAATAATTTAGCACTTTACAACATCCACTAACAGCCATTTTATTTTTCACATGAGACTATATGAAGCCCTTTAGTGTGTGTTATTTGAACACATATAAGTCCTTTCTCTTACTTACTTACCAATTTCACAAATTTCGTATCCGTTAAAGGATTTTGCGTTTTGGATGTATTTTATAGCCTATTGTGAATTAGACCCAACCAAACAACAATATAATAAAAATACTATTCAGTCATCGACTCATACACTGGGTACAACATTGTTTTCTTCAGTGATGAGTCGATCGACTCTGTCCCACTGTTTTCTCTAGTATTTAAGTTTCAAACCAATGGTTCTAAAATGCAAACCCTAAAAAATGTTTTTATCCATTGTTTCAGAATTTACAAATAGATACACATTGGGATAATTACCTGAAATACAATCTGAAATGTTGATCTTTTATAGATGCATTACAGGAAAAAACAATACAGTCTTGGTGGGTTAGATTTCCATCCAAATCCACGGCATTGATCCATGACATTGATCTGAGGAGCGCCCCCCCGTGGAACAAACAAACATCCACTTTCGAAATTCAGATTCCATCATGTTTTCCTGCCAGTGCGTGCTGAACCGCTGAGACAAATGAAACCGGGAAAATCCGCCAAAACAAGCTTTCACTGCTCCCAGGTAGGCAGCAGTTTTTTTAAAGCCCTTAGTCACAGTTAATAACCTTGGTCTCAGACAGTTTATTGCACTACACTCCAATTGTACCAATGCTCCAGACGAAGATGCGTTTTATGGCCAAGTTGCTGCAGCAACAGCGAGGACGTACCCGCAATTAAGGCCGCATTCCGGCGGTCCTCACAGGACAGGATGCAAATACTATAGGACCTTCACCCTGCAGAAGGCCTGGTTTAAGACTGCCCCTCCTCTAAGCTGTTATTCTCAGTAACCCACTATTAATAAACGTAAATACATACGTTGACAGTAAACAAAATATTGATAAACAGCAGTCATCTTTAATTTACGCAAATACACAATAACACATAAATTGGCCTGACAATGTCAACCTCCTAAATTACAAAACAACAATGAATCAACGTTTTTCAAGGTACCATAGCTTTTATTTAGGCTATCAAATACAAGATATATTTACCCTATTATAGTAGGCCATATTTGTTTCAGACTATTATGGAAACTTGGGCCATTTACACTGAAAAATATATAAAAGTCGCACATTGATAGATGGATTAGGGAGGTACATAAAGTTGAATAAAAAACGTGCTATAGTCAACCTTTTGCTTACGAGTTCCGTAATGGATATTCAACGGGCAATATAAAGTCGAATACATCATACATTTGATATGACCGTGTCCAGTCACGTTTCATGTTGAAACACACATGTAAATATATTCTAGATATCATATAGCCTAGACGTATTTATCCACATTGTGAATACTAAACCAAATGTGTTACAATCTCGGAGTGTGCCTCCATATGCGTGTGTGTAAAATAACGCCGGGATTTAATAAAAGTATTTTTTTACACTGAGTAACACTTCAAAAGACAAAAAGATGAGGCAATTGTCCTACAAATAGGCTATTTGGTCCCAATGTATCAGATCAGCTTCTCTTGCTAAAACGCAGGCAAATGGCTGAACTTATGGGCAATAGCCCATACAAAACCCTCACTTTTCAGTGTCAGTGTTGAGTGAACAATTTTTACAATATAATCTTTGTATTATGTCGATTATTTCACGATAATAAAAGGATAATCAATGCCTCTGCTTTATGCCTGTATTCATTGTTTGTTGTGTTAACGCATGGCGACAACAAACAACCAATTCCACACAGTTTAAATCCATTTAAATGCCTTCTCATGTTAAAAAGACGTTTCCCTCTGTAAGTGTCTATAGATATGAATACATATAAGGATAAATGTGTTTAAATATAAAACACAGTTTGAATTTCACATTAAGTAGGCCAAATTAGGTGTACTTCCAATGTCATGCATTAAGCATTGATGGCAATGGGACATTTGCAGGAAAATGTTGCTTTATATGCTGGCACTTTTTAAATACATGTTTTCTTTTGATGACAAACACTTTGTAACACATAGCTAGATGAAATTATAATTACACTACTACTTTGAACAAGACTTTGAACAACACCGACATATTTAAAATATACCTGATTACAATAACAAGACATTTAATCCAAGTTATTGTAGTGGACAAAGCAATATATACATGTCTGTTCATTAATGTTCGTCCTTCAGACTCACATACGTTAGAATTTACAGACAGTAGGCAGGTAACGAACTTGAAATTAGCCATTGAGCTTCATGCCTTGTACTAAAGGAAGACACCATCCATCAAACGTTACAGCAAAGGGTTTGTGGTATAATACTGCAAACGGTCTCTGTTAAGTTTCTTCTCTTTCATCCTCCTGTTCTGAAACCAGATTTTAACTTGACGGTCGGTGAGATTGAGCATCCTCGAAAGTTGAAGACGCTTCTCCTTGTTGATGTAAACACTAAAAAAGAATTCCCTTTCCAGTTCCCTAATTTGGTATTTGGTGTATGGACATCTCTTTTTACGCGTTCTCTGTCCAACTGCAACAAAGAAAATACCATTCAGATATAGTAGAAGATAAAACAGCCCTGCTTTGTTTGAAGTAAAAACAGATACAGATTTGTTTGAAGTAAAAAAAAAAGGTTATTAGACAGAGAACAAAATACAACGACACCGTACACAACAGAAATATGAAGTATGTCCTTAAATTGGCAAGATGTGATATCCCAACATTAATCCCCATCGTAAATAACAGTATTGACTTCCACATTTGCGATATATTATGCAACCTAATGATGAGTGTATTGAATGGATGTGTTACAAATAGTCGAAAATTAGACAGCTCTTTAAATGATCAAATTCATGAGTATTTACAATAGCAACCCTTAATGTTTGCTTTTATAAATATGATCTAGTCTTTTGGTAGATAAATAGATTGCTTATTCATTTAAAGGGACCAATAAATTCTATTAGTCTTTATCCATAATACATATCAATAACGCAGATAGCAACCGATACCATTTCATCTGAGCAGCCAAACAAATTGGACTACATGATACACTTCTTTTGGGAATATCAATTCATTAACACCTCTTTGTCGTTTGACACCCTATATGAAAAGTCAACAAAACAATGCATCGTCCGTAAAGAATAACAGTTGTATGCAAGGGATGACGGAATATTCTAGAGCGGAAAACATGGTTTTTCACAGGCACTTTAAATCCCAAGCACGTGATCTAGTCGTGTATAACAAAGTTTTGTTGGGGCAAATCTACGGCCCCTCCATAAACCTTATGTGCTTATAAAAGTGCATATAAAAGCTTTAACAGCAGCGCGTTAGATTGCAAACTTTCATCTCACATAACTGCTGCGGGCACCGCGCACTCACCGCGGCCGCTGTATTTCTCCTCATTGTTGCCGGAAGAAGACGACGGGCTACAGCTCTCATCGCGCGGCGTGCGATCGTCTGTTTCCCGGCACGTGTCGGACTCGTTCACGGGACCTGTAGCTAGTTTGTCCGCAGTTCGGTCCGCCGAGTGGTTGCTTGTCGCTGGGATGTCGGTACCACCGTAGGCATTATCGAAAAACTGATCAAAGGCTTGTGGTAGCACTCCATTCCTCCTGACACCGCCATAGAGACCTGGCGTGGGACTGGAGTTAGAATAATAGCCACCACTGGAGTTGTTTTTCGCGAATCTCTCCCCAAAAGATGTCGAGCTCGACAGACAGTCCCTATGCACCATGTCTTCTGAAGGGCAGCAGTGTGACAGACTTCCCCTGTAGTGGTGCCATTTACTGGAGGTATCAATCCCATAGTCCCTGAAAGCTACCTCTCTGACGGACGGTACCGGCGGCAGAGTTGAGGATGGGCAAGAATATGTCATGGGACAAGACGACTGGCTCTGGTGGGACATGAACGAAGGGAGGCTAGGGAAGTCTGTTCCGGAGACATAGTAGGTGCAGCTGCCGGGCAAATACATGTTAGACCCGACCGGGACCCGCTCATCAAAATCCATAATGAGTCAATCTTGCGTAGTAAGCCAATCTACCAATCCTTCTTTCGCATGGTTCCTCTGTGCTGCTAGGCTCCAGTCACGTTGAAGCAGATCTGTGGAGCACAAATTCGAAGACGTGAAGCTGACGTGGAGATCTGTCTCCATCCATTCCTCACACTCACAGTCATGTGACCAGGGCCAGAAATTGACAGATGCGTCTGTTCAGCTGATGCCTGCGTGCCAATGAGTGAATGCTGGGTATGAAAAACATTTTCCCAATCTATAAGTGATCATATAATATAATAGATTTTATTATTTGAAATTAATTTTATGTAACGTTTTGACCAGGGCCTTGCTTTACATCATGTGGCAAATAATCATGTGTGTTATAGATGTAGGCCTACAACACACGTAGGCCAATCATGTGTTCATATTTATGAACTTTTATCCGCGTATCTTTCTCTGGCACTATTTGAGGATATAAAAGCACGACAAAGTTGTAAATCGAATATTTCAACTGCATATCAATTGCTATGTCCATATATATCCGAGAGAAGACTAATTGGTAAAAATGCAGACTATAAACAGTATCCGTTTATAGTTGCTATTATAGGCATATCTGAATCTAGAAACGGAACTTGTTGCCATACACACTAAAACAAATATCTCGTCCTAACCATTTTCAGTATAGGATCGGAGGATAAGACCACCATAGTTTGTGTATAGGTAGTATGCCTATATATTAGTCTAAAACGCAGACTCTAAATATTGACTAAATAAATGAATGACTTACCGATTAAACTGTTGCACCGGATCAGCAAATGGAGTGACAGCATTCTTTCGTAACGAATAGGCCTTGTGTTTGCATTATTCCTTTCAACATTGTGGTCTCGTTCTTAGCGTATACAAGTCAAATGCAATTCAGGGTCTGTATATAGTGCTGCCGACCACCAAAATCCCCTTTTTGCCAGGCAATGTTTTATAGGTTTGTGCTTTGCATTTGGCTGCTGTGTAGTCATTGCCAGAACAGACATGCGTGGTCTGTCGGGTTCTCTCCCGGCGCCACCTAGAAAGCATTCATGACGTTCAGTGAAACGAGGGTACTCCAGGGTGAGTACACAGGCCTGTGCGTAAAATGGAGACGGCAATGTCCTGGAAATGTTAAAATGCATCCATGTAGACTACAGCGAAATGTTGGACATTTAAATGGTTAATAAAACAATGTAGCTTTATTTCCGAAGACACATATTTTTCTTCTTTGTAATCATGCCCTTAAGCTAAATATAAAAAAATACGTGTTCGTTGTATTTTTTTCTATTCTGTCCGTCATGTGTGTATGGCAATTGTTTTCATTTTTTATCTCGGCTGAAGATACCATGAAACGTATTTTACGTGTCAGATTGCCCACTCTAGACTCAAGTTCGAGGTAGGGAAAGAGTTACCATTTGTGAGGTGGGTGCAGCAAACACCCCCGTGCCCCAGTTGAAGTTCACGGGATTAACAAGTCCTTTAGATCCTTGAAGAACATACTGGTCGATTGTTGTTTAAGGGAAGGCTACGTTTGGGTTAACAATTTGATTGTCTTATTGGTTCGGTATCCAGACGACGTGCTTTACAAGTTTTGTGTTTTTAAAAAACTTTTTCTTAGCTATTCATGTTAAAATGTTGTAAATAATAATATATCCCAATTTGTCATCGCAATAGAAGTAGCCAATTGAAGGTTTCCCAAATCTGGCAATAATTTGCATTGTCTTGATGTATAAGCGTTTAACAATCAAACCATGCACCTACAGAAATACAAGTAGCCTAGATATCGTAACTTGAACATATACTCTTTTTTAGCCCATAGTGACTTAAAAGAAAAAATGTACTTTCTAGTTTTTACCTCTGAATACTACCAAAATGTAATGTTTGAAACTAAAACGTGAAAATGAAGGTTCTCTGCATGGTCTATTCTGACTTGTTGTTATCAACACCTCGAACATCGAATTAAACGTTGCTTCATGCACTTGAAAAATCTAGAACACCAAACATTGCATTGTTGCGTTTGTTTGTTTGTCTCTTTGCTTTACAGTTTTACATAGGCTGAAATGGTTGTGAAGCAATGGGGCTATGTCAATTTCAAGGTTAAAAATATCCCAAATCGTATTAGGTTATTGGCGAATTTCTCTATACTTTTTTAATGAAGAATCACCTTTGGCTATATGTATGAGCTTGATGTGATTTGCTAAAAAAGCCTATAACTATAGCTTAGAAATGTGTTTTAAAACAGGAAGGACTAGTGGTTCTATTTGTAGAGCATGCGCTTATACGCTTTGTGGGTACGATTCCCACGGGAAGTAGTCCTAGGGAATAAAGAGTATAGGCCACTGTTAAAATATTATAACAATTTTAATATCTCACGAATGACAAGTCTAAATTATGCTCGACCTATAGGCAGACAAAACTGCAGCTTGATATAATAATAATTACATTTGTAATCCCACTGTCAATAGTATATTTTATATTAGGCCGTATGCTTACATGGTCTTCATAAGGCTTCATCTGCTTGCTGGGACTCATATATTGCTACACTGTTATCAGTGAAATGCATTACATTTCTAGTTCTACTTAATAGCATTATGTATATAGGCTTATAAGGGAAACCTTAGAGCACTAGACTTGATAATTTCAGCACAACATAGGCCGTCCTACACAAAGTTGTCTTGTTTCTTTAAACGTCCCAGGCGGAAATGTATAACGGTTCACTTGAACTTCAATCCCCACCAGTCTGAACGGGTGCATCAAAACGGAAACGCACGTCTCAGTTGGTTTCCGAACCGAAATGAGAGATTAAATCATTTGACCACACATCGATCTGATGTATTTGGCGACCGTATTGTTATTGGTCTCATGCAAGGAATTAAGTGAATGACCCCCCGCTTGTCTTGTGGGCCTATATGCAAATTCACATATAACCTTTAGAAACGAAAACTACTGTTTTTATTGGGTCGTCGCAGTCATTTTTTTCCGGTTTGGTGTCAAGAAAATACGTATATGCAAGACGATTCTGTCCATTTCACAACACAAAATTGGTCTAGCCCTAATTTCTCTTGAACCTATGACTAGTGAGACCTCTTCTTGGTATTGCGAAGGTCTTGATGATGTACCTTAAAGGATTGTTATAAAGGTGTTGTATTTCTAATAATACGTCTACAGTGCTATATGAATATGTTTCATTACTTACCTCGGAAGCAGATTTTAGACTGCAACCCACAAGTAGTTCGTGTTAACTAGCTACTGACACTCACGCTCGACCTTTTGTAAAAATGTAATGGGTCATTACATTTATAGCAAGAGTATATTTGGTCCGCCTCATGGACACACCAGGTCCCTCGGTTATAAACATGAAAGCGATTTTTTTTTTTACAAATCTCTGGGCCCCTTATGTTTCATAAGAGGCATTATAGTCAGTCATCTTATGTTATGTAATGATCGAATACCATGCACGTCACGTGTCGTATCAGTTTTTTCTGAATTTGGTTTTCTTCTCTTATGTCTACAGGTTCATAAGTAGGCCTATGTCAGTGTCCACCGCAAGATGACTCAATACTTTTTTTCCGTCAGTCGGTGAAGCTTGGAAGATTTTATTTTAGTAGTCTAATGAGTTTTCTACTTTTTATATATTTATACAGGTATCATTCTTTTCCCCAGGCTGGAACTATTGTAGTTATTCTGTTTTTGAATGTAGGCCTATACTTTCTTTTACAATGTTTATGTCAAGGCCATAGAGTTTCGTTACCGTCACAATCATGTTTTTTTGACATTATCATATGTTGCAGTCAATAAGTCGATGCATTAATTTCATTTGGGGGACATATGAAATCAAATAAATGTAATATCAGTATATGTGGTTTCTAGATTTTTTCACGTATTTCCGTTTTTTTTGTAATACTGTTAGTATAGTGACTGCAATGCTACTGGATTATAGTGCAAAAAGCAATAGCCTATCTATGATCATCGTACTGTTGGTTTGGTATTGTTCCTACACTTAAAAGAGAAAAACATTTCCTTCAGCAATGTGTTTCTTATTGTGCGCTTTAGACACACAATTTGTAGCCATAATATTAGGATTTATGGACAAATAAGAAGCATTATAGGCCTATTGTTTATCCAGGAGAGTATGGCAACATTCTTCAAAATTAAACATAACCGGAAACACCTTATAGCTTACGCTGAAAGCAACCACATTATGTTCCATCCACGCATTAATGTGTCTACCCTTGGTTTAGGCCGTAGGTTGCCCATGCATAATTCAGTCTGTGCCAATAGTAGACGTAAGGACATTTCTCTTCGCGTTCTCGTTCCTCGTCTTCTTTTCGAATCCATTGGACGAGAAAGTCTTAGGTTCCACTCTTCTAATCTTTTCCTCCAATGACTTTTCAGAAAGCACGCAGGGAGAGGATGCGAGTACTACCCCATGAATGGCTTCCCATGTTTTCATCTGAAACAGTCACCAAATGCAATAACGCGGATCTGACACAAGAGGGCAACATCGCCATCTCCTGATCAGGGTAGCATTGCTCTTTTCAATGTCTAAGTCCCATTTGATAAACCTAAAGCGTTGTGTTCACGTCTTCTGAAAATGTCGTTAATATATGATGCAAGCACATTTGGCTGCCATTACAACCAAAGATCTTTTTTTAGGGTTGTAATGCCAAGTTGTAAGTATCCTAAATGTGCACCTGTATTCGAGCAATTTGCATTGCTCTTCTCCCGTGTATCCAATTAAATCGTTTTTGGTTTCAGATCAACAATATTAAAAATGTGACTATGGTTTAATGCAAATGTATGACTCAAACCCTCATTGAACGTGAACGTCTTGATTATCTTTATTATCTTGTGTGTATTTGTGTTTCTATAAAATACGACAGTGTCCGTTTTTGCTTAAACAAGTCTGCTTTCTTCGTATTTCACTAGCCTGTACAACGTGAAAATAATGAGGCCTTTTTCAAATGATCTGTTCAAGTTGAAGTTAAGTCACATACACAGAGGGACTGATCAACCTATAACATCCTGATAAGGTTTTTCAGAGCAACCATAATAGGCATTGTAATAACACACTATAGGCTATCTCTTCCCAAGAGATGATGGGTGTTTATGGAAGGTCCATTCATAGCAAAATATGCTTGAGAATCAAATAAATAATTTGAAAATGCGCTCCATCCAACATACTGGGAATTAAAAATGTTGATCAAAACCTAAACGTTTTGCCGAAAAGGTGCTTTGACTCTGGGAGGGAGGGGTACATCAATTAAGTTGTCAGCTACAGCAAATAAAAAAACGGACTCGTATTTGGGTGATTTCTTTTAACTGATGGTGGGGTTGGAGAAATGTAACCAATCTGAAATTAATAGACAGTTATGGACTGCATGATATCAAAATGATAGTTGCAACCATGTTTTGAGGCGTTTGAGTGTTCGTTGAGAGTTCGTTTGTTTACAAACATTTTCGTTAACAAATAATGTCTTAAGATGTATATTGCAACTACATTTTGCTAGAGGCTCTCTGGCGCCTTAAAACTTTGGAAAGCTGGAGTAGGTTGTTTAGATAAGTAGGTTGAGCAGATGCTTTTTGACAGCACAATGTGAAGACGGTTATGTGTGGCCTTTAACTATCCACTGTATACAGTAGACATGTGTAGTTTGAGAGGTCTCTACAAATTCGTCACATTAAATTCATTCAAGGATATTTAGCAATATTTACTTGTATTTTAATGACCGTTGACCTACACTTTTACTTAATTCAAGAAACTACAAAATAAAACGAATACATCCTATATTAAATACGTATTTCTCAGCAATAGCGCATAGCCTTGTATTTGGAAAATACTTTTTGCGATTAAGATTGCAGTAAAAAACAATGCGAATTAAAATGTAACTGTTTATTAATTGCATCCAGATTTGATGTAAACGTTTACATTAAATATAAATGTAAATCAAAATACAAAATTTTCAAACGAATGTCTGTAAAGATAATTGGTCAAACTGTTCTAAAACGAGAATTCTCAGTCTGGAGAAAAATTATCCCAAACAGATTTAAAAAGTTAAACTATGTAAATGTTAACCAGTAAATGAACAGCAACACGATTGTGTGATGTCAAAATTCCACAAGTGTTGCGGATTGTGCCTTTTCGCTGTGAAGTCAATTTAAACATTTACCAATTAAGGAAATATATTCAAATTGGAGTAATAACATGAAAAATACTCTTTAGTTAAATTATGTCCCAGTTCTAAACAATTAATTATACACTGATCAAAAAATGAAATTCCCCCATTTACACGTTTCCATCAGAAGGCTTCATACTTATTATAGGAAATGTCATATAGTTTATGACTAGGAGTTAGGCTATGTATCGTATTGGGAACAGATTGTAAAAAATTATAATTACGACCATGCCTGTCGACCAGAGTAAGACACAGCATATATCAACTAGGGGGAGAAGTCATTTCCTCTTTCCTTCAAACACAGGACATCGAATGTTTCCAATTAATTAAGCCACAAAAAAGCCAAGCGGGCCTCCAGAAGCAGAGAACCTTAAGCCATGGCAAGAGGAGACGGCTTATATAGCGTAATAAATTATAATAAAGTTGTTGTTGATGTTCACAGAACAACCAGCTTCAAGTCTCTTCCTTGTCTGTTCAATATACAGTTCCGAGTACAACTAACTAGGACTCTTGAATTTGTTGACCACCTTCTTCTCTTTTACTCGCCTGTTCTGAAACCAGATAGTCACTTGTCGCTCTGTCAGGTTTGACTGAGCAGATATCCTTCGTCGTTTGTCCTTTGTGATAAATTTATTGGTTGCATACTCCCTCTCCAGTTCTTTAAGCTGTACTTTGGTGTACGGCACGCGTTTCTTCCTCCCACGTCGAATAGGGCAACCATCTCCTGCAGATACCGAGTCTGTGTGAAGAGCACGAACGTGCGGAGTTAGTCAACATCCGTATATACACCGACCTAATGTCGGTCTAATTAAAAAGCGTGCAATTACGTGCAGCACTGATGTCTCTGATAAATTTTGCCATATTATGGTGACTAGATGTCAAAACCATTCGTTATCATCATGCAAATAACCACTGGAAAACCTACTTTTGATTTAACTATAGTTTGTCATATCCAAATTGTTGGAAATCCCTTCTGGGTGTAAAGCTTATATAGCCAGACCATACCTTGAATAGACGATTTCCATAGGTTCGACTGTGCCTGGTCCTTTGCGCAATAAACCTGCCCATTCCATCCGTTGGTGATAGCCCATGGCTGATAAGGCTCCACGGGTAGAAGAGGTTCATGTCTGGTCTCTGTAGGCCCGCTGAGGGTGGGTCCCACCGGGACGTCCAGATAACCCGGAACAGGTTGGTGGTAAGGACCGGAGGAATAGCCTTGGTAGAAAGCGAATTCCTTCGCCCGGGACCCTGGGAACTCCTCTCCAGACACGGACGTGTCCATGTATTTGTCTCCATAGGCCGAGGTGGGCTGTGCGCAGGACTTTACGCCACCATGAGACATCCGACACGGGTAGTAGCTGCTGCCAAAATATCCATACGGCAAAGACGCATTGGACGAACTTTGAGCTGCGGAACAAGGGCTACATTGTTTGACAGCTTCGCCCATGCCTGACACTGGCACCTCACTGGACGTGTACGTGGTGGTGGGAGCCAGGGACGTCGGATGCGCCAGCAGACTCCTGCACTGATTTGCAGCCAGATTGCCTCCAGCGAACCCCTCCATGTTTTTGTTTATCTCATCCAAGCCGTTATCGTAAAGGAACATGACCGGGTCGATCCAGCGCGAATGGAGAAGTAATGACGCTGTCATAGCACGCCCTACATCGAGACAACCAGCCCGTTTTAAAAAATCCACACGAATGAAAAAAGAGATACGAAATCTGGGAGAGTTAACCCACGCTCACGCGCCTGTGTACATAAAGATCGCAAGGTTATTGGCCCACGCCAGGCACGTGATATGCAAACGAGATGTGCAACCCAGGCTAAGCTTCAGATAACACAAGCTCAATATTACAGCACGTTTATACTAGAAACAAAACAAGAGTCAGGAGGAGGAATTTGACTGAATATATTAAACATAACCACTAATTGGCCTATATCCCCATAGAGTTCTGAGCCGTTAATATATTTTAATCTCTTTGATGTTACCCTTGCCTATATAGCCCAGTATTTTGAGGAGGAAACAACCCATGAATGGTGACTAACAAGATAAAATCTTCTTTGTCACATTTTTGTAAAGAAAACAGCTGAAGGAATAAGGAAAATGCAGATTTATGTGCGCATTTTAGACACATTTCAATGTAGGCTATTGCAATGATATATGTATATACGTATTGATATGTTAAATGGCTTTAATTGGGTATCAAATGCATTTAAGAACATATTCAAAATAATACTTGTTTAAATATATTTGTATATAATTCTATACAGGCCTGTGCTCGTTTTACGGTGCACGCTATAAGATCTGTGGTTATCTTTTCAGTGAGTAGGGGTTGCCACCCGTGCTTTAAGGAAAATACGCCAACGTAACCTAACAATGTTTGTGCTCGACATGTTTGCATCCGAATTACAGGTTTGCATTTAGCCTCAGGTTGCATTAATTATACTGCATTCGGGTTTTAGTGAATAATTCGGCAACCACGCCTTTATTTGGTGGAGAAATATCAGCAATATAAACTGTATAGGCCTAATAGAAACGTGAATCCTGCGGAAGAATTTTAATGCACCAACAGAAATATGCTATATGCCTTTAATCTATTCCAGAAAAAAAACTCAGAAAGCACCCCATTTTGACGGCACGTAAAAACGAGAGTGGGTTTGCCACGGACAAGGTCAAGTTTAAAGTTAGTTGGAAGCTGTCTAGCCGGAGAGGTTGTAGTCATTCAATCACCAGCCGTCTGGCATGGATTCCTTCAGGGGAGGTGAGAATATTTTATACAAAATAAGCCTTGGTGAGCTGTTGTCGATGTTAATGCACTTATTAAAACCTCAAAGTATTTTTTTAGTGACTTGAGGAACATTTGTAAATTTTACTTGTGAGCTTTTGGCAAAGTAGTGTGGAATTTATGTTATTTTAAAAACACCAGCGTGAACATCTATGCACATCAAAACGGTTGTCGTGGTTACAGACATTACTTTTCCACTAAATTAAAGTTAAATCACCATTGCATTATATCAACTAAACACATTCCATTCACATCTAAAAAATGCAGAAAATCTGGCATAGTGGCTTTAAAAGATGTTAAACTGTTCCTTGTCTAGTCAGAAACACATGCTGTTTAAGTGTTATTATCTCATATAATGCCACAACTGCGAAACAAATGTATCAAATATATTTAAATCAATGACGAAAATACTATAGTCAACGTTTATTCTACAAATTAGCATTTTGCACAAATATTATACAAAGAGAAATTCGGCCTAATTGCAACACACATCATAGCTAGTCTAACTTTAATTTAAATTATTTAAAACAATCCATGTGTATTAATAGAAACTGATTGTGTGAGCTAGGAATATAAATATAGCTAGTATTTGTTAAAAAAGCCTATTATGAGTTGCTTGTAATAATTTATCATTGTTGAAAGCCAAAATAGAATATAAAGGTCTAGATATTTTTAAAGTAGACATATAGCACCAAAAAATCGAATGTACCATATGCATATTTGGGGGTGTTTGGATGTTTAACACCAGATACACCCGTAAACATAATAGCTATTTGGTCGATAATGTTACTCAGCTTGGTGTTTGAAGGCATACGACTACACTGCTGAAGAATACGGCTGTATGCTAAACAAGGTTGGTGTAGGTTTTCCAATATCTGTACGACATGAAGATAATTCAAAGCACGGTGTAGATTCAAGATTCAAGATTCAAAGTTTTATTGTCAAGTATACAGAGTGACTTGCATCAGACTGTACATTGAAATTCTTAAGACATGGCAAGCAACAACTACATAGAAGAACAATAAAAAAGGATAAAACAATTCAACAATATACAGACTATACATAACTATAAAATGTGCATAATGAGTCAGAATATGTACAGTGTGCAGACCATAAATACTGTAATGAAAGTGTCTAGTGCCAGTAGTAGTGTAAAGACACTACGTGTAAAGACACTACATGACGAAGTGTGCGGTAGGCCCCACAAACAACGAACCCCGAGTGCAGAGTCGGAAAAAGTAGAGGATCAAGTTCACATACAGACAGACCATAGGGGTCATGATGCGCACGCGCACACGCACACACACACACACACACACACACACACACACACACACACACACACACACACACACAATTTGCTTAAAGATGGTCATGGTGGTGCCATAGCAGCAAAACACACCACTTGGTGTAAAACACAGGTTTTCTGGGAGACGGTAGAGATGGATAGGCCTCGTGAACTAAGTAATCCGTGCTTGTAATTATCTTTAATTGAGATTAATTTGCATACAGTTTATTTTATTGCACTTTTATGAAAGGTGTGAACACGCGCATAGCCACCGTAGAGGCAATCTGGCCTGTAGTTTTGTGAGCTTTGACATGGACTCAAGATTGAGGTCAAGATGACTAAGATCATTCTTATTCTCTGAAACTTGCTGACTTGCTGCAATATTGAACGTGTTAATTCTTAGGCCTATTTTGATCGATATTACCGTGTAAATTGGACAACATAAACAATTTAGATGTTTTGGACATAGGAGTTTGTTTCGTTTTACCCTCGTTCGACATTATGGTAAATGAGTGATATATTAATATACATTTGAAATTGTAGTTCTATAATCAATTCCGGATCTTTGGGAGATTTTAAACCCATGAAGGCAATATTACCATTTTATTTTTGTTGGTTTGATTAATTTATAATATATTCGTTTAGTCCAGCCTAGTGAGCATACAAAGCAACTTGAATCAGGCTTTGAGGATAATTTGCAAACTTCTCCAGGCTCATAGGCTATTACATACATGTTTACATTTATTCGTTTAGTCCAGCCTAGTGAGCATACAAAGCAACTTGAATCAGGCTTTGAGGATAATTTGCAAACTTCTCCAGGCTCATAGGCTATAACATACATGTTTACATTTAAGCTATTTAAAATGGTTAGAACAAATTATTATAAGAACGTTTAAAAGAACTGAGGCCAACATGAAGTTTGTTGTACAGCTACATTACTTCCATCGCTCATAATTACAGCAATCTGATATTACAATTTTAGAATAAGACGACCATAAGTTTGAATTTGACCGTGGTCAGACGACGATCAAATAAATGTTAGTTACGTAGACATTTTTGAAATAGCCTGAAAAGAAAATCTAAAATAGCCTATCTTATAGCCTAATGCATAACATTGGCTCAGAGCTAGGCCTATACTAACCCGCAACCCTAATATAACTTGACAGTATCAATAAATAAAAAAGGTAATACTATTATTACGTGTATTCGTAACCAACGGATGAAGCGTAAAAAGAGATGATTTAAGCTGAATAACAGTTCCAAGAAACAGTTATTTATAAAGATAGCACAATCAGTGTTCATTTAAATAATGTGTTGAACATTCTCAAAAAACGACATATCTTAATGTAAGATTAAATTACCATATCTAATAGCTGTACTGTAATAGCTGCACTGTATATAGCCTATGCAAATATGACTGGTCTGCATATTCAAAAGCCCATAAAATCGGTCTCTGTTTTGGGTGAGTTAAAGTGTGTGTAGTATGGGAATTAATTTCTTTACCCATTTAAAAAAGCCTTGTTGCATCCGGCGTTGCAGCCTTGTTGCATCTGGGTAATTATATCACATTGTTTCATATCCAATTGCAAAAATGTGTTCATTAGACTAGTATTTCTTTATAGCTAAGGAAAAATACAATACAGAGATGAGCTTCAATTCAGCAGTGATTCATTTAAGTAATTTGTTTATTAGACCATTAATAAATTGTGTAAATATATGCCAGTATGTCAGATAGTTTGATACAAAGCAAGTTAGAAGTCTGTCAATCAATCAGCCAACCATGTGGTCACCCAGGGATGGTTAGTTAGTCACGCATATGTGAAACCGCCTGTACCTTAGGTAATACATATTCTTAAAATTCCACAAAGAGAGCGAAAAAATCCCCATGCCAAAATTAAACCATAAAGTTGCAAGAGAAATTAAAAAAAACACATTAAAACTGATTGAACATCCTGTTGTCTGGGCGGAAAGCGGAAGCCAAGTAGAAAATACATGGATTTCTGGTTTTGTGTTGGGTTTTTACTACAATGTACGCTTTAGCCACAAATACAATCAAATGCCAGTGAGTTACCAAATAGATTTTATTAAAGTTCGACTTTCAGCTTCTTCTAAGTTCTAATTTTCGATTCGCAAAATCACAATGACCTAAATGTTAATTGACACCAACAAGCACCAGTAAATAGTTCCTCACTTGCTTACCGTCAATGCGTGATTTGACTGTCGGTCAGTCGCCTCTAACCTGCAGCGGGGAAGAGAGGGCAGTTGGTCATAGGTCAAACATTATACCTTCCTCACTGCATTTAAATTCCATTATCTCTAACGGCAAAGCACGTGCTGGTATAGTTGGTCGAGGCACACTTTCTGCAAATGATTAAATGCACCCCATCCAGTAGTAAGTCCAACACCTGTGCCCTGATGGAGTGATTTTAAATTGGCTTACAACATTAACAGCACTCCAACACCTTCATGCACGTCGACCGCAAGGTCGGCAGAGATTTCCAGCACTGTACAAACATACTGTATCAAATTCAATATCCCACAATGCCATTGGGGTTAGAGACTACTGCTCAGTTTCATAAGTGGACACAACAACGGTGGCAATGACCTCCAGCTAGTCCCTGCAGCTGAACGCAGACACACGCTGTAGGCCTACGGTGTGAGGGCGCGTTATCTGCCTGTGACACTGGGGTGGGTCACAAATGGTTCCAACACTTCTCAGTATGGCGCACTACCTTCAAACCAAGGACCACTGAATGTAGGGCAGAGGAATCCATTTGGGACGCCGCTTTGTCCTGTGCTCTAGCCGACTCGGAGACACATCCAGGGGGATCTTGTACTCATACGGAGTGGTCGCTCTGCTTTGGTTTCTAGGATCTGTACGACCTAAGTGGTGCTCTGTTTGTAATACCTGCCAAGTAGATAACAACAAAGCACTTAAGTCTCCAGCGCTTAATGGACTTTTTATGGGCTCGTCTTGTGATCGTGTGACCTATGGCAGCCTGGCCTCTCGGTGGCTCTCTTGGCAAACCAGATCAGAAACATGCCGCACCCCTGGTCTCGAGAAAAAAGTAGGAGAAAGGAATCCATGTTTCCCACCAAAAACATCTTACATCTGGGATGACCTTATCTTACCCAAAGGCACACAAATCTTTAAAGTTCTTGCATATCCCACATTTTTGGGGACTATTCGAAAGGCCTTCATCACCCGGAAAGTTATAGTGGCAGGTGCTTAGGCGTCATACACATTCATATTCCGTAGAATTACCGTACATTTCCTTAAGCAATAAGGAAAGGTGGGACGTGGTCTACGGACAATGTACCAATGCTCACAGCTTTTCATAGGAACAACCTAAAGTTCCTGGACAGAGTTTAGCCGTGGGATATTGACATTATAGCCGAAAACCTCAAGTTGCCTTATTGCGATTATAAACTGGCAACAAATGCAATTAGAGCAGTAATAAGTGCTGGGATGTCACACCTGTGGTATACGGTCTCATAGACCACAGCTATCAGCATTCAGGTTTTCAACCACCCCGTTAATTTAATATGATAATTACATTCACCATGTACTTCTCAACGACCTGTGGACTAAGGACATCTTGTCTGTATGTGGACACAATCTTGTTTCAGGATCTTGTTACACTTGCAGAAAAAACTGTAGCAGCCAAACTTCCTATGCATGAGAACATGAGAAAAAAGTCCGCATCAGACCAATCGGAAAAATAGTATTTCTCAAATATCAATCCAATGATCCCGTTAATCATTTCACGTCACTGAACGTATACAACACACCTACAATAGTATAGCTTTTTTATTTAACATTTACAATGCATTTAAACATAAACAAATATGACAATACATTTATATACCTCTAAGCCTAGTGTTCACCAGAAGTGAATCCCACAAAAACAATTTAATGACCATAAGTCATGTGAGTGATTGTTGACTAAAACCAGCAGTGTCTAAAGGCTCAGTGGTGTATTGGTGACGGGCGAGTTCTCGTTAACGAGTAACTCCCTTCCCGAAGCCTGGCCAGGGTTTCCATAACGACGTGGGCTATACATCGTCATGGGTTCTTGTGGTTAGTCAGCAAGACTTTTGAAACCCTAACAGCACTTGAAAGTCCACCGTCTTCGAGTCCAGAATAAAAACAGAAAATGAGTGCTACTTGTACCTAAGGCAGGACCACACACACACACACACACACACACACGATTTCCATACTGTACAGTACATGGCCATCACTGCTTGCTGCACTGTCTTGCACGCACACACACACACCTCTGGAGACTAAAAAGGTGTCATCTAGAACTTATAACGGTTATTCAGCCGACTCTTCTGACCCAGAAGGGTTCTAACTGGAATCTAAAAAAAGAGTACTACCTGGACACAAAGAAACGTTACAAGGGGAGAAACAATAAAGCCTGTTGGAGCTATAACTACATGGTATTCCCTGGTGAAACAGTCCCGGGTGTGGCTGTGAACAGGCCCAATGTGTGGCCCCACGTCTACTGGCTCTGCTCCTTCTCCTTCTCCACCGCCTCCTCCTCCTCTCGGAGGAACATGAAGACAGAGGAGAAGTCTTTCCCGGCGTAGCCCCGAGCACACATCATCCGGTAGATCTGGTGGGCCAGGGAACCCAGAGGGACCGGGGTCTTCGTGTTAGTGGCCGTGGCCTGAGCCAGTCCCAGGTCCTGGGGGATGAGAGGGGTACTGGTGTGAACACTCTGGTCATATTATCTCACAAATAGCAGAGACACCAGTTCTCAAACGGGTTACCTTGGCCATTAGTTGTGTGCCAAAGCCTCCCTGGTAGTTGTTTCCAGAGGGCACTCCCTCCATGACTCCAGGGACCGGGTTGTAGGTGTCACTGGACCAACAGCGGCCAGAACTCATGTTCAGGATTTTAGCCAGCAGCTTCGGGTCAAGACCCAGTCTGTCACGGCCACAGACGGACACAGTCGGGAAATCACAAGCATTTATTAATACATTTCCATTTGACCTTTGACCTGATAAGTGTGATCTTTCGCGTGCATTCTTCAGCCAAAACAAAACCAATATGTGTATGTGAACTGGGTGTGGCAATCGCTGTCCAGTTGTAACATGTTTGACTTCTATATGGCACAACCATCAAGACGCCAGTTGTACGAGCGTGACCCGTTTGGACTGGCTACCTGATGCCAAGGTTCATGGTCTCCGAAGTCCCAATCATTCCGATAGCAAGCAGCATGTTGTTGCAGATTTTGGCTGCCTGCAACAGAAACGGTGCTCGTTATATTACGCCATGTGTCCCAAATCACACATATACCCAAGATCTGGTTGATAATAGTGGACTACGAAGGTAGCAGGGAGCCACGCGGGGGCCAGGCCTACCTGTCCGGTGCCAACGGCTCCACAGTACACAACGTTGGCTCCCATACAGGAGAGGAGCTCCTGGGCTGCAGTGAACTCCTCCTCTACCCCCCCCACCATGAAGGTCAGCTTCCCCGTGGTGGCGGCCCCAACACCTGGAGAAGATACGCACATTCTGATATGGACACACCGGTGATGGCTAAATATAAGGCGTACATGATACAATGCACGTGCATGCACACGCGCGCACCTTGACATGTGTCAGCGGTCTCTACTTAGAGTAGTTGAGTTAAGCTCATTGTAGTAAGACTGACATAAATCCCTAACACACTTCCCTAAACAGTAGTTTTATACCATTAACACACCCAGCACCTTCCTTACACATCTGGGTGATAAAATAATAACAGTAAAACACTGACAGTAACAGATAAGAGGAGTCATATCTACGTAGATCATTACAAGAGAGAGACTGAGACCGAGTGAGAGAGAGACATTCCTCATAAACAGATTGACGTACATGTGTTCAGGAAACACCCCTTTGAACTGTGATTTTCTTATGAGGCAACCAGTTCAGAATCACAGGTCCTAATATGCCTGCCCCTGCTAATGAGTGTGTGTGTGTGTGTGTCACAAAGCCTAGGGGGGCACACACACACACACACACACACACACACACGTACGTCGGCATGTGGCTACTTACAGTGCATCCGGAAAGTGTTCACAGCGTTTCACTTTCTCTACATTTTGTTACGTTACAACCGTGTTGCTAAATTAATTCAAAACATGTTTTGCCCTCAAAAGTGTACACACAATACCCCATGATGATAACGTGAAAAGTTTTGAAATATTTGCAAATCCATTCAAAATAAAAAAAAACGAAAGAAATCACTAGTACATTTGTATTCACAGCCATTGCAATGACACTCAAGTGAGCTCAGGTGCATACTGATTCCAATGATTACACTTTTTTCCAAAGGGGTGAATACTAATGCAATTCAGAAATGTCCACCCCCACGAGGTTAGCGATTTCACAACTGATAACATATTCAAACATTCCTGCAAGGTAGTAACATGCTACCATGCTAGAAACCCCCCCCACACACACACACGCACACACGCACCCCTTGACCTGCAGCCACGAAAGTTCAATGTGGGAATCAGGACTGCCTTAATCCTTGTACACTGCCACAGGAAGAATGCATAAATCAATACTAGTCTTAAGGATGCGATCGTAAAAAAAACAGCCAAAATCTTCTCAAATAAATTGACTTTCTCCAACTTGAAAGGCTGAGTTCATTCAGTTTGTGTGTGTGTGTGTGTGTGTGTGTGTTGGAATTAGATTCTGTATGGGGCCAAAACTGTGTGTCAGTAAAAGGTTTCTAACTTTGAACATTTCTAAGGCCGCGTGTGGTTATCCCTCATCACGATGGTTGCATCATGACTCTTGTGAGGTTATGGTCTACATTATAAACCTGAAGGATCCCCATTAGAAGTAGCCACATGGGACATACCATTAATTCAGACATGAAAGGTAACGATCCAAAGGTAGCCATTTTAACTGGACCCAAGGCCCACACAAGAGTCCAGGGTAAGTCATCAGGACAAAGACAACGCACTGTCCTACTACCTATGTAACTGACGTATACACTTACCGAATACACTCACGTCATTAGGCACACTTAGCCAGTACCGGGTCGGACCCAGTTCTGACTCCAGAACTGCCTTAATTCTTTGTAGCAGAGATTCAACAAGGTGCTTTGACATTTCCATCCATATTTAAATTATAGCATCACTTGGTAGCAGCAGATCTGTCAAGCTGCTGCACATCCATGAAGAAAATCTTTCATTCCACCAGATCCCAAAGGTGCACTGTTGGATTGACATCTGATGACTATGGAGGCTATTTGAGTACAGTGAACTTATTGTCATGTTCGAGAAACCAGATTGAGATGATGTGAGCTTTGTGACACGGCACGTTATCCTGCTGGAGGTTGCCATAAGATGATAGATCCACTGAGCTTCAACATACCTGGGGTGTAACAAGTGGTTATTTCAGTTAATGTTGCCTAACCAGCCCGTCTGGCACCAACAACTCTGGAGTCAATTCATCCCATTCTGATGCTTGTTTTGAACTTCTGCAGATTGTCTTGACCATGCCGACATGCAATGGTTGCTGCCACGTCATTGGACGAATAGACATTTGCATTAATGAGCAGATGTACATAATGTAGGGTATACGGCAACAGAAACCGAACACTTTATTTGGGCGGTCAAACCATTTGTAATCCATGAAGTGATATACTGCCGCATGTTTATCAGTCCAGATGTTTTCAGAAGTCACTTTTAAAGGGAGAGCAAGGACTCTGGGTTGGAAGGGGTCAACGACTCGAACTACAGATGTTGGCTTTTAAAACGATCCACATTTCAGGCCTAAAGGTAAAGGTGTTCACGGCAAAGGCGCTCATGGCGTCAGAGAAAACACAATTAAACAAAATAAATGATAATAAATGATAAATTAAGACCAAACCAGGGCAATTTCATAATCATCATTTGAATTCATCTCAGAAAATGTATATGACGGGTGTACTAACTTGTCTCTCACAAGTAAATAGATATCTTCTAATTTTCATTTGCATTCATGGTTTCAAAGACATGTCATTTGTAAAATTGAAATACGTTTATCAACAACTGTGGTAGGAATTTCGCTCAAACATGGGCACACTTATTATTGACATTACCTCCTGATACTGGGGCATCCATAAAAACGGCGCCCATCTTCTCAACAGCCACAGCCATCTCCTTGGAGACGGCCGGGTCGATGGTGCTGGAGTCGATGAGTAGGGAACCTTTCTTCACCTTCCTGTAGAACGGTAAAACACCCCGTTCATTGGTTAAACAACAGACACACTGATTTGTTATAGACAGATAATTGCTGCAGAACAGATTACATTGTAATTGTCCAAACTCTGAACCAGATATAAAAAGTTTGGTAGAGCCCAGCGTCACCCGTTGAGAACCTATTGGGAAACATTGGCATGTTCTAGCTTGTGTCTGAAACATTAAAGTGCACGTGCATACATAGTAGAAAGGGAATTTGAATTCATGTTATTGTAAGACATTGTGATATTGTTGGCAAGTGGCTGCAGTGTGCCGTTCACACTAGTAACCTTTATCCTACTACGAAATGTAAAAGATATATTGTGGTAAAAACAATCCGTTTATGACACAACGTTCTCCCTATATTATGCGTGCGGTTTAGGTTACCTTACCAATTATCAGTACAAATTAATGGACAAATGATGTTCCAACAACTGACATGCAAACATTGACCAATGGGCCTGCAGGCCAACGAGAGCGCTAGAGCACACGCCTAAAACATAGGGCCATTTAGCGCTAACTGTTTAGTTGACAAGTGTCTCACTTGAGGATGCCGTTGGCTCCAGTGTAGACATCGATGACGTTTGGGCTGGAGGGCAGCATTGTGACGATACGGTCCGCTCGATCTGCCACCTCGGCTGGGTTATCCACTATCTGACAACATAGGGAGCGATAAACTAAAGCACATCTTAGGAAAAAACTTGAAAAACAAAAACAAGCGTTCTTTTTCATTACGGCCACGCTATGATAAAATGCATTCAATACGCCCGACATCAGCAGGCAATTTTTTTGTCTCACCTGAGCACCCAACTCTTGCAGTTCTTTGCAAGACTCTGGGAAGACATCTGTGGCGATGACTGGATATCCATGTTTCAGCAGGTTTTTGGCCATGGGATTTCCCATGTTTCCCAGGCCAACAAAGCCCACAGGGGTTTTAGAGGCCATAGACCTGCTGGAGACTGAGAGAGAGTGAGTGAGTGAGTGAGTGAGTGTGAGTAAAAGATTACAACTCTGAGGGCATTTCTTCTTGCTCTGTCAAAGTCCCTCAACCTTATTTGCATTTTGCCATATAACTGTTAAGGTATACACTTTGCTTACCAACAGAAACACTCATTTCTACTGGTAGATTTGTCTTAATATAATTAACTGCTGTTTATAAGTATAATCAGATTGTATTCTCTGATCGCCATTTTCATAGGAAGGCAGTATATATTTTTGCTATAAATTCTATAACAGACAATTTTATTTATTTTAGAGATTCAGTTCTGATTGCGTTGAGAGGATCTTGTAGTTATAAAAAGTGCATCATTGCTAAGAATATAAATGAGTAGATTAAGTATTTGTGCTTTATGCTTCCTTAAGAAAAACATTTATACTGGAACCAATAATCAGGTTTACGGCACACGTGTGCAATTAAGGATTGCGACGGCTAATACAGATGCATAATTGCCAGCCGTTGCCTCCCTTCTTAACAATCTCAACAGAGATGGTTTTGAAGCCAGAAACACTGAACCAGTCAGGAAGGTGCTTGCTGCTCCAGACAACCAGGTACTTAAAAGCTTCCCGGCCTAAAAAAAGAACACTAACAAAACATCCCCAGTCGTGACATCTGAGCGGTTGCCAACTAGGTCTCCATGCCACAGGTTGTAATTCTTGAGGAAACCACAATAATTCCAGTGACCCTCAAAAAATAAACAGTTAAGAAACGTGCCATAATGACAATTGTGCTGACCCACTCACACTCCCACAGGGGCCGACAAGCAAACAACAAAATAAGCATGACCTCTTATGCACTAGTAATTGTAAGCTGTTACAGATATTAACATTTGCTAAATGTTGGGATGGCGGACTGTAAATTATCCTGCTGTTTTGCAAGCCTAACAATATAGTAAACTTAAACATTTAATTTGGGTTCTACTTTCTCTTTTGTGCCAACTATCAACATAACGAAAACAAAAGCATATGTCATAACTGGCATGAACCAATAATATCAAATATGTCCCCACATTCCTGACAAAAAGCAAAAAAGCTGGAGAAATATAAATTAAAAAGTGTTTGATCGTCAGACATAATAAACGCAACAGGACACCCTATAACCACAAGTTACCTATAAACTATATAGATATAGTTAACTGGCGGAAAATGTGCATGTGTATGTATGTATGCACGTATGGAAGTGAGTCGTGAGTGTCCAGTTAAGTGGACTGTTACAGGGGTCAAACAGGTCAAGTGGTCAGCATTCTGTTGACTTGCAGATAGACAGTCTCCAAGCCTCTTACATTACAAGAACCAAGACGTTGAATTCTAAAATTGTATAAGAAAATAAACAAACCACTTTTTTTACTAAAACAATAGAAATATTTCCTACTATAATAAAATGTTTTGCCTTATAAAAGTTATTAACTTTCCTTTTCTGTTTCTTGTGGGATTATAAACATGGGTGGCGTATTGAAGTTATTAATTGTAAATACCAAGACTCTATTCTCCCTACCAGACCAAAAAAAGGCTCAGTTACTGTAAAAGTGAGATTTGGATCTGATCTGATTGTGCTTGCCACAGTATAGACGATCAGACAGTGACGCTAAAGGTTGTTCTCCAGTTCCCTATACACAAAAACAAAAGACAGCAACTAAGTATTTCCAGTTATATGGCTTCTAACAGGCACTACCACCTGTAAAACCATTGGATTGATGTAGACACCAAAGAAGGAACTCCCATTTGGCATTTCCTTTCAATCCTTTGAGGGGAAGCGCGAACAAGTGCATAAAAACACCCAGGGAACTGTACACCATCTGCAAAATGTAATACATATTTGTATAACAACAAACCAACCAACCGAAAATAGCCCCAGCTTGTCATATTGCTCTAAAATAACGGATTCAATGTGAAGAAAGACGTGTGCTTCTCACACTTGACCCTTGTAGCTCAAGCAAAGTGCCCACTTGTTAGCTATTTCTGACTTGCATTGCAAGATGAGGAGGCCAGCGCATACAGTGCTCTTGGCTGAAGCTTCATTTGTTTTGTAACTTTAACGAAAAAGCCATAGGAAATCAGACAAATTATTACAAACCAATACACTGTCAACGTCCCATGACTTCAGCTAGCTTCTTAGCTAGCTCAGAGTATATACTTACGATAGCTCAATATAGTGGAATTGAGCATGCCAATGCTAATGAACTTTTTGTTTAATGTTTATTTTTTTCTTTTTGCATTAACGTCCGTAGAACAGAAGGAAATTACGCCGAACGGGTCCACTGATAATGAATGACATTTGAAAATCCTTACCCAGAGTGTAATCTGCATGTCTGAGGCACTTTCCCCACAGGATCCGAGACCCCCTAAATACAGCCGCCATGCTTCTATCCTTTCTGACCGCAGACACAATCAGTTTGACAATATAGGTTCCGGTCAAGATGGCGGATCGGGTGCATTTTATGGTTTGAGCTCTCTAGACCTGTCCCAGATATTATCAAGTTTTTGCTATCCAAACTGCCATGTTGTGCTCCTTTTGAAATTATAAACAACAGTCTACTTTAAAATACTGGATAAGTTTGTGCACCATCACCATGTCATCGAAAAAGAGTCTGGCTATATCCCGCAACATCGTCGCAACTGACGACCACGAGTATGCTAGGATGGAAATGGATTCCACTGAGAAAGCTAAAAGAAAAGATCCGTTCTCACCCGCAAAGATCACACCAACAGCTAAAAGACAGGTTACGGTGTCAGATGGGAATGAAGGTATGAACGCGGTCCTGGATGCCATAAAGCAACTAACTGAAAAGGTGGATACTCTGGGCACCCAGCTGCAACAAAACTCCACCATGTTGTCTAGCATAGCTAAGGCTGTCGAGTTCAACGCGGCAGAAATTAAAGATTGCAAAATGCAGTTACAATCGGCTGTTCGAGATGTAACGGCTGTTAAGAAAGACAACGCGGAGCTAATGGAACGTGTCCTTGAGTTAGAACGTTACAAACGCCGGTGGAATCTTAGGATTCGTGGACTAAAAGAAAATGATGGTGAAGACATACGAGTGGTGGTCGCTGATTTACTGGTCAAAATCTCACCTTCTTGGTCCTCAAGCATCAACCAGATTGTGGACTCAGTTCATCGAATAGGGAGACGTGAAGGGAACATAACAAGACACGTCATAATTCAGTTCACTCAGAGATGGCATCGGGATGCGCTGTGGAGAATGACCAAGGATCACGCGATTTGCAGAGAACTTCGTATCAGCTTCATCGAAGACCTCTGTAAAGCCGACAGGGAGACCCGAGCTGCTTTGTGGCCCAAAATTAAAGAAGCAAGAGATGCTGGAAAGCGGGCGTTCTTCAGAGGTGGTGCCGGTTATATTAATGGACAGAGAGTCACTTAGGAGCACATGAGGTAACGATTCAGGATCAAGGTGCCTTGTTGTTCATGGGTTGGAAAGGCATTTTGGATGGTTTCATCTACATTTATTCCTTACTGAAGGGACATTGCCTAATTGAGCTTTTTCTATACTTCTCTTTAAAACCTTAGTCTGTTGGACTTTAATACTTACTAACTGTTGTTAGGTTTTTGTTTGTTATGAATAGTTGTTTTTCGTGTATTTCACTTAATGCTAGGGGCTTAAGAGAGAATATTAAGAGGAAATCTATATTTTTGTTTTGTAAGGGTGAAAAAGCACACTTTATTTTACTGCAAGAAACGCATTCAAACGCAGAGGATGAAAAGTTTTGGATAAACCAATGGGGTGACAAAATAATATTTGACCATGGGTCTAATAGATCAGCAGGTGTGGCCATCTTGTTATGTAATTCACCGGGTAAAGTGTTGACATCTAGATTTAGCAATAATGGTCACTGGCTTATTTGTGTTCTGAAAACGGATGATCAATATTCTATTCTGATTAATGTTTATGGGTTCAATAATTTAATTCAAAACAGACAGTTGATCTCAGAGATTTCTAGTGCAATTGTAAACCTTAAAATAATTTATCCAACTGCTGTTATAATTATGGGTGGGGACTTTAACATGGTTTGTGATGAATGGCTTGATAGATGTCCCTCTAGAGGTAATCACAGTTCTTACAACCCTGTTTTAACTGATCTTTGTCGCACTCACAATCTATTGGATCCCTGGAGATTAAAATATCCTAATGTAAAGCAATTTTCATGGTTTAAACCAAACAATATAGTGAAGTCGAGAATAGATTTTTGGTTGATCTCTGTCTCCGTTATAAACTTTGTCAGCGTCTGTGGTATGTCAGCGGCTCCTCTCACAGATCACGCTGTTATTAAATTGAGCTTTAGTCCTCCTGATGGTAGCCACCAGAATAAAGGGTATTGGAAATTCAATTCTAGTTTATTAAAAAGCCAATCATTTAATGAAGGTATTAGGGTCATAATCTCTAATGTGATGTCTGATAATTCGTTAGTATCTTATATTTCCAAATGGGAATTTCTTAAATTTAGAATTAGAGAATATTCGGTTATTTTTGGGAAAACAATAAATAGAAGTAACAGATTAACTGAAATGAACATTATTAAAGAAATAAATATATACTATAATAAAACTTCACCCACTGATAATGATAAACAGATACTACAAGATCTTCTAAATAAGATGGATGACATTTATCTTCGTAAGGCGGAGGGGGCCTTTATCAGGTCCAGAGCCAAATGGATTGAGGATGGGGAAAGAAGTACCTCTTACTTCTGTCGTTTAGAAAAAAGAAGGCAAGAGAAACTTTCAATTAAAGCCTTATCGCTCCAGGGCCAGATAATTACTGATCAAGTTTCAATCACTAAGGAAGTTGTTTCTTTCTACAGTAAGTTATATTCCTCATCATTTTCTCTGGATGATGAAATATTGTTTTTCAACCATATCAAAGATCTTATTCCCCATATAGATGATGAAGACGTAGCGCTATGTGATGCTGATATTACCTCTGATGAGTTGGATAAAGTAGTTAATGGCTTGGCTTCGGACAAATCTCCAGGTTGTGATGGCCTCACTGCCAATTTTTATAAACACTTTTGGAATTTCCTAAAAGACCCTTTTTTGCTTATGTTAAAAGAAGCAACTGAATTCATGACTTTCCCTCTCTCTATGAAACAAGGTGTCATAACCTTAATTCCTAAACCGGATAAGGACCCAAACATTTTGGATAATTTTAGACCAATCACATTATTAAACACTGATTATAAAATTGTAACCCTCTTATATGCTAACAGATTAAAATTATTTTTACATAAAATCATAAGTGATTCTCAATCTGGTTTTATGAAGGGAAGATCCATACATAATAATATTCGCTTAGTGCTTGATCTTTTAGATTACAGACATCTATTGGAAGATGGGGGGTTTATTCTTTTTATTGATTTCTACAAGGCATTCGATTCAGTCGAACATCCATTTATTTTTGATTGTTTAAAATTGTTTGGTTTTGGTGATAGATTTAGAAATATCATAAAATCCCTTTACGAAAATTCGAATAGTTCGGTTTCCTTATCAGGAGGTACATCACCAAGATTCCCAATCAATCGTGGCATAAAACAGGGTTGCCCGATTTCCCCATTTCTTTTTATTATAGCCACAGAGATGCTTTCTATCTTTATTAAGAACTCAAGCATAGCCCCATTAGAGGTACTTGGCCAGCCAGTAATTATCAGCCAGTTTGCTGATGACACTACCATTTTCATGAAACAGTTAACTGAGGTCCCAAAAATTTTACAAATAATCCACTCCTTCTCTAAAGCTTCTGGTTTAAAAATGAATTTGAATAAGTGTGAATTAATGCCTATTCAGGAATGTCATTTAACTGAAGCCTACAACATCCCTATAAAATCTAAAGTTAAGTATTTAGGTATGCTTATTTCAAAGGATTCTGGTGAAATGGAAGACAGGAATGTGTGGAAAGTTTTAGATAAATGTCAAACCAAACTTAACTCCTGGTTGTTGCGTGATTTAAGCTTATTAGGTAGAGTTTTTTTGACTAAAATGGAGAGCATTTCAAGATTAATTTATCCTGCATACTCAATAGCTATTTCAAATAGGGCCATTAAAAAAATCAATCAGATCAACTTTGGTTTCATATGGAGAAAGAAAACCCATTATATTAGAAGGGTTGAGTTAACAAAAGAATATAAAGACGGAGGGTTACAAGCCATTGATTTTGATTCCATAAATGGGACCCTTAAGATTAATTGGTTGAAATCTTTTTGAACCAAAATAATTGTTGGTTTCACATTCCCAGAGAATTGTTTAAGAAATTGGGAGGAGTGGAATTTTTGCTAAAGTGTGATTTCACCACTCAACGTCTGCCAATTAAATTATCCAAATTTCATCAACAGGTTTTGTTATACTGGAAAATGTTATATAATCATAACTTTACACCTCACAATTCTCCATTATGGAATAATAGATATATTACGGTCAGGAACAAATCACTGTTTGACAAAAACTGGATGGAAAAAGGTATTTGGTCAGTGTCCCATTTAATTGATAGGAACAATGGAATTATATCTTATGGTAATTTCTGTGTTAAATATAATATAATTTGCAATCGGGCCAAATTTGATTCTATTATTAAAGCCATTCCAATTTCTGTTGTAAGTCTAATTAAAGAAACACTCTCTTATTCTGCTGTTTTAATCCCACATCTCCCTGTTCTTTTAGTTGAAGGGTGTGATTTTATAGGATGCCAACTTTCAAACAAAATGGTTAGAAATAGATTTAACAACATTTCTTTTCCTGGTTTAGTTTATAGAAACTCAATTTCAAATTATTTTACAAAGGATATCATTCATAGTCTTCGAACCAAGTATTTAAAATTCCCTCTACCTCCCAAAGTTAAAGAAGTTCATTTTAAAATTTTAAATGGGGTATATCTGTCAAGTGAATTTTTACGACTTAGATTTGGTTTTGACTCAAATAAATGTTTATTTTGTGACGATATTGAAACCACAGAGCATTTGTTTTTTCAATGTATGCATGTAGAGGCCTTATGGTCTGACATTTATGACTGGCTTTGTCCAAAGATACCTCACCTCGAAGACTTCACTGCAAAGGACATTCTATATGGTCTTTTAATGGAAAATAACAAAGATAACTTCCTGGTCAACAATATCCTCATGCTTGGTAAATTTTTTGTACATAAATCAAAATACCTAAAGGTGATACCAAGGTTTTATGCATTTCATTGTGAATTTGTTTCTTTTACAAAAGCCCTTAAATTTATTCAGAAGAAAAACGCAATTAGTCTTCTGTCCACCATAGAAAGATATGATTTAAAGGAAAACCCTAGCCCCTGAATTCTATTTTTATTATTTTATTTTATTTATTTTGATTATTTTATTTTTTATTTTATGTGTATTGTATGTACCTGTACCTGTTTTGTACATTTAAGGCTAAGAACCACTGTGATGACCTTATTGTTTGTACATGTATATTTGTTCAATAATAAAAAAAAAAAAAAAAAAAAAAAAAAAAAAAAAAAAAAAAAGTTCTCTCAATACATCCATGTTCCCTCACCAGAAGCGACCTTTACGGACGACACTGGCCCTGTTCGACATTATTCGGGCGCTGTTTGCGTCTCTGAAACACAGGCTGCAGTTTAACGCTGATATAAGGACGCAAACAAGGACAATAATCAACTAGATCATTCAATTAAGGTATGTACGGCCCAATAAATGGTAGCTTTGAATTGCAAAAAAAAAAAAAAAAAAAAAAAAAAAAAAAAAAAACAATCAGTTTGACATCATTCTGTGACGTAGTGAATGACATTCTTTCTGTCCAATCGCAAAGATGTCTCCTCAGAACCATATCCAATGAAGAAGCAGATGTTGTAAAGCACTGAATATCCCTGAAGTCGTTTGGGATTGTCTGTCATGACATTGCACAGGGGAATGAAGTAATAATAACGAAATTAAACAAAAGTAATTATCCTCTCAGGGTCAACGAGTTAAAAAGAAAGTAGAGTTCTACACAATTTACTTAGCCTACTTATAGCTATTCTACAGTTGTTACTTAGCTATGTACGTTTCCTTTCTGTCCCAGAAAAAAATAAATACAAATTATGACGTTTTCAATATATATACATTATATTATGTTTTCTTCAGAGATACGAGGATGTAATAATATCGCAGATGGAATTCCCACAATGTGTTTTTGTGGCGGAAGTGACGCAATGTTGTTGTTCTCTTCCAGGAAGGACAGACGGGGAATGCACTGAACGTCGAGAAACTGCGTCAATACAAGTTTGGACGAATATCTCGGATTTCTTCTACTTTTCAGCATGGCAAATGGGTATGTGAACATCTAAAATCTAGTCTAGTTCAATTTATGACAAAAATATACTCGTCTCGACGTAGTTATTTGATTCGTCTTAGCGAACTACGCCAGCTCGTGCGAACTAGTATTAACGACGTTAGTGTGCTAACTTCCGAACTAACTAGCTAGCTTAATAAACTAGTTATCCAACAGAAGACGTGTAAACATCCATGTGTTAGACATCTAACTAGCTTAATAAACTAGTTAGCCAACAGAAGAAGTGTAAACATCCATGTGTTAGACATCTAGCTAGCTTAATAAACTAGTTAGCCAACAGAAAGAGTGTAAACATTCATGTGTTAGACATCTAGCTAGCTTAATAAACTAGTTAGCCAACAGAAGGAGTGTAAATATCCATCTGTTAGACTAGTAATATTAAACGACATCTAAGTAAGATGTTGACTGTCTGAAATATGTTTTGCTATTAGCTAACGTCGACGGGTAGAGTCTCTGAACCCTGTCGGCCTTATTTATGTGTTGTATGTAACGTACCAGCTGGCTATCGTAAATTATACTGTATGCCTTTGACTAGAGATGATTACGTTATGCAAAGATTATGTAATCACTCTGGTATTTGGTTAACTATGTGTGTTAGCCCGTCACTTGGGTAAAATTTATTTATTGACCAAATGACTGAAATCTATGTAATTATGTCACGTTACAAATATGACGTTGACACTCACTGTTGTGTAATTTCTATGTCTGTATACTTGTTTTGTTTTTTGCTTAATTCACGACCTACAGCGCTAGAGTTGTGTGGTGGGAAATCACAAAAAGAGTACAACGTATAAGCTAGTTATAACTTATATAATAATAATATAATAATTATAATAGGATTCTGAAGTATGAAAATAAACAACATGTCGGATTAACCATATTAACCAATTTTTCAAGATGCTATGATGACTAAGTGTTATGAAATGTAATTTTAACACAAATTCCTGACAGTGTTTCTCTCAGATTTGTAACTATCCCATATCGTTCTTATTTTCTATTTCACTGAATTTTGGGAAGTCAAGCCGAAATCTTGAAAGATTGGTTCCTGTAAAAAATACATCAAATAATAATCCTTAAAAAAACGATAGATTTTTTTCTTCCTAGGATTGTCTAAGCAAGTCATTCTGGTTACTTCATCTCTTAGTCCATGTATAGTTATCTACACTTTAGGTTATATGGTTACCAACACAGGCTATGTGTAGTGCACTTTGTTTTTACAACATGGGCCTGTTATGGCACACAGATTGGACATTCTAGCTCAAAGCATTTTGGACTTCATATTTCTTTCTCGTTGCTGCTGTGTGAATCTTGGATTCAGTGGGATGTTTATTTAGTACGCCGCATTATTCACAGAGATATATCTGTCTTACAGGCAGTGAGTCATGTAGCAGACTAAAGACAGGATAGGCATTACTTCTCTTTACGTTTTTATTATTTGAGTGTTTTCTATGGTTGTGTTGACATTTTCGTCTTTATAACTAAGGGGATTATAATCAGAGGAAGGTTAAGTTTAAAATAAAAATGTTTAAATGTAATATATTTTTTCATGGTCCTTATTTTAAATATGTCATAAAAAATATAAATAGTTATCGATATCGACCAATATGAAACACTTATATTGTGATAGAGTTTTCAGCCACATACAGACAGATTTATCTCATCTAAATTCCCGTCGGACATTGAAGATTAGCCTGGTTGACACTCCTGTTTTAGAGCAACTAATGCCTGATGGGCACCCTAGTTCCTAGTCAAATTATTTTCTTAACGGGGCCGGTAGATTTGACCGATTTTATGTGTGGCTCACACAGTGAACGGATAACAACAAATGCCCTCTCTCCACAGCCTGTGCTGAGTGAGTGATGGCTCAAATCCCGGACGGGACGTCAGAAGGAAACACCATGGACACATCCAACTTTGCCCACGTCATCTTCCAGAACGTAGGGAAGAGCTACCTGCCCCACGCGGCTCTAGAATGCCACTACACGCTCACCCAGTTCATTAAGCCACATCAGAAAGACTGGGTTGGAATCTTTAAGGTGAGTGTCGATTTGGCTAATAGATGCAATTTTGGTTATTTAACCTTTTTTAAACCTGGTAGGACAATTCACCTGGCCAAGATAAAGGGAAACATTTGCCAGACATCATACATTTACACAAGAAATACAAATATTTCAGGAGAGAGTTTGAGGCATAAATGACATTGCCAAAGTCGACCATTGGTATAATAGTCATCTTCACCAAGACAGGTTTGGCAGAATGAGTGAAGGAGGCCCTGTTGTGGAATAAGAAACCGATTATGGACTTAATTTTATATTTGAGTTTTGTTAATATGGGGCTGGAAGGAGAGCGAGCTGTCAACAAGACAACTAGGTATTTGTATGTATCAACATATTCTAGTTCAGACAGGTCTTGTGTGGCAATGCTAGTTAGAAGGGCAGGTGTTGGCAGTGATCGGTTGAAAAGCATGCACTTAGTTTTACCAGGGTTTAGTAGTAACTGGAGGTTTTGGAAGGAATGGTGAATGGCATTGAAACTCACCTGGAGATGTGTAAGCACAGTATCTAACGACGGGCCTGATGTGTACAGGATGGTGTCATCTGCTTAGAGATGAATCTGAGAGTCCCCAACAGCGAGAGCCACACCGTTAATGTAGAGAGAAAATAGTGAACCCTGTGGCACCCCCATTGAATTCTTTTCGGGATGTGGTTTGCAGGAATGCTAATCGATTGGGGCCAGACTACATCTGGGTGTGGACATCCTTTAAGGGCAACAGTGACCCACCTTATGGCTGTTGTTACTGATAAGTCAGGTTGGCAAGAAGCCCCCTGTCTGCAATGTTAGAGGATGGTCAGTCCTTTTAATCTGTCCATAACAATTAAAGCAATATTTCTAAACGACTAAGTGCCCGTGTCTTCCAGTGTGGGGTTCACATCTCTTGAATACAGCCTATTAATACGAGCTGAGCCATAACGTCTGTCTAGGCTCGTCCCGGCTATAATCACACTCAAACAAAGTTTTGTTTCCTCTTTTTAAAGTGCACAATTTTTTAGGGCGCTAATTGGGGAATCAGCCAAGCGGCTGCTGTTATAACTTAAACTGTTTCACTGTTACACATGTAAACATTGCTATGCTAAATGGGCCCCTGGTGAAGCATGTTTCGTGGGCTCATACAGGCTGTGGACAGAAATATGTGCTTGGCTGGGCTGAGGGAGCGGGATGTTTTTGGCATGCTCTATAGACAGGGCTGTCCCAGATCAGGTTATAGGAGCGCATTAAATCAAATGCACTGGCAGTAATTGATTTGAGCCTCTTCTATGGTGCGAGAGAGGGCCTGGGGGTGTAGGGGAGGTGGAGCTGGAGCCCAGCCTGAGGGTGGAGTTGGAGCCCAGCCTGGCTGAGGGTGTAGGGGAGGTGGAGCTGGAGCCCAGCCTGAGGGTGGAGGTGGAGCTGGAGCCCAGCCTGGCTGAGGGTGAAGGGGAGGTGGAGCTGGAGCCCAGCCTGGCTGAGGGTGAAGGGGAGATGGAGCTGGAGCCCGGCCTGAGGGTGGAGGGGGAGCTGGAGCCCGGCCTGGCTGAGGGTGAAGGGGCGGGGAGGTGGAGCTGGAGCCCGGCCTGGCTGAGGGTGAAGGGGAGATGGAGCTGGAGCCCGGCCTGAGGGTGGAGCTGGAGCCCGGCCTGGCTGAGGGTGAAGGGGAGGTGGAGCTGGAGCCCGGCCTGGCTGAGGGTGAAGGGGAGGTGGAGCTGGAGCCTGGCCTGAGGGTGGAGGTGGAGCTGGTGCCCGGCCTGGCTGAGAGTGAAGGGGAGTTGGAGCTGGAGCCCGGCCTGAGGGTGGAGGTGGAGCTGCTGCCCGGCCTTGCTGTGGGTGAAGGGGAGGTGGAGCTGGAGCCCGGCCTGAGGGTGGAGGTGGAGCTGGTGCCCGGCCTGGCTGAGGGTGAAGGGGAGGTGGAGCTGGAGCCCGGCCTGGGGGTGGAGGGAGATCTGATCTGTATGTCTGGGATCACATCAGATTAAAGCAGCGGTGTGTGACACAGCCTTTCTGTTTCCTGCCTACGTGAGATGGATTAAATGCAGTTCAACACACACACTCAGTGTGGGGCCAGGCTTTTGGTTTGTTTCATGGCACTACACAAGGTGTTCTTTATCAGAATGCTAGACTGGAGCTAATTGCAAAGCATGACGGCAACACTCATATTATTGTATCTGTGTAATTACTGTGTTTCAATTAAAACCATGACCTGACTCCAGAACTGCAGAATTGTTTTTGTTGTAATTTGAGAAGCCCTTGTTCAATCTTCAGTGTGTCACCCTGTCTGGACCACTACTCACTAGGCTGGTGTAATATCTGTTAGGAGTGCACAATAGAGGACGTCTAGATTCCCTTTGTACTGAATGTGCCGTGTGTTTGAAAAAACAAGATGGCAGGCTTTTCATGGGTTCGGTAGCAACTGGAAAAGCATTTAGATTTATTGCAGTTGGGAATTTGGTCGTAGTGTGGTCTGATGGCAGCGGTCTACAATGGCATCTAACTCAGACTGCACTAGTGAGTGCAATTGGTCCCAGACACCCCGACACACTGAGCCACTAAACACAAGGTGGGGCGGGCCGGTGCAAAACATAAATCTGGTAAATGTTCTTGGCTTGCTGAAAGACAGTAGGCTTAGCTGTCAAGCTGAGCTCCAGCACTCCCATGCAGACAAGGATAACTTGGCCGTGACTCACCGGGGCTGAGTGAACACTGCCGTTCGCCCAGGGGAGCCGCGGTGTTCGCCCAGGGGAGCCGCGGTGTTCGCCCAGGGGAGCCGCGGTGTTCGCCCAGGGGCCGCGGTGTTCGCCCAGGGGAGCCGCGGTGTTCGCCCAGGGGAGCCGCGGTGTTCGCCCAGGGGAGCCGCGGTGTTCGCCCAGGGGAGCCGCGGTGTTTGCCCAGGGGAGCCTCGCCCTTCGCCCAGGGGAGCCTCGCCCTTCGCCCAGGGGAGCCGCGCCGTTCGCCCAGGGGAGCCCCGCCGTTCGCCCAGGGGAGCCCCGCCGTTCGCCCAGGGGAGCCCCGCCGTTCGCCCAGGGGAGCCCCGCCGTTCGCCCAGGGAGCCCCGCCGTTCGCCCAGGGGGCCCCGCCGTTCGCCCAGGGGGGCCCCGCCGTTCGCCCAGGGGGGCCCCGCCGTTCGCACAATGGTGCGAGTCGAGCAGCAAACTGCAGCTCAGAGGAAACTCAGCCACTCATTGAGGGAATTGGAAGGCTCGTTTATTTAATTTATATTTAGAAAAAAATCTGATGATATTTCAATGACCTTCTGGTGTGTTTTAGTTTTTTCAGTCCCTGTGACCAAATCTGCATTCGGTGTGT
This sequence comes from Dallia pectoralis, assembly GCA_029465975.1. Taxonomy (NCBI): domain Eukaryota; kingdom Metazoa; phylum Chordata; class Actinopteri; order Esociformes; family Umbridae; genus Dallia; species Dallia pectoralis. Next base: position 9,507,672 of record CM055738.1, on the reverse strand, counting down.
TTCTGATACTAAATCCTCAAGCTGGTCTTGTTTTTCTGCCGTTATAAGCTCCAGTTAGTGTCCATAGGTAACCATTGGCTATAGCGTGTTCAGCGTGGGCTTTTATTTTCTCTGCTGTTATAAGCTCCAGTTAGTGTCCACAGGTGACCATTGGCTATAGCGTGTTCAGCGTGGGCTTTTATTTTTTTTGCCGTTATAAGCTCCAGTTAGTGTCCATAGGTGACCCTGGCTATAGTGTTCAGCGTGGGCTTTTATTTTCTCTGCTGTTATAAGCTCCAGTTAGTGTCCATAGGTGACCATTGGCTATAGAGTGTTCAGCGTGGCCTTTTATTTTCTCTGCCGTTATAAGCTCCAGTTAGTGTCCCTAGGTGACCATTGGCTATAGAGTGTTCAGCGTGGGCTTTTATTTTCTCTGCTGTTATAAGCTCCAGTTAGTGTCCATAGGTGACCATTGGCTATAGCGTGTTCAGCGTGGGCTTTTATTTTCTCTGCTGTTATAAGCTCCAGTTAGTGTCCATAGGTGACCATTGGCTATAGCGTGTTCAGCGTGGGCTTTTATTTTCTCTGCTGTTATAAGCTCCAGTTAGTGTCCCTAGGTGACCATTGGCTATAGAGTGTTCAGCGTGGGCTTTTATTTTCTCTGCTGTTATAAGCTCCAGTTAGTGTCCATAGGTGACCATTGGCTATAGCGTGTTCAGCGTGGGCTTTTATTTTCTCTGCTGTTATAAGCTCCAGTTAGTGTCCATAGGTGACCATTGGCTATAGCTTGTTCAGCGTGGGCTTTTATTTTTTTTCCGAATGTTTAACGTCTCTGTTGAACCGAGCAACAATCTGAGTAAATACTCTGCCAAACTGTCGGTAGCATAGGCGTGAACACATCGGGATTGTCTAGTAAATTTTCAAGTCAGGTTACACGTCAGCAAATACCTAATCACCAACCCAGTGTAATTTGCTCTGTGAATTGCCATGTTAGAAGGGCCGTCGCGTTTAACCTCAGCACATTTTTGTCACATTCACTCACTACCTGATAACCTTTGAACACTAAAGCAGGCCAAGCCGGCAGGGGCGGGGAGAAGGGTGTGAATGTTAAGAGTTTTTGGTGCTCTATAGAAAAACAAAGATCTGATACTGAAAAGGCTATGGATGTGTTTAGGAGGTTTACATACTGTATTTTTTCACGGGTGAAGGGAAATATCACTGAACAGACAGGCACAACGTTAACAGACAGAGATTCTTTCATTTCAAGATCAACAAATATTGAATGTGGCTACGTCTCACGAGGGCTGAGGCTCTGCTACTTTCTGATTCCCTTATTGATCTCTGTTACATCAGCGGATAATGTGATATCACCCCCTGGTGGCACAGAGCCGGTATTGCACCATCAGATTTACAAAACCCTGTGTTCCCCTTTTGTATTGATGGCTTCCTGTCCCATTGCATGGCTTCTAACCACACTGTGCAGTGGACAGAGAATGATTTGGTCGCAGTGATTCTTTGTTTGTTTGAAATTTGAATATAGGCGTATGACTTGAAATTTGAATATAGGCGTATGACTTGAAATTTGAATATAGCCCGTTGCATGACTTGCCAAGACAAAAACAAGCATTTTTTAATTCTTTTTTACTAAAGGTATAATTGAACCCCTGGTTGCCCTACATTCCTCTTAACTGAGGGTTTCTTTTCCACTAACAAAATGTCATTTATGCTACCACTTTCCAGGACATTTTACACATCTCATACAGACTGTTATTTAGAGTCAGCAGCAAGGAACTCCTGTTTCAGCAGGCACAAAACGGCGTGGGCTTTCTCCCTAATGTTGGAATGTTTACTGTGATGAATGATCTTAGGTACTCTAAGAGAACATATATTATGCCAAAAAAACGAAAGAACGAAGCAGATGGTTAATCTTTCAATGGTTGCAGAAGCTTAATAAGATGATTGTTCCTATTTACCTGAAGCTGAAGAACATTGAGTCAGATAATATATTTTGTTGTTGTCTGACACCTTGCTAGAAATGTAGTTATTCATATGAAGTTATTTAAATTGTATGTATATATATATATAATTTTTAGAAAGAACTGGAGTTTTTTGTGCCAAACCCTTTTGGGCTAAAAGGTGAAATTGTCCTAATTTTTGCTTTGCAATTTCCTCACTTTAAAAATAATCACATCTCAGAACCGCTCATTTGCTCATCGAACCTTCTGATCATCAGTCCTTGAATACCTGCGTTCTTTTATGGTAAAGAAATTTGCTTTCAAGAAAGGTGTTCCTAAGAAATTAAAATCCTGCTTTAAAACAGGGAGTGATTCGCTGCCTAGTTGACATTAAAACCAATCAGTTTACTCCTCTAGAGTTGAGGTTTTGCCGAGTTGCTAATTGTCCCAATGATATTCTGTTGGGGACGTTGTTCTTGTTTACCATTGCTTCAACACATTTGCATGGAGCAATGCTACATACGTTTGTGTGTGTGACTGTATATTGACCATACACCACACCCCCTAGTTCTTTATTGCTTCATTTCAGCCTGTCAACAACTGCCTTAGGTTTTAGGTAGACTAGACTACTGTAAATGTTATGAACAAAGATTTCACAAAGTCACTTGAGAGATCTGCGTTGTAGTGCTTGTTCAGTATGTGTTTTATTTATTTTTGTGTGAAGGGCTTTTTTGAGATGGATTCTGGATTAGCTGAATGCCTTTGGTCTGTGTTCAGGGAAATTAAAATTCTAAATTAGTGTGCTGTTGTCATGACAACCTAGTCTAGCCCAAAGGATCGAGCCCCCTCCTCTGGAATCTAACCCGAACATGCCTGAGGTAGCACTACACCTGGAGAAGGTCGAGTCTGCACTGGATTTGTATGACTGCATTATATGCTGACACAATCCATGATTAGCCAAGTAATTGGACAGGATTTTATTCCACTGGCATGCACCACCCTGCCGCCAAGCCCTGCCGCGTCATCATGCCATGTGGTCGCCCCTCTGGCCAATGTGGGAGGTGCCACAGTCCTCACAGTGTGTCAGCTCTGGACTCTAACTTCACTCCCCACTAATGAGGGCTGCCGTTCAGGAAGGGCTACTGCTACTGGCCTTTCTTCCTTCTTTCCTTCCGTAATGACAGTCACTAACTATGTGCCTGCTTTAATAGCTTCCTGTTCTTTACTACTGGAGGTGGGAGCACCCCCATGACAACTACCCAGGAGACTTTCAACAACACTGGTGTCATTGTCGTGTAACACACACGCACACACACACACACACACACAGTGATAAGCTGGTAGTGGGGAGGACAGGATGGTCACACAGATGTTTGTGTACGTGTGTGTGTGTTGAACCGACCAGCCGGCTTCTGTGATGGGTTTTCCACAGTCTGAACATAGTTTTGGAGCCTGGACCAGCAGTCTAACTAATTGTGTTTGACACTTTTATGGCTCTGGACTGAAGTTATGGATGTATTTTCTGTACTCACCCTCATCAGTCGTCAGTTAGCAACACATAAATATCCTATAATTACACCTCTGTATCCATTTTCTAGTATGTATAAGACGCTCACCTCTTTTCCTCTTCCTGTTTGAGGTGAGCTGTTGCCATGGTTCCACAGCGGACCATATTGACTAGACCAGATATGACACGTGGCACATGGAAATATGCTGAAACAATCGCCATCTCATGTGTCAATGTTTATATGTGCCCCCTGTAGTGGATAGTGTGTTGTTTATACATGCCCTCTGTAGTGAATAGGGTGCTGTTTATACGTGCCCTCTGTAGTGAATATTGTGCTGTTTATACGTGCCCCCTGTAGTGAATAGGGTGCTGTTTTGGTGTGTTATTTCGGGCATTGTGTTTTCCCTGCTAACTCATCTGTTCTCTGTGGTCCAGGTCGGCTGGAGCTCTGCCAGGGACTATTACACATTCCTGTGGTGTCCAGTTCCTGAGAACTACACGGAGGGAACCGCTACCCACAGATCCTTGGTGTTTCAAGGTACCAGTAGTGCCGAATGCGCTGGGGTTTTATAGGACTTTTATATCCACTTTTCAAACCCTGTGTGATGAGGCCGTTTCCCTATTACACAAGGTTCAACACGGGATGCTGGGATAGGTTGACTAGTTGACTAGCCCTGTCCTACACACTCACTGGTGCTGGGATGGATGTCCAGTGGTCTCCAGTTGACTAGCCCTGTCCTACACACTCACTGGTGCTGGGATGGATGTCCAGTGGTCTCCACACTCACTGGTGCTGGGATGGATGTCCAGTGGTCTCCAGCCCCTGTCCTACACACTCACTGGTGCTGGGATGGATGTCCAGTGGTCTCTAGCCCTGTCCTAGTTGGATGTCCAGTGGTCTCCAGCCCCTGTCCTACACACTCACTGGTGCTGGGATGGATGTCCAGTGGTCTCCAGTTGACTAGCCCTGTCCTACACACTCACTGGTGCTGGGATGGATGTCCAGTGGTCTCCAGTTGACTAGCCCTGTCCTACACACTCACTGGTGCTGGGATGGATGTCCAGTGGTCTCCAGTTGACTAGCCCTGTCCTACACACTCACGGGTGCTGGGATGGATGTCCAGTGGTCTCCAGTTGACTAGCCCTGTCCTACACACTCACTGGTGCTGGGATAATGTCCAGTGGTCTTCAGTTGACTAGCCCTGTCCTACACACTCACTGGTGCTGGGATGGATGTCCAGATATGGACCAGTTTTACACACCCTTCTGTTCTTCTTCTAGGTTACTACGTACCCAATGATGATGGGGAGTTCTACCAGTTCTGTTATGTGACCCACAAGGGGGAGATCAGGGGGGCCAGCACACCTTTCCAGTTCCGGGCTCAGAACCCCCCAGAGGACGACCTGCTGACTGTGGAGGATGAGTGTAACTCTGACATCCTGGTGGTCACCACCAGAACCGGATATCTGGAGGTACGTGTGTGTGTGTCACCACCAGAACCGGATATCTGGAGGTACGTGTGTGTGTGTGTCACCACCAGAACCAGATATCTGGAGGTACGTGTGTGTGTGTGTGTGTGTGTGTGTCACCACCAGAACCGGATATCTGGAGGTACGTGTGTGTGTGTGTGTGTGTGTGTCACCACCAGAACCAGATATCTGGAGGTACGTGTGTGTGTGTGTGTGTGTCACCACCAGAACCAGATATCTGGAGGTACGTGTGTGTGTGTGTGTGTCACCACCAGAACCAGATATCTGGAGGTACGTGTGTGTGTGTGTGTGTGTCACCACCAGAACCAGATATCTGGAGGTACGTGTGTGTGTGTGTGTGTGTGTCACCACCAGAACCGGATATCTGGAGGTATGTGTGTGTGTGTGTGTGTGTGTGTGTGTGTGTCACCACCAGAACCGGATATCTGGAGGTACGTGTGTGTGTGTGTGTGTGTGTGTGTCACCACCAGAACCAGATATCTGGAGGTACGTGTGTGTGTGTGTGTGTGTGTGTCACCACCAGAACCGGATATCTGGAGGTACGTGTGTGTGTGTGTGTGTGTGTGTGTGTGTGTCACCACCAGAACCGGATATCTGGAGGTACGTGTGTGTGTGTGTGTGTGTCACCACCAGAACCGGATATCTGGAGCTACGTGTGTCTCATGTATATGTATACCTACACGTACACATACATATATATATATATATATATATAGGGTGTGTGTGATTTCTATATATGTAGAACTCACACACACCCTTCATAGCTTGACGTGTCGTTTTGTCCCTTCAGCAAAAGATGGAGGAGGCCCAGAAAGTGAAGGAGGAGCTGATTCGCACAATGAGCCTCTTGCAGAATGAGAAAGACCTGCTTGAGGAGGAGAAGGAAAGTCTGCATAAAGAGTATGAGCAGGAGAAGGAGAAGTGTGCCCAACTCCAGCGGGAGAACCAGGTGAGGACAGCACACCTCGGAAACACCTCGGAAGGGAGCATCCCCAGAGTAATATGGACCAACTAGGGCTGCATGATCAATCAAATTAGGATCGCAATCTTGATGTAGACGTGCAATGTTTTAATTGCAATCTTCCACAATTTGGGGTTTTTAAATTGCCCCAGAGAATTGCAATTCGGTATATTTCTCATATCGTGCAGTCGCTATAGCAACACACTTGGAACAGGACAAGTCTCAGCAGTCCACACAGACCTCCTGGTCATGAACACAAATATGTTTTACGTAGATCTGTTGGTTAGAGAGTGATGCTTGCAATGCAATGTATTTCCCCTAGGAGGACATTCTAAAAATATATATATACTCACTACTGTCACTAGAGTGACTGCTGAATGACTTTAAGGTAAAAAAATAATTTAAAAACTATTTAATATTGACATGCACACTCAAATAAATCTCATTTCGGCAGTTAGTCTTGTTGAATATGACTGTTGTTATTACTTGTTTTTTTAGAGCAAGTGGATTAACACCTTTAACTATATATTTAAGACATTGTGTTAATGATGATTAATAAAACTATACTATCCATTCCATAAAGTTGCTGTTTTTTTACACGGTTTTGAAATGAAAGCATAAATACACATTTGGTGGCTGGTAATTTTACGACCACACTTTTTAATATGTTTTTATATGTTTTTTTTATGTGCTGTGAAAAAAATTATTCCAAAATGTTCTCATAAACCTACTGAAGCATATTTGATTGTTTATATTGCCTTTCTACCTATTGCAATGCAGCAAGCTTGTGCTTCTGATGACAAAATCCATTTGGGCCTCCAATCAAAATAACGCACCCAAGGCCAGATTGAACGTGCATCATTTGTAGACCAATGATTTTAGTCAAATGTAGTAAAACTTTTCAGTGACTGTTATTCTTCCCCATCTTGCTCATTGGGTCATTGGTTAATTCAAAAGCCTCAGAGTCATTAACCCTGTGTTGGATCTAAGCTTTAAAGATTCACAGACTGCTCTGCCCATTTACAAACTGAAACTATGACAAAACATGTGTTTTTTCTTTTTATTATTACCGACCAACGATCACAATTGAAACATTATAATATACGTGTTCTCCCTAAATTTGGCTCATCAGGGAGTTTTTCCTAGCTGCTGTGTATCAACATAACACTAAATTAATTTAATTTAGTTATAAAAAGGACTTTATAAACATGTTTTCAATTGACCTATGAGGTAAGTCACTCACCTCCTGCTCTGTCCCCATTTCACCCCAGGAGGTGCAGGTCACATGCCAGGCTCTGCAGGGGGAGAGAGAGGAGGTGAAGAGGAGGTTAGAGGAGGCCTCTGCCAGGGTAGTGCAGTTGGAGGAAGACCTGATGGGAGTCACACAGAAGGGCCTGCTGAAGGAGACGGAGCTGGACAGCCTGAAGGACAGACTGAAGAAGCTGACAGTGGAGAAGGACACCCTGGAGTCACACCTAAAGAATGAGAAGGACGAGAAAGAGTTGTACAAAGTAAGACACGTTCCACCCGGATCATACCCGCCATGTCATTTAGATCAATGGTCTAAATAACCCCCTTAGTTACGGTTCTACCATCTACACGACATGGTTCTCCTGCCTTTCTGTTTTTTTTGTAGTGGTCATTTTGTTTGTGGGTACGGCTCAGGAACCAGATGGGGAACACACGCAGTACAGTTACCTCAGAAAGTGAAAGCTGGACCTCATTTATCTAGCCACGTCACCAGGGGTGTGTCCAAAATGGTGTAGTGCACTAGTTCTCACCAGATCAGTGTTGAGCACAGTCAGAAGTAGTGCTCTGTCTAGGGGGTGGGGGGGGGGGGGGTAGCGTGCCATTTTTGGGGCTGAAGGGGGAGTTTAACAAGTTCACCTCAGTTTCTGTGTTGTAATTAAGGCTATGCTGCATTTATTTTAGTAGTCAGAAAGGCTGCTGGCTGCATCTTGATGAAAGATCTCCATTCAGGGATCGCTGAGGGGAAGCACAGCGGAAACCACAGCACAACCACCCTTTATTAAAGTGTTTTCATCGTGTGTGTGTGTGTGTGTGTGTGCCTGTCTGGTTCTAGATCCACCTGAAGAACCGGGAGCTTGAGAACACAAAGCTGAGTGCAGAGCTGCAGATGCTGAAGGCCGTGGACGTGAACAAGGAGAACAGCATAGCTCAGTTGAAGGAAGAGGTGGCTCGCATTCGCTGCTGCCTCACTGAGAAGGAGAAGCAACACAAGGAGGTCCTGGCGGAGGCCCTCCCATTGGTAAGAATCATGTCCTTGTGTTACATACGCTGACCCGGCTGTATACAGTATATCGCCAGACCACGAAAATTGTCAAATGAGTGTCTGTGAGCAGCTCCCTGACACACGCACAGAGGCACACGCGCATAGAGGCGCACACGCTAACGTTCTCCGCGATTGTGTCCTTCCGCAGGGTGAGCTGAAGACCATGAAGGAGCAGCTCCGTCAGAAGGAAGAGCAGCTTCACGCCAAACAGCAGCAATCTGCCATGTTGTCTGCCGAGCTGAGGGACGCATCTAGCGCCCGCGACCGCACCATGGCTGACCTGTATCGCATGCGGCTGGAGACTGACGCCCTGAGGAAGGAGAAGCAGGACATCCTGGCTCAGTGCCTCCAACTGGAGGGTCTGGTGGAACAGATGAAAGCCCAGGCCCAGCAGGAGACTGTGAGGACTTTAGGTTTTAACCTGTATGGAGCGCATGTAGCTGAGGCAATGAGGCCGGACACACAGAAAGTTCTATTTTATTTTGTGTCAACCATTAAAGAATTTCCTGTAGGAGCGTAAACCAATCAGAAGTTATTGGGTCCGGTGTATTGTAACAACT
>CM055738.1:9312347-9498427 GCA_029465975.1 Dallia pectoralis | reverse complement strand
CACAACGACGGGCAGAGATATTTTTGAATCTGTGTCGGAGGCAGTTGGAAAGATGGGGCTTAAATGGGACAAACTCTGTGGAGAAACAACGGATGGAGCTCCGGCCATGACGGGCGTAAACTGTCAACATAATTCGAGCTAGAGGACAGCACAGTTCTTCACATTATAGGTGATTTAGAAATACACACAGTATTCATGTGTTAATATGTCACCTCTAGTGTGCGGCCCGGCCCTTTGTTTATTTTTCTGTATTTGGCCCTCAGTAAAAAAACTTTGGACACCCCTGCGGTACACACTTCTACTTATATTACTACCAGGTACACACTTCTACTTATATTACTACCAGGTACACACTTCTACTTATATCACTACCAGGTAGACACTTCTACTTATATTACAACCAGGTACACACTTCTACTTATATTACTACCAGGTACACACTTCTACTTATATTACTACCAGGAACACACTTCTACTTATATTACTACCAGGTACACACTTCTACTTATATTACTACCAGGTACACACTTCTACTTATATCACTACCCGGTACACACTTCTACTTATATCACTACCAGGTACACACTTCTACTTATATCACTACCAGGTACACACTTCTACTTATATTACTACCAGGTACACACTTCTACTTATATTACTACCAGGTACACACTTCTACTTATATTACTACCTGGTACACACTTCTACTTATATTACTACCAGGTACACACTTCTACTTATATTACTACCAGGTACACACTTCTACTTATATCACTACCCTGTACACACTTCTACTTATATTACTACCAGGTACACACTTCTACTTATATTACTACCAGGTACACACTTCTACTTATATCACTACCCTGTACACACTTCTACTTATATTACTACCAGGTACACACTTCTACTTATATCACTACCCGGTACACACTTCTACTTATATCACTACCAGGTACACACTTCTACTTATATCACTACCAGGTACACACTTCTACTTATATCACTACCAGGTACACACTTCTACTTATATCACTACCCGGTACACACTTCTACTTATATCACTACCAGGTACACACTTCTACTTATATCACTACCAGGTACACACTTCTACTTATATCACTACCAGGTACACACTTCTACTTATATCACTACCAGGTACACACTTCTACTTATATTACTACCAGGTACACACTTCTACTTATATTACTACCTGGTACACACTTCTACTTATATTACTACCAGGTACACACTTCTACTTATATCACTACCAGGTACACACTTCTACTTATATTACTACCAGGTACACACTTCTACTTATATTACACATTTTCTGACTTGTGTTGTCCAGGGAGCCCCAGTTCTGCTGACCCCATGCTGGAGACCATCATCCAGGACAAGCTCAAAGGCATCAGCAAAGAGGCCACTGACCGCAGTGACAAGTACAGGAAATGCAAACAAATGCTTAGTGTAAGGCCCTTTCACTTCCTGTCTTCATTTAATCAATGTACCAAGTGTAAAGTGTAGATGTAGCGAACGTTTCCCCAGAGGTGTTAGCATGACGGATCACCATCACACCCCAGAAGATGGCTGGTGGGTTCGATACTGGTTTTGTAAGAGCAGTCGGTGACAAGACTATTGTGTCCTCTTTAGGAGGAAAAGGAGCGTAGCTGTATGTTTGCTGATGAGCTGGCCAAAATGGAGGTGAAACTGAAGGAGCAGCTGAAGACCAACGAAACCCTGAAGCTGCAGCTGGCAGCTGAGGAGGACCGCTACAAGGTACAGTGTAGACTAAGTAGAGCAGGACTGATCTGAGACCAGCTGAGGAGGATCGCTCCAAGGTACAGTGTAGACTAAGTAGAGGAGGACTGATCTGAGACCAGCTGAGGAGGATCGAGACCAGCTAAGTAGAGCAGGACTGATCTGAGACCAGCTGAGGAGGATCGCTACAAGGTACAGTGTAGACTAAGTAGAGGAGGACTGATCTGAGACCAGCTGAGGAGGATCGCTACAAGGTACAGTGTAGACTAAGTAGAGCAGGACTGATCTGAGATCAGCTGAGGAGGACCGCTACAAGGTACAGTGTAGACTATGTAGAGGAGGACTGATCTGAGACCAGCTGAGGAGGACCACTACAAGGTACAGTGTAGAATATTTGGAGCAGGACTGATCTGAAACCAGCTGAGGAGGACCGCTACAAGGTATAGGGTAGACTAAGTAGAGCAGGACTGATCTGAGACCTGGGCTTGAGGGACATTCAGGGACTGGGTTTGAGACTGAGGACTCCTGCTATCTGACTGCAGGAGTTGGTTGGGCCTGAGTTTAGTTTAGGTTAGTTTAGGTTACGGCAGATGTGTGTTTGGTGTCTGTGTGATTAGAAACGGTTTGTTTTGAAGGCCCACTCCTGCTTATCTACTGTCTTAGCAATAGCTCCTAGAGGTTCTCTTTAGCTGGTATTAATTCTGTGTTCATGACATGATTTCGAGGTTGCTACGTTGTGAAGAAGATTACTTCTTCATCTGTACTTTTTACAATGTATTATCTAAAATGATTGTTTGGGACATTTTGATAGTTTGTAGTCCTACATTTCTCCTGCTTAATATTATTTTCATACTCTTAAATGGATGTGTTTCTAATGTATTATCAATGTCCTCTCTGTGTCCCCCACTCTCTCCCCCCTACAGAGTCAGGTGGCTCAGAAAGGCCGTGAGCTAAAAGAAATGAAGGACAACCTGGCTGCTCTCATGAAAGACAAGGAGAAGCTTGAGGTGGTTAGTATAGTTAGCTAAACTACTTCACTTATCACTGTTGTTAGTATAGTTAGCTAAACTACTTCACTTATCACTGTTGTTAGTATAGTTAGCTAAACTACTTCACTTATCACTGTTGTTAGTATAGTTAGCTAAACTACTTCACTTATCACTGTTGTTAGTATAGTTAGCTAAACTACTTCACTTATCACTGTTGTTAGTATAGTTAGCTACACTACTTTACTTATCACTGTTAGTATAGTTAGCTAAACTACTTCACTTATCACTGTTGTTAGTATAGTTAGCTACACTACTTTACTTATCACTGTTGTTAGTATAGTTAGCTACACTACTTTACTTATCATTGTTGTTAGTATAGTTAGCTAAACTACTTCACTTATCACTGTTGTTAGTATAGTTAGCTACACTACTTTACTTATCACTGTTGTTAGTATAGTTAGCTACACTACTTTACTTATCATTGTTGTTAGTATAGTTAGCTACACTACTTTACTTATCACTGTTGTTAGTATAGTTAGCTACACTACTTTACTTATCATTGTGGTTAGTATAGTTAGCTACACTACTTAACTTATCACTGTTGTTAGTATAACTAAACTACTTCACTTATGTTGTTAGTATAGTTAGCACTTATCACTGTTGTTAGTATAGTTAGCTAAACTTTCACTTATCACTGTTGTTAGTATAGTTAGCTACACTACTTTACTTATCATTGTGGTTAGTATAGTTAGCTACACTACTTTACTTATCACTGTTGTTAGTATAGTTAGCTAAACTTTACTTATCATTGTGGTTAGTATAGTTAGCTACACTATCACTTATGTTGTTAGTATAGTTAGCTAAACTACTTCACTTATCACTGTTGTTAGTATAGTTAGCTAAACTACTTCACTTATCACTGTTGTTAGTATAGTTAGCTAAACTACTTCACTTATCACTGTTGTTAGTATAGTTAGCTAAACTACTTCACTTATCACTGTTGTTAGTATAGTTAGCATAGTTAGCTATACTACTTTACTTATCACTGTTGATGGCATAGTTTGCTACACTACTTTACTTATCATTGTTGTTAGTATAGTTAGCTAAACTACTTTACTTGTCACTGTTGTTAGCATAGTTAGCTACACTACTTTACTTATCACTGTTGTTAGCATAGTTAGCTACACTCTTTTACTTATCACTGTTGTTAGTATAGTTAGCTACACTACTTTACTTGTCACTGTTGTTAGTATAGTTAGCTACACTACTTAACTTATCACTGTTGTTAGTATAGTTAGCTACACTACTTTACTTATCGCTGTTGTTAGTATAGTTAGCTACACTACTTTACTTATCACTGTTGTTAGTATAGTTAGCTAAACTACTTTACTTGTCACTGTTGTTAGCATAGTTAGCTACACTACTTTACTTATCACTGTTGTTAGTATAGTTAGCTACACTGCCTTACTTGTCACTGTTGTTAGTATAGTTAGCTACACTACTTAACTTATCACTGTTGTTAGTATAGTTAGCTACACTACTTTCATTGTTGTTATCATTGTTGTTACTTGTCATAGTTAGCTACACTACTTTACTTGTCACTGTTGTTAGCATAGTTAGCTACACTACTTTACTTGTCACTGTTGTTAGTATAGTTAGCTACACTACTTTACTTATCACTGTTGTTAGTATAGTTTACACTACTTTACTTATCACTGTTGTTAGTATAGTTAGCTACACTACTTAACTTATCACTGTTGTTAGTATAGTTAGCTAAACTACTTTACTTATCACTGTTGTTAGTATAGTTAGCTAAACTACTTCACTTATCACTGTTGTTAGTATAGTTAGCTACACTACTTTACTTATCACTGTTGTTAGTATAGTTAGCTACACTACTTAACTTATCACTGTTGTTAGTATAGTTAGCTACACTACTTTACTTATCACTGTTGTTAGTATAGTTAGCTACACTACTTTACTTATCACTGTTGTTAGTATAGTTAGCTACACTACTTCACTTATCACTGTTGTTAGTATAGTTAGCTACACTACTTTACTTATCACTGTTGTTAGTATAGTTAGCTACACTACTTTACTTATCACTGTTGTTAGTATAGTTAGCTACACTACTTTACGTATCACTGTTGTTAGTATAGTTTGCTACGCTACTTTACTTATCACTGTTGTTAGTATAGTTAGCTACACTACTTTACTTATCACTGTTGTTAGCATAGTTAGCTACACTACTTGTCTGTGTTCCTATATGCACATCTCTCTGCACTAAAAACACACAGAAAAACATTTCCCTCATGTCCCAATCTGGCTTTCTGGTTTAACACGTCTCTTTAATTGGTGAAGCGAAGTCACTTCTTATTTTCCATTCATTCACTCTGGACCACAGAAATGTCCCCACTGGGCTCGGGGATACTGCTGAGGAGAATCTAGCTGGCCAACTTTGTATTTGTTACTAAGAGCAGCAAAATGACCCAATTTGAGGTTGTGACTGTAAATTAAATTGGCGCCTGCTCTGAACTTCCAATAAAACTCAAACCTTCCATCGCCTTTGAAAATGACTTTTTTATGAATGACTCTAATTGAAATGTTTGTGAGGGAAAGGCCGGGAAGGAAGGCATGCAGGTCCGTTGTTCTCCCAAGGATCCCTAATATTATAATATAATAACGCATCCTGCCGTTGTTCTCCCAAGGACCTCCAATATTATAATGTAATAACGCATCCTGCCGTTGTTCTCCCAAGGACCTCTAATATTATAATGTAATAACGCAGCCTGCCGTTGTTCTCCCAAGGACCTCTAATATTATAATATAATAACGCAGCCTGCCGTTGTTCTCCCAAGGACCTCTAATATTATATTGTAATAACGCAGCCTGCCGTTGTTCTCCCAAGGATCTCTAATATTATAATGTAATAACGCAGCCTGCCGTTGTTCTCCCAAGGATCTCTAATATTATAATATAATAACGCATCCTGCCATTGTTCTCCCAAGGACCTTCAATATTATAATGTAATAACGCAGCCTGCCGTTGTTCTCCCAAGGATCTCTAATATTATAATGTAGTAACGCAGCCTGCTGTTGTTCTCCCAAGGACCTCTAATATTATAATATAATAATGCATCCTGCCATTGTTCTCCCAAGGACCTTCAATATTATAATGTAATAACGCAGCCTGCCGTTGTTCTCCCAAGGATCTCTAATATTATAATGTAGTAACGCAGCCTGCTGTTGTTCTCCCAAGCACCTCTAATATTATAATATAATAATGCATCCTGCCGTTGTTCTCCCAAGGACCTCTAATATTATAATGTAATAACTCATCCTGCCGTTGTTCTCCCAAGGATCTCTAATATTATAATGTAATAACGCAGCCTGCCGTTGTTCTCCCAAGGATCTGTAATATTATAATGTAATAACTCATCCTGCCGTTGTTCTCCCAAGGACCTCTAATATTATAATGTAATAACTCATCCTGCCGTTGTTCTCCCAAGGACCTTCAGAAGAGCGGTGGCGGGACAACAGAGGCTGTGACGTCAGTGGACTTGAGCCTGGAGGAGAGTTTCCGGTCGGTGTTTCTGCAATACCCTGATCCCTACTCCCAGGACACCCCCAGTCCCCTGCTGGTCGCCCAGAGCCCCACGAGGCTTCACTTTGGGAACCCCTACTCCACCACAGACACACGAGGTTGGTGTCATTTAT
This sequence comes from Dallia pectoralis, assembly GCA_029465975.1. Lineage (NCBI taxonomy): Eukaryota > Metazoa > Chordata > Actinopteri > Esociformes > Umbridae > Dallia > Dallia pectoralis. Next base: position 9,491,961 of record CM055738.1, on the reverse strand, counting down.
CCACACACCCCTATGTGTGTGTGTGCTGCTGCTCTGTTTTTCCAATCCATCTCCTCTTATACTTAATATGCAGGGGGACAGCGTGCACATCGTTGATAATTATGAATATAGTTCAGGTTGAGGTACTGAGCTATAGTGGATGTTGATTTGTTTCGTACAAGGAACAAAACACAGAGAACAAAAGACCATTAGTTCTAATACTACACAAATTACAGATTTTCCTTTTCGTGTTTATAAACAGTCCTCCTCATTAAAATCCAGAGGGTTATATGGCTGAGATGCCCATGGCAAAAATGTGGTCTGTGGTCAATTAATAATTGATTCCTGTTGTTTAAGGTATGCTTGAGGTTATGGCGGTAAGAGCCACTGTCTGTTGTGTATCTGCCTTCCGGCCAAGGCAACCCGGATTTTGACCAGAATATTCTGGTACTGTGTAGAGTTTGTAACACCTTCGGACCATTTGACCCTTGACCCTGTGTGTTCCTGCCAGATGGAGCGGATGGGGAGTTCTCTGATGACCAGCTGCCCCGCCTCCCCCCTGTGGGCCCCCCATCCTGGGACAGTAATGTAGTCTGTGTCCAGCCTGCACGAAACCTCAGTCGACCTGATGGCCTGGAGGATCCAGATGAGCAGCAGAAAAACAACAACAACAATGTGAGTGAACTGGTCTGTAGACATCTAGTTGGGCTGTGTTGTAAATAGGGTACTATGAGCCATGGTCAGACTGGGATGTGCCTGGTCATTCAAATGTATTTCCTCTGTACAACAGGTGGTCAGACTATTTCTAAAGCTGTGGGTTTTTTTTTTTACAGACCAATGAACTGCCGGCAGCGACTACTGAGCCCCAAAGCCCCTTCTTCAATGACGGACAGACTCCCTTTTGCTTTGAGTCCAGGTAACGTATATTTATTCTCTCACATACCCGCCCCGCCCCCCCAACTCACACACACACACTCAATATTTAACATTGAGAATATGTAATGAAGTCGGTGTCTTCCAGCCCACGGGTTGGCCAGCTCCAACCTATGTGTCATGATAACATGTGTGTATTGTTAGTGCAGACTCCCCTCTCCCCCCCTCTCTGTAGTGACGCTGTTAGCATGAGTAGACCAGGAAGCGGCCCACACACGTTGACTCCCTGACAGATGCTCTTTATTAGCCTGTTACCTTGTCTCCTTGGCCAACATTTTTACTTGGCTGCACGTAACCAGAATGTTCAATTTCTCTACTCTTTACCGCAACACCCTCTACTCGTTACTGTCTCATCTCTACTCAATACCACAACGCTCTGTCTCTCTACTTGTTACCGCAACGCTCTGTCTCAACTCGTTACCACAACGCTCTGTCTCAACTCGTTACCACAACGCTCTGTCTCTACTCGTTACCACAACGCTCTCTCTCTACTCGTTACCACAACGCTCTGTCTCTCTACTCGTTACCACATCGCTCTGTCTCTGCTTGTTACCACAACGCTCTGTCTCTACTCGTTACATCTCATTGTTGCCCCTGCTTTTCTTTCTGCTCTACATAACTTCCTACCCTTCGTCCTAACGCCACACTCTCTGCCCCATGTAGCGTGAACATCCACAAGCGCTGTCCGCTGTGTGAGGTGATCTTCCCGCCCAACTACGACCAGTGTAAGTTTGAGGAGCACGTGGAGAGCCATTGGAAGGTGTGCCCCATGTGCAGCGAGCAGTTCCCCCTCGACTGTGACCAGAAGATCTTCGAGAACCACGTGCTCACCCACTTCGACGGCAGCGTGCTGAACTTCGACTGAGTAGTGATCCTTCCCTCGCCGCGCAGCTCCTGTCCGCCTCCACTGAGTGAACGGCACTCCGTCTCTCCTACATACGAGTGGTGTTTTGATCCAGCCTTTAGGTCTGCCGGCCTCTCTGATCAGCGTGTTTTTAACCAGGGAAAAGCCCTTCAGTTTGGGTGCTGTGATTGGTTTCCCCATTCTGACCCTATACGTTGGCTTTATGCGGACCCAGGGCTGTTTATCTGTGTGTCAATCTCTAATGGTAGATTTGTAGACAATAAACTAAACCGTCTGATCTAGTATTCCGATATTCTTTGGAGGGAAATGACAGGTGTGTTGATTGCTAATGATCTAGCGTACTGTCTTGTCTCTATGCTGTCTTCTCTCTTACCATTCTGGAGACTATATATATATATATATCAGGGAACGTGGCAACATGGATCAGGTGAATTCCATCTCAGCTACTCCACCCGAAATGCTTTAGTTTTTCCTGAGCTTTATCGTAAGTTGATTATTGATTATTTTAGACTGCTGAGCACTACATGCATATCAACACGGGGTAATTGATTATTGATCTGATCATATCATATTTCGAATGATTTGTTTTTAGAATTAAGCCATCGGTGTTGTGAAAGCCTTTGCAATGTGTGTGGGCGTATATGTTCGGTTAGAGATCTGTCATATATATTTAAGTGTTCTTTCCATTTGTTGGTAGTATTATTATTATTTTAATTGTCATTATTTAATTCTCCACTGGTTTGGTTGTGTGTGAGTGCGGTCTATATGCTTGCATTTCATTCCCTGTACTCCATGTCACGTGTCAATATTAGGCCTTGACAAGCAGTGGCAACGATTGGAATGTGAACTAGAGACTGGTACTAGTTTGGTTCTGTCTCTGGCTAAAGGATTATTGCTTCACTTCTCTACTGATTACACTGATGCATGCCAGGATTGTGAAGTCCACGTTTATTTTGTTACAATTATTTGCAGTTAGTTTAAAAATCATAGAAAAGCTATTGATTTCTTGTCCCATGTATTAAACGCTGAACTAATAAAGTCTGTTTGGAACAATCTGGCCTGTCAGTCAGTTTTAGCTGCCATTAAGAGACCAGGGGCCTGTACCATGAAGCTGGTTTCGGTGGCTATCCAGCTGTGTTTCAGTTAAGTTTCCCCCAACCCTGGGTTTTAGGTACCATGTAAGTAGCTCGGCTTCAATCAGTATTCGTTGCCATGGTATCTGACGCTGCACGGCTAACCTGCTCCGGGGCAGGTTATGTTCTGCATTCGAGATCTAAGTCAGAATTTGGACCAATCAGCGGTGACCAAAGACACATATAGGTGACGTAATTAATTCCTAGCTTCTGATCTCTGTTGCAATGGCTTCACATTTTACACACGCTATATAATATATATATATATAACACACATTTTCATTCCATTCATTTTCAATATGATTAGCCTAAAATCATTATTTTACATTAATCGCCTATAAAATGTATTTCTTTAACTTAGGCATTAACAATCAGCAATGATCCTCAAGATTGTTCTCTTGCTTTGGCAGCAGAGACGGTGTTACTGCGTCCTTGAAAAACATTTTTATATTCTTCATATTTCTGAAGATTAATTTCTTGCTCCTCCGCGGAAAAAATATATTGCTCTCGCCCTCTCCATATCGAACGTGATTGGTTGTTCGGTGCCGACGTTACTCTTTTATGTGCACGCGCGCGCGGAGTAATCAGAGTTTAAGGATCAACGCCTGGGTTGACAAAGTAAGTTGATGAGCTGCGTCATGGTACCAATAAAGCCTGATTGCGTCGGTTTGATTTTGTCAATTCTGAACCAATCCTGGAACCCTGAGTTTGTTCAACTACCATCATGGTACAGGCCCCTGGGGTTGAAGCCTAAAGAGAAACACCAGATGGTTATGGCGCAAACACAACCAGGCACAATACAAGAGACACGATTTAATGTTTCAAATCTAATCGGAGGTACATTTATGAAGCACAGTAATCAAATCACGATAAACTTCTGGTGTGGCCTTGATTTATCGTTTACATACAGTATGGGAACATTACTCTCCAGAAACATATGAAAATATAATTTAAAGCACTTACACTTACATAATACATTTACTGTACACAATATATCAAATACTTCCCTCCATGTCCTGGCAGTATAACACTGTCACAATGTCCGTCTACATAAAACCTCAGTCCAGAATGGAAATCTTTTCCCTGAATTGTGCACTTCTTTTGACCACACCCCTGTGGGCCCTAAGCACTATGTAGGGAATAGGATGCCATTCGGGGGCCTGTACTTTTAGTTCCACAACAACATTGACTTCCATGCGGTGAGGTTTTCATGGGGTGGTTAACAGTCCCTCCCTCATTGCTCCAGTGGAATCTTAAGACACTTGTCTTGTCCAATCACAACTGCCGACCACCAGCACTCCATGTTGCTCCAACGTGATTGGACAAGCCATGTGCTAGTGACTTAGCCCCACATATCTCATCCTGGGGGTTGGGCCTAGACATGGTCTCTTGTTATTTACCAACCTGGCCCTCTGACCGTAACTGGCCCTATGTCAGTAACTGACACAGAAAGTAAGTGACCCTGAGGGTGAGGTAACCTGAATGTGGCACATTTGACTGTTCTGAGAGTGGGGGCCGGAGACACAATAGAAACAGCCCAGAATGGACACCAGGTTATCTGGTCTGTTTAACACAAATGTTTAAATGTCACTATGAAGCTATACAAATATACTGGGTTGGAATGCTGTGTTGTGGTCTGCAACTCAAGGCAACCAGATGCATAATCTCACCACAAACTGGAAACCCTGGAGGTCTGGTAAAGGAAAAACGTGTCCTGTGAAAAAGTTGAGAACCTCCAGAGTTGTGCAAAGTTGAGTTCCTGTAACTTCTGCTGTCTAGTCTTGAATACCCAGCCCTGGGGAACAGAATACTTTTTTAGCTGATGTATACACCAGCCATGTAGCAGATGGATATTGGCCATCCTATTTTTGTTGGCAACTAGTTATTACAAAGTGCTTAAATGCATAACTGGGCTATGACGGAACAGAGGAACTCTTAACACCCTTCAAATGAAAGGGTTCTGGAATAATGAAAAAGGGTTCCGGAATACTGGTTTCTAGAATACGAAGAAAGAGTGACGGCAGTGAACTACCTTTGACCAGGGCCCAAAGGTAGTTTATAGGGACCAGGGTGCGGTTGGGCATGTGGCCCAGCGGCTCAACCGTAGTGTATAGGGACCAGGGTGCCGTTTGGGACGTGACCCATCTAGATTGTGGTGCTTACGGTGCAGGCTATTTGCCACCTGATTTACTGAAGTAAAGTAAAACAACTAATAACCAGGGGACAGGACAACACACATTTGACCATACAATTACACCTGATTGGTAAAGCTCCATATTCATATAGGATGCACATCCATATGTTCTCATACATAAGTGGTTCTTAAATAGAAATGCAACCTGTTATTCTTCTGATTTCTAGGAACCAAACATGACGAGGCTTTCACTCGCATCATTGTCATCTAAAAAGTGAGCACCGTTTCCTTCAGAATAATAACAAAACAAGACGTATGACAGCTTAAATGTGCAAACGTACAAAACTGTGAAATACAACATTCCCCGAAAGAACGAAATTCAAGGTAAAACTAAGAACGACACAAACAAGGTCCGTTCATAGCATGCAAACGAAGTAGTGTTCTCAGGAAATGGAAGGAAAGCTGGTGTGTATGTTTGAAATGGGACACAGACATTGCTGGTGATTTTGGGGGGGTAATATAAATAGAACGGCGGTATCATAGCAACTGGATTGTGGGGTGGGTGGGTCGGTTTTGGTGGGAGTGTAACCCAGCTGGTGGTCCTACAGCTGCATCTTGCGGATGACGTCGGCGGAGACGGGCGGATGGAAGTTGATGGTGTGGTGCCTCAGGCCCTGGGACGTCTTGTAACTCTTCCCACAGCGGCACTTGAAGGGCTTCCGGACACGGATCTGGGTCCGGTGGCCGTTCTTGGCGTGGTACTTGATGCCGTTGACATTCTGAAAGGGGAGGGGCACAGAGAGGAAGATGTCACAGTGGGCAGCGGTCAAATGAGTCTGGGGTTCCAGGAACTTGAGTTGGGGAACACAGGATGGGCCTCGCAGACTGGTTTTGCCAATGGATTGATATGGCGATTAGTAACCCACCAAACCTAATATAATGATACAGTCATTTATCATTTGTTCATCGTGATCAGGAACAGGATTCAACAGGCCAACATTTGTCTTCAGTCAGCTGAATCTAACTCGACACAGCCTTACATGTTCGCCTGATTCTGGTACAGCCTAGAGGCTGCAACTAATAGCTACACGTCATTCACGTTAGCGATGCAATTTTCCCAAGCTGCTCGCTATTTATACCGGCTGCACATCCAACCGAGATGGGAATGGAAAATCCCGTAAAAGCTCATTGAAGTGGACGTGGATGTATGCATTTTACGACATTGACGTTGTGTACTGCTAACACCCTGTTTTCCATTCTCGACATCAGGAAATATACGGCGGCATTTCATCTGTTCTATCTGTTTGATCTAGGTTGTAATATTGGGCACAGAGCTTTAGGGTCTACATTAGGCTCTTCTTTAGGGACTAATTTAGGCTCTTCTTTAGGGTCTACATTAGGCACTTCTTTAGGGACTACATTAGGCTCTTCTTTAGGGACTAATTTAGGGTCTACATTAGGCTCTTCTTTAGGGACTAATTTAGGGTCTACTTTAGGGTCTACATTAGGCTCTTCTTTAGGGACTAATTTAGGCTCTTCTTTAGGGTCTACATTAGGCACTTCTTTAGGGACTATTTTAGGGTCTACTTTAGGGTCTACATTAGGCTCTTCTTTAGGGTCTACATTAGGCTCTTCTTTAGGGACTAATTTAGGGTCTACTTTAGGGTCTACATTAGGCTCTTCTTTAGGGACTACATTAGGCTCTTCTTTAGGGACTGATTTAGGGTCTACTTTAGGGTCTACATTAGGCTCTTCTTTAGGGTCTACATTAGGCTCTTCTTTAGGGTCTACTTTAGGGACTACTTTAGGGACTACTTTAGGGACTACGTTATGGACTACTTTAGGGACTACTTTAGGGACTACTTTAGGGTCTACTTTAGGGACTACTTTAGGGTCTACTTTAGGACCAAACCAACAACAATTCTGGTTTTAATCTGAGTCTTATAAGACATTGTAGCAGTCTCAGAAATACAATGCATCGCTGATGTTACTATGAAATATTGAAAAATAGGGTCTGGATTTCTGATCACATGACCATATATATCGTATAAGGAAGATAGATCCATCCACCCAGGACGGCAAATACCTCAGATCACACTTTAGGACACTCTGTCCTAATATAAAGCATATTAGTGTACTAGATTCATTAGTTCTACAATGTTTGGTCCGTTGCTTCTATTTGAGTCAGTTCTCGTGGCCGCAGTTTTGTTCTCGTCACACTATTGGCTTCTTCGTGGTTCAGTTGTTTACCTCACAAGCCGTTTTGAAACAGACCAAACATGTTGCTATGGAATCTGTGTGTGTGTGTGTGTGTGTGTGCCTGTGTGTGTGTGTTTGTGTGTGCACACCACCTTGTATCTCTTCTTACAGCCAGGTACAGGGCAGGCGAAGGGCTTTTCCTCTCCTCCGTTCATACACATGGAACTGAGGATGGACTCTGCGCTGATGGCACTCTCTGTGGTCCACGACTCATCACTGTCCGAGTCTTCATAGTCCACCTCCTCCTCATCATACTCACTGCCTTGAGGGGGGAACAGTATGTGGGTCAAATGCAGAGTCACACAGGGGCCCCCAGAACCATGTACCCACACACACACAGGCCCCAGAACCACGTACACATGCAGGGGCCCCCAGAACCACGTACACAAACAGGGGCCCCCAGAACCATGTACCCACACACACACACAGGCCCCCAAAAACCACGTACACAAACAGAGGCCCCCAGAACCACGTACACAAACAGGGGCCCCCAGAACTTCGTACCCACACACACACACAGTCCCCCAGAACCACGTACACACACACAGGCCCTCAGAACCACGTACACATGCAGGGGCCCCCAGAACCACGTACACACACAGGGACCCCCACAACCACCTACACACATCCACTCTGCAGAGGAGTTTGGGAGTCAATATAGAAAATTGCTAAACGATAGCAGAACCCTGATGGAACCTTACGTCAGAATACTTGCCGAGCTCTGTACCTAAACAATTGCATCTACTGTTAATTTTATCTGCTTCTTATTCGGTCTATTGGGAGTGGGACTAACAGTTCAGAAAATAGGAATAAGAAATAGGGAATAGGAATAGGGAATACAGAATAGGGAATGGGAATACAGAATAGGGAATAGGAATAAGAAATAGGGAATAGGAATAGGGAATACAGAATAGGGAATGGGAATACAGAATAGGGAATGGGAATAAGAAATAGGGAATAGGAATAGGGAATACAGAATAGGGAATGGGAATACAGAATAGGGAATGGGAATAAGAAATAGGGAATAGGAATAGGGAATACAGAATAGGGAATGGGAATACAGAATAGGGAATACAGAATAGGGAATGGGAATACAGAATAGGGAATACAGAATAGGGGGATGTTGGGACTGAGGTTTCATTAATTAATTTCAGATTCTGATAACATTTCAGTACGTATTTCTTCTTTCATATGAAAACATGCCACACAAAACAAGGGTTTCAAAGAAAGAAGATAAAGTATGAAGTAAATGCCAAGCCCAATAAGACCAGTAGCTTCCAAGTGAATAGATGTACCAACCATGGAAGTCCGTGGGACTCTATCGTCTTTCCTTTTCCATGGACCCATATGTTTTGCTATTCAGAGGAATGTTTAGATCACCACATCACCATGGGAACGCTGTGTCCCCAAAATCAGTACGGAAACACAGGATATCTGGAAAGCCCCCAAGCTCGGTCTTATCGCGGTAACTCACCTGTGGGGGTGCTGCTGCGGAACGAGGAGGAGGGTGTAATGGGCGGAGTCACGGGCGGGGTCAGGTTACCGCTGCCGTGACGTGGAGGGTTGGACATGTTAGGGCCGCGTGACAGACAGCCCGTCAGGGACAGCTTGGGCTGCGTCTTCCTCTTCTGGCTGTCATGGTGTTCGCGACGCGCTGCCTCCGTCATAAACCTGGGGACAGATTGAGAGAAGTAGAGGTTACGCAAACACACAGGCACGGCATCACGCTGGTCGGGAAAAAGAAACGACTGAAAGGTTTCCGCTTGGGCTCGGCCTCGTCGCAGCAGCCCCTGTCGGGAATTTGTGGGACCAAAATGTTCGGATTAAAAAGGTCACGTCTCCTTACCTCCTGAATGACTTTAACATAAGCCCTAACCTAACCCTGAATCTAAACTCATAACCCTAGAACATCACCGTATAACTCTATCTTTAGTCCCATCTTAACTCCTGGCCTACATTTCTATTTCATTTGACGAGTGAGGACTTGCAGAATGTATTTTCTTGGTCTCATTTGCTTTGTGATACAACACATCTGTAATACATACACACAATACCAGGATCACCATAGTTACTGAGCAGAATGTATTTTCTAATTTGCATTGTAATACAACACATCTGTAATACACACACACACAATACCAGGATCACCATAGTTACTGAGCAGAATGTATTCTCTAATTTGCATTGTAATACAACACATCTGTAATACATACACACAATACCAGGATCACCATAGTTACTGAGCAGAATGTATTCTCTAATTTGCATTGTAATACAACACATCTGTAATACATACACACAATACCAGGATCACCATAGTTACTGAGCAGCAACATCACACCCTAATATTTAAAAGTAGGCCTGTATCTCTGACCCAACTTTATGTTGGACTGTAAAGCCCTCTGTAAATGTTATCATAAAATGGAAATGTTCACACAGACACAATTAAAGTTGACGTGAAATGAACAGATTCAAGCTAAACCACATCAAGATGTCTGTATATAGATGGGGAAACAGGCTTTGGTCCATAACGCTGCCTCAAATTGAGAAAGACCCTTTAAAAACATCATTCAGACACCATATCAAAGAGGGCGAGATGTCATCTTGGTGTGGTCATGTGAAACCCGGAGCAAAATAAATGAGGTACACTGAGGTACAAGGAGGTACACTGAGGTATAAGGAGGTATAAGGAGGTACACTGAGGTATAAGGAGGTACATTGAGGTAGGGGTGGGCGATATGGGAAAAATATCATATCACGATTTTTTCAGGAAAAATCACGATTCACGATTCTATCACGATTCTTTTTCATGTTGCTTTAAGACTATTTTGCAAATTACTGAGCCGCAATACAAGCAAATTATATCTCCATTTAAAAAATATAGCCATACATGGTAACAAAACATAAAAGGGAAAAAAATTTAAAGTAGCATATTTTAATCACGTGTATATTTAATGGAAGTGCAATTGTGCAAAGAAGCACCCATTCTCATCCGCAGCTTCACCATCCATTCACTGTGTAACCTGCCATCCATCTACAGCATCAGATGATCTACTGTGTTATCATCCTGAATTAAATGAATTATGAATTGTGAAGTAAAACATTTTACTAAAATAGTATGTAGCCTATTTATTGTCTTATGTAACCATACAATACAAAATTAAAACCATGATTTTAAAATGCACAGGCTATGATATTTAAATTTCTAAAGATCGAATAAATGAAAATCCATCAAACTGTATGTCCTATTTTGATGTAATAAATGCTAAAACATTTTAGATCACAAGCGACGCGCAATCAAATAATTTGCGCATGATTGGCCGTATATATTGTAACACAGATTCTTGAAATAAAAAACTTAGGCTACAGTGTATAATTCGATCATTTACATTTGTAAAATGTATTAGCCTATAGTAATTACAGTCCAGTAACTAAGGCACTGTAGACAATGAAACACGTATTTTACAGTTTGTATATTGGTCACGGTCGGGTATTTCTGCTATTACCCGGTAGATACATTAATCAATTTCGTTATATATTTTCGTTCTGTTTATTTAGTAAAACATATATTTCTTTATGAACGTAGGCCTACCTCTTTTTTTTTGTTCATTCAAATTCAACCAAGCCAATCAATCTATTATCTATGTATATTTCGCAGCTTTTGTCTGCCTGAGAAGGACACGCATACTAACCGGTTGCACTGCGCACAGTGTTCGTTTGTGTTGTTATGAGTGCACTTGAGACAGCAGCAAATTAATCCGTTACATATATCCAGTTTCATATAGATCGGACCAAAACGCGTCCATTTTCATGTAGACTAGACCAAAACGCGTTTAGGAAAAGTCATGGAAGGACGAGGCTGTAGCTTTTCAACATTATATATTTATTTTAATTACTAATTGCAATGCCCGCGGGCATGGGCTGTTGGCGCTTCTAGTGTTAACACGCTGACATCTAGCGCACCGCGCATTGCATGTAGATACGTAGCTGAAACGTGCACTGGAGCGCGATTCTACGATATTTCCGAAAAAGTGAATCGTGGAGACATTTTAATAGTCCACGATTAAATATCGTCCTATCGCACACCCCTACATTGAGGTATAAGGAGGTACACTGAGGTATAAGGAGGTACACTGAGGTATAAGGAGGTACACTGAGGTATAAGGAGGTACACTGAGGTATAAGGAGGTACATTGAGGTATAAGGAAGTACACTGAGGTATAAGGAGGTACACTGAGGTATAAGGAGGTACACTGAGGTATACTGAGGTAGGCTGGCTCAGTTACCTCAGTATACCTCAGAGTTATGACAGTGTAGACTGAACCATACCCTTCAGCGATTTCATTAGGGTGATGGGGCAGTATGAGAGGTTGGTCTGGTGTACTGAACATGCATGGTAACCAGCTCACCTGTTAACGTGGCTGCCTGCTCACTTGTTAACGTAGCTGTCTGCTTACCTATTGATGTAGCTAAGAGCAATGTAGGTTGGCTGCTGCTGCTCCTGTTTCTCCAACTGATGAGGATCTGTGTCTGAGGAAGAAGGGAGAGGGATTAGTGTAATCATATATTACTCTACCTGACATACAGCCTGACATACAGACACCACCTGACATACAGCCTGACATACAGCCACTACCTGACATACAGCCTGACATACAGACACCACCTGACATACAGACACCACCTGACATACAGCCTGACATACAGCCTGACATACAGACACTACCTGACATACAGACACCACCTGACATACAGCCTGACATACAGACACCACCTGACATACAGCCTGACATACAGACACCACCTGACATACAGCCTGACATACAGCCACTACCTGACATACAGCCTGACATACAGCCTGACATACAGACACCACCTGACATACAGCCTGACATACAGACACCACCTGACATACAGCCTGACATACAGACACCACCTGACATACAGCCTGACATACAGACACCACCTGACATACAGCCACTACCTGACATACAGCCTGACATACAGCCTGACATACAGACACCACCTGACATACAGCCTGACATACAGACACCACCTGACATACAGCCTGACATACAGACACCACCTGACATACAGCCTGACATACAGACACCACCTGACATACAGACATACAGCCTGACATACAGACACCACCTGACATACAGCCTGACATACAGACACCACCTGACATACACAGACACCACCTGACATACAGCCTGACATACCTGACACCACCTGACATACAGCCTGACACACACACACCACCTGACATACAGCCTGACATACAGACACCACCTGACATACAGCCTGACATACAGACACCACCTGACATACAGCCTGACATACAGCCTGACATACAGCCACCACCTGACATACAGCCTGACATACAGACACCACCTGACATACAGCCTGACATACAGCCTGACATACAGCCTGACAGACACCACCTGACATACAGCCTGACATACAGACACCACCTGACATACAGCCTGACATACAGCCACCTGACATACAGCCTGACATACAGACACCACCTGACATACAGCCTGACATACAGACACCACCTGACATACAGCCTGACATACAGACACCACCTGACATACAGCCTGAGCCAGACATACAGCCTGACATACAGACACCACCTGACATACAGCCTGACATACAGACACCACCTGACATACAGCCTGACATACAGACACCACCACCTGACATACAGCCTGACATACACCACCTGACATACAGCCTGACATACAGACACATACACCTGACATACACAGACACCACCTGACATACACAGACACACCACCTGACATACAGCCTGACATACAGACACCACCTGACATACAGCCTGACATACAGCCTGACATACAGACACCACCTGACATACAGACACCACCTGACATACAGACACCACCTGACATACAGCCACCGCCTGACATACAGCCTGACATACAGCCTGACATACAGCCTGACATACATACACTACCTGACATACAGCCTGACATACAGACACCACCTGACATACAGCCTGACATACAGCCACTACCTGACATACAGACACCACCTGACATACAGCCTGACATACAGACACTACCTGACATACAGCCTGACATACAGACACTACCTGACATACAGCCTGACATACAGCCTGACATACAGACACCACCTGACATACAGCCAGTACCTGACATACAGCCTGACATACAGACACCACCTGACATACAGCCTGACATACAGACCTGACATACAGCCTGACATACAGACACCACCACATACACCTGACATACAGCCTGACATACAGACACACCTGACATACAGCCTGACATACAGACACCACCCTGTACCTGCCATACAGCCTGACATACAGACACCACCACATACAGCCTGACATACAGACACTACCTGACATACAGACACCACCTGACCTGACATACAGCCTGACATACAGACACCACCTGACATACAGCCAGTACCTGACATACAGCCTGACATACAGACACCACACCACCTGACATACAGACATACAGCCCACCTGACATACAGACACCACCTGACATACAGCCAGACATACAGCCTGACATACAGACACCACCTGACATACAGACCTGACATACAGCCTGACATACAGACACCACCTGTACAGCCACCTGACATACAGCCTGACAGTCACACCTGACATACAGACACCACCTGACACAGCCAGTACCTGACATACAGCCACACCTGACATACAGCCACAACCACATACAGCCACAACCTGACATACAGCCACAACCTGACATACAGCCACTACCTGACTACAGCCACTACCTACAGACATCACAGACAGCCACCACCTGACAGCCACCACCTGACATACAGCCACCCATACAGCCACAACCCTGACATACAGTCACCACCTGACATACACCTGACATACAGCCACTACCTGACATACAGCCACACCTGACCAGTGACATACAGCCACACCATACAGCCACCTGACATACAGCCATGACATACAGACACCACCCTGACATACAGCCACTACCTGACATACACCTGACATACAGCCAGCCTGACATACAGCCTGACATACAGACACCACCTGACATACAGCCAGTACCTGACATACACCTGACATACAGACACAGACATACACCACCTGACATACAGCCACCACCTGACATACAGCCTGACATACAGTCACTACCTGACATACAGACACAGCCACACCTGACATACAGCCACAACCACTACAGCCACAACCTGACATACAGACATACACCACCTGACATACAGACCAGCCCACCCATACAGCCACAGACCACACACCTGACATACAGCCACTACCTGACATACAGCCTGACATACACCTGACATACAGTCACTACCTGACATACAGCCACACCTGACATACAGACACCACACAGCCTGACATACAGCCACTACCTGACATACAGACACCACCTGACATACAGACACCACCTGACATACAGCCTGACATACAGCCACTACCTGACATACAGACACCACCTGACATACAGCCAGTACCTGACATACAGCCTGACATACAGACACCACCTGACATACAGCCAGTACCTGACATACAGCCTGACATACAGACACCACCTGACATACAGCCAGACTACCTGACATACAGCCACTACCTGACATACAGCCACTACCTGACAGCCTGACAGACACCACCTGACATACAGACATACAGACACCACCTGACATACAGCCACAGCCTGACAGACACCACCTGACATACAGCCTGACATACAGCCACCACCTGACATACACCACCTGACATACAGACACCACCTGACATACACCTGACATACAGCCACCACCTGACATACAGCCTGACATACAGCCACCACCTGACATACAGCCTGACATACAGCCTGACATACCTGACACTACCTGACATACAGCCACCACCTGACATACAGCCTGACATACAGCCTGACATACAGCCACTGACATACAGCCACCACCTGACATACAGCCACATACCTGACATACAGCCCTGACATACAGACACCACCTGACATACAGCCTGACATACAGCCTGACATACAGCCTGACATACAGACACTACCTGACATACAGCCTGACATACAGACACCACCTGACATACAGCCTGACATACAGCCACAACCTGACATACAGACACAACCTGACATACAGCCTGACATACAGAGCCACATACCTGACATACAGACACCACCTGACATACAGCCTGACATACAGACACATGACACCTGACATACAGCCAGTACCTGACATACAGCCTGACATACAGACACACCTGACATACACCACCTGACATACAGCCTGACATACAGACACCACCTGACATACAGCCTGACATACAGCCTGACATACAGCCCATACAGCCACTACCTGACATACAGACACCACCTGACATACAGCCACCTGACAGCCTGACATACAGACACCACCTGACATACACAGTACACCACATACACAGCCCTGACATGACATACAGACCTGACATACACCTGACATACAGCCACAACCTGACATACAGCCACTACCTGACATACAGCCACTACCTGACATACAGTCACTACCTGACATACAGCCACCACCTGACATACAGCCACTACCTGACATACAGCCACAACCTGACATACAGCCACAACCTGACATACAGCCACTACCTGACATACAGCCACTACAGCCACCACCTGACATACAGCCACTACCTGACATACAGCCACTACCTGACATACAGCCTGACATACCTGACATACAGCCACTACCTGACATACAGCCACCACCTGACATACAGCCTGACATACAGCCACACCTGACATACAGCCACCACCTGACATACAGACATACACCACCTGACATACAGACACCACCTGACATACACCTGACATACAGCCTGACATACAGCCACTACCTGACATACAGACACCACCTGACATACACACCTGACATACAGACCTGACATACACCACCTGACATACAGACATACAGACACTACCTGACATACAGCCACCACCTGACATACAGCCACCACCTGACATACAGCCTGACATACAGCCACCACCACTACCTGACATACAGACACTACCTGACATACAGCCACTACCTGACATACAGCCTGACATACAGACACCACCTGACATACAGCCTGACATACAGCCACTACCTGACATACAGCCTGACATACAGCCTGACATACAGACACCACCTGACATACAGCCTGACATACAGACACTACCTGACATACAGCCTGACATACAGACACCACCTGACATACAGCCTGACATACAGCCTGACATACAGCCTGACATACAGACACTACCTGACATACAGCCTGACATACAGACACCACCTGACATACAGCCAGTACCTGCCATACAGCCTGACATACAGACACCACCTGACATACAGCCTGACATACAGACACTACCTGACATACAGACACCACCTGACATACAGCCTGACATACAGCCACAACCTGACATACAGACACCACCTGACATACAGCCACCACCTGACATACAGCCTGACATACAGACACCAGACATACACACTACCTGACATACAGCCACAGCCTGACATACAGACACTACCTGACATACAGCCTGACATACAGACACCACCTGACATACAGCCACTACCTGACATACAGCCACTACCTGACATACAGACACCACCTGACATACAGCCACTACCTGACATACAGCCACTACCTGACATACAGCCACTACCTGACATACAGCCACCTGACATACAGCCACAACCTGACATACAGCCACTACATGACATACAGCCACTACCTGACATACAGCCACCACCTGACATACAGCCACAACCCTGACATACAGCCACTACCTGACATACAGCCACCACCTGACATACAGCCACAACCTGACATACAGCCACTACCTGACATACAGCCACTACCTGACATACAGCCACTACCTGACATACAGCCACTACCTGACATACAGCCACTACCTGACATACAGCCACTACCTGACATACAGCCACTACCTGACATACAGCCACTACCTGACATACAGCCACTACCTGACATACAGCCACTACCTGACATACAGTCACTACCTGACATACAGTCACTACCTGACATACAGCCACTACCTGACATACAGCCACTACCTGACATACAGCCACTACCTGACATACAGCCACTACCTGACATACAGCCACTACCTGACACAGCCACTACCTGACACAGTCACTACCTGACATACAGCCACTACCTGACATACAGCCACTACCTGACACAGTCACTACCTGACATACAGTCACTATAATACTGTCACAAGTCCTGACGCCTCATGAGAGTTCCACAAGACAGAGGCCCCAGTGGCAGTTGAGCTTGTTTGGGGACAGTTACTCGTACCAAACCTCACCAGCGCCAGAAGATAAAAGCTAGTGTGATGACGTGTAACCGAATTAGGTTATAGGCCACTGTCTAGACTAGCTGTCGTCCTTGGGCTCAGCACCGTTGGAGATTGTCCACAAACAAACTACCACGATTCCAAACCTCTCAATCACATCTAGTCAACAAATGTCACGCGTGAGCTTTTTATCAAAGAACTCAGGACAGATAAAGCCTGCACCATTCTAGACAAGGCATTTAGTCAACCCTCCAATGGCGCTGGCTGGCAGTGGGCTTTCTCATAAACCCTGGGTTCTGTGCCATCTCTAACCGCACAGGCTCTTACTGCAGCCAGCCAGGCACCCTACTGCTCACAGTGGAAGACACACACACACAGTGGTTTATCGTGCTGGGCTACAGGCGTTTGACTCCGCTCTGCGGTGCTGCCAACCAGCTAACAGCCCCCCGCCCCCACACCCCACCTTCACCACCTGAGGTGTACCAGGCCTGACTTCAAACAGCCTGCCCACTGCCGTGCCATGTGGAGGCGCAGGTATGGCCTATAAAAGCACCCCGTGTCTGTCACTCACCAGCTGTGCCTAGTGTCTGCCCTGCCTACTGGCTGTTTTGCCGGTGTCTGCTCTAGGCGGTGAGAAAATGCTGCCCCCCTGTGGCCAGGAAAAAAAGGCCAGACTAAATGGCACTCAATGTATTTTGCCACGCTCCAGGGTCTTCAAGAATCAGCATAGACAATGGCTGACTGGCCCAGCATTATTACACTACTGACTGACTGGCCCAGCATTAATACACAACTGACCGACTGGACCTGCATTATTACACTACTGACTGACTGGCCCAGCATTATTACACTACTGACTGACTGGCCCAGCGTTAATACACAACTGACTGACTGGCCCTGCATTATTACACTACTGACTGACTGGCCCAGCATTAATACACAACTCACTGACTGGCCCAGCATTAATACACTACTGACTGACTGGCCCAGCATTATTACACTACTGACTGATTGGCCCAGCATTAATACACAACTGACTGACTCAGCATAAATACGCTACTGACTGGCCCAGCATTAATACGCGATTATAAATGGTAAATGCTGCGCTTTTATATAGCGCTTTTATCCAAAGGTCACTCATTCATAGATACCATGCAAGGCGACTGCAGGCTCGCCAGGAGCAGCTGGTTGCCCATGGACACCTCGACAATTTCCCAGGAGGAACCGGGGATCGAACCACCAACCTTCCGATTGGTAGACAACCGACCCACTGAGCCACTGCCGCCCACGATTATTATTACACTACTGACTGACTGGTTTAGTATTAATACACTACTGTGTGACTGGTTCAGCATTATTACACTACTGACTGACTGGTTCAGCATTATTACACTACTGACTGACTGGCCCAACATTATTACACGACTGACTGGTTAAGCATTAATACACTACTGACTGACTGGTTCAGCATTATTACACTACTGACTGACTGGTTCAGTGGAAGACTAATACACTACTGACTGACTGGCCCAGCATTATTACACTACTGACTGACTGGTTTAGAATTAATACACTACTGACTGACTGACCCCGCATTATTACACTACTGACTGACTGGCCCAGCATTATTACACGACTGACTGGTTTAGCATTATTACACTACTGACTGACTGGCCCAGCATTATTACACGACTGACTGGTTTAGCATTATTACACTACTGACTGACTGGTTTAGAATTAATACACTACTGACTGACTGACCCCGCATTATTACACTACTGACTGACTGGCCCAGCATTATTACACGACTGACTGGTTTAGCATTATTACACTACTGACTGACTGGCCCAGCATTATTACACGACTGACTGGTTTAGCATTATTACACTACTGACTGACTGGCCCAGCCTAAATCCTCTCTGTAATCCCCTGCACTAATTTATTAGCATAGAGCAGAATCACTGTGTCCTGGTGCATCTGACTGAAGACAGCTCTCCTACTGGAGCACAGACAAAGAGTCACCCTGGCTCTGACCCACGCTGAACCCCACATGAAGCAACTTCTGAATCGTTCCCAGAGAAGGTTCCCCTGGTCCGGCCCGAATATGATCCCCCTAATATTAATCTCTTCAGACCACCACCAGGCTAGTTTGCATCTGGATCCTGGTGTCCCACGTTTATGTGAACTAGCGTGAGGCTAAATGGATTAGACGACGTGCTCAGGATGTGGGAGTGTATGTGGATGGACAATAAGAGAGGATGCAAACAAGGCTCTGACACACTCTAAAACACACACACAAACTCAGACACACACACACACACACAATCAAGCACACACACACACACACAAAGCATGTACGCACATGGGCACGCTGTGAAGTCTTGCTGGGCTAATGTCTGACAGATGCACCTCCAGTCTCGGCAGATCATTTCCAATCATAAAGAGGCACAACAAAAGGAGCATTCTCCTCTGCTGGCCCACCTCTAATAAGGAGCATTCTCCTCTGCTGGCCCACCTCTAATAAGGAGCATTCTCCTCTACTGGCCCAGTGTGTTTGTGTGTGTAGTAACACTAGGCCTACTCAGTGCAGTGGTAGAGTGTGTTTGTGTGTGTAGTAACACTAGGCCTACTCAGTGCAGTGGTAGAGTGTGTTTGTGTGTGTAGTAACACTAGGCCTACTCAGTGCAGTGGTAGAGTGTGTTTGTGTGTGTAGTAACACTAGGCCTACTCAGTGCAGTGGTAGAGTGTGTTTGTGTGTGTAGTAACACTAGGCCTACTCAGTGCAGTGGTAGAGTGTGTTTGTGTGTGTAGTAACACTAGGCCTACTCAGTGCAGTGGTAGAGTGTGTTTGTGTGTGTAGTAACACTAGGCCTACTCAGTGCAGTGGTATAGTACGTGTAGTAACACTAGGCCTACTCAGTGCAGTGGTAGAGTGTGTTTGTGTGTGTAGTAACACTAGGCCTACTCAGTGCATTGGTAGAGTGTGTTTGTGTGTGTAGTAACACTAGGCCTACTCAGTGCAGTTGTTGAGTTATTTCTGGTATCCCAACCGGTCATTTATGGCAGTGAAAACCTGATGAAAACTACATGCTGTCCAAACATTGTTAAATAAATGATTTTACCGAAGCCACCGCAGAGTTCAGCCGCTCCTTTTTCATGTGAATTCATGCTAGCGGCTTTACTGTCAGGGGTCTGGCAGGAGTTCGAGTTACTGTCAGGGTCCTGGGACAGAGTGTTCCATTAACCATGATTTACCCAGTGTGAAAAGGACCGCACACCTCAGCCACACAAACACACATTAATAGTGGCACTGTTGCCAAACGTCTGCAGGGTGGGTTGTTGGGGGGAGTGGGTTGCCAGGGGAGTGGGTTGTCGGGGGGAGTGGGTTGTCAGGGGTAGTGGGTTGTCGGGGGAGTGGGTTACCGGGGGAGTGGGTTACCGGGGGAGTGGGTTGTCGGGGGTAGTGGGTTGTCGGGGAGTGGGTTACCGGGGGAGTGGGTTACCGGGGGAGTGGGTTACCGGGGGAGTGGGTTGTCGGGGGAGTGGGTTGCCGGGGGAGTGGGTTGCCGGGGGAGTGGGTTGCCGGGGGAGTGGGTTGCGGGGGAGTGGGTTGCCGGGGGAGTGGGTTGCCGGGGGAGTGGGTTGCCGGGGGAGGGTCTGAGGAAATCCTCTCAGATGGTTAATGAGCGGGACACAGGAGCAGAGGGCAGCGTGATGGAGGGCCACTCAGTGATCGCTCCACAGGCTCCGGATCAATCTGCTCACACACACGCCGTAAAATCACTTACACCTCCGGCTGCGCATGTGTACGTGTGTGTCCGATTAGAGGGCCCCGTCTCTAGGACCCCAAACTCTCCACGCCCCTCCCCCCCAAACCTCCTGACTGACACCGTGTCCAGTCTGCAGGGGACGTATATCTCAGGAAGGGACCACCCCAACTCCCTGTCACTTTTCGGCCTGTCCGGCCAGTTCAGTCAGTCAACCATGGAATCATCCCCTGCTTGGCCCATTTCACTAGAGAACAGCGCGGAGTGGCCAGGATCATGGTGACATGTTTACAGCCTGGCTCAGTCTGGGCACTAGGAACGCATTAAGACCCCATGTCCACTAAGGAAATGAATGCCCGGAGTCAAGTGGCCCGGAGTCAAGTCATGAACCGTGCAGCCCAGAACTAAGCGGCTCGGAACCAAGTGGATCAGAATCAAGAGGAACGGAACCAAGCGGCTTGTCACTCTTACCTAGTCTGTACAGCTGCCTTGGAGCAGACTGACTGCACAGTGACTGGATTGGACATGTGATGTGGCATTGTCATTTCTGCACACTGAAATGAACTAAAACACACATGCTATACACACACACACACAACACACAACCACAAGACAACAGAAACCAGCATGACACATTAGCCAATGCAGTGACTGACTGGACTAGGGTCAGTCGGGGTTTGGGTATGTGTGTGTGTGTGTGTATATCTGGTAGGGGGAGTAATAACTGACCGGTTGGGGGAGGGGCGTTTGGGTAAATGTAATTAGGCCCACCAGGTGCAGAGATCTGGGCGCCAGTTCTGCTTTCCAAATGTATTATTTCCGTTGAGCAGATTTTGGGGAGTGCATTCCACACGCTATTAAATGAGCCCCCAGAGCTGCTACAACTAGACCCACTGTTAGCAGGCAGACAGCCAGTCAGTCAAACAGCCAGTCAGCAATCACCCAGTCAGTCAGTAATCAGCCAGTGAGCCAGCCAGCCAGCCAGTCAGTCAGTCAGCCAAACAATCAATCAGCCATCTAGTCACTCAACCAGTCAGCCAGCCAGTTAATCAGGCAGTCAGCTAGTCAGTCGGTCAGGCCGTTACTCATGGCTCCAGAGTTGAGGATAAGGCTCTCTCTGACTCTGAGCCCAGCCAGGGACCAGATCCAGGACAAACTCCAGACATCAGTGGTCAGTGTCACCACTAGTATAGGGAACCATTTAGGGAGCTTACAGTAACATGGTGGTTTGAGCTGAAATGAACCTTAAAGCTCCCGTTATTCCCTAGGCAATCGGTTGGAGAGCCTGGTTAGGGATACGTCACAAATGGCAGCCTAGATAGGGCACTACTTTTGACCGTAGCTTACAGGGCCTGAACTAGGGCACTATGTAGGGAGTGCCAAGCCGTTTGTGACACCAAGTGGGTCAGGACCCATTAGCACCTGTTGCGACACACCCCGCTGAGGGTTGTCAGGGGTTACTGGACTCAGTGGAACGGCTAATATCACATTAGCAGCTTACGTCTGTTTTCATATCAGAGTTGAAATACAGAGCCTGTAATTAGAGGAAATCTAGAAGCCACTAATACTGGACATGGGAATTTAGATACGGTAATGAAGGCTGACATGCTGCTGTGTTTGGGGTTCATGGTGTCGGTAAGCATTTAAATCTAGTAGAACCTAGTACAATCTGGTATAATCTGGTACAATCTAGTACAATATCATGAACATACATGTCCTGAAACTGGAACAAAGGTAACCTTTATCCTTGATATGTGGTAATTGATTTTGTCGAGATCTAACCAGGTGATCTTTCGTCAGGAGCGGGGGGGGGGGCTGTGTATCAGAGTGCTGACCGCTGATCAGATCCCACCCTTTTCCATATCATCGGTTTAAAAACAGCCAATATTTTAAACTGATCCAAGATCAGCAATTTGACTGAGATGTCTTCTCGATATGGTACTCTTTAAACTTAATTTTCTCACTAGCGACCCACCAACGCCACCTCCTGGTTCTATCACCAAACAGCAGGCTCCTGGCGGGAACACAGAATGGGAATATAGAGACAGGAATGCTTTGTGAGCTTGTTTTCCAGTCCCCGTTCCCTAATTATACAGCGAAATGTGTTTCGAGAGCAGCAGGCCACCAGATGACGAGGAAGAAATGCCAAATCAAGCACCCCTGTTGTAATTAGGTCTTCACAGGCCTTTTCTTTGGCAGGACGCGCCGCATTTCACACTTCTGCTAGGAGGAGGTGGGTACTGGCCCGGCCCAGCAGACCCAGAGAGGGGGTTGATATGGTGGGGTGGGGGGGTAGGCGACCCAGGGGAGCTGCTGAGTTTTCCACTCTGGGCACCGCTAATTAGCTCGTTATGCCCCGATAGGTTGTTGGGAGAAGAGAGCTCACCCCTAATTGGGCAAACACCTCCAGCACATGCACACAACCAGAGGAATAGATTATATTAAAGCAGGTCAACTAGCAAACTGAACCACCGAGAGAGAGAGAGAGATGACAGGGCTGGTCTAGTGCTAGAGGTACTGGGGCTAGGGCTAGTCTTAGTACAGGTCTGGGGCTGGTGTGGAGAGAGATCTGGGCTAGTCCGGGGACTGTTTAGGGCTGAGTGAGTTGATTTTGGACTGTTCGAGGTTGAGTGAGTTGATTTGGACTGTTTAGGGATGAGTGAGATGATTTTGGACTGTTTGAGGTTGAGTGAGTTGATTTGGACTGTTTACGGTTGAGTGAGTTGATTTGGACTGTTTACGGTTGAGTGAGTTGATTTGGACTGTTTACGGTTGAGTGAGTTGATTTGGACTGTTTACGGTTGAGTGAGTTGATTTGGACTGTTTACGGTTGAGTGAGTTGATTTGGACTGTTTACGGTTGAGTGAGTTGATTTGGACTGTTTACGGTTGAGTGAGTTGATTTGGACTGTTTAAGGTTGAGTGAGTTGATTTGGACTGTTTACGGTTGAGTGAGTTGATTTGGACTGTTTACGGTTGAGTGAGTTGATTTGGACTGTTTACGGTTGAGTGAGTTGATTTGGACTGTTTATGGTTGAGTGAGTTGATTTGGACTGTTTACGGTTGAGTGAGTTGATTTGGACTGTTTACGGTTGAGTGAGTTGATTTGGTGAGTTGATTTGGACTGTTTACGGTTGAGTGAGTTGATTTGGACTGTTTACGGTTGAGTGAGTTGATTTGGACTGTTTACGGTTGAGTGAGTTGATTTGGACTGTTTACGGTTGAGTGAGTTGATTTGGACTGTTTACGGTTGAGTGAGTTGATTTGGACTGTTTATGGTTGAGTGAGTTGATTTGGACTGTTTACGGTTGAGTGAGTTGATTTGGACTGTTTACGGTTGAGTGAGTTGATTTGGACTGTTTACGGTTGAGTGAGTTGATTTGGACTGTTTACGGTTGAGTGAGTTGATTTGGACTGTTTATGGTTGAGTGAGTTGATTTGGACTGTTTACGGTTGAGTGAGTTGATTTGGACTGTTTATGGTTGAGTGAGTTGATTTGGACTGTTTATGGTTGAGTGAGTTGATTTGGACTGTTTACGGTTGAGTGAGTTGATTTGGACTGTTTATGGTTGAGTGAGTTGATTTGGACTGTTTATGGTTGAGTGAGTTGATTTGGACTGTTTACGGTTGAGTGAGTTGATTTGGACTGTTTATGGTTGAGTGAGTTGATTTGGACTGTTTATGGTTGAGTGAGTTGATTTGGACTGTTTATGGTTGAGTGAGTTGATTTGGACTGTTTATGGTTGAGTGAGTTGATTTGGACTGTTTATGGTTGAGTGAGTTGATTTGGACTGTTTACGGTTGAGTGAGTTGATTTGGACTGTTTATGGTTGAGTGAGTTGATTTGGACTGTTTACGGTTGAGTGAGTTGATTTGGACTGTTTATGGTTGAGTGAGTTGATTTGGACTGTTTATGGTTGAGTGAGTTGATTTGGACTGTTTATGGTTGAGTGAGTTGATTTGGACTGTTTACGGTTGAGTGAGTTGATTTGGACTGTTTATGGTTGAGTGAGTTGATTTGGACTGTTTACGGTTGAGTGAGTTGATTTGGACTGTTTATGGTTGAGTGAGTTGATTTGGACTGTTTACGGTTGAGTGAGTTGATTTGGACTGTTTATGGTTGAGTGAGTGTTGCAGGCTGTTTATGGTTGAGTGAGTGTTGCAGGCTGTTTAAGGTTGAATGAGTGTTGCAGGCTGTCAGGCTGTGAACACATCTCCCTCTGTTGGCCACATTAACTCAAAGCAAATATCTGCTCCCTCTGCATCAATTTTAAAAAGCTTGTAAAAACTTGAATAAACAAAACATTATTAAATATAAAACCCATAAACTACTTTTGTTTGGAGCCCTGGAGTATCATAACAATGTGCCAAAAAAAATTACAAAAGAATTCTCACAATTTGACTAACAGTGAAATGCTGCTTTTTTACTTTTAAACAAAATGTTTGAAATAAAATTTGATTAGACATAAACAAAAAAATGTCAAATGGGCCTTTAGCCTTTTTAGTGTAAACACAAGCATTTGTTAACCCTGCATTAACCCAGGGACTCACTGCCCCTGCTCTGCCTATTAGAGATTCGCATGTATAACGATAGCAACAGTGGGTGATATTAGCTAAAGCCACTTGAAACATAAATTGACATAATAAATATTTTCCTTGAGACCATCTCTCCAATGTTTCTACTCACACTGTGTTGAGTGTCTGGGGTTGCCTAGATTTACAAAAATACCCGGTGTCATGATAGATCGCAGATTAAGTGAAAGTACAGCTTTGGTGTCGATTGTGCTTATTTTAATTATTGCTAGAATAATGTTAAGTTGTGTACTTGAGGCCAATCAGTCTAAAAGGCACTTCCTCCAGTGTTAAAAAGTACTGCTGCAGTACGGGTTCGAATCTGCCCCCCAAGTTTCTCAGAAGAAAAACCTATTTTTCCATTTTATTTTCCAATATGGAGAGTATATAGTATATCTTCGACATTCTGCATAGCACAACACTATTTTCAGTGCATATTAATATGATGTCAATATTAAATTCCGAAATCTATCCACCACACGGAAATTGTTCTCAAACCACACCTTCTTCTCCATATTTTTCCCACTAGGCGCCTATACCTTATAGGGAATACTGGGCCAGTTTGGACATAACGGGTCTGCTTACTCCATGCCAGGATTTCTCCCTGCATTTTGCCCAGGACCACTGTTTATCTTCCTTGGCATGGCAGCCATAAATCCCCCTCAAAGTGTTGGCCTGTTCAATGTGTTGGTGCTGAGCTACAGCCAAGGGACACAATTGATCCTGGGACAGATGGTTCTGGGGAGATGTGATGTCATGGAACTGAAAAGGCAACAAGACCGAACATTCTGGAGCAAAAAACCCTTCCTGGCCACTGAATGTGGCGGCTAGTCTTTTGGAACGGCTGCTTGCTTATCTGATATAGTGACGTTACCAAATGCATACAGTCAAAAATACAGACTGTTAGGCTCACATGGTTGGCCAAGGATACCTGCGTTATGTTACTGTTTTGGCTTCAAGACATAATAACATTAGTTAGATGCTGCTAATTTATTAATTAGCAGCATCTAACTAATAGCCTTCCTGACCACAATCATCTATTGAAGTGCATTAGCCATCTGTTAGATAAGGACAGCACAAATTTGGCCTACATGAAAGGTCAGGAAGGAAAAAGCCTCTGCACTCAACTGACGGAAAAAGTGTAAGGTGTATGGCTGGAATGCATGGAGGAGGTGGCATTATGGTGTGGGGCTAGTTTGCTGCCTCAGGCCTGACTAACTGGCCGTTGTGGAGTCAAACATAAATAAGATGTTAATGCAGTACTGTAGCGGGCAAAAATTTTCCCCAGTCAACGTGAGAGACTGACAGACAGTTACAAGAAACTGTCAGTAGTGTAGTAGATTCAGCCTGGGTGTGTGTAAAAGCACTTTGTAACAACTTTGTTGTAAAAAGGGCTTTCTAAAATAAATTAGATTTATTGATAGATGTATATTTTTTATGTTGGAAAATGACCCTGTGTACGTCCTGTTTTATATTTTATGTTTACAGAGACGGTACAGTTGACCGTCAGGGTAGAGAAACCCAGGGATCCCTGTGATGTCCCCATTTTCACATGCCTTAATATTGCCCAACCTGAACTCAGCACTGAGTTTGTGGGTGTCACAAATCCCTTCTAAGCTGTAGCCAGCATAGTGCACCGCTGTCACAGAAACCGTGACACATGATCCTTGCTGAGTTTGACAGCTAATTCGAATGTTCAGTGTGTGTAAAAGAAGATAGTCTCACTATAGTTTAATAGTAAAGTAAATCTGTAGGTAACATTTAGCCATATTGTGGTTTTGATGTTTGTAAACACACATTTGAAAACCAGATTCGGCACAGCTTAGTGGCTGTAAAAATGTTCGGTATAAGCCGCATCACGAAGATGCCCACACTTGAAACGTCTGGGAAAAGGTATTCACATCATTGTAGTATAACCTAAAGACCAAGATATAGCTTACATAGGCCTACAACTGCAGTAATCAAGTGTTTGACCCAAAACCCCCAGAAAAGTAAAAAAAACTGTGAATTTAATAAACGCTAATTTACACATTCATTATTATCCAAAAATAAATGCAATCAGCAGCCACTGTTAATCTTTTCTGAGGTTTAGAAAAAGCAGAATCACATGTCCTACCTGTACGCAGGTCGTATATGGTGTCGAAATCAAATAGAAATCATGAGTGATTATCCCTGGGGGGAGTTCTTGTCAACACCTTTTCTCCTCAAACGAGGAATTCCATAAATGTTTCATCTTGAAGGAGGTGCCATGTTCTGCTATGTGTAGAACAGCCTACACATCTAAACAAGTCATATCTGACATTTGTAAAAGATAAAATACTAGGTTGCCAGAGGTTGCGGTGCCTTGCGTCGTTGCGGTGCTTTTTTAAAAAAAATAACAGGAAAAAAGTATCAGATGCAACAAGTCATTATAATTTACCGCACTTATGTTTTTTGTGTTTTTAAAGGTAATCCAGGAAGTAATCATTCATTTTTCCAGAGTACCTGTAATAAATTTACAATATATTTGCTTGTAACCTAACGGAATACGTTTCTGTGTTTGTTTCGTAATCGGTTACTATTTGTAATCCGTTTCCCAAACCTGTGTATGTATGAATTAGTTATATGGATAAAATCAAGCAATCCCCTGTGACTTTTGCCCCACGTCCAGTGATGTAACTAAGACCGCTCAGTTACAACCCAGTAATAACAATAAGTGCATCTTTATCAATTAGAAGAGGTTGGCAAATGCACCTCTATAAGTGGTCAGAGGCTGGTCCAGCTGCAGTCAGTCATACGTTTAGATTATTCCTTATAAATGGCTTTGCGTGCGATCTACCAACCAACGCAATTTGCGCAGGCCTTGCGCAGCGTAAATGCCAACCGCACGAGCAATAGACACTGAACACGGATCTATGTGATTGGTTTAAAGAACCAACGTGTGATATGACATCCCGTTAACAAAATAAAGTGGACATGCATCGTCATGCTACCGGGATGCACGCAAATAAACACCATCTAAGGATGATTCCCCCACCGACACCACACCTAGTAACGGCGATGTCAAGTCGCAGGATGTAGCTGTATTACCCAGCGGGCTCGCGATGTAACCACACGGCCATTGAAGACGCGCAGCCCGCACAGATTTTCCGCTCAGCTCGGTGCGGCTCGACTCAATGCTTACCGATGTGGCTATCCTCAATGTGCACGATGAGCTCGGCCAGTGACTCGAAGTGCTGTCCGCAGCCGCCGAATCTGCAGGTGTTGGAGAAAAATGAGGCAGCCGCGATGCCTGTCATGGTTTCAGCTACATTGAATAATGTGGGCCGGCGGGGGCCGGGCGGGGGGTCGGAGAGGGGAGCCAGCGACACAAACACCGGTAGGGAGGCAGCGGCGCTAGCAGCTGGATTGTGTAGGCACTAGGCACTAGTAGGCAGGGGTGGGAGAAGGGAGCGGAGGGGGAGTCTCACTCTGACGTCACTGTTACCTGTTGACGACCAGATGCGCCGTGCGCGTTATTCTGCGCAGACGTCGCATGCATCGACCAATGGCGCATGGGCACATTCACGCACACATGTTGCCATATGATGTAGACCGGGGGGTTCCCACACGTTTCCGTTATTTATAAGTTGTTTATAGTAAAAGTTACTCCATTGATATTGAATGCAATGACGTTATCTTGTTAGGAGTCACGGGATATATTTAATTTAATTTCTGATGACAATGTTGCTGACCGTGATTGTTTTTATGTGTTTCTGTAGTATATGTACATAGAGCCCGGTTCCACAAGAGGGCTAAACAGGGCAAAGCCCCCTCAGTTAGAATATTGTACCCCCTCATTTTGTCATGTTTTCAGTATACTGGGTTATCTTCGATCATTTGTGCCAAGTCATTTCGGATGCCTTCTTGATTAATTCTGCCTCGGGCCCTGATGTACGCTTACCAGGACTATTTCTCATTAATCCACGCCAGCTCCCATTTGATAAATTAGTTTTTATCTTAAGAGTTTTTCCCCCCACCAAAAAAAAATGATTGAATGCTTACTTTCATGTTTTCTTTAAATTGAGCCTCTAATATTATTTAAGAAAAATGGATGCCTGCTAGTGTTAACTAATTCATTATTTTAATGTAATTCATTCATACCGTTCTCTGCTGTCTTGGCATAATAATATGTTACGTAGTGATGTCTGATTGCAGGTTTATTTGTATTGCCTTAGTGTTTATAGTGTTGGACCAGTAACTGAACTGTCACTATTGGGAAGACCCATGCAGACAAAGTGCACATTTCTATGTTTTATCCTTGACCGAGGCTTTTCAGCGTATTTACTACTCTAGGGGATCTTGAATAAGAGCGTCTTTTAAAACATAAATAGTTTTTTTCTTGTCTGCTCTGGTCTTGTCAGCCAATGACCACAGGGTGGCAGCGTAAACCAAAACAATACAGCCACGTCTACATTGAGCCACTACCTACAGACTTTTACGGTCTCAATTTAATATAATCTGATTAGTATGTAACTTGCTTCCTCCATATTGAGTTTCATCATCAATTCATTCCAGGTACTATTTTCATCTATTATTTTCAAATTTTTTGTTTTGGAAAATGAACACAAGAGTGATATATGTCGCCTAGATGCTTCACTTGAAAGCATTCCTTTTCCCTCACACACTGGATGAACTTGCTCTCTCCACAAACACAAGGTAATCATGTGGTGTTTGTGCTCACCACATTCTTCCAATCAGAACAATGAAAGAGGAGATGAGTGCTGGTGTTTCAGAGAAAGCTTTCCTCCAGGAGGCAGGAGGTCAGCAGTGCTTGCATTATAGAGGGCTGATGTTCCACATCGGAACGGACAGGACTAAAGGAGTGAAATTGTTTTATCCATTTCTACAAACCCTCTTAAAAAGCTCATAACTTTCCCCTTCAGGTTCACTGGCCCCTGGCGGAGTTCTGGCCGCGTGCCCACCGGTGTCGTAATGCACGGTAATGAGTTCTGAGTTCTTCATAGGAGCCCGGCCCAGGCAGAGTCACATCGGAACATGGCCATATGTGCTGCTCCTAAACACGTTTTTTCCAGGGCTCTGTCCAAAATTGTCCCCTTTTCTCAATTTCTGGGCACCGCCTCTGAACGCAACCTCGACTCACAAGTCGTGCACTTCGGGCAGAGTGGGTCGCCGTTTGGGATGCGTGCATGCCCCCGGGAAGCTGGGCTGGAGGGCAGTTGGATCTTTACAGTGAAGAAATCGTGACATAATGACATCACAGTCAACTCCCTGTACTGTTTCTGGAGTGTCAAAGGCTTTCGAATAAAACGCTGCCGCCTCTTTGGTCACCGCGGCCATTTTTCGATGGTTGTTCTTGATGAGTATTACTGCTAATCAAAAATCATTCACTGCTTCTCAATTCATTACAGCCCATAAAACTGGATGAGGTAATACCGGGCTATGTGTGATTTTCTGTGTCAGAGATTTAGCGAAGACATTAAACCTTGGTGGCAAACAAAACCACACGAAAGTTTCTCTATGGGACAGACTTACTGTACGTAGTTTATAGGAATTGTAAATCCCACTGACATTCGTGGGTTATCTAAATCCTGTGCTGGTTGGTAGCGTCATAGAGTGCTTTATGATCATTTAAATCTTGTTTATTAGATTTTTGTATTGAAGCTTTATTTATCCAGGAAGTCTGAAAGAGATGGGAAGACATCTTTTGCAAGGCTGACCTGGTGCCACGAGTGATGGACACTAGGTCCCCACTCCAGGGTTTTTACTTTTTAGTGGGGTGCACACCTTATTTCCGGTTTAGGTGTTTTCTCATTATGCACACCAGGTTTCAGTTGAGTGATCAGGAGGGCTGTATTGGTTGTTGATTTCCACGGTGGTGTGCTTAGCATTGTTTAGATGTGATATTTCAGTATACGTGTTGGAGTGTTGTTGGTGTTTACTTGTGGATGTCTCGTTAATTTAGTAGCCGCTCTCTAGCGCACTTTTTTTTCGACATTCTTGGTCTGTTTTGGTTGAATTAAAACTCATGAATGTGATTCAGGCCCCTGCCGTTGACTTTACCCGCACTAAAGCTAAGAGACACCTGGCCTATTTTTTACACAAAACTTTTTATCTTGGCAAGACAGGGGCTTCTGATCCCAAAGAAAATGTCACAAAGCCCCTAAAATAAACATACAGGGAAAATAACAGAAACACAGACTTGCTGCCCCACGAACTGCCTGGCAACCCCGTATTTATTTAAACTCCCAATCCGTACGTTTTGTTTATTTATCAGTTGTTATCTGGCACAGTTCGTGTGTTGGAGGGCCAGCTCAGAGTTTACACGCCAAGTAATATTGAATTTTCGCCGCAATGAGCCATCGCAATACGTCCTGACGTGAAACTGGATCTCTTGAAAGAGCGAGGGAAAACAAACCATCGGAACTTGCTAACGACGTTGTGATGTGCGTACCTGGATATCATTACTCTACACATTACGGCCCTTCAGTTTTGAATAAGCCTCACATTACACCAACAAACGAAACACTGCGGTTTATCTTGTGCAATGTGCATCGTTCTTAAATACATTACAATAAACTTGACCATTGTCCCGGCATAGAAACGTTTAATTTTCCTCTCAGTAGCTTTGACCCAGACTTTTGATCGATATAGGTCCTGCTGATGATACAGTAGGCTTATATAAATGACAAATAATATGTAGATATGTTTAGCAGTTCTAGGAATGTGTCTGGCCATGGCGTTTCCATTCTGAGGGTCTGCAACAAAACCAGGTATTGCAGTGCGTGTGATTATTACATAAAGCCTTACGCCTCAACATTTCCACCCCAGCAGGCACAAACCAACCATCTATTCCCCATGCAGGTACAAAGAGACGTAAACACCCTGACATTGTAACATTCCATCAACAAGATCAAACAGAGGAGCCATCCACACGCTTGTCCGGGCATTATACACTGTACCACTGTCTTCAAACAGGCGTGGCATTAAGAAACCCTTTCAAGGTGATCCCACACAAAAAGCACACGCGGAGAGAGCACACACGGAGGTGAATGAGGAGCGGGGCTAAAACCGTGTGTCCGGGACAATATAGATCAAATCTCTTTTAGTGGAGGTCAGTCACCCTGCACTGTATTGCCTCCTTTACCGCTAATAGTCCCGTCCTCCGGGGACACTGCGCTGGGATCGGTCGGAGAATATAGAGACGATAAAGGGACAAAGGGGTGTCATAAACGTTGATTAAAGCTCTTCTTAAAAGAGCCAGGCGGGAGAGGTCCCTGAGTTATGGAGGCGTTTCAGTCCTCGTTATTGTTTCTGTGACAGACCTCTTAGTGCCACCGCTGTCTGGCTGGACGGCGTGGCTGTAAACATTTCTCCGTGAGGCGAGCTGAGGAGACAGTCATTAATTTCCGGGTCTGGATCGAAGAGAGGAGCATAACAGACTGGGAAGGAGACGTATGCTGGTGCCTAGATGGTCTCAATCTCAGTCAGGTACCACCTGACCCACCCAGCCACCCAGCCAGCCAGCCACCCAGCCAGCCAACCAGCCACCCAGCCAGCCAGCCACCCAGCCAGCCAGCCACCCAGCCAGCCACACACCCAGCCAGCCACACACCCAGCCAGCCAGCCAGCCAGCCACCCAGCCAGCCACACACCCAGCCAGCCACACACCCAGCCAGCCACACACCCAGCCAGCCACACACCCAGCCAGCCAACCAGCCACCCAGCCAGCCAGCCACACACCCAGCCAGCCAACCAGCCACCCAGCCAGCCACACACCCAGCCACCCAGCCAGCCACCCAGCCAGCCACACACCCAGCCAGCCAACCAGCCACCCAGCCAGCCACCCAGCCAGCCACACACCCAGCCAACCAGCCACCCAGCCAGCCACACACCCAGCCAGCCAACCAGCCACCCAGCCAGCCACACACCCAGCCAGCGGCCAGCCACCCACCCAGAACCATCTGAGGCCACAAGTCCATGCCATCACATTCATACAAGCCCAGTATCTCAGCCTATAAGGCCCATAAGCCCAGCCATCAATTTCCCAGCCTCCACAAACTGATCAGACTCAACTCCAACCTGCTTTATTTTCGACCACAAAGTGTGTGACCTTTAACTGAGACTTCAATGTCAATGTTTCTAGTGGTGGTAGATGGTGCACTGGTCGCGGGCGAGTATTATTTATACGGCCGATTAAATTTAACGATACTTTATTATACGCTGTCCTTATTATGTGTCTGTCGTCTATTTTCTTCCAGACAATATTGCATTTAATTACGTTTCATTTATATTTAGTCTAGTGACACTTCCACGAAGAGGCTCTTTTGGAATTCAACCAGTTGCTCGAGTCCGTCGTTATTTATGCCGGCTGTTAATGTTAGGAGCAATCTCAATATTGCACCCACAATGACTTAATGAAATGTATAACGGCAGACAGTAGACACACGACAATATGCCTCGGGAAACATGGCCATGTCATTAGTTTAGGGCGTGACAGTATACGGAGGTGGAGAAGAAGCATTCAATTGTAATCTACCGCTCAACAATAGCCAAGTCCGACCGTGGTATTGTACATTACTATTCCTACCCTGTCTTGACCGTCAGCGGTTAACCGGGAGCACGAACACGCGGAAGTGTCTTTGAAGGAAATGGTCTAAAACAGTCGGCTGTTTACTTTGATGGATGATGAATGAAGATGTTCTTTGTGTCCTTTGATTTTTCCCCTGCATGTCATTACCTCTGGCGATTTCAGCAGGGCAAATATATTCTTGTTATGTGTAACAGCATCCTTTAAATCCAACACTTTCAGAGGTCAACATAATCCCTCCAATTATTTATTCAATGAAGTCCGCGGCACGATTATTCATTATTAACAGACGTTGAGGCCGGAGGGTGAAGGGAGCTTATTATCCTTCTAGCTAGACTACATGTGTTGTCCTCCAAGACCAGGTCGAAACGTCTGGGATATTCAAGGTTCACTTTCTGTCTTGGGATTTTAAATGTTTCCAACTGCTTGTACTATAGCACTGAATAGAAGAAAACATGCCAAATCATCCTAAATGTAAACCCTAATTTGTCTACATTCTTCATTAAAAGCACCCTCTATCACTGCTAACAGCACAGTTAATTGCAAACATGAACTATGTTTTGTAAATTTTAACCTCTAAAAAGTTCTGTGTGGGCCTTCTCCATTGTGGGCCACACCCACCCAGCCGTGTACAGTACTTGCATTTCGAAACTCCGCCCTAGCATTCTAATAGCCCGCCCCCCAAGCAGACCGCAATGATTTAGAAGTTCAGGAATCCCACGTGACGTCACCGAGGGGTGATGTAATGCTTCTCTAAATAGAACGTATTGTAATATTTTCTCAGTCCAACGTGGATCCTTCTGAGAGACTGTTGCATATTTTCCGCACGTGTTTGGTAAGTTTCAACTCTTGCATTTCACTACGATCAATTCTAAACGTGCACTAATATATTGTTATTTTGGCTTTGTACCGTTATATTATTTTACTCTTGATGTGACAAGTGGCTGAGAATGGCATCAGCAGAGAAGTTCTACAGTATATATGTGTGCTTGATTGAATATATTAGTCGCGTGCATATTGATTTATCAGCAGGGAAGTGTTTCTACGCAATTTCTGCGTATTAACAGCAGTCTTGCGTGTCTTCTCACGGCAATAATCTGAGGCATGCTATCCGTACGCGCGTGCACTGACTTTTGAATGTTGTTGGAGTTGAGCGCCGCGGGGAGTCAAGTGCTGCTCGCAAACACATACAGGCTGTCAGATCCTTAGATACCATAGCATTTAGTAAACAGACTTGCATGGCCATGAGTTGTCTACTTTTGAGGGCCCCCGCAGGTGTGCCTATATGGTGCACTGTTCCTATATATTATATTGGAAAGGCTCAAGTTTGCATCAGCTGTAAACATGGAGCCATATGCTGCTGACACCTCCGGGCGAGCTATTCATTTGTGTCGCAGTGCTCAGCAAAACTAAACATTTCGCATTTTCTCAAGTTTGACAAATGTGACATATTGGCCCCCTGGTCCGGTGCACGGATGGACACGGGACGCCGGGGTCCGGTGCGTCAAACCCGGCTGCCGAACAGGACTGGACTGCGTTTATACAAACGGTCACGGCCACTATACGATAAAAGCTGCAAAAGCAGGGCCGTCACTCCGTCGATAAAACCAAGACATGTTTATGATTTTGTGGCGGACAATAAAAAGGCACCCAACCGGAGCATGACGTCATTCTGCAGGGCAGCAGTCGCTACTTGATTAGATATTGAAGGGTTCACTGGTTCTGCTGACTGGGCACACTGGATTTGAGTGGCCGCGTCTGAAAAAAATATGCTTTAATCCCATGATTAGATTGTCGTTTAGTTTACATGATGGTAAACTATTCTCCATTCGTCAGTTTCTATTTTTTTTCTCTCTTGCTATATCAAACACTCGCCCTCTGTAAGTTTACTCCGGGGACCCTCCTCTTTTGGTTTAAAGCCCGCAGGCACTAAAAATAATGGCAATTATTAAGTTAGTAACTACTTATATTTAATTAGTTGTTTGTCCAAATGTAATAATTGTGCCACAGTACATGTCTAATGATGAATACATCTGAAGAAATTGAAGAACATGTTGTTGCGGGACCTGGTGGCCGAAATATATTATAATAAATATTATTAAAATGACATTAGGGCGAATGAATAAATGACAATAAGGCATTGAGGTTGTGTTTGACTGTAACAAGTTAGTTGTTGTAACAGAGTAGTTACAGTTAGGACATCTGCTTGTGTTTAAAGAGCATGTAGGGTCTAGTAAAATAAAAACTGTAACACCGACTAGGACACGATTATGATGAATGACACGCATGGAGGATATATACTTATTAAAATTAGCCGTATTTCTACTGGAATTATCACATATTAATATTATAAATTGTCAATCGAATATGTCACTATAAATAACCAGGTATGAAACGTTGGAACTTTCAATGTGTTATAAAAAAATCAACCAAATCAACAAAGTAACTATGTATTAATGAATTAGCTGACTACATTAGTTTACTTACAACAAATATACATTATGTTTAGGAGATTTTGAGCAGCTGCAAATTATTTTCGATTTCATGTAATGCTTTTACATCTCTCTAATATAGGCAGGGATTAGGATGTCAAATATTCCTCACTCTTACTTCTAAGTATTTGAACTGTGTGCAACATGTTTACGTTGTATTTCACAAAAATAACTATTTTAAAAAACAAAACTAATAGCAGTATAATAAAGAAGAGAGTTGGTACAGTTTTCTGTGAGCGTCCCACAAACACATTCCCTGTGTCGATGTCAGAGAACGGCCGATCTTCCTTAACATGTTGTTACGGTATAAAGGCCTTATGTTGTGTTGTTATTTTGTGGACAACATAAGGCCTTCACATGTTGTTACAGTATAAAGGCATTATGTTGTGTTTACGTTATTTGGTGGTCCACTCACAACATAAGGCCTTCACATGTTGTTACGGTTTAAAGACCTTATGTTGTGTTTTGTTATTTTGTGGTCCACACACAACATAAGGCCTTAACATGTTGTTACGGTTTAAAGGCATTATGTTGTGTTTACGTTATTTGGTGGTCCACTCACAACATAAGGCCTTCACATGTTGTTACGGTTTAAAGACCTTATGTTGTGTTTTGTTATTTTGTGGTTCACACACAACATAAGGTCTTCACATGTTGTTACGGTATAAAGGCCTTATGTTATGTTATTTTGTGGTCCACTCACAACATAAGGCCTTCACATGTTGTTACGGTATAAAGGCCTTATGTTGTGTTATGTTATTTTGTGGTCCACACACAACATAAGTCCTTCACATGTTGTTACAGTATAAAGGCCTTATGTTATGTTATTTTGTGGTCCACTCACAACATAAGGCCTTCACATGTTGTTAAGGTATAAAGGCCTATTGTTATGTTATTTTGTGGTCCACACACAACATAAGGCCTTCACATGTTGTTCGGTATAAAGGCCTTATGTTATGTTAGTTTGTGGTCCACTCACAACATAAGGCCTTCACATGTTGTTACGGTATAAAGGCCTTATGTTATGTTATTTTGTGGTCCACACACAACATAAGGCCTTCAAATGTTGTTACAATATAAAGGCCTTATGTTATGTTATGTTATTTTGTGGTCCACACACAACATAAGGCCTTCACATGTTGTTACAGTATAAAGGCCTTATGTTATGTTATTTTGTGGTCCACTCACAACATAAGGCCTTCACATGTTGTTAAGGTATAAAGGCCTTATGTTATGTTATTTTGTGGTCCACACACAACATAAGGCCTTCACATGTTGTTCGGTATAAAGGCCTTATGTTATGTTAGTTTGTGGTCCACTCACAACATAAGGCCTTCACATGTTGTTACGGTATAAAGGCCTTATGTTATGTTATTTTGTGGTCCACACACAACATAAGGCCTTCAAATGTTGTTACAATATAAAGGCCTTATGTTATGTTATGTTATTTTGTGGTCCACACACAACATAAGGCCTTCACATGTTGTTCGGTATAAAGGCCTTCCGTTATGTTATGTTATTTTGTGGTCCACTCACAACATAAGGCCTTCACATGTTGTTACGGTATAAAGGCCTTATGTTATGTTATGTTATTTTTTGGTCCACACACAACATAAGGCCTTCACATGTTGTTCGGTATAAAGGCCTTATGTTATGTTATGCTATTTTGTGGTCCACTCACAACATAAGGCCTTCACATGTTGTTACGGTATAAAGGCCTTATGTTATGTTATGCTATTTTGTGGTCCACTCACAACATAAGGCCTTCACATGTTGTTCGGTATAAAGGCCTTATGTTATGTTATGCTATTTTGTGGTCCACTCACAACATAAGGCCTTCACATGTTGTTACGGTATAAAGGCCTTATGTTATGTGTGGACCAGAGCCCCTCCGCCCGCACATTCAGGGTTAATTAGCACCCTGTTATCCACTCTATATGAGTGTGTTGACTGGTAAAACCCTGGGGTGGGGGGCGTTCCTGTGTTAGTTGGGGCTCACACACACACACACACACACACACACACACACACACACACACACACACACACACACACACACACACACACACACACACACACACACACACAGTTTACACATGGTGAGAGGTGGCTATTGACAGTGATTGAGCGTTGCCCCTCAGGGGCCCATCTGCGTGCACATGTACAGTGTGGGGCCAATGTGACGGCTTCACAGCAATCACAGCATCGGCTCGGTAAACGCTGCTCCTTGCCTCGGGGCTTTCAGTGATCCCACCTTGAACCTGTCATGTTGAAGGGACAGAGGAGCACGAGGGGATTCGAGTTGCAGCACAGGTTTGTGCTTGCTGTAACTTCCCCCTGCGTACGATAAACACACACACACACACACATCTCAACATACTGTTTGAATTGTAACATGTGCCCTACCTGCAGAGTTCGTTCTCGGCCCTTGTTGAAATTGTACTCCTCTCACTAATCCTTCCCCTCTCTGACATCGGGACCCAGTTAATGTAAAGTGTAACCAAATTTCCTCTGCCGAACCAAAACATCTATATCAAATGAAAGCCCTATTGGAAGGAAAATACATTGTGCTCCGGCGATTTAGAAGGCAAACGCGACAACTGGGAGAACCGGGGCTTATTTGGAGCCCCTGCTATAATGTTTTATGCGTCTTCTGGTTTGAATTTCCTGTTCATCGTGGTGAGTTCTGGGGATATTTGGTAGAAAGAGCCTCAAATCAATCATGTTTCTTACTCCGGTGATGACTAATGTGGACAAAGTGTGGGTCTAATGTGTTGAATATGAATGATTTCCTTATGGATGTCAGTCTTGTTTTTTTACGGACATCTGGTTAGAAGGTTATGGAACATAAGCAAGTTCAAATAGTCAATCGAATTGATGGAGAGGTTTTACTTATTGAAAGCGCAGCGACAAGAGTTTTGTTTAAGGAAGAAAGTTTGAGAAAAACTAAAATTATAAATCCAG
Source organism: Dallia pectoralis (assembly GCA_029465975.1). Classification (NCBI taxonomy): domain Eukaryota; kingdom Metazoa; phylum Chordata; class Actinopteri; order Esociformes; family Umbridae; genus Dallia; species Dallia pectoralis. Next base: position 9,451,898 of record CM055738.1, on the reverse strand, counting down.
GTCTTTTGCGCTCAGACTAATTAAATTTTATTTATTATGCCTGTGTAATGTGGAGACCTTGCTATCAAGTGTACAATCACATAATAATTAATCCGTACATTACTGTTTCTTGTAAAAGTGCCATTTTAGGTAGTAAATTGGTTACATTCTCACAGCGTGTGGACGACGCAGAACCAACCATATTGCCTGTCTATGTTCAGAGATGATGCAGGAAAAACACTTTTGTTTTGTGTTTGTTGTTGAGTGACAAAGAGAATAGAAATTGGGTTGGGGACAGAAATAGAAAAGGATGAAGATAGAGAGAGAGACAGAAGCAGGATAGAAAGAGAGAGGAGAAAAAAGTTAGAAAGAGTGAAGGAGTGAGAAAGATAGAAAGACTCTCCTTGCTCTCTGACAGAAGGACCCTTTCCAGAACCTTCCCAGCAGGTTTTTATTTCCATAGAAATGGCCTGTAAGGGAAAGTGCTCTGGTTAACTTAAACAGCATTTGAATGTTTTCATTGTGTTGAATTAAATAGACTGTACTGGTAAGAAAAATCACACTTCTTTATAATTTATGAAGGTATTCATGCTGAACACGCCTCATATGTGGCCTTGATATAGTGGACACTAAACCCTAACCCTTGTTGGTGGGTTGCCTGGTTGACAGAAATTCTTTTGGTGTGCATTCAGATAAAATTTGTGTTACGTTCCGTCATACAAAATCAGCGTTTTTTCATGGACACAACAATACTTTCTCCAGCTTCATCCAAATTATAATATCAAATATATTGCGTTGTTCATTATTTTTTTGTTTTATGTTTATGTTTTGTTATGCTTCTGTTGTTATTAGTCTTGTGTCAGTCTGGTCACCGAGCAAAGTTTCCTCTGGAAATTATTGTTATTTGAATATGCATATATTTGACAGAGCGGTTACACTTTTAACAGACATATTGAGAGGCTGTTATTAGACAGTTAACAGACATATTAAGAAGCTGTTGTAAGACAGTTAACAGAGAGGCTGTTATAAGACAGTTAACAGACATATTGAGAGGCTGTTATTAGACAGTTAACAGACATATTAAGAAGCTGTTATAAGACAGTTAACAGAGAGGCTGTTATAAGACAGTTAACAGAAAGAAAGACTGTTATAAGACAGTTTACAGACAGAGAGGCTGTTATAAGACAGTTTACAGACAGAGAGGCTGTAATAATACAGTTAACAGACAGAAAGGCTGTAATAATACAGTTAACAGACAGAGAGGCTGTAATAATACAGTTAACAGACAGAGAGGCTGTAATAATACAGTTAACAAACAGAGAGGCTGTAATAATACATGCTATACATAATGTCCCGTTGGTATTAGCATTCTTGGGAATAGTCATTCCTGGAAAGAGCATCACTCCTGATGTTTTGTAAACTATCAGATACTCTGTTCCTACTATTTACATGATTTTTTTCGGTACATTATCTGTAAATAGATCACATCCCTGTTTCTTTCTGCCATGTTTCGGCCGCCCTCTTTGTTTCTCTGGAATGAATCTCTCCTCCCTCCTCTACCCTCGTCTTCTACACCCTGTGTCTGATCGGAGGGGTTATCTGTGTGACGCCGTGAAACTCAGACCGATTTGGACCGTCACGTGCGGACAACAGTATCAGGCAGAACCGGACCGTGTCATCACGTTTAGTTACACAGACTGACTTATGAGACGTGGCCAACAAAAAACAGACACACTACCCTCCCTGTTTCAGGCCAGAGTAACCCCTGTAAATCGATTATTTACACTTGGTACGGTGTGATCAGCAGCCGAATGAAGGAGGAATATAATCAATCTCGCCGACAGACTGGCTTTAGCTGCACAGACTTGCATTTCCCACGTCCCCGAGTCTGCCGTGTTGTTCAGGAGTCTAACCCGGGGTCCAGTTGACCACAGGGTTTGAGACGGCTGCGGCCGGGTGTCTGGGTGATGTGTCGCGCCGCTGTTACAAGGACAGACAGTTTCCACAGCTGACCTGAGGTCAGTGATGCACCTCCCCAAACACAATGGAACCCCGGGCAGGACCAGAGGCCATAGATACATACTGGTGTTCCCGTGAGCCAGGTCCTACAGTATGGCATCATTTGTGTCCCGATCACTGGACCCAAACCGGGGCCTGCCTCGAGGCTAACAGCTCCTCTAATGACGCGATCGTCTAACGCCGACCGTGTGAAGTGGCGATCATCTGGATACCGCCCGGATACCGCCCGGATACCGCCTGGATACCGCCCGGAGGGGATGGAATACTATCCTCTGTGTGTTTACGCTAGAATGTAACAATTAAGCCAACTATTATCCAGTCGCCACGTCAGCCGTGATCTAGAGTCACATTGGCAGGGATGTCTGTGCACGTCTTGGCAAGTGCCCGGGGCTAAACTCTCCTCCTCTTTCTCCTCTTTCTCCTCTCCTGTCCTCCTCCTTGCTCCCTGTCTGTCCCTCTCCCCATTTTTGTTTTGTAGTTTCATGAGGAGTCGGCTAGAGTGATGAACTCTGAGCAGGAACGGCCGTATGTGTGCAGTGCCCCTGGCTGTTCTCAGGTGAGTTCGTGGACACAGCTGTGTGTGTGTGTGTGTGTTCATACTGTATATGTGGGTGTGTCAAAATTTGTAACAAGGAGAGGATGCAGAAAATATCTTAGGTGGTTTTTGCATTTCGCGTTAGGAGGAACAGAATAGAAGGTCCCTTCCAGAGAAATTCTAGCAGTGAAAAGGACATTTCTGCAAATGTAAAAAAAAAACAGGCTTATAAAAGCTTTTGAGGAAGTCAGGCCCAAGTCTGTCTCTATTGTCGTGTCACTAAAGGCTTTATGTTCAACACTGTATACACGTAATTATTTACTAATAGCATCAGTTGTAGAATCTGAGTATACATTGTGAACTCACACAAAACTAATATTGTGGAAAAAAGTTTGCTCAATTGTTTTTCTACCAAAGAGGAACAACGTTTTCCCCTTACTGTACACGTACAACCCCAAAAGTCCCACTCAATTGTTTCCCTGGCTGCAATATTTCTAATAATTTAAGCATGCTTTTGTTTCTGGAAATCACACGAAATATCCTACAATATACACAGAATATCAGTAGTTCCATAAAAAATATAACTCAAATTCAATAGATAATATCACAACTTATCATACAAACTATCACTCAAAATCTAGATATTACACACATATCACTGAGTATAATTAGATAAAATCCCTAGTTATCTTACAAAATATCACTCAATATCACTAGATAATATCCCTAGTTATCTTACAAAATATCACTAGATAATATCACTAGTTAGCATACAAACTATCACTCAATATCACTAGTTAGCATACAAACTATCACTCAATATCACTAGTTAGCATACGAACTATCACTCAATATCACTAGTTATCATACAAACTATCACTCAATATCACTAGTTAGCATACGAACTATCACTCAATATCACTAGTTAGCATACAAACTATCACTCAATATCACTAGTTAGCATACGAACTATCACTCAATATCACTAGTTAGCATACGAACTATCACTCAATATCACTAGTTAGCATACGAACTATCACTCAATATCACTAGTTATCATACGAACTATCACTCAATATCACTAGTTATCATACAAACTATCACTCAATATCACTAGTTAGCATACGAACTATCACTCAATATCACTAGTTAGCATACAAACTATCACTCAATATCACTAGTTAGCATACGAACTATCACTCAATATCACTAGTTAGCATACGAACTATCACTCAATATCACTAGTTAGCATACGAACTATCACTCAATATCACTAGTTAGCATACAAACTATCACTCAATATCACTAGTTAGCATACGAACTATCACTCAATATCACTAGTTAGCATACGAACTATCACTCAATATCACTAGTTAGCATACGAACTATCACTCAATATCACTAGTTATCATACAAGGTGGTTAGTTGGAGGTGAAGTTGCAGGGACTGGATGATGGAGGAGGGAGGTGAAGTTGCCGGGACTGGATGGAGGAAGAGGAGGGAGGTGAAGTTGCCGAGACTGGATGAAGGAGAAGGGAGGACGTGAAGTTGCAGGGACAGGATGAAGTAGGGAGAGGAAATGACAAGGAGGAGTGGAGGGAGATGATGATAGCTCCTTACAGGATGATGTTTCACTGTGGCCATAATCATCTACTACTCCTCCCAGCCATTCAGATTTGTCCCAAGGTAGCCTTATATCTTGTTCATTTTCTTCACTTAAATCACATGACTGTTTTGTCAGTAATTGGAAATATTGTTTGAAATGTCTAATACAACATTCTTTGGTGATATTTTTTTTCACCAACAGCATAGAATAGCTAGCATAGCTACTGTTAGCATCCACTGTTTTGTGGCTAATCGTGTCTATATTTAATAATAGTGCCCTAATAGCATCCTGAACTACACTCAGTACTCAATATTTATCAGTTTTGTCACATATACTGTACATTCTTCTATGACATTATATCTGAAGCACATTCTGCAGTTTAACAACACTGCATGTTACCCAGAGCTTGCATGCTGTTTCGCCACTCTATGTCAAATTGTTTCGGACAGTGGTTCCCAACCAGGGGTGCTAGGACCTCGGGGGGTACTTGGCCTGTGAACAGGGGGAACTTGAGAACACTCATGACTCATAGCAAAACTCTGATGGTGGTACAGGAACTGAAAAAGGTTGGGAACCGCTGGTTTACGTGTGGTCAAGGTGAATGGGCTTGGTGTTTTGCTATTGTTATGTTCACTGCAGGTGGGGCCTGTGATGGGGGGGGGGGCTGAGCCGTTCCATTATTATACAAATATATAATTATATATGTTTGTGTGTGTATGTGCAAACAGGTGTACCCATCGAAACTAACCTACCAGAACTAGCCGTGTGCACCCCACTAAATTCCCCCGAGTGGGAACCTAGCGTTCACCACTTGTGACCTAGTTCAGCACTCGTGACACGTATTACGTCATTATCAGACATTATCAGACTGGCTTCACATGCTGTTATATTGTGAGACTTTCTAACGCTACTTAATTATGGTGACATGATGTCAGTGTTTTTCAATTAGGTATGTAGGATTATTATGTCAAACAATTACATTTCCCGGGAAACGTATTCAATTAATTAGATGTATTTTTGTATGTGCGTAAACAGCGTTTTACCAGTTACACAGACCGTTACACCAGTGACATTGTCCATACTACACACACCGTTACACCAGTGACATTATCCATACTACACACACTGTTACACCAGTGACATTGTCCATACTACACACACCGTTACACCAGTGACATTGTCCAAACTACACAGACCGTTACACCAGTGACATTGTCCATACTACACACACCGTTACACCAGTGACATTGTCCATACTACACACACCGTTACACCAGTGACATTATCCATACTACACACACCGTTACACCAGTGACATTGTCCATACTACACACACCGTTACACCAGTGACATTGTCCACTAACAATAAATCGAATAATTCTGTTAATCTAATGAATCATTTACGGTTATAAACGATATAACCAATATGTGCCCTGCAGCGTTTTCCTACGGAGGACCATCTGATGATTCACCGCCATAAGCATGAGATGACCCTGAAGTTTTCCTCCATAAAGAACGACAACATGTTATCAGGTAAGGGACTTCTTCTATATGCATCGCAACTAACACCTTGCGAACTGCATTACTTCTGACGAGGGTACTTAGCAAGTAGTGCACTCAGTGCCGTAACCAGGATTTTTCAAATACCGAGGTCAAAAATCCCCCCCCCCTTTTTTTTTTAATCAAAAGAAAATAAAAGTCTGAGTTTGAATGTTTGCGAAATGCTGCTAACCTACCTGTAATATAGGTAGTAGCACGGGCGGACTGGCCATCTGTGTGATCTGGTACTCCATCACTCACAGTCATCACTTATCATATACCCACTAACCTTTTCGGAGTTGTGGTTAGTGCGCTCGGCTGTGGATCCGGGCGACGCGGGTTCGATTCCCCCTACCAGATGCCACATTAAGTCTTTATATTTTATTTTCTGAATTCTAATGTTGACCATGTGTATGATGTATTTAAAACAGCTCAACTTCAACATTTTAGCTCTAAAATGCCACATGCAGTAGCTAATATTAAGAAATATGTTGTGCTTTTACTTTTTTAGTCCCAGCCCGTCCCTGGGTAGTATCAGCCGGCTTTTTTAAATTCCCATTCATTAAAGCTGTATAGTATTGCAATCGAAGTTCGCACTAATTCTACAATTCGAAATTCTAGTGAAATGCACCTAGTAGTTATCTAAGGGATTATGTTCAACAACTACTGAATATCATCCATGGGCCATGTCGGTCTCATTCCGCGCTCACAAGAGTACAAAGGTATAGGGAAAACATGACATGGATTTCAGGAGAAATAACTTTTGTTAATGTGTAAGGCAAGTCAAATGGATTTGGGAAATGGACCGACCGGGATTTTATATTTTCGGTGCTGAAAAGAAAGACGTTATGTTTTAGCAGTCACATCGATATTGCCCGCATAATCATACAGTAGCCTATGATCAATATGGGGTGGACCAATTGTCCTTCTTTGAATATTGGGGGGACGTGTCCCCGTGCCCCCCCCCCCCCATAGGATTACGTCTATGTGAAAAAATATATATTAGACGAGTTAAGTCCTGAAGACAACGACTACAGCCAACAATTTTTGTTTTGACTGACAAAACAAGTAGGCTATTTTCCATTCACAATGAAATTACTCATATAATATATATCACAGAAAAAAATACAGAGGACATGACCTCGGTGTCCTCAATGGTAGATACGGCACTGAGTGCACTACATAAAAAATATTTGGGCCCAAACAGAACTCACAACGGAACCCACAAACGGAACTCACAAACAGAACTCACAAACGGAACTCACAAATGGAACCCAGAGACAGAACCCACAGACAGAACTCTTGTCCATTTCTCCTCAGTCACACCACTTTCTCGTGGAACACAGGAGTGTATTTTACATAAGCCTCCATTAGGAAGTGGCATGTTGTTTCTGGTCAGCCATGCGCACACCTTTGAGTCAGGCTCAAGTCAGAAACTGCTCCGTATGGAAGTGTAGAGGTGGTTTGAATATCATTTGGGGATTGAAATTCACTTTAACAAATGAGTGAATCGGGTGAACGGAGTTACTGCCTAGCCTGTCGTGTCTTATGTATCTGTAGTATACAGATCCCTTTTGGGTCCTTCTCCGTTTCCTACAGGACCTCAGCTCACTTTGTGGTTCTACATTGGAAGCCTCTGTCTGTGTCTAATCCCCGATCTATACCTGGTGTTTCTGCAAAGACACACTGACATTCTTGAGAAATTAATGTCCGTCCACTTTTCCAAGTTATGATGGATGTTTTCCTGCGCGGTGCAGCGGGCTGTCTGTCCTCCTCATTAGTCCGTGACAGCAGACGGGTTCGGAGGGAAAGGATTCTGGTCGGGTCGGGTCTGACATATTAATACACAGTTCAAAGAAACATGTGATTTATCGATCGCGTCCAGCCGCTGTAAGTGTCAACCCCGAGGCTAAGTCATGATTCGTGGACTCCCAAGCCTACGAGCAGACCTACAACCGAGCACCAGTGTGTGTGTGTGTGTGTGTGTGCTCAGCTGATGCTGACAGAAGTTGTTTCTTTATGGTTTTCCCCGTGAGCCCAGTTGGATCAGGTTTCTGGGGTGGCTCAGTTAGTGCCTCCATCTGAGTTATGGTTCACGCCGACCATTTCTCCAAATGAGACCGCAGACCCCTCAGGGTGGGATGTAAGAGAGTCGATTATCATAAGTTACCTAGTCAGAGTCTTCGGTTTGAGGTTAACCAACTTCAACATGTCACAGGCAGAGATTTGAACCATCCCGAACTATGTTTCCTGTTTTTGGAATGTAGGACCCAAGCAGACCATCATTTTACCAACATACGGTTGGTTCTTTCGAACGAAGGCGTTTCTTTTAGCATGTCATCATGCTCTTCTGGAAATTAATATAGGTCCACGCTCGGGTTTTTCAAAACGCTATTAAAAGCAGTAGATACACTCTCCAATGGGATAAGACTAAAGTAAAATTATATTTTGGGTACGCCATGTTGAAAATATTTGTCCATCCCCCCTCTTGGCAGAATAGCTAAACATTCTGTGGTTGAGTATGCTTTTAGCCTTTTGCCTTTGAAAAGGACTTGATCCGAAAATCACCTTGGACTGTCTGAAACATGATCTGGGCTCTCTGGCCTCTCTACCCCCCTGAAGCTGAGCTGAAACACACTGCCTGGCTGAACAGAACAAATTACCCCCCCCCCACACACACACACACACACACAGACACACACAGACACGCGCACACGCACACACACACAGACACACACACACACACACACACACACACACACACTGCAGGTGGTGTCTGGTCTTCGTTAACTGTAATGTCATGAATGAGAGTAGTATTTTTGTCTATTGTCTAAGAGTGGCTTTGCTCTCCATTTAGAATGGACGCCATCGTTCAAATGAATAGGTTCACATGGAGACATCCTCGTAATATACCGTCCAATTGGTCAGAAATACAGTGTAGACGTTGGTAGTGTTGTAAATGACAGATGTTAATATACCGTCCAATTGGTCAGAAATACAGTGTAGACGTTGGTAGTGTTGTAAATGACAGATGTTAATATACCGTCCAATTGGTCAGAAATACAGTGTAGACGTTGGTAGTGTTGTAAATGACAGATGTTAATATACCGTCCAATTGATCAGAAATACAGTGTAGACGTTGGTAGTGTTGTAAATGACTATGGCTATACTATTACTGAGGCATTATCTCGAACCATCAGCCCGGTTTGTGTTTGCTAAACCAAGTTTATTGTTTTAAAAGGCAATCTGATCATAGGCAATCTGAGCAGTTGTGTTTGCACAGTTGAAAACTTTTAGAAATAATAAAACTGGCCCTCATTAGACTAGTCGCGTATCTGAAGCATAAGAGATTCAGGGTTCGATTACAGGCTGAAAACGCCCAGAAACAAACAGCATTCCTCTATAATCTGTGAGTCTATTATTGTTCGGAGAAATTTAGATATTCCATGAGAAAATTAAAAAAGGGTTAATTTAGGGTTAGGGTGAAATTAGGGTTAAAGTGAAATTAGGGTTAGGGTTGGGGATAAGGTTGGGGTTAGGCTTGGGGTGGAAATAGGGTTGGGGTTTGGGTGAAATTAGGGTTAGGGTTAGGGCTGGGGTTAGGATTAGGTTTGAGGTTAAGTATATACGATGCCTCTGCCACTTTTAAATTGTTTGTATGGCAGCATTTTGGGAACCGCTGGAAACAAAAGCAATGTCAGAGGGATAATAAGACCCAAACAACATGTAAGGGCTGTAAATGGTGCCGCTCACTGCAACTAACACAAGCAGTGACAAATGCAACGGCACGTACAGAACCACCACAGCTCTCAACTAAAATCAACCGCGCCTGTAAAGAAAACCCTGAAAGGCCAGACAACGCTGACAAATGCCTTTGCATTTGAACTTCCACAGTGAAGTGCCGGAGCCACGGCAATATCGAGAGACATCAGCATTGTCATTGCAGCTGATATGAGGCAATGTTTGCACTTTTAGTATTGAGAGATTACTGCTTTTACTTCTTGTTTGCCCTTCAAAAATAGAACTTAGAGAAACTTGATGTTATTTATGTTGGATTTTTATACTGTTTTTTTATTTGTATTTTCAATTTCTGGAAAGTAGTTTAGTTAGAAGGTCACATGGACAGTTAAACAGTCTGAAGAGATTCATGTGAAATCAAACAGGAGCGAAGCCAGTGAAATTACTTTGTGGCAAATCCTTTTACAGTGCTTGAATATTGTTTAGACTTTTACTTCAGAAAGTAGAACTGGCATTCATTACAAGATGATTAGTTAAAATATCTAAAAAAATGCACCTGTAATATTTAGCATTTTAATAATAGTATTTTGAGCCTATATAGTGTTTTTTTTCTAGGTACTCAAAGCGCTTAATCTTGTGACTTTCAGGCAAATAAAATACCTGTTGTTTTACAATTTTTTTTCATAAAATTGTGTTAATATATCGTGTTGTCTAAATCTCCTAACCCAAACCCAAACTTCTGTGTTCAGTAATTTTCTCAGAGCTAGCTGCAAAAAAAATTAAACAAATATTTTACATATAAAAAAGGTTTACTTATTTAAAACCGTTGTATATACAACATACTAGTTTATTCAATAATTTTCCGGAATCGGTTTAGACATTTTTTTTTTATAATTCTTTTTAATTCTCAGGACTCTGTTGTTTTCCAGACCAGACGCCGACTCCAACACGCTTCCTGAAGAACTGTGAGGAGGTGGGGTTGTTCAGCGAGCTGGACTGCTCCATCGAGCAGGAGTTCCGGAACGCCCAGGAAGAAGAGGACAACAAACAGGTAGAAAAAATGAGAGTAAGACAACGAAACCAAACTACTCACATAGAAACAATTCGAAACATTCAATGGTTTGGCACTTGTGCATTCTGCAATCTTCCTATTTTATGTGGTGTTGTTTTGTGAGGTCATTATAGGTGCCTGATTTGCAAACATACATTCAGAAATGCATATGATGAGTTGATAGAGTAGTGCCCACACAAACACTCACCATGTCAAGGCCTCACTGTGCTCACCTGCACCCATAAAACCCAAGAAAAAAAACATGTAAAACACGTTAGTGTGAAATTTGATATTTGTAGGTTGAAATATATTTTTGCAGCTTGTTACTTGATACAGCTTGTTACTTTCAGCCACAAGTATTTTAGCAAACTTATAGTCATTACAGGCTACTGGCGTAATGTCGTTATGAGGTCTTAAACAGCAATGGACTTTTATTTTGAAAACAAAACCTGGAAACCCCCAGGCCATAGCACTACTTCTTATTGTTGCTAGCTTCACAGCTTGAAAGAGCTATGCTCACATCATATTTTTGCAGTTTAGTGACTTGTGCCAAATTACTGAGTTGTGCCAGAAAATAGATTGTACGTAGAATACGACTCAGAAACAAATACATGGAGACATAAAGTAAGAAGTTTACGTGTTTTGTATGTTCCAAATAAAATTTCAGATTACTTTTCTTACAATCATCCCAAATAACGTATGTTTTTTTCTTACGATTCTACTAATACGCGTGGGCCACGTAAAAGATTTCTAAGGTGATTTTGACATGGGTTCAACCCATTTAATCTACTGTTGTAGGTATTGCTGCAGGGTAAGATAAGGGGGAACCCTTGTGAACATACAGCTCCAGGCTGGCAGGTGTATTATGGGTAATTCTCTTTATCTTGCACTGTCATCTGACTTCTTTCCTCGAGCCGCCACGCACACTCTGATCAAGTGTCTGCAGTGTTGCAACCAACAGAGAGACAGAAAGACAGGTAGGCAGACAGGCAGACAGACAGACAGACAGGCAGACAGACAGGCAGACAGGCAGGCTGGTAGGCAGACAGACAGATATTTAGGTAGGCAGGTAGGCAGACAGGCATGTAGGCAGACAGGCAGACAGACAGACAGGCAGGTAGGCAGGCAGGCAGGCAGACAGGCACACAGACAGACAGACAGGCAGAAAGACAGACAGGCAGACAGACAGGCAGGTAGGCAGGCAGACGGCTGTTGAAGGACTGTGACCTGATTGCCACAGGTGAGGGAGCAGGAGATCAGATTGCCTCCAGCCAGCTGTACTTCAATCAGCTCCGCGCTTCATCTCCTTCAGAGTAACAGATCACTGATTATGGGAGTCACGTTTCCTCCTACTGACTCGCCGATCATTTCCAGATAAACGCTGGCCAAACGGACAGACACACAATCATTCAGTCTGACCTCGACCATGAGTCTGAGAAACATGTGGCACAGGCAGAGATAACGGCTGACCTCAGTGTGGTCAGACTGGAGAGGTAGTGGTTAATGTATTGTTGGGTTAATGTTACAGAGTCTTTACCTGTGACACCATAAGCTCTACATGCCATTACCCGGCAAGTATGTGTCTCTATCAGACCTCCTGTCTGGGGTGTCAGAGAGTGACAGGCTGTGGGGTGTAGCAGGTGTCTGGGGTGTCTGGGGGTGACATGATGTGGGATGTAGCAGGTGTCTGGGGGTGACAGGCTGTGGGCTGCAGCAGGTGTCTGGGGGTGACATGATGTGGGGTGTAGCAGGTGTCTGGGGTGTCTGGGGGTGACATGATGTGGGGTGTAGCAGGTGTCTGGGGTGTCTGGGGGTGACATGATGTGGGGTGTAGCAGGTGTCTGGGGTGTCTGGGAGTGACAGGCTGTGGGGTGCTGCAGGTGTCAGAGAGTGACAGGCTGTGGGCTGCAGCAGGTGTCTGGGGTGTCTGGGAGTGACAGGCTGTGGGCTGCAGCAGGTGTCTGGGGTGTCTGGGAGTGACAGGCTGTGGGCTGCAGCAGGTGTCTGGGGTGTCTGGGAGTGACAGGCTGTGGGCTGCAGCAGGTGTCTGGGGTGTCTGGGAGTGACAGGCTGTGGGCTGCAGCAGGTGTCTGGGGTGTCTGGGAGTGACAGGCTGTGGGCTGCAGCAGGTGTCTGGGGTGTCTGGGAGTGACAGGCTGTGTGGGGTGTAGCAGGTGTCTGGGGTGTCTGGGAGTGACAGGCTATGGGCTGCAGCAGGTGTCTCGGGTGTCTGGGAGTGACAGGCTGTGGGGTGCAGCGGGTGTCTGGGGGTGAGGATACACTGTGGGCTTTTGCTCTGCTGGGTCTGGGTGGTTCTGGGCAAATCTGGAGGCGGTCAGGGAACATGTTTAGCCCACCTGGTTTTGGGTTGAGGATCTGTGCTCAGTCAACACGACCAGGAGTCTCGGCACAAGTGTGGTGTACAATTGTGCATGTAGTGTGAGGCGAATATACAGGAGAGATGCATGTAGTGTGAGGCGTATATACAGGAGAGATGCATGTAGTGTGAGGCGAATATACAGGAGAGATGCATGTAGTGTGAGGCGAATATACAGGAGAGATGCATGTAGTGTGAGGCGAATATACAGGAGAGATGCATGTAGTGTGAGGCGTATATACAGGAGAGATGCATGTAGAGGAGAGAGATGCATGTAGTGTGAGGCGTATATACTGGAGAGATGTATGTAGTGTGAGGCGTATATACAGGAGAGATGCATGTAGTGTGAGGCGTATATACTGGAGAGATGTATGTAGTGTGAGGCGTATATACAGGAGAGATGCATGTAGTGTGAGGCGTATATACTGGAGAGATGCATGTAGTGTGAGGTGTATATACTGGAGAGATTGGTTGAGTTCAGGTCGGCACAGGTGTACCAACATTTATCATGACTTCTTTTCCTTCCACCGCTGACTGCAACCTGTGTGAGTAAGGCATTGATGGAGTGAGGTGCACCCTGTCTTCTCCCCCCACAGAACATCTCTCTACACAGCCAGAACCAGCAGCATCACACTCGGATGGGTAACCATGACGGCAGCATAGTGATTCAACAGGCCCTCCCGTCTCCCCAGTCCAGCTCCGTCATCACCCAGGCACCCTCCACCAACAGACAGATAGGGTGAGGCCAACTGACACCACAACAAACACACCGAGGCACCCTCCACCATCAGGGCACCTCCATTACCTCTATTCACTGGGTCACATACACGGTGCTATATGATGATGCTTACATCAGTACACCTCCATTACCTCTAATCACTGCTACAGACACGCTCACAACATGCGATACAGACCGTTGCATCTTGGTTCGATCTGTATAAATACTATCCTGGCACCTTGTTATTAATGACAGAAGTCGAGGAGAATGGCCAGACCTCTTCGAGCTGTGTTGAGCAGGAGGGCATCTCTGACAGCACATCGCCTTGCAGGTTGAAGCCAATGTCTACCTAACAAAGTGTCTGGTTAGTTGATATACATACTGTACATACAGAATATATAAATCGATGAGCCAAAACATCACGAGCACTCACAAATGAAGCAGATATGGTTGATCATCTCCTAACAGGGACACGTGTCAAGATCTGGGTAGAATAGATGGTAAGCGAACAATTTGTTTGTGTAGGCAACGGGTTGGATGCAGGAGAAATGCCCGGGAGTGAAGACCTGAGCAGCTTTCACTAGGGCCTCAGTTTGCTCTAGCTCAGTGTTAGTGCCCGGTACATTTTAGGCAAAACGCCGAAGTTGTTGAGGTCAAAGTTAGGTTTAAAGTTAGGGTTATAGTTTGGTCAGAGAGTATAGGAGATAGATTCACGTGTAGGGGTTAGGTTTTATTTCCCCACAAGAAGAGATAAATTACCACTTGGATTAATGAATGTAGAATGTAGCATATTAATGAGCATACATGCAAAGAGTGTATGTGTGTGTGTGCACAAATATGCGTGTGTGTGTGTGTGTGTGTGTGTGTGTGGGTCTGCGTGTGACCGATTTGTGTGGCTGTTAACCGGGGGTGTATTTGAGCACGGCATGCGAAGCTGGTCCCAGGGGCCAGGCTGAGATGAGGTCATCTCTGATAGCCCATGCTTAGCTGATGCTGGTTTCACAACGGTTTAGCATTTCATGCTCCAAAATATCTGCGACAGGAAGATCACACAACACCACTTCCCTTGTTTCAGAACACACTCTGATCCCTTCTGCCGTGAAGACTCATGTGACGCAGCTTCTATGAAACAGGGATTTAAGTGACTGTGAAATGTGTAGAACCAAAGTTCAATTTTATACACGCTGATGAACACAGCGCTCATGTTTGTAGCCTCGGTGGGAGCGTTCATCCTCAATTATACTGCAGTTGTCAGAAACATGTTAGCTAGAGTTTCTGTTTTGATGTTTGGTGTTTTATCTCACCATGACATAATAAACCCCATTACCAAGTTGGGAAGTCAGCGTGTTGGGGAGGTCGGTGTGGTGGGGAGGTCAGTGTGTTGGGGAGTTCAGTGTGGTGGGGAGCTCAGTGTGTTGGGGAGGTCAGTGTGTTGGGGGGTCAGTGTGTTTGGGGGAGGTCAGTGTGTTGGAGAGGTCAGTGTGTTGAGAGGTCAGTGTGTTGGGGGAGCTCAGTGTGTTGGGGAGGTCAGTGTGTTGGGGGGTCAGTGTGTTTGGGGGAGGTCAGTGTGTTGGAGAGGTCAGTGTGTTGGGGGAGGTCAGTGTGTTGGGGAGGTCAGCGTGTTGGGGGAGGTCAGTGTGTGTGTTGTGGGGGAGGTCAGTGTGTGTGTTGGGGGAGGTCAGTGTGTTGGGGGAGGTCAGTGTGTTGAGGGGAGGTCAGTGTGTTGGGGGAGGTCAGTGGTTGGGGAGGTCAGTGTGTTGGGGGGAGGTCAGTGTGTTGGGGGAGGTCAGTGTGTTGTGGGGAGGTCAGTGTGTTGGGGGAGGTCAGTGTGTTGGGGAGGTCAGTGTGTTGGGGGGTCAGTGTGTTGGGGGAGGTCAGTGGGTTGGGGAGGGCAGTGTGTTGGGGAGGTCAGTGTGTTGGGGGAGGTCAGTGTGTTGGGGGAGGTCAGTGTGTTGGGGAGGTCAGTGTGTTGGGAGGTCAGTGTGTTGGGGGAGGTCAGCGTGTTGGGGGAGGTCAGAGTGTTGGGGGAGGTCAGTGTGTTGGGGAGGTCAGTGTGTTGGGGAGGTCAGTGTGTTGGGGAGGTCAGTGTGTTGGGGGAGGTCAGAGTGTTGGGGGGAGGTCAGTGTGTTGGGGAGGTCAGTGTGTTGGGGAGGTCAGTGTGTTGGGGGGCGGTCAGTGTGTTGGGGGGAGGTCAGAGTGTTGGGGGAGGTCAGTGTGTTGGGGGAGGTCAGTGTGTTGGGGGGAGGTCCACAGGCTGGCGAGGACCCCCCTCCCCCAACAACCTCCTTCTTACGTTCACGTTGTTTCCTCTCTGTTTCACATCTCCGTTCTATTTCTCTTTGTGTCAGAAAGCGGAGTGACTGAACTGTGGGAATGTAAGCAGGGCGCTTTTATTGGTTGGTCATTATGAAAGGAGTAGTGGATTGAAGTAGAACAGACCAGGCATGGTTCTACCAGCTGTGTTATATCAGCTCAGTGACAGACCTTCATCCTGCTGACTGCATGTACTGTACATGCCCGGAGAATCCCAGACAACACTATCTCCTTTCTGAATCACCAGAAACATGTGCAATTACAATGTATTTTTAATGCAATCAAATTCCATTAGATGTTCTATGTTGTTCTTTCTCCTTTCTAAATGTCTTTCTCTCTCTCTCCATCTGGCTCTCAGTCTTATCTCTCTTTCTCTTTCGGTTCACTTTAAACATTCAGCGTCATACTAGAATTACATTGTCTTAAACCTGAAGGTTGGCCAGTGTTAAGTTAGGTTAGTGTTAAGGTTGGCCTAGAGACTTTCCAGTGTGGATCCATACATATGCAGCATGCCGGTGTTTAGCCTGGTTAGTTAAGCAAGTAGCAGTGTGTTAAGCAAGTAGCAGTGTCCAGCCAGTCAGATTTACCACTGAAAGGAGAGAAGCTTGTGTTCCAAATGGTATCCCTTTACCTCTATAGTGCCCTGTTTTGGAGGAACGCCCTTCACGAGTTGTACACTATGTGGAGAACAGGGTGCCATTTTAGACCTATGTCTGGTGAATATTGGATGAGGGAGTAATCAGTAAGCTTGACTGACACCCGTCTCTTTGTACAGGAGAGGACATGGGTGGAATTTCATCCTCTTAAGTTGGAGGAGAAGCAATCACAGTCTGCTAGTTATGAGGCAGGCCTTCATGGAGAGACAGACAGGTCTTTACTAAGAGACAGACTGGTCTTTACTGAGAGACAGACTGGTCTTTACTGAGAGACAGACTGGTCTTTACTGAGAGACAGACTGGTTTTTACTGAGAGACAGACAGATATTTACTGAGAGACAGACAGGTCTTTACTGAGAGACAGACAGGTCTTTACTGAGAGACAGACAGGTCTTTACTGAGAGACAGACAGGTCTTTACTGAGAGACAGACAGGTCTTTACTGAGAGACAGACAGGTCTTTACTGAGAGACATACTGGTATTTACTGACAGACAGGTCTGCTTTACCTGGCTTTACTTGTCATCTCAGACAGGACCCCCCACTTCGCTAGAGACGAGCTCAGAGAAGAATAATGACTTCAACATTTTTGAGGATCGACTGAAGTTGAAAAATGGCCAGCTGGCTAAATCTGGCTCATTTACAGATCAGTTGAGCATTGTACGATGTACCTGTCAAATAATATCCAAATACACACGTTTTTATTTATTACTTACGTTTTAAAATACGGTACTTTCAGTTTAGTTATGAATGTCTTTAGATATTATGCACCATCCAATTTGTTACGCTGAACTTTATTTGCAGTGATCTGCTATATCACATTTAACACTGACTCAGAAGTAATTTTGTTTGTTCAAATTATTCCATAACACAGATTTTTCCTTTTAAAAAACTTTTGGTTGAGATGATCAGATAGGATGTGGCATGTGAGTTAAACCTCAGTAGAGACAGATGCGTGTATCTTCTGCACAGCCTGAACATGCTGTTTTTAAACCAGTCTGTTTTGGGGTTGTTCTGAACGTGCCAAAGTCGTGTGGTGACACTTGTCTGGAGAACGGCTTGGTGACTGTTTGGCGGTCAGTCGTATTCACAGACTGCAGCTGTTTTAGAATTGTCTTCAGCAAATGCCATCACAAATAGCCTTAAAGCAAACACTTACAGCAAATAGAGGTGATGAATGACACACTGGGGAACATTTGATATGAAACCTGTAACGGATTGGGGAGACCTGTCACAAACATGTAAGATTTTTTGTGACTTCAGCCACTAGTCATGTATCTGTGTACTATGTCATGTATCTGTATACTATGTCATGTATCTGTGTACTATATCATGTTTCTGTGTACTTTGTCATGTATCTGTGTACTATGTCATGTATCTGTGTACTATGTTGTGTATCTGTGTACTATGTCATGTATCTGTGTATTACGTCATGTTTCTGTTTACTACGTCATGTACTGTATCTGTGTACTACATCATGTATTTGTGTACTATGTCATGTTTCTGAGTACTAGGTCATGTTTCTGTGTATTATGTCATGTATCTGTGTACTATGTCATGTATCTGTGTACTATGTCATGTATCTGTGTACTACATCAGGTATCTGTGTACTACATCATGTTTCTGTTTACTACGTCATGTACTGTATTTGTGTACTATATCATGTATTTATGTACTATGTCATGTTTCTGTGTACTACGTCATGTACTGTATCTGTGTACTATATCATGTATTTGTTTACTATGTCATGTTTCTGTGTACTACGTCATGTACTGTATCTGTGTACTAGATCATGTATTTGTTTACTATGTCATGTTTCTGTGTACTACGTCATGTTTCTGTGTACTACGGCATGTTTCTGTTTACTACGTCATGTATCTGTGTACTGTATCATTTATTTGTGTACTATATCATGTTTCTGTGTACTACGTCATGTATTTGTGCACTACGTCCTCTATTTGTATCTAACGTCACCCATTTGGTAAAATACACTCACACTGGAAACACTGGAACTCCCATCAACGCCTTTCAACGGCACATTCCGGAATTTGAACCGCGGTATGTTTTTAATTGACTGGAATTTAAATGGAAATGGCCCCCTCTATGTTGACATGTCTGTTCGACCTTTGCACTCCGCCGGTAATGCGCTGGAGGGGTTTCCCTGACCATGCAGCAGGGCTCTACAGCCACGGATCAAAACATTGGGCAGTTGGAAGGGATCAGGATGCAATTTGTGACACAGAGGGAGCGAGAGCACAGATCAAAGACCGGAGTGGGAGAAAGAGAGAGCGCAGGAAAGAGCAGCAGGAAAACGGGGCTTGAGGGAAACCCACAGCTTCCCCAGCGGAAACCGTCACCTCGGTCCATCTCTCTGTCCCTCTGGGCACGGGGGTCTCTCCGCAAGGACTTCCCGTTCCCACCGCGACTAGGCTAACAGAACACACAGGTTGTCAAGGTTACAGGCGCGGACACAACAGCGTTGTGTCAGTGCAACAGAAGAAGGCGCCGGAAGTAAACTGGTTTCCACGAGTATGCATGACACCAAAAACTCCCCTGTCGTCTTGTGTGTTACCTCAGACGTGTTGCAAGTGACTGTTGGTGGGGAACATTTGGTTGGCACTAGGCGAGCTGTGTGCCGGCTACTGTACGGCAGCCTGGTGACTTTATACCAGTGTGATCCAGATTTGAGATTGATCGGTTCCTTATTGTTGTCGCTGAGTGTTTGTCCTGGCACACTCGTCCCTCCTCCACTTGCTTCCTCTCTCCATTCAACGCTGTAGTCCTCAGGGCTTCTGTGACACACTCGGTTTCGTTTGATGTGTTACGTTGCCGAACGTTACAATGCTCTACCAAAAGCAGAATGTGTTGCGAATTTGCTAAATCATATCCCATGTTACAAACGCGACTCACACCTATTATATATTACGTTATGTTAATGTTATCGTTTGGCGCCGCAGCACTGAGGTTAAGGTTAGAAATAAATGACCTCACATTGGTTTTTGAATTTCCAACTAGTAGAGTGAAGGTTCAAGATGTTTCCACCCATCCACTGTTCTTTCCTGACCACTACAGCCTACTGAAAATACCCCCGAATCAGCTCTTAGCGCTCTCGCCACGTAATATACTTTACAAACTTGTATATCAAAGACGTACATTAAGATAGTCTACATCAGAATGCAGAAGAGAAAGAGATCAGCAAGCCGGGGCAGAATGGTTCTAATCCCATCCGGCCCGGACCCCATCTGGTATCTGAGTTCTGCCGAGGGCGAGGCACGGAGCGTCCAGTGAATTATGATAATGAGAGCGTCCAGTGAATTATGATAACGAGAGCGTCCAGTGAATTATGATAACGAGAGCGTCCAGTGAATTATGATAACGAGAGCGTCCAGTGAATTATGAGAACGAGAGCACCCAGTGAATTATGATAACGAGAGCGTCCAGTGAATTATGATAACGAGAGCGTCCAGTGAATTATGATAACGAGAGCGTCCAGTGAATTATGATAACGAGAGCGTCCAGTGAATTATGATAACGAGCGTCCAGTGAATTATGAGAACGAGAGCGTCCAGTGAATTATGAGAACGAGAGCGTCCAGTGAATTATGAGAACGAGAGCGTCCAGTGAATTATGATAACGAGAGCGTCCAGTGAATTATGATAACGAGAGCGTCCAGTGAATTATGATAACGAGAGCGTCCAGTGAATTATGAGAACGAGAGCGTCCAGTGAATTATGAGAACGAGAGCGTCCAGTGAATTATGAGAACGAGAGCGTCCAGTGAATTATGAGAACGAGAACACACACACACACTCACACACACACACACACACACACACTATGCTGGTGCTGACACTCCCCCAATCAGCAGAGAGGGAATCAAAGACATTCCTTGCACCTGTGTTTTCGTCACACCTGTTCAGTGTTAGTTCGTTAGTGTCTGTATATAGTTTGGTCGGTGTCTGTCTGTCATTGTTGGGTCATTGTTTAAGTTCTCTGTTTCAGTGCCTGTCTGCCAGTGGTTGTCAATAAAAAAACAGTAAATGGAGTTCTCTGCGCTTGGGTCAGCTTCCTGTCATCTGCCTAGGGCAGATCACACACACACACACACACACACACACACACACACACACAGCAGTGACAAAGGCAGGCGTTCACAATGCAGCCCATAATGTCACGGCTAGCATCATCACACCAAGGCAGAAAGCAGTCCCACACATTTCAATGCTCTCTGCTGTTTCAATTGTTAACATCTAGACCAGAGTTATGTCAGTGCTAAATGTGTGAGACACAGTGGCCCTCATTTATCATTCTTGCGTAGAAACGGCGTATATGTTGGAGTAAGATTATGCTTACACTCCTCTCACCACCTGATTTATGAAGCTGTGCGTACCGTTGAAATCCAGGTGTACGCAATACCTGCCCTTGATAAATGCCGCGGCTGAAAACGATCGTTATTAGAATAACACGCCCCTATATATTCAAGTCTCCGCCTCCCCCACGCCTTCATTTTACGCCATGGACACACGGAAGACGGCAAAGAAGAGAAACTTCTCCGACGTGGATGATCAAATGACCTATCACAATGCATTATTTTACAGCACGTGTTTTGAAACAATTAGCGATTAATTTCGTTTCACGTCACATGTATTGGGGTGTACAATAGTGATGATGATGTGATGTGGAGTACCATTCATTCACATTAATAATTGCATGACAATTTGTAATATTCTTCTTATTATTATTTTTATTATTAATGACGCTTATTGTTGTTTAGAATGTCATTATTATTATTTGTATTATTATTATTATTTAAAAGAAGAAGAATGTCATTTTTATTATTTTGTCAGTCTGAATTATTTTTTGGTCGAAAGCCTTTCATTACTGAACCCATATATCAGACAACTAGGGTGCATGCCCCTCTTCTCTTTTTTTCTGCACTCTGATCTCCTTCTCCTGCTCCGTGCGCTGCTCCGTCTCCGTCTCCACGCGGGTTCTCCGCATCCATCGCCGTCTGGATCATTTCTCGTGCGCGCTGCTTTATTTCTGCATCCAAGTAATGGTCTTTATAACGCGGATCAAGTACAGTCGTGATGAAGTGCAGAGGATCCGAATAGATCACAATATTTCGTCCGTATTGTTTCGGTGATAAAAGTATTTCGGTGCATCCCTAATACATATATTTTTACAAATCAAATGCTTTGGTAAAGTCACACAAATTAAACATTGAAGCCCATGTTGCACAAAAATAAACACTGAAAGTTTATAATTACTATGTTGTTGTTTTTTTACAGTGGGCCATAATATATCATATCTTTTAGTTAGTCAGTGCGTTTTGTGGTGTTAGGAATTGTTTTTCTGTGCATTTCCGCACTAACTCAAAACGTGCGTATACATGTACACCACCTCCTGAGCTGGCGTAGGATTTGAGCGTGCCGTACGCCAACGTCCATATTGATAAATCTCAAAGTCACCGTGGTTTTGGGTGTACGCTGGAAATTTGGTGTACGCACTTCTGATAAATGAGGGCCAGTCAGTCTACCCAGACAGATACACCATTACAACAAGACCTCAATCTTTTGTCTTTCAGAAGAGGGTGGTCTGTGGGTCGGACGAAAGCACCGGCCTCAACTTCAGATGGGTTACATTAAGAAAGAAACAACCGGGTTCTCGTTGAGCTTTGAAAGCTCTAGTGCAAGGGTTATTCATCTAACGACCGCTTATTTAGACACAGAACTTTGTCCTTTGGTATTTTTCCGTATACAGGAATTCATGCTGGTTCAGACAAGTTCTTGTTGTTTCTTTTGGTTCACACGTTTAAATGTTCTTATTGGCTGTAATCATTGCTAGTTAGTGATGCATTCTCTATACGTTTTTTTCCTTCCCTGATATTTTCACGCATTTGCCCTTTACTTCATCAGTAATGAACAGTAAATTTGGTTTGTTCCTGTGGCTTTATTTAGAACTTAGTACCGTGCGTTTTTGTAGTATTTTTTTATTAATTAATTTGTTTTTATATGTATTCCGTTTATTTTGTAAATGCATAGTCGGTCTGTTGAGGTCATTAGTTGGTTTATTGAGGTATAAAATGAATCTAATCAGGCTTGAAGTAGTTTATTGTCTGTTGAGGTGTTACATATTTTTTAAGGTCACAACCCGGTCCGGAAAGAACTGCAGTTTGAGATCTGTCTGATGATAAACTCCCTGGTTTCCCCATGAATAATTCCTGCTTCTAGACACTGATATGTAAAACAGAGGAATTTATTGAACATTTCAATAAATTAATTGATCATTTTAGAGCGATTGTGCATAACACAAAGGGAAACAGGGTCCACAATATCCTCATCCCCAGCTCAGTAGATGGAGGACAGGTTTCTAAGTCGCGATTGCAACGTGCATTTTGAATGCGTCATGAGATGCCGGGCAGCAGAGGAAACGACTGTGAGAACTTCGCTCCCATGTAGTTTCAGATGCATGTTCGTGTTCACACCTCTGGTACGGGACACGCTTCAGAGTTTTGTGGTCTGTCTCTTTCTGCATCAAAAAGGGAAGTTCACTTCTGAAATAGATGCTTGCATTGTCTTTCCTGGTGCACCCTACTTGGGTTAGGCATGAGAAAATAAGGCAGTCTGTTTTCTCATGGTGTACGGTCAGTATTATTTATGCAGCTTAGTAGCATAGGCTGGGTACCATCAGCTTAGTAGCATAGCCTGGGTACCATCAGCTTAGTAGCATAGCCTGGGAACCATCAGCTTAGTAGCATAGCCTGGGTTCCATCAGCTTAGTAGCATAGGCTGGGTACCATCAGCTTAGTAGCATAGCCTGGGAACCAACAGCTTAGTAGCATAGCCTGGGAACCATCAGCTTAGTAGCATAGCCTGGGAACCATCAGCTTAGTAGCATAGCCTGGGAACCATCAGCTTAGTAGCATAGCCTGGGAACCATCAGCTTAGTAGCATAGCCTGGGTTCCATCAGCTAAGTAGCATTGCCTGGGTACCATCAGCTTAGTAGCATTGCCTGGGTACCATCAGCTTAGTAGCATAGCCTGGGAACCAACAGCTTAGTAGCATAGCCTGGGTTCCAACGGCTTAGTAGCATAGCATAGCCCGGGTACCAACAGCTTTAACTTCACTCTAAGTACTGTTTCACTGACAGGGTATGTCAGCTCATAACGCTGGCACCCAGGCTTGGTGTAGTTTACAAATCCGTATTAATCCATTGCCTGTTTAAACATGACAGGCAAATATTATGGTGTTCATTGTCAAGGCGCTTGACGAATGATTCATTTACAAGGAACGTGTCAGCAGCAATGCATAACAGTGGTCCATTGGAAACACACTTGGCTCAATACCAGGGACCTTGGTTCAATTCCTGTCTCCACCCTGTATTTTGCCCGTCTCCCTCAGATTTCTACTGTCAATAAAAGTACAGAAAAAGGAGGCTAAATGAACAATCTCCCCAGAAAAACTTGATTTGTGTCAAAACCCCAGAATAATAAGTTCTGGTCCGCACTGGTCCAGACTGATTCAGACTGGTCCACCCTGGTCCACACTGTTCCAGACTGGTACACACTGGTCCTTACTGGTCCACACCGGTCCAGACTGGTCCTTACTGGTTCACACTGGTTCACACTGGTCCACACTGGTCCAGACTGGTCCACACAAAAAGCTAACAGACTGAAATACAGAGCATCAATGATTTTGACATTTATTCATAGATATTATATATTTTTATGCAGGCTATAGATTATTAGTTTATTTAAAGACAATTGTTTTTAAATACAGTATGTTAAGTACACTCTGGGGTACTGGCACTTGACCGATGCTCATGAGGCTCCAGTTTATTTCAAAAGATCCAATGGATATCGGTTTTCTCTTTCCAGAATTATATTCTATAAGTGTTAAAAGACACTTATTTTAGGGCCTTCCCCACAGCCAACAGCAGGTGAAACAGCTCAGCTGAAGTCATTGTGTGTGTGTGTGTGTGTGTATGTGTGTGTGTGTGTGTGTGTGTGTGTGTGTGTGTGTGTGTGTGTGTGTGTGTGTGTGCGTGCGTGGTTGGGGTGGTCACAGTAACTAACTGCCATTAGTTCTTATCACGTTTTCCTTGACCAGGATCTGACCTTGTGACCTCTGACCCCTGGCTGCCACCACTGCACTTCCTGTGTTACTGTTACCATTAGGTTGCATTTAACCAGTGGGGAGAGATAAGGCGACAGAGAGGCAAGTGAACGTGAGCCCAGAGCTGGATGGCCAAACAATATGTCTCCACCAAGTGACACCCTGTTCCCTATATAGTGCACTGCTTTTGACCGGCACTAAGTGTGTGAACTATATAGAGAACAAATGGTCATTTGGGACGTCGACAACGCACATGTTGACCTTCTGACCCCGCTGACCCGCGTCAGGACCTCCCCAGTTGCTGACCTCAGAATGTGCCAGTGCAGCCAGGGAGAGGAGGAGAGAGGTACTGTCGAGGGGGGGAGGGGGTGTAGAGCTGAAGAGAGTAGGGGGACACGGCATTGAAGACAACGCAGCCCAAATGAGAGAGAGAGAGCAGGATGTACATCTGACCTGAATTAAGATGAGCTCATTGTGTACTGCAGTGGGTTTAATAGAGGAACGCCCAAGCCCTGTTCCCCTCATTCCAGCAGGCCTCTGTCATCCCTGCCCCTGGGCCACTACACATGCAGGTTCCTGCAATACAACACACACACACACACACACACACACACACACACGGGTTACATGGATACATACCCGCACTCTGGGGGGGAAACACAGGAATACCACAGCATGGAGGGCAGGACCAGAGGCACCAGAAGGGAGGCACCAGGAGGAGATGGAGAGATGAACAGATGAACCAGGAGGAGAGGGAGAGATGGACCAGGAGGAGAGGGAGGGATGGACCAGGAGGAGAGGAACCAGGAGGAGAGGAACCAGGAGGAGAGGGAGGGATGGACCAGGAGGAGATGGAGAGATGAACAGATGAACCAGGAGGAGAGGGAGAGATGGACCAGGAGGAGATGGAGAGATGAACAGATGAACCAGGAGGAGAGGGAGAGATGGACCAGGAGGAGATGGAGAGATGAACAGATTAACCAGGAGGAGAGGGAGAGATGGACCAGGAGGAGAGGGAGAGATGGACCAGGAGGAGAGGGAGAGATGGACCAGGAGGAGAGGGAGAGATGAACCAGGAGGAGAGGGAGAGATGA
This sequence comes from Dallia pectoralis, assembly GCA_029465975.1. Classification (NCBI taxonomy): domain Eukaryota; kingdom Metazoa; phylum Chordata; class Actinopteri; order Esociformes; family Umbridae; genus Dallia; species Dallia pectoralis. The sequence goes on along the minus strand of CM055738.1, from coordinate 9,426,158 downwards.
ACAGATGAACCAGGAGGAAAGGGAGGGATGGACCAGGAGGAGAGGGAGAGATGGACCAGGAGGAGTGGGAGAGATGGACCAGGAGGAGAGGGAGTTAGGACCAGGAGGAGAGGGAGGGATGGACCAGGAGGAGAGGGAGAGATGGACCAGGAGGAGAGGGAGAGATGGACCAGGAGGAGAGGGAGAGATGGACCAGGAGGAGAGGGAGAGATGGACCAGGAGGAGAGGGAGGGATGGACCAGGAGGAGAGGGAGAGATGGACCAGGAGGAGAGGGATGGACCAGGAGGAGAGGGATGGACCAGGAGGAGAGGGAGAGATGGACCAGGAGGAGAGGGAGGGATGGACCAGGAGGAGAGGGAGGGATGGACCAGGAGGAGAGGGAGAGATGAACAGATGGACCAGGAGGAGAGGGAGAGATGAACAGATGAACCAGGAGGAGAGGGAGAGATGGACCAGGAGGAGAGGGAGAGATGAACCAGGAGGAGAGGGAGAGATGGACCAGGAGGAGAGGAACCAGGAGGAGAGGGATGGACCAGGAGGAGAGGGAGAGATGGACCAGGAGGAGAGGGAGGGATGGACCAGGAGGAGAGGGAGAGATGGACCAGGAGGAGAGGAACCAGGAGGAGAAGGGATGGACCAGGAGGAGAGGGAGAGATGGACCAGGAGGAGAGGGAGGGATGGACCAGGAGGAGAGGGAGAGATGGACCAGGAGGAGAGGAACCAGGAGGAGAGGGATGGACCAGGAGGAGAGGGAGAGATGGGCCAGGAGGAGAGGGAGAGATGAACCAGGAGGAGAGGGAGAGATGGACCAGGAGGAGAGGGAGGGATGGACCAGGAGGAGAGGGAGAGATGGACCAGGAGGAGAGGGAGGGATGGACCAGGAGGAGAGGGAGAGATGAACCAGGAGGAGAGGGAGAGATGGACCAGGAGGAGAGGAACCAGGAGGAGAGGGATGGACTAGGAGGAGAGGGAGAGATGGACCAGGAGGAGAGGGAGAGATGGACCAGGAGGAGAGGAACCAGGAGGAGAGGGATGGACCAGGAGGAGAGGGAGAGATGGACCAGGAGGAGAGGGAGGGATGGACCAGGAGGAGAGGGAGAGATGGACCAGGAGGAGAGGGAGGGATGGACCAGGAGGAGAGGGAGGGATGGACCAGGAGGAGAGGGAGAGATGGACCAGGAGGAGAGGGAGAGATGGACCAGGAGGAGAGGAACCAGGAGGAGAGGGATGGACCAGGAGGAGAGGGAGAGATGGACCAGGAGGAGAGGGAGGGATGGACCAGGAGGAGAGGGAGAGATGGACCAGGAGGAGTGTGATCTCTGATGATGATGGTTGATTAGTAGAATTGGACTCAACCGTCCCTGTTGAACCTGTCTGGTAATACAGAGTACCTCTCCTACTCTTCATCCCGCTGCTCGTCCTCTTCCTCCACTCAGCCGGTGTTGTAAGTCATTAGCGCTGATTTATTTGATCGGATCGGTATTATTTCCGTGGTCCAAACCCTTGGGCTCTATCCTCCCAGTCCGTGATTAAAGGCAGTAACTCAGAGGCAGGTCGTGTCTGACGTTTACTCCGTGAGCCAGGCAGCTGCAAGCTGTTTGAGGATGTTGTTTCTCCCTGTGTTTACCTCCATTCCCATGGCAACTCGCACCACCGTCTCTCCCGAGCGTCTGGAACTTGGCCCCGGGCTGTTTTGGTTACATTCGAAAGTTTTACGCTGCTGCGTCTAGCGGAGTTAGCCGCGGCTACACCCAGCTCAGGAGACTCCACCGCTGTCAGATGAGGGGGAGAACTGAGAGAGGTGGAGGGAAAAGGAGGAGAGGAGAGAGACTACAGGGCAGACAGGGAGCGAAGGAGGGTTGGTGGGGTGGGGCTGGAGCAGAGGGAACCAAGCCAAGATCATTACATCACTGTTGGAACTGAGTCAGATAGAAAGGATATGAGTCAGTGGGCTGAAGTTCTCCTTCTTTAGTTTTTCTCCGTCTCTCTACGTCTCTCTCTCTCTCTCTCTCCCTCTAACTCTCTCCCATCTCTCCCCCTCTCTCTCCTTCGCTTTCTATCCCATCTCTCCCCCCTCACTCTCCCTCTCTCCCATCTCTCCCCCTCTCTCTCTCCCCTACCCTCTTCTGGGCCTATTGCCAGGCTCATTGTCCTCAACTCCCCAGTGTTTCAGTTGGAGATGGGACTCAAGACCACATGGGTCGACGTGTGAACATGCGTCGTGGGCGCGCGTGTGTGTGTTTGTGTGTGAATGCAACGTGTGTGTATGACCATGGGGCTCATGTTTTGGCTCACTAGTCCCTGGTTTTGGTCTGCTCTCAGATACAGTGGAATGCACCATGAGGGGCCAGGGGAGGCTTAGAAAGGCTTCTCACTGCAAGAAATAGAGGTGCAGAGAAATAGAGGTGCAGAGAAATAGAGGTGCAGAGAAATAGAGGTGTAAACAGAAGGCAGAGAAGAGGAGATGAGGTAGTGGCGAGAGAAGAGGAGGATGGAGAGAATGGGAGAGAGAGGAGGAGATAGAGAATGGGAGAGAGAGGAGGTGAAGATAGAGAATGGGAGAGAGAGAAGAAGAGCCCACTAAACTAGCACCACTTAGGGTGGTTTATAACACTTAACACGATAACACAGATAGTCGCAAACAAATACTAAATCATCATAAAGACAATTGTTAAACACTGACAAGCAAATTGGAGCACTACAATGCCTCAAACAGAGTGGACAATGAGGCAGAATACCTGAGCAGTGTGACTGACATCTGGACATACAAAGACTGACTAATATCTGGACATACACAGACTGACTGACATCTGGACATACACAGACAGACTGACATCTGGACATACACAGACAGACTGACATCTGGACATACACAGACTGACTGATATCTGGACATACACAGACTGACTGATATCTGGACATACACAGACTGACTGATATCTGGACATACACAGACTGACTGATATCTGGACATACACAGACTGACTGATATCTGGACATACACAGACTGACTGATATCTGGACATACACAGACTGACTGACATCTGGACATACACAGACAGACTGACATCTGGACATACACAGACTGACTGACATCTGGACATACACAGACTGACTGACATCTGGACATACACAGACTGACTGATATCTGGACATACACAGACTGACTGATATCTGAACATACACAGACTGACTGATATCTGGACATACACAGACTGACTGATATCTGGACATACACAGACTGACTGATATCTGGACATACACAGACTGACTGATATCTGGACATACACAGACTGACTGATATCTGGACATACACAGACTGACTGATATTTAGACAAACAAGTAGACTGATGTCTAGTAGGGAGTAGGAGTGGAGAGAGGCACTCTGTAACATGAGAGTAGGATGAATGCTCACACACACACACACACACACACACACACACACACACACACACACACACACACACACACACACACAGACACACACACACACTTACACTGACATACACACATTCACACACACTCACTCACACGTACACTCACACACACACGCGCACACACACACGCACACAGACACTCAAATACACACACACACTCACATACACACACACTCACATACACACACGCACGCACACACATGCTCGTACACACACACACACACTCACACACCATGCTCCCATACACTAGCCCCTCATAAAGTCACAATGCACACAGTCACTCCGACAGGTCTACCAGCTGCACGCCTGCATTTAACAGAAAAATGTCTGCCTTCATAAACCGTTTAGACAGCGAGTTTAACTCCTAGAGAAGCCGTGGCAGGTAGATGTACTTGTTTTGCTGGTGTGGCCAGTGTGTGTTTGTGTGTGTGTCCCAGAGGCCTCTCTGAGCCTGCTGCGGGAGAGACCAGCGTGTATGTGTGTGTGTGTGTGTGTCCCAGAGGCCTCTCTGAGCCTGCTGCGGGAGAGACCAGCGTGTATGTGTGTGTGTGTGTGTGTCCCAGAGGCCTCTCTAAGCCTGCTGCGAGAGAAACCAGCGTGTATGTGTGTGTGTGTGAGCCTGCTCCAGGGGGAGACCTGCTGACAGACATTAAGACAGGCAGCAGCAAAGGCAACATGCTTTAAAGGACCCCTTTCTTTTCTTTGGTAAGAGCCAGGGCCACAAGCTGTGACCCGTTTTTCCTGTCCCCTTGCTCTTATAACACACGCACGCAAATAAACACACAGCAGGACAAACTCATGTACAACAAACACCTTTTTTGAGCATCAATGGGATTTAATCAGCAAGAGTTGTAGTATGCATGTGTTTGGTAGTATTTTGTTTGGTTGTAGTTGTAGTAGTAGTAGCAGCGGTAATGGTGTTTACTGTAGTCATAGTTTTAGAGGTAATGGTGATGTTGACAGAAGGTGTAGTGGTGGTGGTTTGCTAATAATAGTATTAGTGGTGTTAGTATTATTGGTAATGTAGTGGTGGTGGTTTGCTAATAATAGTATTAGTGGTGTTAGTATTATTGGTAATGTAGTGGTGGTGGTTTGCTAATAATAGTATTAGTATTATTGGTAATGTAGTGGTGGTGGTTTGCTAATAATAGTATTAGTAGTGTTAGTAGTATTGGTAATGTAGTGGTGGTGGTTTGCTAATAATAGTATTAGTAGTGTTAGTAGTATTGGTAATGTAGTGGTGGTGGTTTCCTAATAATAGTATTAGTGGTGTTAGTATTATTGGTAATGTAGTGGTGGTGGTTTGCTAATAATAGTATTAGTGGTGTTAGTATTATTGGTAATGTAGTGGTGGTGGTTTGCTAATAATAGTATTAGTGGTGTTAGTATTATTGGTAATGTAGTGGTGGTGGTTTGCTAATAATAGTATTAGTGGTGTTAGTATTATTGGTAATGTAGTGGTGGTGGTTTGCTAATAATAGTATTAGTAGTGTTAGTAGTATTGGTAATGTAGTGGTGGTGGTTTGCTAATAATAGTATTAGTGGTGTTAGTATTATTGGTAATGTAGTGGTGGTGGTTTGCTAATAATAGTATTAGTGGTGTTAGTATTATTGGTAATGTAGTGGTGGTGGTTTGCTAATAATAGTATTAGTAGTGTTAGTAGTATTGGTAATGTAGTGGTGGTGGTTTGCTAATAATAGTATTAGTGGTGTTAGTATTATTGGTAATGTAGTGGTGGTGGTTTGCTAATAATAGTATTAGTGGTGTTAGTATTATTGGTAATGTAGTGGTGGTGGTTTGCTAATAATAGTATTAGTAGTGTTAGTAGTATTGGTAATGTAGTGGTGGTGGTTTGCTAATAATAGTATTAGTGGTGTTAGTATTATTGGTAATGTAGTGGTGATTGGTTTGCTAATAATAGTATTAGTGGTGTTAGTATTATTGGTAATGTAGTGGTGGTGGTTTGCTAATAATAGTATTAGTGGTGTTAGTAGTATTGGTAATGTAGTGGTGGTGGTTTGCTAATAATAGTATTAGTGGTGTTAGTATTATTGGTAATGTAGTGGTGGTGGCTTGCTAATAATAGTATTAGTGGTGTTAGTATTATTGGTAATGTAGTGGTGGTGGTTTGCTAATAATAGTATTAGTGGTGTTAGTATTATTGGTAATGTAGTGGTGGTGGTTTGCTAATAATAGTATTAGTGGTGTTAGTAGTATTGGTAATGTAGTGGTGGTGGTTTGCTAATAATAGTATTAGTGGTGTTAGTATTATTGGTAATGTAGTGGTGGTGGTTTGCTAATAATAGTATTAGTAGTGTTAGTAGTATTGGTAATGTAGTGGTGGTGGTTTGCTAAGTGGTGTTAGTATTATTGGTAATGTAGTGGTGGTGGTTTGCTAATAATAGTATTAGTGGTGTTAGTATTATTGGTAATGTAGTGGTGGTGGTTTGCTAAGTGGTGTTAGTATTATTGGTAATGTAGTGGTGGTGGCTTGCTAATAATAGTATTAGTGGTGTTAGTATAATTGGTAATGTAGTGGTGGTGGTTTGCTAATAATAGTATTAGTGGTGTTAGTATTATTGGTAATGTAGTGGTGGTGGTTTGCTAATAATAGTATTAGTGGTGTTAGTATTATTGGTAATGTAGTGGTGGTGGTTTGCTAATAATAGTATTAGTGGTGTTAGTAGTATTGGTAATGTAGTGGTGGTGGTTTGCTAATAATAGTATTAGTGGTGTTAGTAGTATTGGTAATGTAGTGGTGGTGGTTTGCTAAGTGGTGTTAGTAGTGTTAGTATTATTGGTAATGTAGTGGTGGTGGTTTGCTAATAATAGTATTAGTAGTGTTAGTAGTATTGGTAATGTAGTGGTGGTGGTTTGCTAATAATAGTATTAGTAGTGTTAGTAGTATTGGTAATGTAGTGGTGGTGGTTTCCTAATAATAGTATTAGTAGTGTTAGTATAATTGGTAATGTAGTGGTGGTGGTTTGCTAATAATAGTATTAGTGGTGTTAGTATTATTGGTAATGTAGTGGTGGTGGTTTGCTAATAATAGTATTAGTGGTGTTAGTATTATTGGTAATGTAGTGGTGGTGGTTTGCTAATAATAGTATTAGTGGTGTTAGTAGTATTGGTAATGTAGTGGTGGTGGTTTGCTAATAATAGTATTAGTGGTGTTAGTAGTATTGGTAATGTAGTGGTGGTGGTTTGCTAAGTGGTGTTAGTATTATTGGTAATGTAGTGGTGGTGGTTTGCTAATAATAGTATTAGTGGTGTTAGTAGTATTGGTAATGTAGTGGTGGTGGTTTGCTAATAATAGTATTAGTGGTGTTAGTATTATTGGTAATGTAGTGGTGGTGGTTTGCTAATAATAGTATTAGTGGTGTTAGTATTATTGGTAATGTAGTGGTGGTGGTTTGCTAATAATAGTATTAGTGGTGTTAGTATTATTGGTAATGTAGTGGTGGTGGTTTGCTAATAATAGTATTAGTGGTGTTAGTATTATTGGTAATGTAGTGGTGGTGGTTTGCTAAGTGGTGTTAGTAGTGTAACGCGCGTGGGTTATCCCTTGCCTTTAGTTCGTACCCAGCGCTGTTCCGTGGGTTCTTGGCTTTGTTCTGTTATCACCACGGTAAGGAGAACACTGACAAGGAGCTCCGGTAAATAAAACACTTGTTTATTGAACTTTCTCAACATGATAAATTGGGCGCAGCCGATTACAAAGTGCGCCTCCACTCACTCACCCTCCGACCACAACAACACTATTTTCTCCTCTCCCCCGATCCCAATCACGGGACCCGTTCTCGCGGTATTAACCTATTTAAAGTCGCAGAACATTATAACGCTTAACTTCACTTCCAACAGTAGTATTGGTATTGTAGTGGTAGTAATGGTGGTTTGCTAATAGTAGTAGTGGGTTGTCAGTAGTGGAGGTGTTGGTTGTAAGGCTAGTACCATTTCTCAGAGTAGTGATGTCTTGCCAAGAAAGCCTCCCTGAGTTGAAGAGAGTTGGCATTAACATGCTGATTGGTGCTGGAATACTATGGAAATGAATTCCAGCCATCTTGTCAAAGGGGCGATATCCAATCAGACTAGCACAACACATGTTGAATGTGGTCCTTATATTAACCTCATTGTACCAACAACCCTTTTCCCATGTGGAAATGTTTTGCTCATTCCCTCAACCCATGTCACACGTTCTGCTGAATGATCGTAATTGTGACAAATCGCAATGTTGGACAGAAATGACATATCGTCCGGACTGAAATGGTCCTAAGTGAGTGCGTGTGTGTGTGTTTGTCCCCTCAAAGTGTGTGTCTGTGTGTACGTGTGCGTAGCGATTCAAATGTCTTGGGCGTTAATGCACAAATGTAGGTTTGGAAGAATACAGGTATTTGTTCAGGTGGGGGAACGTTTGCCCAGTAACAGCCCCATCTGGCCGTCATTTTCCTGCGCTGCACTCTAACACTGGGTTATTAACACTGGGTTATTACCTCAGCCACAGCTGGGTCCGAGACGTCCGCCGATGACACTCATTGCAGACTGAAACGCCAGTAGTTAGTGTTACTTGACAGATGTTCTCAGATATATATTGTCAGGGAGAGTTGAGCAGTGTGATCCGAATTGATACGGATTGTAATGGTTATTAGGCCTAGAGGATGGATGGATGGTTTCACAAAGCTGGCGTTGTAGACGCACATCTGTGGTTAGTGGAGGAAGTGGGCGTAGAAGACTAGGCTAGCTGTGGTTAGCTGAGGAGGTGTAGAAGAATATGATGAAGATAAGATGTCCTGGGTTTTGTGTCTTTGTGCACGGTCAACTGTGCATGTTTGTCAGTATAAGGCAACTAAAAACATCTCATTCGGGCAGCGAATCATCGGTAACAGCAATTGTTTGAGAGAGAGTCACATGTTACTAACCAAGAAAACAACATTGTCGAGTTTTTAGCCCGTCAGAGTGAATCAATGTGAAACTTGCATTAACCCTTAAGGCTAACATAATTTAAATTAAATTGTTTTGACAGCAATTATTGTAGTATAAAATAACCCCAGTGTAAACAACTATAGACCGTTAACTGGAAGACGAGATTAAATCTCCCGCTCATCAGGATTTGACTAGATCACATCTCGCCCTCCTTTACTGGTTCATCCCACAGCCTGCTGTAAACTAACACATCAGCATTTGACTAGATCACATCTCTCCCTCCTTTACTGGTTCATCCCACAGCCTGCTGTAAACTAACACATCAGCATTTGACTAGATCACATCTCTCCCTTCTTTACTGGTTCATCCCACAGCCTGCTGTAAACTAACTCATCAGCATTTGACTAGATCACATCTCTCCCTTCTTTACTGGTTCATCCCACAGCCTGCTGTAAACTAACACATCAGCATTTGACTAGATCACATCTCGCCCTCCTTTACTGGTTCATCCCACAGCCTGCTGTAAACTAACACATCAGCATTTGACTAGATCACATCTCTCCCTCCTTTACTGGTTCATCCCACAGCCTGCTGTAAACATCAGCATTTGACTAGATCACATCTCTCCCTCCTTTACTGGTTCATCCCACAGCCTGCTGTAAACTAAACATCATCAGCATTTGACTAGATCACATCTCTCCCTTCTTTACTGGTTCATCCCACAGCCTGCTGTAAACTAACACATCAGCATTTGACTAGATCACATCTCTCCCTCCTTTACTGGTTCATCCCACAGCCTGCTGTAAACTAACTCATCAGCATTTGACTAGATCACATCTCTCCCTTCTTTACTGGTTCATCCCACAGCCTGCTGTAAACTAACTCATCAGCATTTGACTAGATCACATCTCTCCCTTCTTTACTGGTTCATCCCACAGCCTGCTGTAAACTAACACATCAGCATTTGACTAGATCACATCTCGCCCTCCTTTACTGGTTCATCCCACAGCCTGCTGTAAACTAACTCATCAGCATTTGACTAGATCACATCTCTCCCTTCTTTCCCACAGCCTGCTGTTCATCCCACAGCCTGCTGTAAACTAACACATCAGCATTTGACTAGATCACATCTCTCCCTCCTTTACTGGTTCATCCCACAGCCTGCTGTAAACTAACACATCAGCATTTGACTAGATCACATCTCTCCCTCCTTTACTGGTTCATCCCACAGCCTGCTGTAAACTAACACATCAGTGGAAACATCAAGCTGTTTGGTGTTGCTGCTATTATGTGAGTGACATCCAGATTTATGATGTCTCTGTAGAGAACAGAGTGCTGAGTCTTACGTTTTCTGCTTTCTCTATCTTGTGTGTGTGTGTGTCTGTGTGTGTGTCTCTGTGTGTGTGTGTGTGTGTGTCTAGGCCTGTCCCTGGCTCCTTGTCCTCACTGCTACACCTGAGGAACAGACAGAGACAGCCTCTGCCTGCCTCCATGGCTGGAACCCTGCCAGATCCCACCATGCAAGGCTCCTCTGTACTAATGCCTGTGAGTGCACACACACACACGCACGCAGACACATGCACACACACACACACACGCACACGCACACACACGCACACAGACACACGCACACATTAACGCTTGTACACACGCACACAAGCACGCAGACACATGCACACACACACGCACGCACATACGCACACACACACACACACTTGCGCACACACACACGCACCCACACACGCACACACACACGCACACATACACACACACGCTTGTACACGCACACACACACACACACATGCACACTCGTACACACAGACTCATACACACACACACGCACGAACACTCGTACACACACCAACACAGACACACACATGTACACACACACACAAAAACGCACGCACGCTCGTAAACACACACGCACACGCGCACACATACACACGCTTGTACACACACGCTCGTACACACACACAAACACACACTCGTACACACACGGATGCATGGATTCACACCCAAAACTCTCTCCCCATTCTCTGCACTGTCCGTGAGGTTTTTCCCATCGTACACTAGAAAGGATTCACAAGCATTTATCCAAGCCATCTTTTTACAGTGCAGCTTTCTAAAACGGTTTTCACCTCCAAGACAACAGTCCAGCCGGTCAGTTGTGACAGCCTACAAATGAATGAGACAAACCCAGAGAAGCCTGGCTGCATCCCAACTCAAATGTCTTCTCATTAAAACACAGGGGACCATGTTCACCGTGTGGGGAAATACTCCCATGTTTATTCAATTAAGAGAAGTATTTCTAGGGGACATTGACAGGTCAGGAAAGAGGTGCGGGTTTTGGTGATATTTTTATACAAAACACACTTAGGGCAATTTGGAGTTTGGGGGGTCGGGGTTATAGGGGAGTTGTCTTATCCACAGGATCTGCCGGGGAGTTGTGTGTGTGTGTGTGGGGGTTACGTCCATCACACAGAGGGTACCGGGAGGCAGCGGCTCACACCAAGTTAGCCCACCCCTCCAAAAACAACATGTTTCAGGTTCAGCTACCTTGTGAGGGACAGATGTGAGACTCAAACACACTAATTAAGGAGAGGGTCATGGTGTCTGTGCCGGTCTGTGCTGGTCTGTGCCGGTCTGTGCCTGTCTGTGCTGGTCTGTGCCGGTCTGTGATGGTCTGTGCTGGTCTGTGCCGGTCTGTGCCGGTCTGTGCCGGTCTGTGATGGTCTGTGCTGGTCTGTGCCGGTCTGTGCTGGTCTGACAGTGCTATTAACAGTCATCGCCTTCACTGGCTTCCTGTGTTAATTCCTCGCCTGTTTCTCGTTGTCACTGCCAAACCTCATGCATGATGCCTGTGGTAGTGTGTGTTGGTTTCTGTGTGTCACTGTTGTTCTGTCTCTTGGGCTCTCTGTGAAGATGTGGTCGTGGTCGTGTGGGGTGTTGTGTGTGTGTGTGTGTGTGTGTGTGTGTGTGTTGGCGGGGGCTTTTTGGCTAGGGTTTAGGTTAGGGTTCTACAGATTTTAAGGTTTGAGTGAAAGATTTCTGCAGAAGGTGGATAAAATTACATGTCCATTCAGGGAAGTTCCATTTACTTGTTTAGGAGTCAAGTTTATGGTGAGGTTTAGTCAGTAGAGTTTAGGTATGAAGGATCGGTTATTGAGGTTAAGGTTAGCATTAAAATTAGGTTCAATTAGGATTATTTTAATGTTAAGATTCGACTAAGGTTAGGATTAGGTTACGGTTAGGATTAGGATAATGTTAGAATAAGGTTAAAGTTAAAGATTAGGTTAAGATTAAGGGTAGGATTAGGTTACGGTTACGGTTAGATTTAAGAAAAATAAATTGATGTTGTGTCTCCTCTTGATTAGTAATACAGGTCAGTGTGTGTGTGTGTGTGTGTGTGTGTGTGTGTGTGTGTGTGTGTGTGTGTGTGTGTGTGTGTGTGTGTGTGTGTGTGTGTGTGGGTGCGTATGTGTGAGAGAGAGAAATAATGTGTGCATGAGAGAATGTGTGTGTTTCTAGCTTGATGTGTGCGTGTGTGTTGGGGGGGGGGTGAATAAGCCTGAAAAAGACAATAAAAACGTTAACTACTGTGTAAACATGTTAATGACCGTTTTTGCTTGTAGTTGTATATTTACATGCGTGTGCGTGCGTGTGTGTGTGCGTGTGCGTGTGTGCGTGTGTGCATGCGTGCGCGTGTGTGTGTGTGTGTGTGTATGTGTGTGTGTGTGTGTGTGTGTGCGTGCGCGTGTGTGTGTGAGTGTGTGCGTGTGTGTGCGTGTGTGCGTGTGCGCGTGTGCGCGTGTACGTGTGTGCGTGTGTGTGTGTGTGCGTGTGTGCGTGTGTGCGTGTGCGTGTGTGCGTGTGTGCGTGTGTGTGTGCGTGTGTGCGTGTGTGTGTGTGTGTGCGTGTGTGTGTGTGCGTGTCTTTGTGTGTGCGTGTCTGTGTGTATTTGTGTGTGTGTATGTGTGTGTGTGTGCGTGTGTGTGTGTGCATGCGTGCGCGTGTGTGTGTGTGTGCGTGTGTGTATGTGTGTGTGTGTGTGCGTGTGTGTGTGCGCGTGTGTGTGTGTGTGTGTGCGTGTGTGCGTGTGTGTGTGTGTGTGTGTGTGTGTGCGTGTGTGTGTGTCTGTGTGCGTGTGTGCGTGTGTGTGTGTGTGTGTGTGTGCGTGTGTGCGTGTGTGTGTGTGCGTGTGTGTGTGTGCGCGTGTGTGTGTGCGCGTGTGTGTGTGCGTGTGTGTGTGTGTGTGTGTGTGTGTGTGTGTGTGTGTGTGTGTGTGTGTGTGTGTGGTGTGTGTGTGTGTGTGTGGTGTGTGTGTGTGTGTGTGTGTGTGTGTGTGTGTGCTACCTATTGAAGCACTGTTTTTTTGGGGTCCTCAGATGGAGAGGCAGATGTCCATGGGCTCCATGATGGGGATGCAGGGACCCAGTCACCCCAACTCCTGCTCCTCCTCTCCCCACGGACCCTCCATGCATTCTGAAGCCAAACTGGTCAGTACCACACGCTCCCCTCCCCTACACTATAGCACAAGTTCATGGACTATATGATAGTAAGACCATCAGAACCATCAGAACCAACAGAACCGATGGGCACACGGCAGGTGTTGGAACTAAACCAGTGGATGAAGGTCGTCTAATAGGATGAGTCGTGTTCTTTTGTGCGTTACGTAGACGCCAGGTACCGTTTACCTGGGAAAGTGACGGCACCAGGATGCACTGTGGGAAGACAACAAGCTGGTGGAGGGAGTGTGAGGTTCTGGGTAATGTTCTGCTGGGTCCCTGGGTCTGGACATTCATGTGGATGTCAATTTGACATCCTACCTAAACATTGTTGCAGACCAGTATTAGTATTCATACACCCCTATATGGCGTTAGTATTCATACACCCCTATATGGCGTTAGTATTCATACACCCCTGATGGCATTAGTATTCATACACCCCTATATGGCATTAGTATTCATACACCCCTATATGGCGTTAGTATTCATACACCCCTATATGGCGTTAGTATTCATACACCCCTATATGGCATTAGTATTCATACACCCCTATATGGCGTTAGTATTCATACACCCCTATATGGCGTTAGTATTCATACACCCCTATATGGCATTAGTATTCATACACCCCTGATGGCATTAGTATTCATACACCCCTGATGGCATTAGTATTCATACACCCCTATATGGCATTAGTATTCATACACCCCTATATGGCGTTAGTATTCATACACCCCTATATGGCGTTAGTATTCATACACCCCTATATGGCATTAGTATTCATACACCCCTATATGGCGTTAGTATTCATACACCCCTATATGGCATTAGTATTCATACACCCCTATATGGCGTTAGTATTCATACACCCCTGATGGCATTAGTATTCATACACCCCTATATGGCGTTAGTATTCATACACCCCTGATGGCATTAGTATTCATACACCCCTGATGGCATTAGTATTCATACACTCCTATATGGCATTAGTATTCATACACCCCTATATGGCATTAGTATTCATACACCCCTGATGGCGTTAGTATTCATACACCCCTGATGGCATTAGTATTCATACACCCCTATATGGCATTAGTATTCATACACCCCTGATGGCATTAGTATTCATACACTCCTGATGGCGTTAGTATTCATACACCCCTGATGGCATTAGTATTCATACACCCCTGATGGCATTAGTATTCATACACTCCTGATGGCATTAGTATTCATACACCCCTGATGGCAGTGGCCTCTTTCAGCAGGATAATGTACCCTGCCACACAGAACACTTTGCTCTCGAATGGTTTTGACGAACATGATGAAGAGTTTAATGTTTTTCCCTGACCTCCAAATTATCCAGATCTCTATCTGATTGAGCATGTGTGAGATGTGCTGGAGTAACAAGTCTGATAGCAGGTCAAATGGTCAAATATGTGCTCTTTTTAAATCGAAAGACACGACACTCATTATCTGGTTGTGTTTTATGACAGTTCCTCTCTGCTCCTCTCTGCTCCTCTCAGCTCCTCTCAGCTCATCTCAGCTCCTTTCCACTCCGCTCCTCTCAGCTCTTCTCCCTCTTCTCAGCTCCTCTCAGCTCATATCAGCTCCTCTCAGGTCCTCTCAGCTCCTCTCTGCTTTTCTAAGCTCCTCGCAGCTCCTCTCAGCTCCTCTCTGCTCTTCTCAGCTCCTCTCAGCTCATCTCAGCTCCTCTCTGCTCCTCTCCACCCCTCTCCCTCTTCTGAGCTCATCTCAGCTCCTCTGCTTTTCTAAGCTCCTCCCAGCTCCTCTCCACTCCTCTCAGCTCCTATCAGCCCCTCTCAGCCCCTCTCAGCTCCTCTCAGCTCCTCTCAGCTCTTCTCCGCTCCTCTCAGCTCCTCTCTACTCCTCTCTGCTCCTATCAGCTCCTCTCAGCTCCTTTCCTCTTCGCTCCTCTCAGCTCCTTTCCTCTTCGCTCCTCTCTGCTCCTCTCAGCTCCTCTCCGCTCCTCTCTGCTCCTCTCTGCTCCTCTCAGCTCCTCTCAGCTCCTCTCTCTTCTCTCTGCTCCTCTCAGCTCCTCTCTGCTCCTCTCAGCTCCTCTCAGCTCCTTTCCTCTTCGCTCCTCTCTGCTCCTCTCTGCTCCTCTCAGCTCCTCTCTGCTCCTCTCAGCTCCTCTCAGCTCCTCTCAGCTCCTCTCTGCTCCTCTCTGCTCCTCTCAGCTCCTCTCCGCTCCTCTCAGCTCCTCTCCACTCCTCTCAGCTCCTCTCCACTCCTCTCAGCTCCTCTCCACTCCTCTCAGCTCCTCTCTGCTCTTCTCAGCTCCTCTCAGCTCCTTTCCTCTTCGCTCCTCTCTGCTCCTCTCAGCTCCTCTCCGCTCCTCTCAGCTCCTCTCCGCTCCTCTCAGCTCCTCTCCGCTCCTCTCAGCACCCACTGGCTGGCCTGATGTCTTCATGTACAGGACATGTCACAGAGGTCCTACAGCTTGTTAGCACGAGTTTAACACGGCTGAGAATGACATAAACCTCGACAAACCAGCCCTTAGTGAAGAGGAGTGGGTATATATGAGGACAGAAGAGAAATATATAAAGAGGTCTATATAGGCATAGATGGAATAGAGATTAAGGTCTTTAGAGAAAGAGATAGAGGTCTAAAGACAGAGAGCGAGAGGAGGGAGAGAGAGAGAGAGAGAGAGAGAGGAGAGAGAGAGAGAGGAGAGAGAGAGAGAGAAGAGAGAGAGAGAGAGAGAGAGAGAGAGAGAGAGAGAGAGAGAGAGAGAGAGAGAGAGAGAGAGAGAGAGAGAGAGAGAGAGAGAGAGAGAGAGAGAGAGAGGAGAGAGAGAGAGAGAGAGAGAGAGAGAGAGAGAGAGAGAGAGAGAGAGAGAGAGGAGAGAGAGAGGAGAGAGAGAGAGGAGAGAGAGAGAGAGGAGAGAGAGAGAGAGGAGAGAGAGAGAGGAGAGAGAGAGGAGAGAGAGAGGAGAGAGAGGAGAGAGATCGAGGGGTCGTTGGAAGAGTGATTGCTCTGACAGAGGAGAGAAGGTGCATCTCTGGGCACTTTAGTCTCCGTTCTCTTCCTGGTCTCTCTCTCTCTCTCTCTCTCTCTCTCTCTAGATTGATTGTACCGTATTCTTTGGGATTTCTCCAGCGGTTCCTATGGCAACGCGCCGGAGTAACTCAACATCAGCGTTGTCAGGTTATCTGTCCGCTGGCACATGTCCAGGCACGTATCGTTATTCCCTCTTAAGTACGTCGTCTCTCCCGTCGTTGTCGCAAAACGGCGACCGCACAATCGCGGTCGGGAAAAAACAACCAACGCCTTCCGACTAAAGTGTTCAGGACCTGAAAATCGGAGACGTCTGAAAGTCAAGCCCCCAGTCTCTGGAACGGTCCTGATGAAACCGTATGACTTCAGTTAGTGTGACTGTCTAGTGGACTTATCAGACCAGCATCTCCAGCATGGTGTTCATAAGGAATGGGGGGACCAGGCGGGGTTAGGGTGGGGTTAGGGTGGGGTTCACGAGGTCTCTGGTGTCTGTAATATCCGCACGCCGGGCCGGGTCGATAAATATGGCTGCACTATCGGGTGTCTGTGCCGTGATCCAGCCCATGTGTCCCCGGTTCTGGACGCTCATAATCACATTACCCCGGAGCATGTTGACTCTCCACCAATGGGAAATCTTCCTGACTGTAACCCCACACCCACACACACACACACACACACACACACACACACACACACACACACACACACACACACACACACACACACACACACACATACACCATACACACACACACGTACACACACACGTACACACACACGTACACACACACGTACACACACACAGACACCCCCACACACACACACAGACACACCCCACACCACACACACACCCCAGCCTATCAGGCTCAGGCCCAGTGACCCTGCCGTTCACTCTGGGAACACTTACATTATGAGGGATGTCAGGGAACGAGGAGTGGGGTGTGTGTGTGTGTGTGTGTGACAGCCAGGAGACACTTGTGTTTGTTTGGTCCTCTGCTGATGTTTGTGCCCCCCCCCTTCCCCCATCGGCAGGGTTAACCCTCTCCCGACCAGTGTTTTTACTGTGGGGGGCGAGGGGGATCTAATGACGGCTAATAGATTTTGCGGTGGGCCTGAGCTGCTCTAGGGGCCTAGAGAGACCTGTCTCTGGTGTAAATAGTTAATGAGCTGCAGGCAGGGCTGGTCCGCGGCTGGTGTGGCCCCCGTGGGATCTGCTATCACTTCATCCATTCCTCACTAGATGAGACCAGCCTCCTTTCAGCTTTACTTTCAAGTCGTTCAGCAGATGCTCTCACCCGGAGCGATGGCTTACAGCAGTGAGTACGTCCGTCTTCGTGCCTTCTGGTCCTGACCCCCTGCTGGGAGTCGAACCCACCACCATGGCACCGCCAGCGGAGAGACACTGGCCACGTTAGCTACATCGGCTTTCTCTTTCTCTCCGTCTCTCTCTCTTTCTCTCTCTTTTTCTCTCTCACTCTCTCTCTCTATTCTCCAACTCTCATTCCGAATTGTGGCATTTGATTTGTCTCTCTTACTGTGTGTGTGTGTGTTGTGTCTGGGGACTACTGGGGGTGTGTGTGTGTGTGTATGTTGTCTCTGGGGACTACTGTGTGTGTGTGTTGTATCTGGGGACTACTGGGGGTGTGTGTATGTTGTCTCTGGGGATTACTGGGGGTGTGTGTGTGTGTGTGTGTGTGTGTGTGTGTGTGTGTATGTTGTGTCTGTGGACTACTGGGTGTGTGTGTGTGGTGAAAGTCTATTTTCATCGCTTGTTTCCAGTATTTCCTTCATTTGACAGAGAAGCCCAAACAACACCTTATCAAGTTCAACATAATGTCTATCCGTTCTACAAAATGTCTGTCTGTCTGCTTGCCAAACGTGGCACACGAGTTAGACTTGTGCGCCGGTTTCCATTTCAAAGTGTTTGCCGTTGGCCATCAGGCCCGTTCCCCCGCTCCATCCTGTTGGTTTGGTTCAGGGTAGACAGCACCCCGGATCCAATGGATCTGAGTCTCAGGTCGTTCATGAAAATGTGTTCTTTATTATCCGAGTAATTATCCGTTGTTTACATCGTTACTAGGTGGCGATAAGTGTGTCACTGTGCGTCAGGGTAGATGCTGGGTTTTTTATGAGTTCAACAATACTATATATACGTTCCCACGCGGCTGCTCTGATGGCTAAAGGCCTGGCTCAGGAGGGTCGATGACATAATCGCTGGCATGCCCTAAATGTACTCCTTTTTACTTGAGGAAGGGGGGAAAAAGAGAGCTTTGCTTAAAGAAACATTTCATAACAGAGACTGAGAACGGCCATCAAAGCCTTCCTGACACTGGAGCTGTAGTTTGAGTCGGCAGATCTTTCCGTCGAAAGGCTTCACCGTCCCGGTTTAAGTTCCATGATCCTACTAAACTGTAATGGGATTTGAAAAAGGATCACATACACATTAAACCGTTTTTTTGTGTTTTTTAGAGCGATCTAACTAGTATTTCATTTTCCCATTGACTTCTTTTGTAGAATTCCACAAACAATTTCTGACAAACCGGTCTTTATAGTGTGGAAACGAGGTCAAGGAAGAAGTGCCGGTTTTCATCTTTCCTCCACGTTAGGTGATTATCTCTGTGTGAAGTCATTTGTAACCACATAAACTATTGGACTAATTACGAGTTCCAGACGCCTCGAAGGAAGAGAAAAAAAGAGTGAAAAAACAGGTGGAAAAGACAAAGAGAGAGAGAAAGGGAAAGTCCGACTGAGTGAGTGAAAGATAAGAAAGAGTAGAAATAAGTTGATTAAACTGAGACAGAAACAAACAGAGAGAAAGAGAGACTGAGAAATAAACAGAGAGACAGGGAGAGAAAGAACACGAGATTAACAGAAAGAGAGAAATACAAAGTACAGATGAGAGAGAGAAGTACTCTGGTCACAGTAGAAGTGTAGAATCAGACAGTGAGGGTGTAGAATCAGACAATGAGGGTGTAGAATCAGAGAGTGAGGGTGTAGAATCAGAGAGTGAGGGTGTAGAATCAGACAGTGAGGGTGTAGAATCAGACAGTGAGGGTGTAGACATTAGCTCTGTAAGCAATATCTGCATGAATGGTGGCATTGTCAGATGGTGATGTCATCAGACATCAGACCTAAGAACACAGCTGAATGTGACAATGTGTGTGTGTGTGTGTGTGTGTGTGCGCGTGCGTGCGTGCGAGCGAGCAAGTGTGAGTGTGAGTGTGCGTAAGGGGGGTGAAGAGGGATGAAGAGGGATGAAGTGGGATGAAGAGAGATGAAGAGGACTGAAGAGGAAAAGTCAGAGGAAAATTGGGCCTACCCGACTGTCTATCGAAAAAAATCTAAATATGATGGACTACAATCACACTCACCACCATGGACTACACATGCACTCACCACCATGGACTACAATCACACTCACCACCATGGACTACAATCACACTCACCCCCATGGAATACAATCACACTCACCACCATGGACTACAGTCACACTCACCCCCATGGACTACAGTCACACTCACCCCCATGGACTACAATCACACTCACCCCCATGGACTACAATCACACTCACCACCATGGACTACAGTCACACTCACCCCCATGGACTACAATCACATTCACCACCATGGACTACAATCACACTCACCACCATGGACTACAGTCACACTCACCACCATGGACTACAATCACACTCACCACCATGGACTACAATCACACTCACCACCATGGACTACAGTCACACTCACCACCATGGACTACAGTCACACTCACCCCCATGGACTACAGTCACACTCACCCCCATGGACTACAATCACACTCACCCCCATGGACTACAATCACACTCACCACCATGGACTACAGTCACACTCACCACCATGGACTACAATCACACTCACCACCATGGACTACAATCACACTCACCACCATGGACTACAATCACACTCACCCCCATGGACTACAATCACACTCACCACCATGGACTACAGTCACACTCACCACCATGGACTACAATCACACTCACCACCATGGACTACAATCACACTCACCACCATGGACTACAGTCACACTCACCACCATGGACTACACTCACACTCACCACCATGGACTACACTCACACTCACCACCATGGACTACACTCACACTCACCACCATGGACTACACATCCACTCTGTCTGCATGTGTATGTGCGGTGTGAGTCCCTGTATGCAGTCAGGCCAGCAGCCAAGCAGAGGGTCAGCTGTGTTTGTCTAGTGGGGAACTGCTGTTGTTTTAGCTGTGCTGATGGAAGGATGATGTGGGTTGGACATCAGGGTGTGCTTCAAGGCCTATAAATGGGACAGGCTACAGGTACAGGCTGAAAGGAAAGGCTACAGGGACAGGATACAGAGACAGGCTTCAGGGACAGGCTTCAGGGACAGGCTACAGGGACAGACTTCAGGGACAGGCTCCAGGGACAAGCTACAGGGACAGACTTCAGGAACAGGCTACAGGGACAGACTACAGGGACAGACTACAGGGACAGGCTACTGGGACAAGCTACAGGGACAGACTACAGGGACAGGCTACAGGGACAAGCTACAGGGACAGGCTACAGGGACAGGCTACATGTTGTGTCCTACCTTTGACCTGGCTTGTACCCTTTTCTAACCATGTATTGTGTATCTACCAGCTCCACCAGTCCTGTTAAACATGTCTTACCTTCCTCTTCACATTTCTAACATGGTGTCATAGAAACCCAGTCATTAGCGCAGACTTCCTCTTTCCGCACAAGATTGACTGTTGACATCTTCTGGCCTCAGGGGACATCTGAAGTGGCGGCTGTGTGTGTCTTCCTTCTCCTCAGCGGTGTTGGTTCCAGTGTAAACACTAAAGCTCCGACCAAATGCTGTGTGTCACATGTTAGTTCATCTGACAAGAGAAAGCCATTCTGAAGAAAAACACAATTAGAAGTGAATTACCCGCCAGCGCGGACCAACACGGAGACTCGACCTAGCTGGGTTGTTGTCATAACCACACTGTTTGTAATTTTCTTACAGAGAAAACATTGGGCCCAGTTCGGCATTCACCAGTACACCCAGGAATTAATCTTTCTATTTCAGTCGCGGCAGAAAAACAACACAGCCAGTCAAAACGATTTGTTATTCTTGTGATCTGAATTATCGCGTCTGATGAGCAGACGTTTTTATCGCAGCCTATTAATTCAGGCATTCAAATACACTTCTCTCCTGTCTTTATTTTGAGAAATTATTTTTGACTCAATGAACATTTGTTCCTATTCTATTTAAAATAGCTCGAGGGAGGTGGGCAATTGTTTCGTGTTAAGCTTTAGGGTTTATGTTTAGGCTTGGGGTTACCTTAGGCACTATGTGTGTAATCACATTAAAATTACATTTTCTTTGTCAGACTCACTCTCTGTGACTTTATTTTGTCTCCCTCCCTTTCTCCTCCTTTCTCCTCCTTTTCTCCTCCTTTTCTCCTCCTTTTCTCCTCCCTTTCTCCTCCCTTTCTCCTCCCTTTTTCTCCTCCCTTTCTCCTCCCTTTCTCCTCCCTTTCTCCTCCCTTTCTCCTCCCTTTCTCCTCCTTTTCTCCTCCTTTCTCCTCCCTTTCTCCTCCCTTTCTCCTCCTTTTCTCCTCCTTTCTCCTCCCTTTCTCCTTTTCTCCCTTTTCACCTCCCTTTCTCCTCCTTTTCTCCTCCCTTTCTCCTCCCTTTCTCCACCCTTTCTCCTCCCTTTCTCCTCCTTTTCTCCTCCCTTTCTCCTCCCTTTCTCCTCCATTTCTCCTCCATTTCTCCTCCTTTTCTCCTCCCTTTCTCCTCCATTACTCCTCCCTTTCTCCTCCATTTCTCCTCCTCCATTTCTCCTCCTTTTCTCCTCCTTTTCTCCTCCCTTTCTCCTCCTTTTCTCCTCCCTTTCTCCTCCATTTCTCCTCCTTTCTCCTCCTTTTCTCATCCTTCCCTGACCCGAGCGATTGCTAATTATTTCGTAATACTTTCACGTTTAAGAGTGACCTAAATATTTTGAACCCTTGGAAGGTAGTTAGCGACTTGACGGTGATGGAGACAGAGGGGCAAATGGAGAGGACCCGGCTGTTATCATTTGGCATTGTGTGTGTGTGTGGCTAGTAACATTTGATAAAGGCTACCTCTTGGAGCCCGTTAGAAGACCTCAGCCCACTGGACCGTGATAAGGGACCTTCTCTGACGCCTTGTCCACTTGCCAATGGAAACCGAAACATAACATACACTTTCATGTAAAACATAGCAAATTTCCTTCTCTAGTTTATTCCCTCTACTGCAGTCAAAAAAAAAACATACATGAAAAGGTTTTGGGTGTCCCGGAGAGGTTTAAAACCGCTGCATTAGTCTGACAGAGGGGGGAGAGGGGGAGGAGAGAGGGGGAGAGGGGGAGGAGAGAGGGGGAGAGAGGGGGAGAGAGGGGGAGAGAGGGGGAGAGAGGGGGAGAGAGGGGGAGAGAGGGGGAGAGAGGGGGAGAGAGGGGGAGAGAGGGAGATTGCCAAGTGTGTGTGTGGATGCTTTAGAGTGAAGCCTCCTCTGTGCGTGAGCAGTCCGTTTGGAGGACGGCACCAGGGTCCTCTGGGTCGGGCAGAGCAGAACAGCTACTTTGTCTGGCTCTCTCTCTCTGGAGCCACGGGGAGCACGGGCCCGACCGGACCCAGAACCACAGATCACAGGAGAACGACTGACTAGCCACAGCGCAGACTCCCAGTACCTCCATCAGACTGTCGGCCTGCCTCCTGTAGTCCCAGAGGAAATCACTTTAACAGTCTCCAGCTCTCTGACAGGGGTGGGGGCCCCGGGGAGGGGCAGTGGTGGGGGTGGGGGAGGCTCCTGGGGTAGTGGGATCGGCTCTCAGGGGTGAGTGGGAAATAATAAAAGTGAGCTGAGGGGGGAAGTGAGGGTTTGGGGGTACATGTTGGTATGAGGAGAGCAGACATTGGTGTGTGTTTGTGTGTGTGTGTGTGTGTGTGTGTGTGTGTGTGTGTGTGTGTGTGTGTGTGTGTGTGTGTGTGTGTGTGTGTGTGTGTGTGTGTGTGTGTGTGTGTGTGTGTGCGTGTGTGAGCCTTTCTGGCACAACGAAAGCAAAACCCTCCTGTAGCAGCTGCAGATGAGAACCCATAGCAGGGTTGTTAGGGACTGAGGAGGGCGGAGAACGGGGAGGAGGACCGGGGGGACGTGGTGGGGGCAGGGTTAGGAGGGCTCACAAACACCGGTGCCAGGAAAGTTCTGGCTTATGATTTATAACGTAATTAGGAGTCCTGTGTACCGTACTGAGTGGCGAACACGCTGCCTCCATGAACGTGCCAGCTCTTGCACCCATACACACTGGGTCAAACCTTCCTAAACGGCAACCCAATTGTTCTCTGACCAGAAGCCGGGAGCCATAAAGAGAACGGGGCACCATTACAGACACAGAAGTGGTTTAAACGCGGAGGTAATACTGTAGTTATGTCCCACTTCAGAAGGTAAACGTGGAGGTAATACTGTAGTTATTTCCCACTTCAGAAGGTAAACGTGGAGGTAATACTGTAGTTATGTCCCACTTCAGAAGTTAAACGTGGAGGTAATACTGTAGTTATGTCCCACTTCAGAAGGTAAACGTGGAGGTAATACTGTAGTTATGTCCCACTTCAGAAGTTAAACGTGGAGGTAATACTGTAGTTATGTCCCACTTCAGAAGTTAAACGTGGAGGTAATACTGTAGTTATGTCCCACTTCAGAAGTTAAACGTGGAGGTAATACTGTAGTTATGTCCCACTTCAGAAGGTAAACGTGGAGGTAATACTGTAGTTATGTCCCACTTCAGAAGTTAAACCTGGAGGTAATACTGTAGTTATGTCCCACTTCAGAAGGTAAACGTGGAGGTAATACTGTAGTTATGTCCCACTTCAGAAGGTAAACGTGGAGGTAATACTGTAGTTATGTCCCACTTCAGAAGGTAAACGTGGAGGTAATACTGTAGTTATGTCCCACTTCAGAAGTTAAACCTGGAGGTAATACTGTAGTTATGTCCCACTTCAGAAGTTAAACGTGGAGGTAATACTGTAGTTATGTCCCACTTCAGAAGTTAAACGTGGAGGTCATACTGTAGTTATGTCCCACTTCAGAAGTTAAACCTGGAGGTAATACTGTAGTTATGTCCCACTTCAGAAGGTAAACGTGGAGGTAATACTGTAGTTATGTCCCACTTCAGAAGTTAAACGTGGAGGTAATACTGTAGTTATGTCCCACTTCAGAAGTTAAACGTGGAGGTAATACTGTAGTTATGTCCCACTTCAGAAGTTAAACGTGGAGGTAATACTGTAGTTATGTCCCACTTCAGAAGGTAAACGTGGAGGTAATACTGTAGTTATGTCCCACTTCAGAAGTTAAACCTGGAGGTAATACTGTAGTTATGTCCCACTTCAGAAGGTAAACGTGGAGGTAATACTGTAGTTATGTCCCACTTCAGAAGTTAAACGTGGAGGTAATACTGTAGTTATGTCCCACTTCAGAAGTTAAACGTGGAGGTAATACTGTAGTTATGTCCCACTTCAGAAGGTAAACGTGGAGGTAATACTGTAGTTATGTCCCACTTCAGAAGTTAAACCTGGAGGTAATACTGTAGTTATGTCCCACTTCAGAAGTTAAACGTGGAGGTAATACTGTAGTTATGTCCCACTTCAGAAGTTAAACCTGGAGGTAATACTGTAGTTGATCCCACTTCAGAAGTTAAACGTGGAGGTAATACTGTAGTTATGTCCCACTTCAGAAGTCCTGGACAGTTCTGTGATCTCTGAGGATGACAGAGGCGCCGCCAGACTCTCTCCCTCCTCCTGCTCTCTCCCTCCTGCTCTCTCCCTCCTCCTGCTCTCTCCCTCCTGCTCTCTCCTTCCTCCTGCTCTCTCCCTCCTGCTCTCTCCCTCCTCCTGGGTACGGCAGCGCTCCACTATTAAGAGGAATAAATGGGATTCATTCTGACCTCTGAACCCGCAGGTTTTGATTTACCCATCGAGGGCCAACCCTGGTCTCCTTTTTCCTTTTGCTCCTGGTTCCCAGCTCGTTAACGGGCTGTTCCCCGCGCCTCCCTTCTCCTCTCGGGGGTTAATTGTGATAATGTCATCGGGGCGGGCCGGTGGAGGAGAACCTGAGGCCGTGGCTGAGGAGGTGCCCGGAGCACTCACGCACGCATTAGTCAGAACGGACGGCTCGTTCGGTGGGTGTCAAAGACGACGACGACGACGCCACCAACAGAACGTTATTAATGTGAGATCACCTGACGGGACGGAGAGCACTTAATGGACTTAACGAGAGAAATCTCTGACGAGTGACACTGGGAGCTCAGGAGATCAGAGGTCAGGGGTCAGAAGCCAGGGGTAGGACTGCGGCTCGCCGTGCTTCTGTTAATGTGTCTGCATTGTATCGATAAAAACAAATCAACCGGCGGTTGTTGCCAGGGAGTTAGACAGCAAATGAAAGAGACGTATTAGCTTGGCCAGGAAGGGCTCTAATACTCACCGATGTTTGATAAATACTCCTTCCTTCTCCACCCCCTCTCCTCTCCTGGTACATTGTCCTCACATGACAGTACCTCCCAGCAGCTCCTGTAGGCCAGCCCCTGCGCTCACATAATCACTGTTTTCTGTAGCCTGACTACATGTAGACACGTGAGGCAGATACCTCTGTGTGTGTCTGTCATTACAGGTGAGCCCAGGTGGCCACTAAGCCCAGGTGATGAGCACAGTCTGGGCCAAACACAACCGTGTGTTAAAGACCATTAGAGATCATCACGGGGTTTGTCTGAGACATAGCCTGCGTGGCACCCTAATCCCTCCCTAGTGCCCTACTTATGACCTGAGCCCACGGGATTTAGTGCACTGAGTCGGGAAAGGTGTTGAATTTGGGATGGATCCACAGCGTGCTGATGGTCACACTGAGAGGTCCGGTGGTTGGTCACTAGTTGCGTCACTGCGGTTCCGGATGCAGACAGCCGGAGGACATAAGTTTGGGTAGAGCTGAGGTGAGTTGAATAGGAGAGGATTTCCAACTGGAGTTTCAGTTGTATCAGATGATGCCTAGGAGAAGCATAGTGGGAACTGGTTCTGTATTACGGTGAGAGAAAAATATATTTATGTCGGTCTCTCTGTCTCCTCTCTGTCTCCTCTCTGTCTCCTCTCTGTCTCCTCTCTGTCTCCTCTCTGTCTCCTCTCTGTCTCCTCTGTCTCCTCTCCGTCTCCTCTCTGTCTCCTCTCTGTCTCCTCTCTGTCTCCTCTCTGTCTCCTCTGTCTCCTCTCCGTCTCCTCTCTGTCTCCTCTCTGTCTTCTCTCTGTCTCCTCTGTCTCCTCTCTGTCTCCTCTCTGTCTCCTCTCTGTCTCCTCTCTGTCTCCTCTCTGTCTCCTCTGTCTCCTCTCTGTCTCCTCTCTGTCTCCTCTCCGTCTCCTCTCCGTCTCCTCTCCGTCTCCTCTCTGTCTCCTCTGTCTCCTCTCTGTCTCCTCTCTGTCTCCTCTCCGTCTCCTCTCCGTCTCCTCTCTGTCTCCTCTGTCTCCTCTCTGTCTCCTCTCTGTCTCCTCTCTGTCTCCACTCTGTTTCCTCTGTCTCCTCTGTCTCCTCTATGTCTCCTCTCAGTCTCCTCTGTATGTGCGAAGCTTGCTAGTGATACATATTTTACTGTAATACTGGATACACTAATTCGATAAGAGTTTTATTAATCCTTTCTGGGTCTGAATATTGGTTTGGTTTTAAAACATGAAGGACATGTCTACTGGAATGTGTCACTGTCTTGTTATAGAACTGGATTTCAGTTTCTGATTGTCAGTTGTAATTGCTCAAAGTAAAGGTAAAGTTGATTTATTTTAGGGTTTTCTGTGTTACTTATTCAAATGTAAGGTGCTGTCCAGTTTAATGTGATCACTATTACTACTGAGTTCAATGAGTTCAGATGTGGGTGTGTCAGCCGTTCCGGTTCTGAGCTGTGTACCATGCGTTGGACAGAACCGCCTGTTTGCCTGGGCTGTAGAATTGCTGCCAGGTTCAACATGGCCGGTCCGCCAACTCCCGATTAAATGGTCCGCTGTAATTAACACACACTAATTGATTAACGACCAGGCGATGTGTATCCAAGATGGCACCATTGCATTTCGTATATATCTGCTTTCATCGGACATGCGTTCATCGTTTGTTCAAGTGATCAGAGATGATGAAGACAGCCCAGAAGAGTTAGCTATCAGCACGGTTCCTAGATGAGACACCAGGAGGATAGTCCAGACACAGCGGCCAGACTCCCTCTGTGGTAAAGGGGTGTGGCAGATCTGTAACCTTGACAACAACCCCTGTCTCCCTGGCTGGCTGCTGCTAGCAACAGGACACCGTGTAATTGGGCCACATGCAGCAGCACGCTATTCCCTGTGTAGTGCACTATTTCCCCCAGGAATGTAATGAGAGCTCTAGTTAAAAGTAGTGCACTACTTCCACCAGGAACGTAGCGAGAGCTTTAGTTAAGAGTAGTGCACTACTTCCACTGGAACGTGATGAGGGCTCTAGTTAAAAGTAGTGCACTACTTCCACCAGGTACGTAGCGAGAGCTTTAGTTAAGAGTGGTGCACTACTTCCCCGGGAACGTTATGAGAGCTCTAGTTAAAAGTGGTGCACTACATCCCCGGGAACGTTATGAGAGCTCTAGTTAAGAGTAGTGCACTACTTTCCCAAGGAACATAATGAGAGCTCTAGTTAAGAGTAGTGCACTACTTTCCCAAGGAACATAACGAGAGCTCTAGTTAAGAGTAGTGCACTACTTTCCCCAGAAACGCAACGAGAGCTCTAGTTAAGAGTAGTGCACTACTTTCCCCAGAAACGCAACGGGAGCTCTAGTTAAGAGTAGTGCACTTTGCGGCGACTAAAGTGTCTTTGAACAGCAGCCTCTCTCCTCCTGATCCAGGCTAATGCAATAAAACCCAAATAGATTGGAGGTCCTGCCAGCTGGAGTCTCCTCAGCACAGGGCTGATAAATGAGCACTTTACTGGGACTCGAAGTCAAGCCCACTCTGTGTGTGTGTGTGTGTGTGTGTGTGTGTGTGTCTGTGTGTGTGTGTGTCTGTGGAGGGCAGCCTGGAAGCCATCCACTCCCCCACTTACTCCTTCATGCACTCCACCCCCTCTCCCCTGACGCCTGGCTGGCATGGAGCCAAACACCATCAACCCCTGTTCTATATACCCCACTAATACCCCCAGCCCCTATTCTATAACCCCGCTAATACCCCCAGACCCTGATCTATATACCCCACTAATACCCCCAGCCCCTGTTCTATATACCCCACTAATACCCCCAGCCCCTGTTCTATATACCCCACTAATACCCCCAGCCCCTATTCTATAACCCCGCTAATACCCCCAGCCCCTATTCTATATACCCCACTAATACCCCCAGACCCTGTTCTATATACCCCACTAATACCCCCAGACCCTGATCTATATACCCCACTAATACCCCCAGCCCCTGTTTTATATACCCCACTAATACCCCCTGCCCCTACCCCACTAATACCCCCAGTTCTATATACCCCACTAATACCCCCAGCCCCTATTCTATATACCCCACTAATACCCCCAGACCCTGTTCTATATACCCCACTAATACCCCCAGCCCCTGTTCTATATACCCCACTAATACCCCCTGCCCCTGTTCTATATACCCCACTAATACCCCCAGCCCCTATTCTATATACCCCACTAATACCCCCAGCCCCTGTTCTATATACCCCACTAATACCCCCAGCCCATATTCTATAGCCCCACTAATACCCCCAGCCCCTATTCTATATACCCCACTAATACCCCCAGCCCCTGTTCTATACCCCACTAATACCCCCAGCCCATATTCTATAGCCCCACTAATACCCCCAGCCCCTATTCTATATACCCCACTAATACCCCCAGACCCTGTTCTATATACCCCACTAATACCCCCAGCCCCTATTCTATATACCCCACTAATACCCCCAGCCCCTATTCTATATACCCCACTAATACCCCCAGCCCCTGTTCTATATACCCCACTAATACCCCCAGCCCCTATTCTATATACCCCACTAATACCCCCAGCCCCTATTCTATATACCCCACTAATACCCCCAGCCCCTATTCTATATACCCCACTAATACCCCCAGCCCCTATTATATAGCCCCACTAATGCCCCCACCCTCATCCCCATCCATCCTCCCAGTCCCATTGACAGCCCCACCCACCCCCATCCATCCTCCCAGTCCCATTGCCACCCCCACCCTCATCCCCACCCATCCTCCCAGTCCCATTGCCACCTCCACTCATCCTCACCCATCCTCCCAGTCCCATTGCCACCCCCACCCCATTCCCATTCATGCACCAGAAGGCCAACTGATCCACGTTGACATTCCGCTGCCCGGGTCTCGGCTCTGGCCTTTGTGGGAAAGCATCTCGGGCCAGTAGATTGAGTGGTGGACGATAGACCAACAGCTGCAAGGCCTGATTGGGTCCCGCTATTGCAGAGGAGGGGCCCACGTCTGGGTCTTGATTGACAGATTGAAGGATGAATGGGGAGGTGTTATGGTGGCCTGTCGGGGTCACATTACATCATCAGACAGTCAAGGCACATGGGATATGTCAGCCATGGAGAAGATTAGCCATTTCAGACTTCTGCGTTTTGTCTGTTAGCGCAGTATGTGAATACGCTTTGTAATCAGAGACGTACAGTATAGTAGCATAAAATACAAATCTTAAGAAGAATCAATCATGCTCAAGTTGACAGAACGTATTTGTTCTGGTGATTACTTCTTGTTTGCTTACCTAATTTTGGTTTTATTTCTGAAATACATTCCATATATAACAGATTAATATCAGTTAGCAACTTCAGTCTGTATCAATCATCATCAGCATGAAAGACAGACAGAAAGTTACAGACAGACAGAAAGCTACAGACAGACAGAAAGTTACAGACAGACAGAAAGTTACAGACAGACAGACAGACAGAAAGCTACAGACAGACAGAAAGTTACAGACAGACAGACAGACAGAAAGTTACAGACAGACAGACAGTTACAGACAGACAGACAGACAGTTACAGACAGACAGACAGTTATAGACAGACAGACAGTTATAGACAGACAGACAGACAGTTACAGACAGACAGACAGTTACAGACAGACAGACAGACAGTTACAGACAGACAGTTACAGACAGACAGACAGACAGACAGTTACAGACAGACAGACAGTTACAGACAGACAGACAGACAGTACAGTTACAGACAGACAGACAGTTACAGACAGACAGACAGTTACAGACAGACAGACAGACAGACAGACAGACAGTTACAGACAGACAGACAGACAGACAGACAGACAGTTACAGACAGACAGACAGACAGTTACAGACAGACAGACAGTACAGTTACAGACAGACAGACAGTACAGTTACAGACAGACAGACAGACAGTTACAGACAGACAGACAGTTACAGACAGACAGACAGACAGACAGACAGTTACAGACAGACAGACAGACAGACAGTTACAGACAGACAGACAGTTATAGACAGAGATTCAGTTACAGACACACATTTAGGCTGGTCTGTGGAATCTTAAACCCAACCTCATTGGTCACTTCACAGTTGAAAAAGTCTAGACTTGCACTACAAATAGCAGCCCATTCCTTAAATAGTGCACTATATTTGACTAGTGCCATATGAGTCCGGGTCTAGAGTAGTGGACGATTGAGGGAGCAGGGATCCAGTGGGAACGTGGGCTGTGGTGGGGGTGGGGGTGGCTGGGAGCAGAGATTACTGTGTGGCTAGTCTGCTCAAGCCCCGATGACGACCGTGGTTAGGATGCTGAGTGTTACGTGTGTGTGTGTGTGTGTGTGTGTGTGCGCGCGCGCGTACATGTGTGTGTGTGTGTGCGCTCGTACATGTGTGTGTGTGTGTGCGCTCGTACATGTGTGTGTGTGTGTGTGTGTGTGTGTGTGTGCGCGCGCGTACATGTGTGTGTGTGTGTGTGCGCGCGTACATGTGTGTGTGTGCGCGCTCGTACATGTGTGTGTGCGCGCGTACATGTGTGTGTGTGTGTGCGCGCGTACATGTGTGTGTGTGTGTGCGCGCGTACATGTGTGTGTGTGTGCGCGCGTACATCTGTGTGTGTGTGCGCTCGTACATGTGTGTGTGTGTGTGCGCGGAATAGAGAAGAAAAACCTGCCTCAGCTCCAGCAGGTTCACGGACAACATTGGAGCCGTGACAAGTGGCGTGATCTATGAAGGCAATATCAGCGAGCGCTAATCTATCCAATGAATATAGGAAACGGCGTTGAGAGGACGCCATGACATTGGTTAACCCTTTGATATATACCCCAATGCCAGGTGCCTTTCTGTACGAGGGAGTACGGGGGAGACGCGGCCAGCAGATATAAACCGATTGCCAGGAGCAGAAGTGACTGAGCAGACCAAAACAGGCTCGACAGGCCGACGGTTTCTCTGGGCTCGGTTTCATGAGACTGAACGTCCCATTAAACGTTGACAGCCAATCACAAGCCAGACGATGATGATGAATGGCTCAGTACCTGAACAGTACCTGCTGTGTAAAAGTTCAGGTATGCACGTCGCAGGGCTCTCAAGTTTTGAAGACAGGCAAGAGTGACATATCGCTCCCCGCCCGCCGCCCTCGAGGGAATGGGTGTGTTTCATAAATGATATTATTATTTGTGTTTTTGTTGTTAATAATTGCTCAGACTTGCAGAAGAAAATATTTGACACATGGCACTGACAGTTCACCCAAATACAAAGTATTTATTCAATTTCTGTGTGTGTGTGCGTGCGCGTGCAAGATTATGACTGGTGTTGTTTATTGTAGATGTTTGTTGCCTTTTTGGACTCCTTTATCATGTGTGGTGTTGGCTCCCATTTGAAGCAGTTCGGCTCAAGCCCAGCCATTTTCATGATGTCCCATCCATAGATAAGCTGTTTCGAGTTGAGGTTTTGTTCAAACCGACCATGGAGAATACCCTCTCGGCATCAGTTCAACCCAGTCACCTTTAAAAAAAGGAACCAGGGGCATAATTAATATTGAGCAAGTCATGTGCAAAATATTTCTTACCTTGTGTGTTGGGACCTGAGGCATGGCAATGTCCATGAGTTGGTACTCCATAAACTCCTCACTTACTTGGTCTTGTTCCTTAGGGTCATGAAAAGGAAGGAGTTCCTGAAATCTTAAAAAGACCACATGTGTACAAGACTGATTCGAATACAGTGACAGACAGATTTGTTTTGTGATCATGATCATTAAACTTAAAAATATATAATCCGAATGTGAAAACCCTTGCCTGTATACAAAGTATAGGGCATCTTCAACCCCACACTCAGCTCTCAGCTGCACATCAACAAATCGTGCATGCTTCAGGAGAGCATCTTTCAATGGGAGTTTCTCCATGGCATACTCCACAGCTTTGACCAAGAAGGCCAGTGCTGCCTGCTGGAATTGTTGAGCCTTCTGTGGTGTGACCTCTCTAGCCTCAAGGAGCCTGTTGAGTGTAGCTCTGGTGGTGAAACCCACATTGAATTTTTCTCCTGACAGTGTGACAGAAGACATATAGAAAGTTAGTCAAATAAAGGCATCTTATAGTATTTCTCTGGGTTATACCAGTTTCATGTTTCAAGTTTATTGTCATACAATCATATTAAATAATATTTATCAGTCATGGTAATTTGTTGTGCTCAAAGTAATCTCAACTTTATAGATTTTTTTAAATATAAAGTACATAAATAGTCGAGGTAAAATAAAAAAAGATGAATTTTAGGTGAAGGATTAATTCTAAAAAGTGACAAGTGTGGCATTTGAGAGTGAGATGGTTGAGTAGAGTTCAGCATCCAGGATAGAAGCTGTCTCTGAATCTACTAGTGCTGTTTCTGATGCTCTTATGTTCTACCGGATGACATAGGGGTGAATATATTGTGACTGATATAGTTTTTACAATGTATTGTATCTATTATACTTCATCAGCAAGACAACTCAATCCATAGAAAAGGTGTATTTGTAGTAACATTAAAAAGGGAGATCATGACTTACCGTACTCACGTGCTCAAAGTGATGCTCGGAGCTCCAGTGGTTTTTCCTCTGGGTTGGTGAACAAAACTTTCGAAAGATTGCACCAGAATCACGTGAACAATTCCCGGAGATGCTTCTTTTTCATTCGTTGTTGCGTTAAAACTTACCCAGATACAATTGTGCTATTTTCTGATTGGCTATTGTGTAGCCTGTTTCTTTTATTTTGATTGGCTGAGAAGTGTCAGGCTAGACCATTGACTGTAGGGCTAGACTGAAGAACTCCAGGGGAGACGCGCTTGATTAGTGCCGGTTCCATAATGAGAGCTGCGCGGCCAGAGAAATGTTGGGCGCTGCGGCAAATTAAATATATTATAGATATTTTTTTCCGCGTGAGAAATACAATGTGTGGCGGGAGTGCGTGACAAAACACTGAAATGAGTGACTGTCACGCTCATTGCGTGACACTTGAGAGCCCTGACGTCGGGCTCGGCGGAGGGCAAATGACTGAAATGCACGTTGCTGAGTTGAGGGAGAGGGGAAAACGGAGTTCTCTGAACACCTTGTTTGTCCAAGCTAATCTGCCTGTTTGGCTAACAAGGAGAAACTGGTTTGGTGAGTTTCAGGCCACGAACCTCGGGATGTCATTTAAGGGCATGGTCTACTAGCCGCTGTCATTTAAGGGCATGGTAACTAGCCGCTGTCATTTAAGGGTATGGTCACTAGCCGCTGTCATTTAAGGGCATGGTCTACTAGCCGCTGTTATTTAAGGGCATGGTCTACTAGCCGCTGTCATTTAAGGGAATGGTCTACTAGCCGCTGTCATTTAAGGGCATGGTCTACTAGCCGCTGTTATTTAAGGGCATGGTCTACTAGCCGCTGTTATTAAGGGCATGGTCTACTAGCCGCTGTTATTTAAGGGCATGGTCTACTAGCCGCTGTCATTTAAGGGCATGGTCTACTAGCCGCTGTCATTTAAGGGCATGGTCTACTAGCCGCTGTCATTTAAGGGCATGGTCTACTAGCCGCTGTCATTTAAGGGCATGGTCACTAGCCGCTGTCATTTAAGGGCATGGTTACTAGTGTATTCACAGAGTTTGTTGTGTACGGTAATACATCTGTGTATTCAGGGAGGTTGTGGGGTATGGTAATATATCTGTGTATTCAGGGAGGTGGTGGTGTACGGTAATATATATGTGTATTCAGGGAGGTGGTGGTGTATGGTAATATATCTGTTTATTCAGGGAGGTTGTGGTATACGGTAATATATCTGTGTATTCAGGGAGGTTGTGGTGTATGGTAATATATATGTGTATTCACGGAGGTTGTGGGGTATGGTAATATATCTGTTTATTCAGGGAGGTTGTGGTATACGGTAATATATCTGTGTATTCAGGGAGGTTGTGGTGTACGGTAATATATCTGTGTATTCAGGGAGGTTGTGGTGTACGGTAATATATCTGTGTATTCAGGGAGGTTGTGGTGTATGGTAATATATATGTGTATTCACGTATTCACGGAGGTTGTGGTGTACGGTAATATATATGTGTATTCAGGGAGGTTGTGGTGTATGGTAATATATCTGTGTATTCGGGGAGGTTGTGGTGTATGGTAATATATCTGTGTATTCAGAGAGGTTGTGGTGTACGGTAATATATCTGTGTATTCAGGGAGGTTGTGGTGTATGGTAATATATATGTGTATTCAGGGAGGTTGTGGTGTACGGTAATATATATGTGTATTCAGGGAGGTTGTGGTGTACGGTAATATATATGTGTATTCAGGGAGGTTGTGGTGTATGGTAATATATATGTGTATTCACAGAGGTTGTGGTGTACGGTAATATATTTTTGTACGCTGTGGTTGTGGTGTCAAAATATGTGGTTTTAGATGTATGGGGGGGGGGTGAAATAATACATTCATTAAAATAATACAAAAAGTATTTGTTCTCTGCGTCTCGTCTCTCCCTTCTGGTCTCTTTCTCTCTTTCTTTGTCTGGGACGGTGATCCTGGCCAGCTGGCTGCTGTTCCCTGTGGGAATCATGAATGTGAAGGTCGTTAAAGAGACATGAAGGTCTGCTTGATTCCTGGACCAACTGACTGGCTGACTGCAGCTGGGGGGCAGGGGGTTGTGGAGAGGGTTGACGGGAGAGAGGGAGGGAGGGAGCGAGAGATATGGAAGAGAGAGAAAAATTGGAAGGAAATGAGTGATATTGGAGAGAGAGACGGGAGAGGGGGGGAGAGAGAAGTGGGGGAGGGAGCGAGTGATATTGGAGAGAGAGAGGGGGGAGAGGGGGGAGGAGGAGCGAGTGATATTGGAGAGAGAGAGACAGGAGAGAGAGGGGGGGGAGGGAGCGAGTGATATTGAAAAGAGAGCAAGGAAAAATATATGTATTTCCAACTGAGCTCCTTTTAAAGCGAAGACTGAGCCACTTGGTCTCACAGTAATGGGCAGAAACTGGCGATCCCAGACTCAACACACTCCTGCAGTGTTTCTCTAAAACCTCCTCCCAAATTAAAACGGAATGGCTAAATAAAAAGGTGCAGACATGTATTTTATATTATGACTAAGTTGGTTTTCAACAGATCAGCCTTACAGCGGGGTGGACCAGACATATTCTGGCACTTGTATATTTGGATTTGGATTTGACTTGGTGATTTTTTCCTCTCTCCTTGGCGGTTGTGTCTTTAAGTGTCTGCCCAGACAAACAGACACTTGAGGGCTGGTGTGGTGAGACTGGTAAACACCAGCAATACACAGCACCTTAAGATGACCTCACTTCTCTCTCTCTGTCTCTTTCTTTTTCTCTCTCTTAGTACAGCTAAAATGGGGCTCTACTATCTCCCGGTTCCTTAAAGGTCAGAACACTTCATCCTCTCCTCTTTTTCACTCTCATTTCCTTCCTGCTGTCCTCACTTCCTCTCCTGGCCAGTTTTCAGACCGCTTCTCTGTAAGTGTTAAGTAGTCCACATGGTTAAAGAAACAAATCTGCTTCTGGGTAAACATAGAAGACAAACAAACAGACATACAGAGAGCCATACAGACAGATAGACAGACAGACATGCAGGCAGGCAGGTAGGTGGACAGGCAGGCAAGCAGACCTTGGCTATTGATCTAACCCTAACCTCTGCTTAGCACACAGACACTTTGACCTGGCGAGATTTAAGGAAGATTGAAACAGGAAGAACGCTTAAGCAGAGTATCATGTGACAGTAAACCCCAGTAATAAATTAGACATATTATATGTCAGTTTCCCTACTGATGGACAGGCCTGATGTGTCTGTCCTACTGAGTCCTAGGTAACGTCCAACTATATCTTTAGCTTAAGGGATTTGTCCTGATCATGTGACTCGACCAGGAGCAACTCCAGCCAATCACAGTGATGTTTATGTTAATCGGCCCCTGTGTTGTTCCTGATCATGTGACTCGACCAGGAGAAACTCCAGCCAATCACAGTGATGTTTATGTTAATCGGCCCATGTGCTGTTGTTGTGGTTCTTCCATAGAGGTTAAAGGCTGCGCTCGCGCACCACTCAGGAGCCATCGCCAACGGCAACATGAACGGCATGGGTCACATGATGGAGATGATGTCGTCGCGGCAGGAGCAGGGCGGCGGCCACCACCACATGCACCCCTCCCACCCCAACCAGCACCTGCAAGCCCAACCCCACGGCCACGCCTACCAGCACCACCCGCACCACCAGCACCACCACAGCGGGCACCTTCCGCCTCAGGGCCACAACCCCCACCACCCGCACCACAACTCCCATCCTCCTCACCTCCACCCCGGGCACCAGCACCAGACGTCACCCCACGCGACGCTGCACTCCGGGTCACATCCACAGGTTAGCACTCACGCGGACCATTTCCCAGGTCGGAGGTCGGTGGTCGGGGAAGCCACTTATCAGGACAATTTGTGTTAAACCCAGGGTTTAGACAAAAACCACAGACAGAGGCGTTGCCAAAGGTACATTTCCCCAACTAGCTGCGTTTATGACGGTTTCTCACCGAACCACAGCAGGGAGAGCACCTAGCGAAACCACACGTGAAGCCAAAAACATCCACTTTAACCTTTAGCAGCCTGTGCTGCATTTCAATGGTCCAGTGGACCCATGGCTACTAGTGGTTTGGTATGAACGGTGTAGGGGAAATGACATATCACACTAACTGGCCAGACACATTTTCCTTTAGCCGTGGTCATACTGCCAAGGTCGTACTGCTAAAGAGAGGTTAGTTTCCTGGCAAACGGAAAGGTCCGTTTTCACTTTGAGGTCGGTCTGTTGCAGGCTGACAGAAGGGTCAGCAAAAGGTTGTGAACACTTGGTCGTAAAAGGATTCTCAGGACTGTTGTTTGGAAACTTTTCCCCAGATCCTTACTCCGTCCGGCTGCCATAACACATGCGGAGATCGTCAGTCGGCTCGGTGGTACCGACTCGATCCAGGTGTTGTAGAACTTCGGCATTGACTTGGTTTATTCACAGCAGTTAGATGAGGACTGAAAAAGCATCTGAAAAAGACTTCTTCATATTAACACTTTGACCTTTAATTTACCAGTTTTTAGTTTGTTTCGGTCCTTAAGACGTGCCAGTGTTCTGATTCTGGGACAAAAATATAGCAACGTGAATTAGAATTAGGACAAACTCCACTTATGCCGGCCATGTATGTGTTCACATATACTTTAGCCTTTTGGGACATTCAGAAACCCACACATTTATGTTCCAGATGTGTCTTCTGTACCATTAAAACAACACAGGCTGTGTACGCAGCCGCCATCAAAGCAACAGGCGTTTTCCACCCACGTCCTCCTTGGAAAGGGTAATGATCTGAGGACTGAAAGCACTTTGCCCGTGCCAAGTTAATATCAGGTGCGGTCATTGGGCAGACTGAGGGGCTTTAGAAAGCAGGCGGATTCCTTCTGACTGTGTGTCTATGAGAGTTAGCCTGAGTGAAGGTGGGCGTTGGAAAGCCAACTCCTGACACCTCGTTAACACGATGGGCAGGGCCACTCTCTAAATCAGTCCAGTCACTCGCCCATCCACCTGCCTGCCTGCCACTGACAAACTGACTGGCTAACTGACGCCCACCGACTGGGGGGGCAGTTGCATGTGGCGAGGGCAGAATGTTGTTTTCTGGGGAAACGGCCAGACATGAAATACTACATGAGGTAATGTAAACGTTGTGTTGACTTGGTGATTGGCTCGTGTCCAGGGTTGTCTGGGAAGGTTCACGGTGGATGATGACATGACCCGACCATAGAAGTAGTGTTAAAGTCCTAAAATGAAACATGGTTGAACACCTGTGTGAGACCTGTCTTTGTTTCTCTCTCTCTTCCTATTTCTCTGCCACTGTCCCTTATTGTCTCACTATCTCTGTCTGGCTGTCTTACTCTCTGTCTCACTCTGTCTCTCACTCTCTGTCTGTCTTTCTCTCACTCTCTCTCTGTCTCTCTGTCTCACTTTGTCTCTCACTCTCTCTGTCTGTCTCTGTCTCTCTCTGTCTGTCTCTCTGTCTCACTCTGTCTGTCTTTCTGTCTCACTCTGTCTCTCTGTCTCACTCTGTCTCTCACTCTCTCTCTATCTCTCTCTCAGATGTCTCCTACAGCCCAGCAGATGCAGCCCAGTCAGACGTTACATTCTCCGGCTCCCAGCGGTGGACGCCGCAGACGGACTGTGGATGAGGACCCGGACGAACGCCGCCGGAAGTTTCTGGAGAGAAACCGTGCAGCGGCCACACGGTGCAGACAGAAGAGGAAAGTCTGGGTGGTGTCACTGGAGAAGAAGGCCGAAGAGCTCACCCAGACCAACATGCAGCTTCTGGTAGGCACCGTCCCAAAATAGGGCTCACCCAGACCAGCATGCAGCTTCTGGTAGGTGCTGTCCCAAAATAGGGCTCACCCAGACCAGCATGCAGCTTCTGGTAGGTGCTGTCCCAAAATAGGGCTCACCCAGACCAGCATGCAGCTTCTGGTAGGCACCGTCCCAAAAAAGGGCTCACCCAGACCAACATGCAGCTTCTGGTAGGTGCTGTCCCAAAATAGGGCTCACCCAGACCAGCGTGCAGCTTCTGGTAGGCACCGTCCCAAAAAAGGGCTCACCCAGACCAACATGCAGCTTCTGGTAGGCACCGTCCCAAAAAAGGGCTCACCCAGACCAACATGCAGCTTCTGCAGACGTTACACCGTATGACGTTACACCGTATGGCGTTACACCGTATGGCGTTACACCGTATGGCGTTACACCGAATGACATTACATCGTATGACGTTACACCGTATGACGTTACAACAAATGACGTTACACCGTATGGCGTTACACCGTATGGCGTTACACCGTATGACGTTACACCGTATGACGTTACACCGTATGACGTTACAACAAATGACGTAACAACAAATGCCGTTACACCGTATGACGTTACACCGTATGACGTTACACCGTATGATGTTACACCGTATTACGTTACACTGTATGACGTTACAAAATATGACGTTACTACGTCTGACATTACAACAGACGTCTCATCCATTTTATCCATTTAGATACTGGTTAAATGCCCATCACTGCTGAGAGGGACACACTGAACAGATTTATAGTGAACACAACAGTTTGTGGCAATATTGTTCTGTGAACAAGGTCAAGGTTAGGTAAAGG
Organism: Dallia pectoralis; assembly: GCA_029465975.1. Taxonomy (NCBI): domain Eukaryota; kingdom Metazoa; phylum Chordata; class Actinopteri; order Esociformes; family Umbridae; genus Dallia; species Dallia pectoralis. Next base: position 9,386,571 of record CM055738.1, on the reverse strand, counting down.
GTTGGCTAAAATGCTAAAAGGAAGTATTCTTGAATGACTGTAAATCAACCAATTAGCACAGATCCTAACCATCCCTGTTCTCACAACACAGCCAATTTTGAAAACACTCCAGTTATACAGTTACCGTGACTTATTGTCCATCCATTGACGTAATCTAGAATCTGAACTGAAAATGTTTGATGCTCAGCGTGTGTGTTCTGATTTCAGAATGAGGTGACCATGCTGAAGAACGAGGTGACACAACTGAAGCAGCTTCTCCTCACCCACAAAGACTGTCCCATCACCACCATGCAGACAGACACCCAGGGTTACCTCAGTGAGTAGAACACAAAGCCCCAAAGCACTGCCTCATTCCTGTACCTCACCATGCAGACAGACACCCAGGGTTACCTCAGTGAGTAGAACACAAAGCCCCAAAGCACGGCCTCATTCCTGTACCTCACCATGCAGACAGACACCCAGGGTTACCTCAGTGAGTAGAACACAAAGCCCCAAAGCACTGCCTCATTCCTGTACCTCACCATGCAGACAGACACCCAGGGTTACCTCAGTGAGTAGAACACAAAGCCCCAAAGCACTGCCTCATTCCTGTACCTCACCATGCAGACAGACACCCAGGGTTACCTCAGTGAGTAGAACACAAAGCCCCAAAGCACTGCCTCATTCCTGTACCTCACCATGCAGACAGACACCCAGGGTTACCTCAGTGAGTAGAACACAAAGCCCCAAAGCACGGCCTCATTCCTGTACCTCACCATGCAGACAGACACCCAGGGTTACCTCAGTGAGTAGAACACAAAGCCCCAAAGCACTGCCTCATTCCTGTACCTCACCATGCAGACAGACACCCAGGATTACCTCAGTGAGTAGAACACAAAGCCCCAAAGCACTGCCTCATTCCTGTACCTCACCATGCAGCGTGCAGCTGAACGCGCATAGAAACACCTCGCCAGAATCTCCTAGGCGGGGGCGTTCCCTCTCCCACGGACATATGGACCTCGCCACCTGGATCCCACAGGGCGTTCTAGCGTTGGCGGCCCGCTCTGTTTTTAACGGGCGGCACTAGAAGCGAATCCGCTCCCGGCCAACGTTTTCTCCATCAGAAAGACACCCGTGTCACCGGACTGAACCACAACACAACGGTCCGTCGGAGACTGGGGGACGACGCAGTTGGATGTCCCCTGTGGTGACCCCGCCTTTCCCGGGGCCCCCCGCTGGTTGTCGGGCTGTTTTTCAGCTGCATGACGTCAGGACGGAGCCCCTGGGAGATGGTGACAGGTCTCTGTAATTAGGGGAAGGCGTCTTCAGTTAGCGGCCAGCGGAAAATCAGGCTCACTTCCCCCCGGTCGCCGCGCTGCTCTCAATGACTTGTTGTGCAGTGGAGGGAGCAGACTGGGCTGGTGTTGACTGGTTGGTTGACTGGCTGGTTGAATAGCTGACTGGCTGACTGGCATTGTGGAGCCCAGTATGTGTCCAGTTTGTGTATGCCTCCTTTAATACGCTGAGAAAGTTGGAAAATGTATTTCACATGGATGTGTTTTTATTATTATTTCCATCTTATTTTATTATTATTTCCATCTTATTTTATTATTATTTCCATCTTATTTTCGTTTTGAGGGATCGCCTCTTGTTGGGGAAAAAGTGAAATATGTATTTTAAGATCAGTGTTTCACACTGTAAATATAAATGTTTTAATGCAGTTTCGGTGGAAATAAAGAGGGTTTTAACTGTTGAATGTTTTGACTGGGTTTGTCTGGACGTACGAACTGAAGAATTATAAAGGGACCAAATGAGGTTCACATATTACAGTTTTTTCTTCATTCTATATTTAAATACAATTTCATTCTCAGAACCCAAGAACTCACCTGGGTGTGTTTGGATATACAAACACACACAATCAGTAGGCGACCCACTTCTTTAACACTCATCCCTGTGTGTGTGTGTGTGTGTGTGTGTGTGTGTGCGTGTGCGCGTGTGTGTTGCTCGTCTCCTCAGGTCCAGATAGCAGTCCAGCTGACAGCCCCGCCCCCGCCTGCTCCCAGCAACAGGTCATCCAGCACAACACCATCACCACCTCCTCCACGGCTGGAAAAGGAGGCGCAGTACACGGCCCACCCAACCACCGTACAGACATCCACCCTATCCACTAGACCGGAGAGAGACTGACGTAGCACCACCCACCATGTCCTTATTCCAGCCCTGCAGGTCTCTCTGGGGATTGTCTCTCTGTCTGATATCCCGGCCTTGTAGGTTTCTCTGAGGGATTGTCTCTCTGTCTGATATCCCAGCCTTGTAGGTTTCTCTGAGGGATTGTCTCTCTGTCTGATATCCCAGCCCTGCAGGTTTCTCTGAGGGATTGTCTCTCTGTCTGATATCCCGGCCTTGTAGGTTTCTCTGAGGGATTGTCTCTCTGTCTGATATCCCAGCCCTGCAGGTTTCTCTGAGGGATTGTCTCTCTGTCTGATATCCCGGCCTTGTAGGTTTCTCTGAGAGATTGTCTCTCTGTCTGATATCCCGGCCCTGCAGGTTTCTCTGGGGGATTGTCTCTCTGTCTCTAATCCCAGCCCTGCAGGTCTCTCTGGGGATTGTCTCTCTGACATCTCAGACCTTCTCGTTATACAGTAGCTATAGTAGTATTTTATAGACCCTCCCATCTCGTACTATTTGTGTTTTTGGGGTCTGTCTTTGATCTCGTTTTGTCCACCATGTCCACGGACGATTGTCCATCTAATTTTTCATAGTTGTGAGGTTTTGAGTTGTACTTTAGCTAAAGTGAGAGTTTGGAAATCTGTGCCGGATGACCCATGTGTCTTGTTTTGGTACAAAGCCCCGCTGGGGTCTCTATAGCAACCCTGCACTTCTGTGACCCACCCCAACACCTCTGTGACCCATCCAACCCCACCACCTCTGTCAATGGGTGGAGTTGGGGGTCACTGAGTTATGTGTACCTCATAAGGTGTGAGTGTGTGTCCTTAGCTAGGGAGTTTCAAATGCTACTTTTTGCGTTAAAGGAGACTAACTGTTGCCATGATATGCTATAGCATTGAAAATGACTTGTGTCTGGTGTTTCTATTGGATTATGCTCTTTTTCTAAAAAAAGGACAATGACTGTTACCCTAGAAACACATTAATAGTATTTTGAGTGTGTTAAACGTGTCGAACGATCGAATGGTGTTGAGAATACGTTCAAATTTCAGCAACACATCCTTGATTTGTGGTTCCAATTATCAGCCATATAGCCCGTCACTGTGGCACCAGCGAGGTCGAGACAGCTGCGCAGGTAGACACCGTCTCTTCCACTGTCCTGGACCAAGTAAAGCTTTAGTGTTGTTATGGCGACGCTGCATCCAGTCTTCCGGAATCAGCAGAACATTCCAAATGACCTGAACATTCCAAATATGAGCCTAATTTTGTCCCATGTATCTGCCTCAATAAACCCCCTGGGAGGGGAATATCGGCGGCACTCGCAGAGAAAGATTTTTCGAGGTTGACGGTCTGTTTTTGACGCGATGTCAAATGATGATTCGATTTGTCAACGCGCCTGTAGAAGTGTTGCCACCAATTTTAAAAAGCTGTTTAGCAGTTTTAGCCATAATGCTTTAAATGTCACAACGTGCCTAAACATTTAACTTTTTTATGCAATGAAGGCAATTTCAGTTGTTTCAATTACCTTTTGAGCATCGCTAAGTTGCGCAGCGATTGTTTTCTCCAGTCTTAGTGAGTGTAGGACGCTGGCTGTGTGTGTGTGTATGTGTGTGTCTTCCTGCTGTTGGCGTGTGTGTCAGGGATTTGGCAAAACTAGCTGACTGGCTGAACAGAGGGTAAACACTGACCCTGACCTAACCTCTGACCTATACTTCCATGTATCTCCCTCTCCTAGAGTCTGGATTCAATCTTTATAGCTGAAGTTCAGCCTAATCATGATTGCAGGTTAAACGCCGTGTTCCTTCTCCGTTATAGATGTGCATTCATGCTAGATGTTGCATGTTGACTCAATCAGAATATACCTTCACTTTCCATGTACTGATCTGTAATGATACATCGATAGAGGTCTAACCCAGATGTAGCTCTGTGTGTCTGTGAGTGGGATTGTCTGTGAGTGCTTGCCTTTGTGTCTGTGTGTGTGTCTGTGGTTGTGAACTTGTGTGCATGTTTGTTTGGCGCTTTCAAAACAAATCCTCCAGCAGAAAAGCTCAATATTTTAGCTCTGACCTTAACTCTGCCACCCTTGCTCAAGACAACCCCTAGGATGCACTGATCTAGGAACAGCTTACCATCTCCATACCCAAACGTTAACTTTAACTGCTACAGAGGGGAGTTACTAAGTTGACCAGGGATCTGTGAAAACGTGAGAAACGTCCCCGCACCTCTAGCATCCTATACCCTGAACAAGTTTATCCCCACGGTAACTAAGGGCACCGTGTCCTTTACTAGGAGCCAGCCAATCAGCTCCGGAGACGGGTGATGGTGGGAGGAGCCATGTAGCCGTCTATGCACTTTGTCCTCTGTGATAACCAGAGGGTAGAATAGCCATACTGAGATCTCAGCGATGCCCCGGTTCCAATACCAGCGACACTCTGACTGACTGACTGTTGCGCTGTGGACAGATCCCAGGTCGGTTTCTCGTGCCTAATGGTGAAAAGCCTATCGGGTGCTGCTTGTAAAGCACGTATCTGAGGTCTGTTTAGACAACGTCGGAAATCTCCAGTTTTGCTCACTGTGAAGTATAGCGAACTAAATGAACGAGGTGAACTGGAAACATGCTCTTTCCTTTTCTCGAGTGTGTGTTGCACCACAGTTTTTGTAGAAAGAGCTAGATGATCTGTGTGTGTGTGTGTGTGCGTGCGTGTGTGTGTGCGTGTGTGTGTGTGTGTGTGTAACCCAATGTATGAACGATTTGACATTAAGGGCTTTCCTGTTAGACACCTTAAAAGTGGTTGCCTTATTAGATTTTTTTACCAACGTTAAGATCTCTATGACTTCTCACTTTCACCAACTACTGGAGAAATATGAAGTTCTGAAATGACATTCTTGCATCATAGAGAACATGACATTGACCACGACATGACAACTGGAGTTTTGTGACAGACTTTGTTTAAGTAACACCTAATGTCTTTTTAACAGCAGATCCAGGTACATGTTAAGAGAAAAGAGATCTGTAGAAGTCAATGGGTGAGGAAGTGCTGTATGCATGGATTCGTTTGGGTTTCTGTGAGAGACGTGGGAAAAAAATTATGCCTAAACGTACACAAAAGTATAAATGTATAATTTTGAATATAAAACTATAAATATTGTATAGAACGTAATGCATTTCTGTAGTCCTGACTTTACATTTTTTACGCAACCACCTTTCTTTTTGAATGGAGTCTTCTGTGTTTGGTACATATGTATGTAAATGACATTTATTACAGCACTTGTTTGCAGACTTTTCCTGTGTATGTCAGTCCAGGATGGCCTCCTCGCTTCCATACATTGTTTAATATGCGTGTCCATTGTTTAATATGCCTAATTAATTGATGACCTCATAATTGCCTGCATAACTTTGTACATTTTGTGTCCCCGCCTATTGTATTGTCTGCTCTCTGTTTTGCATTTGTACAGATGTTAAATATCACAGTATGCAAATAAAGCACTTGTTCGGTAACCTTACTCAAAGCAGACCCGTGATACTGTGTCTTTTTGAAGCCTTATATATATATATGCATATAGGAAATGCATTCACGACCACCAGACCTGGAGATCGTTTGACATTTTTTAAAACCTAAAATAATATAAAAAGTAAAAAAAGCTAAACGTCCTCTGTGGAAACCTCGATGTCCTTGGTGCTATAAAAGCATCACCAGACATTGAATGGAAGTCGAGCAATAAAGACATGATGAATTCGTTCGTAAATATGGGAAATAATTCTCCAATATTATTAAAATTTTGCGGATAGAAAATGTTGCTAATCAGTGTCCTCGATCATCCATATTATATTAACGGTTCTTGTCCTGTTTCACAATCATGCCTTTGACATTTCAGAAGGACGCCCATGACAGCATAATTTGGAATATAAGAAAATACACGCACGTGCTTTGTTACAAAAACACAGATGGGGAGAATATCACAGAAATGACAACCTTCCCACATTACAGTTAAGCCAGTAGTTTAATGTCTGTGTGTGAAAGACCAACAACATCTAGCAGATTGCTTATAATAATGCTGCTAATATCCCTAGTGGTTCTCAATGCATAGTTTACTGTAATTATAGGTTACTCCTTTTAAAGGAAAATGGCTTTAAGATAAATGCATGTGTAATGAACAGACATGCAACAGTACAGTGTCAAAGTGCCACGTTACAAAAACTGTAGTAAAAGTTCTTTATTTTCTATACACATAAAAACAATTTAGATCATGTGAAATCCAAAGATTCAGGCCTAAGTAATTAATTTTGCTTGACCAGATGTCCTTGTGTGAACTTTAACTCAGTAAAATCTTCACAATTGGTACCCTTATATACTTCATTCAGTCTAGACTATGGAAACTGTTTGTGGTCATGCGAGAACGGATTAATGAACAGAATACACAATAGACAAGCAACTCACTAAATGCAAATAACAGAGGTCATCTTCAAACATTAAGCTCCGAACATTGATTTCACATTAAAGAATGATATGCCCACGTGTCCAAAAAACTCATTAAATATTGAGATGTCTAGACTGACTAGCAGAGGACTGATGGGATAATTAGCTGCATATATTGGAGCAACCTGCAAAGACCAGAACAATCAAAAACAAACATGTTGATCTGTTGCTATAGAACATACTAAACAGTCATTATCTAAAGCAGGTGTGGCCTCTCCTCTGCTAGTACTCTCATCCCAAAACCTGGAAATTATTGTAGCCGATCGTCATTCTCTTCTTAAATTAAAACGGCGTGCTTTAGTATGACTAAGATAATTTTATTTAAGGATCAATTTAAAAGCATAGGTCCCTCTTTAAGGTTGGACATTGGTGCTATTTTCTCATTTTAAAATGAATTCTCAGTTACATGCTACAATACTACTAGGATGTTATCTTGTTTTAAACTCTGGGGACCTCTGGTGTTCATCTACGGAACGAGACGAGAGTTCATTTGAAATCATTTCCAGTGTACTTAAAATCTGGGTGTCACGACATTCTGGACATTAGCAATCCATGACAGAAGCATAGCAACCAAAACAATCACATCCAGCACAGTCATTGATCAAGACCCCTGCGACTGCAGCTGCTCTCGGCGACACGTCACACGTTACTAGGTTGCCGTGGTAACATACCGGCCAGCACGCTTTAAAATCAACAGGCACAGAGTCGAAGTCCGGAAAGGAATGCCAGGTCAAAGGTCGAGGTACTCGGATCAACCGTGTTCCGGCACAGTTCCGACATGCTCAAAGAAATCCCTGGGTTGAGAGGAATCTGTCAATCATGGCGAATGACCTCTCCGGTTGGTCGTACGGTAGTATATGCCCTCCCCCTCGTATGATCACCTACAGGACAGACAGAGTTCACATAAGGCCCAATAAATGGTCATGGGGTAGTCACGATGATTAGTTTCCTCATCAGAAGCGTTGTGTGTTCCCCGCTGGTGTCAATAAAGTTTCTCTTATCTTCACTGCACAGATTCGGCAGTTTTGAATATACCTTATGACTGTCACCTGGTTATTTTCCTACTAACCTCTCACTGACTGTAAATTGCTCTGGATCACAGCTTCTGCTACCCAGTGAAAGTCAATACACGGACATACAGTACTGACTAGAGAACCCAATTAAAGTCAAGACACGGACATACAGCACTGACTTGAGAATCCAATTAAAGTCAAGACACGGACGTACAGTACTGACCTGGTAACCCAATACGTCTGTTACAGACATACAGTACTGACCTGGTAGAACTCCCCTACTTGGCGTACGTATCCGGCCACCTCAGTGTCCTCTGGCTGGACCTTCCAGTGGAAGCGGGGGGCTTTGCTGAACTCATCTGCCCCTGTCCAGTTCACTGTGGGCAGGAACCTCTCCGTCAGGGGGGCAGCCACAATCACATCCAGCTGACCACTGTAGATCAGCACCTGGGTAGGCAGACAATTATTACAGGTGTTACTAAAATGCCAAGAAGTGAAGCTAGCGATTATAACCGGAGTCTGATACACAGACCCAAACTAAGACACGCCCAGGACAATGTTCTGGCGTGGATACAGGGACCATCTGACCCTGTAGTTGTCCATGAGCGTGGCCAGCCAGGGCTTGACGCTCTTCATCACATCCTGCACCAGGTGTTTCTCCACCTCCGAGCCGTCGTGGAACGTCAGGTTCCCCACGTGAATGGAGCGCCGCACCTCCGCCTGGGTCACGAACCGGGAGAAGTACTCCTGGTCTTCCGGCTCCTGCAGCACAGAGTACCACAACAGAACATATCATTGGACGTCACGCTCACATCATCTCTATGGTCCGCCTAGAACGTTGGCTAGGTTGAGTTTAATGTTTACAATTTTTAAGCACAGACATTTTCTTTCAGGAAACGTATTTATTCCAGTTAATATATAACTGAACCAGTTGTGTTAGCCTCGGCATTAGCGCCTCCGGCATTAGCGCCTCCGGCATTAGCGCCTCCGGCATTAGCGCCTCCGGCATTAGCGCCTCCGGCATTAGCGCCTCCGGCATTAGCGCCTCCGGCATTAGCGCCTCCGGCATTAGCGCCCCGGCATTAGCGCCCCGGCATTAGCGCCCCGGCATTAGCGCCCCGGCATTAGCGCCCCGGCATTAGCGCCCCGGCATTAGCGCCCGGCATTAGCGCCCGGCATTAGCGTCGTACTGTCTGAGTGTACCAACCCGACACTGCAGGTAGTTGAAGTAGTTGGTGCAGCCGGTGGCGTTCTGGAAGAACGACGGGTACGGTCCGATGTCACCGTTTAACAAGCTGTCAAACACCTGGAATGAATGGGGAACCTGGAGTTAGAGGTTGTTGCCAGTAAACATGCCAGGGTGGCCACTTCTCAAGTCACTGTGAATACGGTTCAGGGTGTCAAGCATTCCCAGGGGTTCCGTATTGTCGTCCAATAACAATGCGAGTCTTACTTCAAATGCCTCCACCCACTTCTCCTGCTGGATCAGCTGCACCCCACTGTCTGTCTGCTGCTCCACATACTGCTTCTGGAGCATGTCTATCATGCCTGTCTGGTACAGAAAGTCTCCATACCCTCCCAGCATCTGATAGGCAGACAGAGAGAAAGGAGGTTGGGTCAGAGACACACATTTACTTACCGTCACAGGGGACTTTCTACGTGAACTTTTGTCTGGTTTTTATTGCCACCCGTTTAATGTTGTTTTGTACTCCGAACTCCATTTTGTGTTGTACTCTACAAAACGCATTAAATGGATGGCAGAGTACAGAACATTGTACAGACAGATTAGATGGAAGAAAGATGAACAAAAGATTCCCACCAGTTCTGGGTCACAGAGGCCGTCTCCTATGGCAACGCCCTTGAAGTTGATCTGGACCTTGGATCCTGGGTTGTTCTTATGGATGTAGTAACCAATGGCTGGGACATATTTCCCTGCATACGACTAAAAACACGGAGGACAATTCCACTCGGGTTCAGGAATTCATTGTCAGCTCAGGCAAAGCATGTAAGAAAGTACTGGCCAAACACACCTCTCCTGTAGCATAGAATGGGTTGGACTGGTACTCTGGGAAGATCTGGAAGAACTGAGTCAGCGCACTAAGGGGTTAAGAGACAACAAGGATACGGAATCATCACCTCACATGACATATAACCACAGTTCTTTATTGTGAATGTATATTGGGCAGAGGCCATGTTAAAAACCATAAAATGTGTTTCATAGCACGTTCTCATATTTGCAATAGTCTGTGTATCTATACGGCTGTGTTTATAAATAAAACGCTCACTTAATAAGATCGCCCTGTTCAAAAATATTAAATATCTGTTATTATATTGAGACGTGTCAAATGAAAGGACTCCATACTTATTCTATGAGGCAAATTTATCAGTAATGGCACCTCGGCTCCTGTAGTTCACTAAAATGTTTCATATGACAGAATGGAAGTTTGAGGAGGCAAAGGTCAAGTCAAAGAACATTATTTGTCTGGATCAGAATGCTCGGGCCCAATTCCCATCACAAAGTACCACCGTCTAAAAACTGTCTGATCAAGAAAACAATCGCATAGTCTGGATTCTCCTCAGCCCCCATTAAAAGTGTTCAAAAAACCGCCGCTGGATTTAGATTCAATCCAATTAGTGGGGGAAAAACACGAGAACTGAATTTCCTGCGTAAATGCAAGAACTGGCAGCTGCCTCACCTGTAAAGATCTCTGCCCACATCATCCTGGTTCTGCGCAAAGCCATTGTCATCGTCTGTAAAGCTGAAACCTGTGCCTACCTGGAGAAGAAAACGCACACCTGACATTACAATCAGGCAAATCACATGCTAACAAGGGAACATATTACAGGTCTACATATGGAGAACTGATCCAACCTAACAAGGGAACATATTACAGGTCTACATATGGAGAACTGATCCAACCTAACAAGGGAACATATTACAGGTCTACATATGGAGAACTGATCCAACCTAACAAGGGAACATATTACAGGTCTACATATGGAGAACTGATCCAACCTAACAAGGGAACATATTACAGGTCTACATATGGAGAACTGATCCAACCTAACAAGGGAACATATTACAGGTCTACATATGGAGAACTGATCCAACCTAACAAGGGAACATATTACAGGTCTACATATGGAGAACTGATCCAACCTAACAAGGGAACATATTACAGGTCTACATATGGAGAACTGATCCAACCTAACAAGGGAACATATTACAGGTCTACATATGGAGAACTGATCCAACCTAACAAGGGAACATATTACAGGTCTACATATGGAGAACTGATCCAACCTAACAAGGGAACATATTACAGGTCTACATATGGAGAACTGATCCAACCTAACAAGGGAACATATTACAGGTCTACATATGGAGAACTGATCCAACCTAACAAGGGAACATATTACAGGTCTACATATGGAGAACTGATCCAACCTAACAAGGGAACATATTACAGGTCTACATATGGAGAACTGATCCAACCTAACAAGGGAACATATTACAGGTCTACATATGGAGAACTGATCCAACCTAACAAGGGAACATATTACAGGTCTACATATGGAGAACTGATCCAACCTAACAAGGGAACATATTACAGGTCTACATATGGAGAACTGATCCAACCTAACAAGGGAACATGTTACAGGTCTACATATGGAGAACTGATCCAACCTAACAAGGGAACATGTTACAGGTCTACATATGGAGAACTGATCCAACCTAACAAGGGAACATATTACAGGTCTACATATGGAGAACTGATCCAACCTAACAAGGGAACATATTACAGGTCTACATATGGAGAACTGATCCAACCTAATAAGGGAACATGTTACAGGTCTACATATGGAGAACTGATCCAACCTAATAAGGGAACATGTTACAGGTCTACATATGGAGAACTGATCCAACCTAATAAGGGAACATATTACAGGTCTACATATGGAGAACTGATCCAACCTAACAAGGGAACATATTACAGGTCTACATATGGAGAACTGATCCAACCTAATAAGGGAACATATTACAGGTCTACATATGGAGAACTGATCCAACCTAACAAGGGAACATATTACAGGTCTACATATGGAGAACTGATCCAACCTAACAAGGGAACATATTACAGGTCTACATATGGAGAACTGATCCAACCTAATAAGGGGAGAACTGATCCAACCTAACAAGGGGTCTACATATGGAGAACTGATCCAACCTAACAAGGGAACATATTACAGGTCTACATATGGAGAACTGATCCAACCTAACAAGGGAACATATTACAGGTCTACATATGGAGAACTGATCCAACCTAACAAGGGAACATATTACAGGTCTACATATGGAGAACTGATCCAACCTAACAAGGGAACATATTACAGGTCTACATATGGAGAACTGATCCAACCTAACAAGGGAACATATTACAGGTCTACATATGGAGAACTGATCCAACCTAACAAGGGAACATATTACAGGTCTACATATGGAGAACTGATCCAACCTAACAAGGGAACATATTACAGGTCTAACATGGAGAACTGATCCAACCTAACAAGGGAACATGTTACAGGTCTACATATGGAGAACTGATCCAACCTAACAAGGGAACATGTTACAGGTCTACATATGGAGAACTGATCCAACCTAATAAGGGAACATGTTACAGGTCTACATATGGAGAACTGATCCAACCTAATAAGGGAACATGTTACAGGTCTGGAGAACATCCAACCTAATGGAGAACTGATCCAACCTAATAAGGGAACATGTTACAGGTCTACAGGTCTATGGAGAACTGATCCAACCTAATAAGGGAACATGTTACAGGTCTACATATGGAGAACTGATCCAACCTAATAAGGGAACATGTTACAGGTCTACATATGGAGAACTGATCCAACCTAATAAGGGAACATATTACAGGTCTACATATGGAGAACTGATCCAACCTAATGGAGAACTACATATGGAGAACTGATCCAACCTAATAAGGGAACATATTACAGGTCTACATATGGAGAACTGATCCAACCTAATAAGGGAACATATTACAGGTCTACATATGGAGAACTGATCCAACCTAATAAGGGAACATATTACAGGTCTACATATGGAGAACTGATCCAACCTAATAAGGGAACATATTACAGGTCTACATATGGAGAACTGATCCAACCTAATAAGGGAACATATTACAGGTCTACATATGGAGAACTGATCCAACCTAATAAGGGAACATATTACAGGTCTACATATGGAGAACTGATCCAACCTAATAAGGGAACATATTACAGGTCTACATATGGAGAACTGATCCAACCTAATAAGGGAACATATTACAGGTCTACATATGGAGAACTGATCCAACCTAATAAGGGAACATATTACAAGTCTACACATTGCGCACAGATCCTAGCAAACTTGTTTGATGAATACAGATCACTCTGTGTCCCAGCCGGCATCCTATTCCCTAGTACTTTTGGTTCACGGCACCACTGTGACTTTCACCACGTGGCGTACAGTGCCATTTAGGACTAGTCATTAATATACGTTTTTAAATGAATACCATACGTACAGGATTGTCGATATACAGCACAGAGTATCTGGAAGTCCAGGGGAATTCTCTGTACCCGACTGCAGACAGGAATAAGGTTCAGAAATTAACATTAGGCATGTACAGAAACACATTCAGGTTTCATAATTAAATAACTAATGACGAAAAAATAACACAAATGGTCAATCGTCTAACAAAGTTGCTTCTGGAAATGGTTTCGGGTGTGAAAATTAACAGACAGCCAAGCATGTACCTGTTAAGTTCTTGAATACAACGTAGGGACCATGTTCTACAAACAGCCCAAACATGGAGGTTCCCCCTGGACCCCCCTGGAGCCACAGCAGGACGGGGGCGCTCTCAGGCTGCTCCTACAGGAACACACACACACACACAAAAGTTAATGTCGGTCTAATAATGAGTGATACTGCTACCTTGGCACACAAACTGGTACTACTGAGATAAAATTAAAGCCATTAAAACAAACGCCATGCAACACTGCCACCTTGTGGCTACAGAGGTTACAAGCAGTTGTGTAAACTCTGGCAAACAGCCATCACTACCATGGTTCTTATACATCACATACCCACTTCGACGACACTAAAGACCTAAAGTCTTTATTTTAAGCTTTCTAAAGCATGTCCAAATCGAAATAGAACACAGCCTGTGATTCACAAAAACCCTCACAGGGCAAGACACAATGATGATAGTTATATCATAGCATGAAAACAAAAATAAACATAATATTCATTGTCAAAAGTGACAATGAGCCAAAGAACCTCACAGATTTGGGTCGGACAATGTTCCCTATAATTTGTGTTATGACTAGCGGCCTAAAAATAGCTAACATAGGCAGTAATGTGCCATTTGGGACACACATGGTTCTGTAAACTAGGATACCTGTGCCGGGAAGAACCAGAAGTAGAGGTTGCTGTTGTATTTCTTATTAACAGTCAGGTACCCGGAGTAACTCTTGACATTGGCACCTGGCAGGGGTCCAACCAGACTCAGCCTCCGAGCTGAAAAATATAGGAAATACATTATACCCAACAACAGCTAAAGAATCTAATGTAACTAATCTACTGTATCTCCACTACAATCTCCAGTGCAAACAATACAATTGCAAATACAGTGACCGGGTTCGACCTAATACAAACTGAAATGCATCATAACACATTGCGACAGTCTGACAAGTTAGTCATTCATGAAGATGCAGATGTGTTGCAGCAGTCATGTAGTTCTAAATGTATTTGCGATACGGTGCGTATAAATGATCACTCCTGAGATAGACTATCGTGTGCAATGCATTGTAGTGTGAAAGACAACACAATACCAACTAAAGCACAGGTGTCAAACCGGTTCCATGGAGGGCCGAGTGTCTACAGGTCTTTGCTCTCACCTTGTTCTTGATTGATTAATTAGGTCACTAATTGGTAAGGTTCTACCCTCTACTGGTTGTTTAGGTCTGAACTGGGAACTAATTTAAATGAAAACCCAAAAACCTGCATACACTAGTAGGCCCCCCGTGGAACCGGTTTGACATCCCTGAACTAAAGGCTCTGAGCAACACATTGCCCATTACGGACTAAATGCCGCTGTGTGAACCCACCCTCTTCAATGTTGCCCTTATCCAAGTACGGGGTGAGGAAGAGGGGTGCGCCGGGATCGGCTCCTTTGGAAAGCCGGCTGAGACGCAGAGATTTGGCGCAGAAGAAACTGGAGCAGCCCCGGGACTCCGCTGCCCCAAGGGTCGCACACAGAAGGGCCACATACAGCGTTTCCTTAAGCATCGCCTGTCAAGGATGAGTAGAGGAGAGTTACCCGATCGTTTAGTGTCGAGACACATTTACTCGCATTGCGTTTGTGTTATTACGTTTCTAACTTGCACTTCAGCCAATTTCTGCAGGTATTTTTCGACCCGATAAATCTTCAACTCAAAAAAGGGAACTATAGCTTCTCATTATGATTAGTCTGTTGTAAACTAAGCTTCAGATTAATAGAATTACCTGGGCTTTTATAAGGATTAATAATGCCATACCTCGAAATTGTTCTTGCCTCTCCTGGAATTCAAACAGCCAGTTATTAATCCGAGTTATTGTACTGCTCAGATGTGTGCGGTGTTTTTCAGACAAGCGTCGTCACATGATCAGAGGCATGCGATATCACGTGATTACAAGGTCTCGAGCAGTCTGATGCCTTTTTCCGCTTCCGGTTAATACTTTTTTTTTATTCACGAAACGTTAGCTAGTGCGTTCAGTCACTACTGCAGGCGTGATGTTGCCTAAAAAAGTTTTATAGTTGTAATTCAGTAGGTTTGACATTGGTCACATGTGTACACGGATGAGCCAAAACATTATAACCGTCTGCCTAATATGGTGTTGGTCTCCTGCCGGGATGTCAAACCGTGTTGACCCCCCGAGGCATGGAGTCTACAAGACCCATGAAAGTGTCCTGTGATATGTGGCACCAAAACAGATCAGCTTCAAGTTCTGTAACCTGGGTTGTGTTGCCGCCGTGGATCTGACTATTTGGTCCAACACACCCCACCGATGCTCAATCGGATTGTAATTTGGCTACCAGGGCAACATATTTCACCCTTCATCATGTTCCTTAAACCATTCCCGAACTATGTGTGCAGTGTGGCAATACCATCTGGTCTGCTAACGGGTCTTCAACAATGTTTAAGTAGATTCTATGTTTGAAATTGACATCCACATGAATGCCCAAATCCAGGGTTTCCCAGCAGGACATTCCCCAGAGCATCACACTTGCTTGTCGCCTTCACACAGTGCATCTTGGTGCCGTTACTTTCCCAGGTAAACGGTGCGCACGTACAGTTTTCCATGTGATATAAAAGAAAACAATACATGGGTCTTGTCATCATTGCATGGATCCGGTTATCATTGCACTTTGACTGGTCTCTGGTTTTGCAGAGCACAAGAGTGCAAATAGCAGTGGGACACAACAAGGCAATACAGGGAGGGTCAAGTTATACAGGATGAGGTATATGTAGTTTCATTGAGCAGCATTGATAAGGCAATAGCAAATATATATTTTTTTTTTAAATGCAATGAGTATCTATATAGCAGGTGGGTCATTTGAGTGCATGGATTATATGACAGAGGTTATGGGGGAAAGAGCATTTGAGAATACCTGAGCAAATAGAGTGATTCAAGAATGTAAACAGGTATGGCAGCAGTGCCGGTGAGAGTGGTCCACTGTGCAAAAATGGCATGGGATAAATGAGAAGAGGTTAAAGACAGTTAACAGGTACAGAGACCGGACAGGTGTTCAGACAGGAGTAGTTTAAAGGCAGCACTTGTATTGTCACTAGAGCACTTGGATTTTGGGGTTTTCATTAGTTATCAGTTATAATCATCAAAATTCAAAGGAATGAACACTTGAAATATATCAGTCTGTGTGGAATGAATGTATAAATTATTATACAAGTTTCACTTTTTGAATGGAATTGCTGAAATAAATCAACTTTTTGATGATATTCTACTTATATGACCAGCACCTGTACAGTAGGAATGTTAGTAAATCACAAGAAATGCCTAGTGATATAGAACTGATGATAGATATCCTGTAGTATGATGCTACCAAATCATGATAGAAAAACAGAATTTCTTCATTAGGGAGTAGCCAGCATGTGAATTTCTTGGGCTGTGGGATACACTCAAACCGCCTGCTCCCACTTTCGCCCCATTGCAAACAAATGTCAGAGATCAGGTGGTGACTGGAGTTTTCTACCTACTGAACACTTCCACTTTAAGAAGGCGGCTCCAGTCCGTTAACAGCGTTTGTTGCGGTCCTAGAAGTGGCACCACATGGAGACATGACACTGTGTAGGAGCTCTAATTCAACATGGCGCTAACTCCTGCCACTCATCCTACGGACACATTTGACCAACTTTAATGGCGTGTGTGTCGTTGTGCATCGACAGGAGACGATATAAAGTTAGTTGTGTTCCAATCCGTATGCGGACCATTTTTATATCAGTGATTGGAGCTACAGAAACTGCGAACTGGGAACGTGTGGCAGTGCATGGGAATAATACAGGACGGGCATTATAGGGGAAACACCGGAAAGAGGAATTTAAAAGGCACCAGGCGGACCTGCGGTTAAGACTGGCAGTGTGTGCCCATGCGTTCAGTGCGCGTACGTGACTGAGCGATGGGCGCACCTCGGTTGTTAACGCACTGTAATACGCGCACCTCTCCTGTTAACGCACTGTAATACGCGCACCTCGGCTGCTCACCAGTGAACCCGAACGAGCCCAAGCGCAGTGGGATGGCAGCATCCAGCAACTCAAGCCTATCTGGTTCCTCCGTGTCTTCTGGTGAGATAACCATATAAGTATATTCTGTATTGTAAAAGCACTGCTTTTTCTATTAGGATATATTTTATTCGGCCGTATAATAACATTTCATTAGGTCTGTCAGTAATGTAGTTATTAACCACGCACATTTCTATTATTTTCTCACACTTTCTATATCTCTGTCTCTCTGATAATGCAGTGACTATAAGGCTGTTGTCATTTGACTGTTTGAAGGCTGGCATGATATTATTTCGTTTGTGATAAACATTTTTGCAACTTTTCTGATCTCTGTTCCCTGCTGACTGTCGTCGCCCAAAATCACATTCATATATGTCTATCGGTGCGTAATGACATGTCACAACTGCGATCGGCTACATATTGGCTTAATTTCTACTCTTATATTATATTATTGCTCTGTTTCAACCCCAGTTGCGCCTCTGGACGTAAACCTTTTGACCCTATAGTTTTATGAGACAGACCGTTCCATTTCGGTAATGTATTTTACGCATGCCTTCATGCATCTGGCTGGTGTGGGATTTTGGATAGGAAGTAAACGCCTTTCTCAACGGAGTGCCTGATATTGTAGGTTTAGTGTTGTGACTTGCAGTTGACATAGATGTGGTGGTTTAGTTTCGATCGCTATCATTACATTTTGAATTGCCATCATGACCCTCTTGTTGACGGGCTCTTCGGTTGGCAAAGGCAGCGTGGATCCCTTTAGACCAATATTCTGTTACTGACTCGACCATGGAGACTGCGATGTGATGTGACATTTAAAGACGCTTGCTTATTCATCTGTTCCCTGATATGGAAACATATGCAGTTTGTCCCTGCTCTATAAGGGAGGCTTGTCCATCTTTAGAGAGCCACATGTGGGCTAGCTACTACAGACAGATCTCTAACGCTTATAACAGACACTTCTATAGGTGTCAGAGTCAATAATAATAATCCCAAAAGACTAATCCCACTGATGTTGAGAATATCCCATTTGAAATGTGACCCATCTGCTCATATCAACAATATAAAACAACAGTAGCTGGCTGTAGCCCGTTCCAGCTCACTATAGATAAATGCGTGCCCATGTTTGCCAGAGTATAAAGCACAAGCATCACAATCTCACTGTCTGTTTATGTGTGTGGATTCCTTGCCCGTGGCCACACATGTCTGTGTTTGTGTGTGTGTGTTTGGTAAATGTCTCTGTGGTGAATAATGGCTATTCTAGTCGTTTTATCAGCATTGGGAGGGAGGCTTATTGCTTGTGTGGTCTAAGTTTTTGACGTTGCTACCACCAATTTGCCTGTGGGGTCTTGTCTAAAAAAAACGTCACTGTAGTCAAGTTTGTGTTGCTTATTAACCGTCAAAAGGCATAGGAACAGCCCGCCGTGTTCACTGAGGTGCTTGTGTCTGAGAGGCAAAAGAAGAGGAAACGATATCTACAGAGTGTGTTTGTGAGCGATCTGGAGTTTCACGGGTCTTTGCCCTGCTCCTGTTGGTTGTTGTAGTTACAAGGAAAACACGATAACCTCTACCTACTCGGGATCGTCGCATTCTACCGACTCTCCCCGGCTCCAAACCACACAACCAAACCACACAACCAAACCACATCACACAGCCAGTAGAATCACCCACACAGCCAGCTGCCCATGCAGGCCGAGTCACTGCGACCGCCTCCTCAAATGCCACCCTACGTAGTGTGCTACTTCCTGACCAGACCTTGTTCTATTGAGTCGCGCCGCTTAGGGGGGGCAGGGCTGAGTTTGGGAGTCCCTGATTCCACGGCCGATACGGGCTGGTCGCGGTCAACCGCATACTTCACAAGACATTATCTCATTGGGTCGCTTGCCTGAAGCCGGGGATTTACCGCTTGACCGCTGCATTTTTCAGGGGAAAGTATTTTCTTACTGTGGTTCGGAGAATTGGCGTTACCGTTGGGCCCTCCATATGATCGTCAGCCCTCATGGAGCCGCCCGGCTGCCAGGGAAACGGGGCCCGCCACAAATGTGGATCATTACGGTTTCCCAGAGACCTTTCTGGCAGTCAGACACAACGTTTAAATAATCGGACCGATGAGGCATAGGATGGCTCTTAGGCATCCCAAATGGCACCCGATTCTCTGTAATATATAAGATTCCCGGTGAAATGTAGTGCCCTAGACCCCATAGGGAATAGTGTACGGTTAGGGACGTGTCACGGATAATGTGTCTGTGAACACGATAACTGCTACTGACTGTTTGCCTCCGTAGAGTCCTTTTGAGTGGGTGTTGCTTTGACGCTGCCGCCACTCAGGTTTTACACCAGGGACGCGTTGGATGTCCAGGCCTTGATTTGGATAGGCCGTCCTTTCCTCGTGCAGGGACACAGAGGCTGTAGGCTGAGCAGCCAGTACACGAGTCTGCACACAGTCGCGCTCGACTTGATTAAACTAGCAGAATAGACGGAAGGACGCCAGCGTTATTCACATATCCATACATCCACCCCCAATGTTGGCTATCGGCCACAACGGAAATGTGAGGTTCGGAAGAACCGCTCGTTGATGAAGAGCTGTTTTCCAGGCTTGGACCGGTACTGTGTATATTAAACTCGGATGGAGAAAGTAGGAATATTGGTGATGTATTCTGCAAAGACATTTCAATCCCCTGAATGGGGAAACAAACATGTGCCGAGCACCGATCTGAGGTACTAGGCGTACTACTCCTCCACATTCCTGGCACAGGAAGGCTGACGGCTGGCTACCGGCTCCCCGTTAGTTCCGCCACTCTCAGCCGGGGAAGGAATGAAGAGTTCCAGGATGAAAGTGTCTCTTATCTTCTGCTCCAGGCCGTGCTACGACAGAATTGGATAGCTGTACAGGCTGGATTTGTCTCACCTCCCCCGCGTCCCAAACGGTTCCCTCGTTTACAAGGGGCCCATAGCGTAAAGCGGCAGTGCACTAGATCGAGACTAGGGCGTCATTCGGGACGCTGACACTGTCCTCCGGAAAACAAAGTGTCAGTCACTCTCCTCCTAAACGGCGTTCCTGATGTGTTTCTGTCAAACTCTGTTTTCCATCGCAGGCGTTCGCTCACTGTAGTAAGTGGAATTAGTCAGGCTTCAGTGCAGTACAAGTGTCATAGATAAAGATGACATCCAGCATTCTGGTCGTATTAGCAGGTTCTCATATCCTCTCTTAGCGACTGCATATAACATGACTGAATATGCTAATTCCCACACGGCGAGCGGGGTACAGTTTCTCCCCCAACTAGCTCTGCTTAATGCGATGTGCATCGCCTGGCGTTCTCCCCATTCATTATTAATGGGAGACCCGTATTCCCTCAGTTGCTTCTACCAGGCAGCCTGAGAATCACATTACCCAACAGTTTGTTTCCCCTGTTAACTCCTGGTGCTGCTCCCGGCTGGTACTGACCTAACCAGCACACTGCCTGCAGGCAGAGGAGCCCACACAAGGACCCTGAGCCTGTACACACGCGCTACTGCGTGACCACGGACACGAGTGTGTTTACACACCAATGCACACGCAAACGCACACTCAGTAGTCCGGTACCTGCTGCCATCCTATAGAAATATTTCCATGTCACGCTGTGGTGTTTACTTCATTGAGTGAGTGTAGAGCTCAGGACGGTTCCAACCTCTTTCATGACAGCGGGGTGTGCTTTTTGTAAGAGCTATATAAAATGAATTTGATTGGTTGATTTATGTGAAGAGATACTGTATACTTCAGTATATCAAAATGATACGACAACACAAACTCTGTCTGGTAGGTGGCTATGCCTGTTATAGAACAGGTTGTTATACAGATGGTTCCCCAACAGGGGCTGTGTGTGTGTGTGTGTGTGTGTGTGTGTGTGTGTGTGTGTGTGTGTGTGTGTGTGTGTGTGTGTGCGACAATATGTCCTGTTTGGTCTAGCTATCCCTGCGGATGGACATGATCCCGTGAGAGCAGCGTGTCGTCCTGTTCTCTAAATAGGATTGATTTATAATGTGTACATGTGAAATGTGACGAGTACTGGATTGCTTTCTCCTGAAAAAGATGAGTCGAGATGAGTGTTTAGAACAGGTCCAGTCTTGTCTCCGGGTGTTTATGTAGAAAACGTAATCCAAGGTGTATCATAGCAAGACGTGTCGTATGATTGTCAAGTGAGAGTTTTCTGATCTGGCAACTTGCCTCTGTTCGGTTGTTCGACATAACACCTCAAGCTCAACCATGACAAGACAGAGTTGCTCTTTTAACATGGGAATGTCTATTCACTTGATGTGACCCAGGACATCTTAGTACAATGATGTGACCCAGGACATCCTATTACCCTGATGTGACCCAGGATATCACCCGGTCTTTGTCTGGAATGTATTACAACAAAACACTTGCATCTGCACTGCCGTCATTCACTTTACCTCACTCAGGTACTTATCAAGGCACTTATTTGTGCCATCCGACTGCGTCTTCCCACCTTCAGGCTTTCCTCAGACTTTACATAACTCTCCACGCTTTTGTCCTGCATTTTCTGACCTCTTACCTGTCTGACCCCCACATAAAGTCAGTCACTATATTTGTAATTGGACAGGGTCCCAATTATGTCATATGAAAAACAAGATTCTGCTCCAGGCACTCTATTTGGTCAACACAGTGTATTTATTAGTTCACAGCTCCGGCCGCTTTTCCATTGGGTTTATATTTGATAAACCCAATTAATGTCACTGTGTCTGTAAAGGTCACAGCAATAAACCAAGAGTATCTTGGTCTCTAGAGAATTTCTAATTTTGAGTAAAAACTGACATTTTTAATCTGGCGTAGTGTTTTTTTCTGTGCAATGCAATGCATGTTGGCCTCATGCAGATTAATTCACAAGTCAGACCATATTTATTATTATTATTTTTAACCAAAACACACAAGGAGCTATGGATAACAGAATGTGTTGATGTACCACTTACTGACACAAACACTAACTCTTGCTAAGTGACTACAATATAGATACTTATTAACCGTGTTGTAACAGGTCGTTACAGCAAGCGGTTGAACAAATGAAGCATTGCACAAACGCTCTCCATTTGTTTAGCGTCGGGCAGAGGTTCAAAACCTTCTATCCCTGCTCTGAAAAATGTGTTAGTTTTGTCCCTAGCTCTGTCCAGATTCTTTAGATTATCGTAACTTATCTTCTGAATTTAGAAATTCATATGGCTTGTTTCTGAACTATATTATTTCATATTTCTTTCTATGTTGTTGGTATTACATTGTAAATTGGAGGGGGAAAATACAGAGAAAACCAACTGCCTGGTACAATCGAAGCTCTGGTTGTGTCGCAGTACAATTCATTATGCTTTTTTAAATAACATTTTTAAGTCTATATTCCGTTTTTCAATTGCATGCTCCCTAAAAAATATAGACATTTGTAGCATTGTCCTGTAACGAAAAATGCATTTTGGGGTGCCAACATTTCATAGGCACTCTGAAATTGGGAACCCAATATAAGCTATAGGACATATCTGGGATTCTGGGAACGTGCTGATGTAATGCTATTCTGGAAATAAGACTGTTCTGAAATGAAATGGCATCAGTTAGGAGAAAGAACCGCAGTGGGGAAAGTATTTGGCTTGCGTCCAAGATAAATCACATTTTCCAAAGGAGCCGCAGAAGATTTATTCATTTCATTGTGTTGCCGATAACCGAAACAATGACAAGGCTTTAGAGTTTCTGCAGACAGACGATACAATACAATCTCCCCCTGAAGCAAGCAAACCACACTTGAGTAAATGTTGCTAGATGGCCAATATATTTCATACAAATCCAGTCGGCTCCAAAGACCTGCTTTCCTTGTCAGGGGAAGTTTGTCCTTAAAAAGTCCCACCCAGGAGTACTGATTAGATCTATTAAACAAAGACTGTGTAACAAACAATGTCTTGTAGACCTGAAGTGTGCGTGTGTTCGTATGCGTGTGCGCTGTATACATATTGCATCCTATTCTCTATATAGTGCACTTTTTATTCTGTGCCCATAGAAGTAGTGAACAGGTCGCTTATTAAGTTGCAACATGGGTCTTTAAACAGAGGTATTTGATTTGTCTGTGAGATGTGTCACTGTATCTTCTTCAATGTACAAAAGTACTTTCCACATCTGGATTTGACTCAAACTCTTCGACCCCAACCCTAGAGTCATGTCACCATCTATGTCCTTAATAGTAGATATTTTATTAGGGTCCCTATTAACCTAGGCTTCTATTTTATTAGGGTCCCTATTAACCTAGGCTGCAGCTTCTATAGGGTCCCAACCGAAATCTGACCTTGAGCCAAGCGAGGGAGTTGCCCGAACAAGATAAGATCACAAAATCAATTCGTCCACGTTTCCCGGGCGATGCTTGCCAACCAATGGCATTTCCCAACCCCTCAACAGCTAGCGGCAAAGTTGAGGTTTGAACTTGAGCTGCAGTGGTCAGCTCAGCATAAGTTTCCCAAAAGTAGCAAAACTAGTGAGTGACTGTGTTTAGTTCTTTGTGTCTCCCAACTGCTATTCTAAAATCGGGACTGCGAAGAGTCCTTCTGGTTCCATGTTTTGTGACAAGGGTCTGAATTGTGCCTAGTGCTTCACAGACAAATCCTTAGCATATTTACACCCCATATAAAGACCTGAATATATCTCAGAATCCTTAGCATATTTACACCCCATATAAAGACCTGAATATATCTCAGAATCCTTAGCATATTTACACCCCATATAAAGACCTGAATATATCTCAGAATCCTTAGCATATTTACACCCCATATAAAGACCTGAATATATCTCAGAATCCTTAGCATATTTACACCCCATATAAAGACCTGAATATATCTCAGAATCCTTAGCATATTTACACCCCATATAAAGACCTGAATAATCTCAGAATCCTTAGCATATTTACACCCCATATAAAGACCTGAATATATCTCAGAATCCTTAGCATATTTACACCCCATATAAAGACCTGAATATATCTAAAGACCTGAATATATCTCAGAATCCTTAGCATATTTACCCCACCCTTAGCATATAAAGACCTGAATATATCTCCTTAGCATATTTACACCCCAGAATCTCCTTAGCATATTTAAAGACCTGAATATATCCCCATATTTACACACCCCATATAAAGACCTGAATATATCTCAGATATCTTAGGAATAAAGACCTTAGCATATTTACACCCATATAAAGACCTGAATATATCTCAAAGATGAATAAAGATTTACACCCCATATAAAGACCTGAATATATCTCAGAATCCTTAGCATATTTACACCCCATATAAAGACCTGAATATATCTCAGAATCCTTAGCATATTTACACCCCATATAAAGACCTGAATATATCTCGGAATCCTTAGCATATTTACACCCCATATAAAGACATGAATATATCTCAGAATCCTTAGCATATAGAGCACCGCCTGACCATATGTGTATATATATGTATGTATATGTCGATCATGTCAGCCTGCTATCTAGGTTAATACCCGCCGTTTACTTTCCCCACACACACTGTCATCACATTATTCAACAATACATTTAGATTAGACTCGGGGGGGGGGACTGCACGAATTGTCCCGAGCACAGTGCTGTTTAACACGTTTAAGGGTTAAAACCGGCTTGCTTGTTACTCATTCAATAATCTGCCAGGAGCTCTTGGTGACGTTCGTTGAATTAGATTTAACTGCTGCGGCTGGTGTTTGTTAATGTGGCGTCATCAGCGTACACAGAAACACTGTTCAATTCAGGGGTCTGGGGAGGGTTGTTGGTGAAAACAGAATAGGCCCTGAGGTACCTCACATACACACTCAACCCGGGAGTTAGCGCTACAGAGGTTACGATTAGACATGGTCATGGATGTGAATCTATGACCGATTTAAAAACAATTCAGCAACAGATTATTGTCAATTCCATCGCTCTTTCAGCCAATCGTCAGTCATTTGTGTCAGAGAGGAGAGGGTGGATGACCCTAGCCAATGGGCTTTCGGAAGGTCAGTGAAATAGTTTTTTGTTATATAGCATTTTATTTGGTCATTTTTGTATTTTGCTTAGCGCCCCTAGCTGGCGGATCGGTCTGCTGTTTGGACATTGAAGGTCTTTTTGCTATTTTTAGCTAGTGGAATGGTTTTGACCTCCCTTCAGGTTTTGTGGTAGAAACTTTCCTTTAGGCCTGGAGATGTAGCAAATAAACCCCAGAAATCTATCATCAAGATTGCCAGTGTCAGGATGTTTGTCCTTGCTGATGGATGGTGATCGTTTGTTCACCTGCATTTTTTTTGTACATTAGGAATTATAGTGCCTGTGTCTTTCTGCCCACATGTGAATTCCTCGAGGGAAGATGGATTTAATTAAAAAAATATATATAAATCTTCTGTGCATCCTGACAGAGGAGTATTAACCCCCTGATGTTTGAAGGGTGTCTTTTTTTTGAGTTGGGTATAATAACATGGAAGGAAGGAAAAAGTGAGACAAGAAATGAAGTAACTTTTGCCAGAAAGGCGTAGAAAGCACGGAGGGAACATGCTGACTGAAACTGCTAGAAAGTCATAGAAAAGCAGGAAGCATGGAGGAAACATGCTGACTGAAGCTGCGGAAAGTGCTGACGGTCAGACGTGGTCACACACGCCTGAATCTATAGAGGCTGACACCGTACTCACAGAGAGATAGGGAACAGACACTGGGAACAGACACTGGGAACAGACACGGGGTACAGACACGGGGTACAGACACGGGGTACAGACACGGGGAACAGACACGGGGAACAGACACGGGGAACAGACACGGGGAACAGACACGGGGAACAGACACGGGAACAGACACGGGGAACAGACACGGGGAACAGACACGGGGAACAGACACGGGGAACAGACACGGGGAACAGACACGGGGAACAGACACTGGGAACAGACACTGGGAACAGACACTGGGAACAGACACTGGGTACAGACACGGGGTACAGACACGGGGTACAGACACGGGGTACAGACACGGGGAACAGACACGGGGAACAGACACGGGGAACAGACACGGGGAACAGACACGGGGAACAGACACGGGGTACAGACACGGGGTACAGACACGGGGTACAGACACGGGGTACAGACACGGGGAACAGACACGGGGAACAGACACGGGGAACAGACACGGGGAACAGACACGGGGAACAGACACGGGGAACAGACACGAGGAACAGTCACTCTGGCAAGACTCAGACGTACAGTATAATTACACACACACACACACACACACACACACACACACACACGTGGCTGTCCTGGATTCTCTCCGTTGTGTCTGCGGAGGCTGTGGTTCATATTTAGCATGCAGTCTCGTCCATGAGGGTGACCAGTGGGGTTGGTTTATTGATCCTGTGATGAATGACCCTCGGTTTTTTAAATGAACACATGCATCTTCTGCGTATGAGATTCATTGTTCACACATTCAATTATTTCAACTGTCAGTGGCATCCTTCTGCCTCCACCTATCGGGTAGCATTCATAGTTGGCACACGGCAGATCGGGTAGCATTCACAGTTGGCACACAGCAGGTCAGGTAGCATTCACAGTTGGCACACAGCAGATCGGGTAGCATTCACAGTTGGCACACAGCAGATCGGGTAGCATTCACAGTTGGCACACAGCAGATCGGGTAGCATTCATAGTTGGCACACAGCAGATCGGGTAGCATTCACAGTTGGCACACAGCAGGTCGGGTAGCATTCACAGTTGGCACACAGCAGATCGGGTAGCATTCACAGTTGGCACACAGCAGATCGGGTAGCATTCGGGTAGCATTCAGTTGGCACACAGCAGATCGGTTAGCATTCACACAGCAGATCGGGTAGCATTCACAGTTGGCACACAGCAGAGGCATTCAGTTGGCACACAGCAGGTCGGGTAGCATTCACAGTTGGCACACAGCAGGTCGGGTAGCATTCACAGTTGGCACACAGCAGGTCGGGTAGCATTCACAGTTGGCACACAGCAGGTCGGGTAGCATTCACGGTTGGCACACAGCAGGTCGGGTAGCATTCACGGTTGGCACACAGCAGGTCGGGTAGCCTTCACGGTTGGCACACAGCCCAGGGATATGTTCTTTAACAGATCGATAGATCTTCATAAACACCTTTCCCAACTGGCATTATGCGGTGATAATGATTCACACTATTCATTACACAAGCCAGGCACAGCAAATTGAAACAAGGAAATGCAATTTCCCACCTAACACCCGAAGGAATCTGCTGTAACATAAGTGCTAGCGTAATTGCGTACATGGCGGAGGCTTAGACGATTCTAGCGCAGGACCATGTCATCACAATCATTCATCTGATAATTCCAACTGTGCTCTGTAACTACTAAGTTGTTTCAGCATTTTCTCACACAGCAGCGTTACAGGGCTTATTGTAATAATTTGCAGGGCCACCCTGGGCTGACAAGGCTGCCGCAAGCCAACTACTTAAGGTTGGGGCCTGGTCAGATTGAGTACAGGATGTAGGGACTAGCTGGAACGATAAGGGGGACCGGTGTGTTCTCTGTGCCCGCTCACTGAGCATCTTGGGAGACAGCTGCTGCTGCCGTCTGCTAAACAGCGGGAGTAAAGCCTGTGAATAATT
Source organism: Dallia pectoralis (assembly GCA_029465975.1). NCBI lineage: Eukaryota > Metazoa > Chordata > Actinopteri > Esociformes > Umbridae > Dallia > Dallia pectoralis. The sequence continues at coordinate 9,358,443 of CM055738.1, read as the reverse complement.
ATGCCAGGCCAGCAAAATAGCTAGGCTGAGACGTAAACAAGCCTGAAATAACCGCGCCTGCTGAGGCCGACACAGGGAATGTTTGTTATGACAGTTTATCCGAGAAACATTTAAAATGGTTGTAACCCATCTAGTTACCAGGTCTGAATTCTTAAATGTCTGCTGTGTCATTATGTCTCGTTGAATGAACCATTGACACCTTTCCTCTGTTGTTTTTTATTGTCATTTCAGATCCCGAGGATTACCAGCCACCCATATGGAAATCTTACCGTAAGTATCTGAAGAACCTCGCAGTTCTACTGTTCGCTTGTGCATGAAGAACCACATAGTTCTACTGTTTACTTGTGCATAAAGAACCCAAGTAAACTGATCGCGAGGTAAAAGAAAAGTTAAGTTCCCTAAACTGTCAGTGCTTTTCTGTACAATGTCTCCGAATCAGAATCGCCTATAGTCTGTTTGAACACACAGATTTAGTTTGGACCGCCAGCTGCAACACTTAACACACACATTTAAGAAATGTCTACGAACAGAGCCAACAATACCAACAGTCAGGCAACACGTGGTTAACAGTCCGACAACACGGGGTTAACAGTCCGACAACACGGGGTTAACAGTCAGGCAACACGGGGTTAACAGTCAGGCAACACGTGGTTAACAGTCAGGCAACACAGGGTTAACAGTCAGGCAACACGTGGTTAACGGTCAGGCAACACATGGTTAACGGTCCGACAACACAGGGTTAACGGTCCGACAACACGGGGTTAACGGTCCGACAACACGGGGTTAACGGTCCGACAACACGGGGTTAACGGTCCGACAACACGGGGTTAACGGTCCGACAACACGGGGTTAACGGTCCGACAACACGGGGTTAACGGTCCGACAACACGGGGTTACCGGTCCGACAACACGGGGTTACCGGTCCGACAACACGGGGTTACCGGTCCGACAACACGGGGTTAACGGTCTGACAACCATTTTTGAAAGGCGGCTGAGCTGTATTCCATTGTGTCTACCTACCGTCTAATTATCTGCGGTGTCACGACAGTAATTCAGTTGCTCTTTGTGACTTCTGCAAGACATTTTATCTCCGCACCAAGGATGTTGGAGGAACCGACGAGACAGATTAGACAAGTACTAGTTTTAGGAGGGTTGAGAGCATCCCTGTAGTACACTCATATTCACGTAGTTAGCCAGCTAATTTGTCACACCGTGCCTTTCATGTGTAAGTCAAACTGTCCTGTACATGTCTAATAAACCATCATGGCTTCTTGTGTTTATCTCCCTGCCTCAAGCAATCTCTGTTCTCCAACATCTTCAACTGCAGGCTACGGGGATATTTTTAGAGCTCGCTACGTCTTACTTGTCTTAGTGAAAGTGCGTCTGCCTGGTGTGTTCTGGTTTCGACGGGTGTGTGTGTGTGTCTACTCCTTGAGATGTCCGCTGTCCTTTTTACGGTCTTCCATCGTCCTTAGGACGCGTCCCAAAGTGACGCCCTAGCACGTGCGCCGGATCGCTAGGGCACTAAACGCGTTAACAAATCTCAACCCAAAGTCCAAACGCGCCTGTGGTGGAGTGCACAACCACTACGGCGTGCCTGAGCTCTGGCTTCCATTTGGATGTCAAGCCATTAGTGTGACAGTCCGTCTGTAAACAGATGCCTTGTGGAATTGCTCCAGCAGTCCTGGAGTCCCGCGTTCCGGAGCAGCTCGTGCCACAGGAAGTGATTAATGGCACCAGAACCCGCACGCTTTCAAACCGTTTCACTGATTTACGCCGGACACTTACATTGCCTAAGTACACTCTATCTGTAGTGGCATTTTGGTCTGCTGCTGTGGTAACTGTGCAGACGACCTAAATGGTACCCTTGTCCCCTCACAGGGTAAATGTAATGCGCTACGCGGAGTGTACAAGGGTGTATTTTCGGGACGCATTCTGCCCTCCCCCCTGTTGTGTCACGTTAATGGACACCGGTAGTATCCTGCATTAGGGAACCCGTCTGGGGCTCCAAACTCCCTCCCTGACGTATTTAATGCAGCTCCCTATGGAGTCCTAATTGGCCCTGGTCTGAAACAGATCTCAACGAGGGAATAACGTGCCATTTGGATCTGATGACTGTGTAATAACCAACAATATCAGACGGATGTGTAATAACCAACCATATCAGACGGCTGTGTGATAACCAACCATATCAGACGGCTGTGTAATAACCAACCATATCAGACGGCTGTGTGATAACCAACCATATCAGACGGCTGTGTAATAACCAACCATATCAGACGGCTGTGTAATAACCAACAATATCAGACGGATGTGTAATAACCAACCATATCAGACGGCTGTGTAATAACCAACCATCTCTGTGGTTTATCCTGTGTCTGGACTGGCTGTGTTCAGCCGGAGTCTGTGGTTTATCCTGTGTCTGGACTGGCTGCGTTCGGGTCGGAGTCTGTGGCTTATTCTGTGTCTGTGTCTGGCTGTGTTCTGCCGGAGTCTGGTTTATCCTGTGTCTGGACTGGCGGTGTTCAGCCGGAGTCTGTGGTTTATTCTGTGTCTGGACTGGCTGCGTTCGGGTCGGAGTCTGTGGCTTATTCTGTGTCTGTGTCTGGCTGTGTTCTGCCGGAGTCTGGTTTATCCTGTGTCTGGACTGGCTGTGTTCAGCCGGAGTCTGTGGTTTATCCTGTGTCTGGACTGGCTGCGTTCGGGTCGGAGTCTGTGGCTTATTCTGTGTCTGTGTCTGGCTGTGTTCTGCCGGAGTCTGTGCTTTATCCTGTGTCTGGACTGGCAGTGTTGCCATTTCTACTGGGTTTGTAACACATAGAATATATTAAACGGTGTTGGAGTCCTGGCCTGACTGTCCTGTAACAGGCATCATGTAACAGGTAACATGTAACATGTTATTTTCTGAACATCTCGTAACGTCCATATTTGTCTCCAACAGTGTACCAGCTTCAGCAGGAAGCCCCTCGGCCCAAAAGGATCACCTGTCCACAGGAGGTCAGTACTGTACAGTACATTACAATACATACATTATCACTAAACACAGTGTACTGTACAGTACATTACCATATAGGCGTTATCACTAAACACAGTGTACTGTACAGTACATTACAATACATACATTATCACAAAACACAGTGTACTGTACAGTACATTACAATACATACATTATCACTAAACACAGTGTACTGTACAGTACATTACCATATAGGCGTTATCACAAAACACAGTGTACTGTACAGTACATTACAATACATACATTATCACTAAACACAGTCTATTAGTGGCATTCCATTTAAGGATTTTAGCCGACGCTTCTATACAGACAGACTTGTAACAAACATTACAGAGGTCTAGCTGTTGGTGAGCTTTACAAGAGCATGTTAAGACAATATGCATGTGAGATGATCCGCTTTTCTCTGACTTCACAGATGGAGAACAGACCCAGATACTACGGCAGAGAGTGAGTGGGGCTGTACTGTGGCGGGTACAGGGAGGGTACTGTGGCGGATACAGGGGCGGGGTACTGTGGCGGGTACAGGGGAGGGTACTGTGGTGGGTACAGGGGCGGGGTACTGTGGCGGATACAGGGGCGGGGTACTGTGGCGGGTACAGGGAGGGTACTGTGGCGGATACAGGGGCGGGGTACTGTGGCGGGTACAGGGAGGGTACTGTGGCGGGGTACTGTGGTGGGTACAGGGAGGGTACTGTGGCGGGGTACTGTGGTGGGTACAGGGGAGGGTACTGTGGCGGGTACAGGGGAGGGTACTGTGCCGTGGTACTGTGGCGGGTACAGGGAGGGTACTGTGGTGGTTACAGGGGAGGGTACTGTGGTGGTTACAGGGGAGGGTACTGTGGTGGTTACAGGGGAGGGTACTGTGGCATTCACTGTGGCGCTCATTCTCTGCATTAGTTTCATCCCAGCTGTCAGCTGTAGGAATCGTCATTAACCACCACCAACTTCTGCATCTTCATGTGTGTTCAAGCGATCTGAGGCTCGTGCTCGTGCTCGTGCTGGTGTGCTCAGGGGTTGGATGGTAAAAGATACGGGATTAGGAATGATACATATTATAGACAGCCACAGTAATCTGCGTGGATCACTTAAAAACATATTTTATCAGACTTAATGTTCCGCGATTATAATTGTGATTATGTCACCAAATGTCCCAAATCCATTTGTGTAGTGCGGGAAATGAGCCAGGCACAGAGCTTGGGGCACGTTCCATGGGATGTTTAATTTAAAAACCATCAAAACAAACACTTCAACACTGAACAGAAAAACACTGGGAGGAAGATATAGAGCGACACCCAGCACCAGGTCTATTAAAGACACACACTCACCAAACCAACGTGACTTGAAATATTAGCAAGCAAAGTGCAAAACCTAACTAGCAACCTAAATAGCCCTGTTGATTAGCCTAACTCAAATCTGGTGTAAACAATGAACTAACCACCAGGAACCAGCCGTTGTGTCTTAAAAGCATCCAAAGCCCATGGCTTCAGATAGATAGTAAATTGGGAAACAATTATTTTGACGCATACTGTAGCTGAATAAGCAGCTTTATCAGATTTGTGGTCTGATTGACGTTGTGTGTGTGTTTGTGTGTTTCTGTAGGCATCACACTTAATTACACTTCACACTGGCATTAGGTGTGAGTGTGTGATTTGTGTGTGTGTTTGTGTGTTTCTGTAGGCATCACACTTAAATACACTTCACCCTGGCATTAGGTGTGAGTGTGTGATTTGTGTGTTTCTGTAGGCGTCACACCTGAATACACTTCACCCTGGCATTAGATTTGCCAATGTACTTTTGAATAATATTATGCACCTCCCACGTGCCCTGACTCTTCTCAAGGCTAACACCAGCTAACCTTCTAGTGTAGATCTTTATATTCTAAACTGCTTTTCGCACCACATGCCACCCTAGTTTAAATTCCATATTTAGAAGCCTTGTTAGGCATGTTGAAAAGGACAGCGATCCCTGAGGGACTAGCCATTGGTAAACAGTAACATCAGGCCCAGGATTATAGAGAAATGCCATGCTCTCCAACCACCTGTCCCCCACTCCTGGAATGGCACTGGTACATCTGGAATGGCTAGTTTGTCTCTAACACCACATGCTGGTCGTGGTGAGTCACGGTTATCGAAGCAAACAAATACGGAGAGCATTTAAAATCGCTCAAGTGTCACGGTTGTACAAGCGGGCTGCTGTTTCGTTTTTAGCCTTGTAGTCGGCAAAGTAAAATGTGGACAGGGTCTTTAGCAAGCCCCATACGTAATGTCACCTCGAGAAAGTATTTCAGAATTTCCTGGCCCCTTCCGGACACTACACAGAAAAGCCTTTCCCGCCAGACAAAAGTCCAGTTCCAGTAATAACAAAGGTATTTTTAGGTTGTGTTTGTGAAATGTGAGAGCTGGTTTAACTTGTTAACTTAAGTGTGTGTGATGCTAGACATTAACAGGTCTCGGTGGGAGAAAAATGTTTAACGTGACAATTATTCACCATATATGACCTGGTGAAAATTTAAATAGAGTGGAAACTATCTGCACTCATCAGGATTTTTAACTATTGGCCGTAACATTACGAAAGTATTCATGTTTTTATTGGCCTTAATGTGTTCGATTTGGTTGGAATCCTTTTAAAGGTCTAAAAACACAATGTTAAAGGAATCGCAAAGTTTCATGCAGAACAAAAAGACGGACAAATAAGTCTCCAAACAGGTCAATCTAACATTACATAATAGTTAATCTACAGTCATCGTTGAGAAAACAATGCATGTCATAGTATTTCCCATATTTTCTCCATGTCTGGGCAACGCAACATTTTAAAGGATAACAGAAGCAACATCACATTCCACATTTTGTCTGATTAAAATGATTATATTACTGATTACATATTTTAACCGCCCCATCCCTCTCTGTATCTGTGTCTACTGTGGGTAGCTGTGTGGAAATGTTTCTGCTCATCTGTGTGTTGTGTTGACTCGTTGTGTTTTGTGTGTATGTGTGTGTGTGTGTGCAAGCCTGTGTGCGTGCGCGTGTCATTTTGGTATGTGAAGATATACCTGACAGAGACATCATGGTGGATATCAGGTGCCACAGTGTTGACAGGAGATGTGCGTCTGTTTCCAGGTTCCACGGTATGCTGTCACGAGAGTCTGCTGATGAGCTCCTGGACGGAGCAGCGGGGTCCTACCTCATCAGAGAGAGCCGGAGACAGCCTGGAACACACACCTTGGCCTTGAGGTACACTTCCTGTCACTGTGACTCCCACAAACTGAACACACACCTTGGCCTTGAGGTCCACTTCCTGTCACCGTGACCCCCACATACTGAACACACACCTTGGCCTTGAGGTACACTTCCTGTCACTGTGACCCCCACATACTGAACACACACCTTGGCCTTGAGGTACACTTCCTGCCACTGTGACCCCCACATACTGAACACACACCTTGGCCTTGAGGTACACTTCCTGTCACTGTGACCCCCACATACTGAACACACACCTTGGCCTTGAGGTACACTTCCTGCCACTGTGACCCCCACATACTGAACACACACCTTGGCCTTGAGGTACACTTCCTGTCACTGTGACCCCCACATACTGAACACACACCTTGGCCTTGAGGTACACTTCCTGTCACTGTGACCCCCACATACTGAACACACACCTTGGCCTTGAGGTACACTTCCTGTCACTGTGACCCCCACATACTGAACACACACCTTGGCCTTGAGGTACACTTCCTGTCACCGTGACCCCCACATACTGAACAAACACCTTGGCCTTGAGGTACACTTCCTGCCACTGTGACCCCCACATACTGAACACACACCTTGGCCTTGAGGTACACTTCCTGTCACTGTGACCCCCACATACTGAACACACACCTTGGCCTTGAGGTACACTTCCTGTCACTGTGACCCCCACATACTGAACACACACCTTGGCCTTGAGGTACACTTCCTGCCACTGTGACCCCCACATACTGAACACACACCTTGGCCTTGAGGTACACTTCCTGCCACTGTGACCCCCACATACTGAACACACACCTTGGCCTTGAGGTACACTTCCTGTCACTGTGACCCCCACATACTGAACACACACCTTGGCCTTGAGGTACACTTCCTGTCACTGTGACCCCACATACTGAACACACACCTTGGCCTTGAGGTACACTTCCTGCCACTGTGACCCCCACATACTGAACACACACCTTGGCCTTGAGGTACACTTCCTGTCACCGTGACCCCCACATACTGAACACACACCTTGGCCTTGAGGTACACTTCCTGTCACTGTGACCCCCACATACTGAACACACACCTTGGCCTTGAGGTACACTTCCTGTCACTGTGACCCCCACATACTGAACACACACCTTGGCCTTGAGGTACACTTCCTGCCACTGTGACCCCCACATACTGAACACACACCTTGGCCTTGAGGTACACTTCCTGCCACTGTGACCCCCACATACTGAACACACACCTTGGCCTTGAGGTACACTTCCTGTCACTGTGACCCCCACATACTGAACACACACCTTGGCCTTGAGGTACACTTCCTGTCACTGTGACCCCCACATACTGAACACACACCTTGGCCTTGAGGTACACTTCCTGCCACTGTGACCCCCACATACTGAACACACACCTTGGCCTTGAGGTACACTTCCTGTCACCGTGACCCCCACATACTGAACACACACCTTGGCCTTGAGGTACACTTCCTGCCACTGTGACCCCCACATACTGAACACACACCTTGGCCTTGAGGTACACTTCCTGTCACTGTGACCCCCACATACTGAACACACACCTTGGCCTTGAGGTACACTTCCTGTCACTGTGACCCCCACATACTGAACACACACCTTGGCCTTGAGGTACACTTCCTGTCACCGTGACCCCCACATACTGAACACACACCCGGGCCCTCAGACGGTTCACACCCAGCTGGTCGCCCTCTCCAGGTTTGGACACCAGACCCTGAACTACAGGCTGTTCTACGATGGGAAGCACTTCGTGGGGGAGAAGCGGTTCGAGTCGGTCCACGACCTGGTGACGGATGGCCTCATTACCCTTTACATCGAGACCAAGGCGGCGGAGTACATCGCCAAGATGACCGCCAATCCCATCTACGATCACCTGGGCTACACGTCCCTGCTGAAGGACAAGATGGCGCAGAGGGCGGGACGGACTGAATCACGCCGGGTCACCTTCCAGAGGGAGGACAACAAGGTGAGCTGTCCCGAACGCTTTTACGTTGTTCGTGTAATTAGAAGTGCCTCGAATTGTTTTATGATAACGATGGTGGTGGTGTCACATGGACATACTCTTGGTCCTGTAGCTCGTTTAACATCTATTACACATCAACGTTTTCATAAGAACAGTGTGTGACGGACGGGGAAGGAGAGAGGGGCGAAGTAGAGAACACGTGCCTTTACTATGGTGAAACACGACAGCAAGTGCAGAACAGCAGTAAGAATAGATAAGGAACAGCATGTCAGAGAACAGGTCAGAATATCTATTGAATCTGCACATTATTATCACTATTGGAACCAGCTAATAAAGACTAACAGAGACCCTACGTGGAAGAGACGGAAGAATCCGCACAAGCAGAAAACAAATTTGACGCCAATAACCTCCGGAAATCTGCATGAACATAAACCTCGGAAAAATCCTTCACAGTGTCGAGTTTATGAGCAAATTTCAAATGGGCTTGTTTCCAGAACACAGTATGTCTTCACCCATCACACAATAAATCACACTACAAACCAAAGCAAAAGCAAGGTTTTCTGTCACTTAAATAAAAAAGCTTAATTAATGGAACAAAGTGTCTGAGGGAAAACATGTGATGTTATAAAACAGCAGCACCTAGATATTCTGCACATATTCTCTCAGGCCTGGGCCCTCACAGTGACAAAAGAGAGATATTTTCTCGACAAAGGACCTAATGCCAAAATAGAAAATTGCACAAAGACACGAATGACATGAATTACATTCAACTTGGCCAATAGGGAAATCCCACAGGTGTGTGCAACTTAATGCCTTGAGAGATAAAGAAGGACCATGTATTCCATCAAAAATGCAACTTTACAACGAGAATCTGTCTTCAAATACTCCAATCAGTAATATATTTGCCCTTACCCTCTATAGTCATGTGTTCCGGGGTCCAGTTACAAACTAATTATTTCTACAATGGGAGACTCGTGCGGAGTAGAGTAGTTTGCCAATACAATGTATGTAGAACTTAACACACTGATCATCAAATCCATTAAATCCCTAAACCTAACCCAGCATGAGGAAAGCAACTGTCAACCTTTTGTAATAAAGCCCTTATCTACAGAGAGATAAACCACGTGAACCATAAGAGCCCCTTAAAGCAGCTGCTTTTGGGCTGCGATTGACACTGAGTTCCAGGAAAGATACACAGTTAGTCTCGACAAAACAATAAGGAAAACTATAATAATTATTTGACACGCTGGAAAGAATCAATATAAAAAACGAAGGAAATTGTATTGCTACCTTGCCCCTTAGAGAGTAGCAGTAATGCACAACCTGACCACTGTGATTGACCCAACATGAAAAAGAAAACCTTGATTACTTTACAGGCAGACCTTGTAAACTCCTTCACTTGGGGTAAGGACTCACTCCCCACATGGAGTAAACTCCTTCACTTGGGGTAAACTCCTTCACTCGGGGTAAGGACTCACCCCCCACATGGAGTAAACTCCTTCGCTTGTAAGTATGCAATCGACTGGTTTCCTGCTGAGAGCCATGCCGTCAGATTAAGAGGTTTATATTATGTTTCCTTTATTGGTATTTTTTTTCAAATAAGGTCCTTAACATTGCAATTAAGGGAGAAAAATGGCGGGATGGATTTAGAGGGGGAAAAGACAGAGAATTAAAGATGTTATATTGTAAATCAATACTTATTCTCAGAGTAGGGTTTGGCAGTATGTACATTGTTGCGTCATACCAATATAGCAGTCTCAACAGACTGGAAGTGAGTGAGAGACGAAGGGGAAGAGAGAGAGACAGACTGGGAGAGCGAGATGGAGCGAGATGGACAAAGACAGACGGGGAGAGAGAGATACCGACTTGGAGAGAAAAGGACAGGGGAGAGAGAGACACAGACAGATGGGGATAAAGAGAGACTAATGTGGATAAAGAGACTGACAGACTGACGAGGAGACTGACCGAAAATAGCGACGGGAAGAATGAGAGACAGACAGATGGGGAGCGAGTGAGAGACAGAGAGAGGGACAGACAGGGAGACAGCGACAGAGAAATGGGATGAGCGAGACAGACGGGGGGAGAGACAGACAGGGAGAGAGAGTGAGACAGAGAGAGTGACAGACAGGGAGACAGCGACAGAGAAATGGGATGAGCGAGACAGACGGGGGGAGAGACAGACAGATGGGGAGCGAGTGAGAGAGAGACAGAGAGAGTGACAGACAGGGAGACAGCGACAGAGAAATGGGATGAGCGAGACAGACGGGGGGAGAGACAGACAGGGAGAGAGAGTGAGACAGGGAGAGGGACAGACAGGGAGACAGGGACTGAGAAATGGGATGAGCGAGACAGACGGGGGGAGAGACAGACAGGGAGAGAGAGTGAGAGAGAGACAGAGAGAGTGACAGACAGGGAGACAGCGACAGAGAAATGGGATGAGCGAGACAGACGGGGGGAGAGACAGACAGGGAGAGAGAGTGAGACAGGGAGAGGGACAGACAGGGAGACAGGGACTGAGAAATGGGATGAGCGAGACAGACGGGGGGGAGAGACAGACAGATGGGGAGCGAGTGAGAGAGAGACAGAGAGAGTGACAGACAGGGAGACAGCGACAGAGAAATGGGATGAGCGAGACAGACGGGGGGAGAGAGAGAGAGGGAGGGAAAGATGTGGAGAGGTGAAGATTCCCATTTTTGACTGTCGTGTCTTTGACATAGACTATTTTATGAGACTCTCTGCATTAAAAGAAAATGCATTTAATAATTGTTCACCCAGCAGAGCCAAAAGAGGACTGGCCACCCCTCAGAGCCTGGTTCCTCTCTAGGCTTCTTCTTAAATTCGACCCAGTTTTTCCTAGCTGCTGTGTATCAACATGTTGATGCGTGCTCTGTGTGTGAAGGGATATGGGTCATTAGGTTAGATACAGATTATAACAGAACCGGGTCAGTGTGATGGGATATAAGTCATTAGGTTAGATACAGATTATAACAGAACCGTATCAGTGTGAAGGGATATGGGTCATTAGGTTAGATACAGATTATAACAAAACCGGTTCAATGTGAATGGATATGAGTCATCAGGTTAGATACTGATTATAAAAGAACTGGGTCTATTAGAACCTGTATGAGTAGATACCGTTCTGGACCTGTAGATAGATAGTCACTGCTTTATACATACACACTGTTCTGGACCTGTAGAAAAACACACACTGTTCTGGACCTGTAGATGAATCACACATTGTTCTTGTCTACTTCATGACTTGTGAGTCGTGCACTCGTCGATGTGAAACGCGTGAGTTTCTCCCTTCACTCTGGTCTGGTGTGTTGTCCACACATCCCACCAGGGGGCAGACAAACCCAGCCATGTTGTGCATCACTTGGTGGCGATCACTGTCTCAGTTCTGACCACTTCTAAATCCTGTCTGCATTCATCTTTGGGTTTGTTCTTGATATTCTTAGTTTCCACCACATTCCTCTCGTGGGCAGGTACAAAAAATATTGATAAATCATATAGTTCCATAGATCATAGCACTACGCTGGTGTCCCAAATGGTACCCTACTGTACCATACAGTACTGCACTAGATGGGACCTGTGGGTTTCCATCAGTCTGACAGCTACAGATCAGTAATGAGTGAATCTCTCCAAACCTACCAGCATTTTGCTCTCCATGTCACAATCTGTCCTCTGCAGTCTGAGTGAAAGGGACAGACAGAGCTTTGAGACATTATTGCAGTCTGTTTCATCGTGGACCAGTCCCCGATTTGTCTCCACTGGCTTTCACCTGAATGGGAGTTCCAGGACTCGAAAGGATTCCAACTGATTCCGGAATGGAGAATACAACGGATTTAGAGATGATGATTCCAACTGATTTAAAGACGTATTGCAACCGATTCATACATTCAGTGTCAATGGAATTATAACAATTCACAGACTCTTAACTGATTATGGAATGCATCTTTAAAATACAACCAAATGCCTCTAAGAGCCAGAATAAAACTGTATTCTTAAATAGAGACACATACTCATTCACTTGGCAATGTCTGTGGTTTCTTATTTACAGTACAAAGACTAATGTAATGAATAATGTAAGCCCTCCGGATAACAGTGCCCTGTTCAAAGGCCATGAATGTAAATGTGTACCATTCTTTCTGATGTACACCGGCTATTTGTCCTGATCAAATAGACCGTTTTCCTGTTGTCTGTATTGCAACCCAAGATGCTAGGAGGGCTTTCTCACCTGTCAAGCTAATCGGTGAACTCACTCTTGAAAAATGTGTGTGAATTTTACACTTCTATCTGTCAACTCCAATTAAAGACTCTGGTCGGAGGTCAATCCTTCTGTCTTCTTTGGGCCTCATCCCAAATGACAGCCTATTCCCTTTCATAACCCCTTCGGCTGTCACTGGGAGTCGAGCTGGTGCCGGTAGCCATGCTGACTGTAGGGCACAGTGCCTCACTATGTTTTGCAACGTCTAGAAGCACGCACTGTAATCACAGATGCTACGTCATTTCAGATGCTACGTCGGCGCAGATGCTACGTCATCCCAGATGCTACGTCATCCCAGATGCTACGTCATCCCAGATGCTACGTCAGCGCAGATGCTACGTCAGCGCAGATGCTACGTCAGCGCAGATGCTACGTCAGCTTATATGCTACGTCAGCGCAGATGCTACATCAGCTTATATGCTACGTCAGCGCAGATGCTACATCAGCTTATATGCTACGTCAGCGCATATGCTACGTCAGCGCAGATGCTACATCAGCTTATATGCTACGTCAGCGCATATGCTACGTCAGCGCATATGCTACGTCAGCGCAGATGCTACGTCAGCTTATATGCTACGTCAGCGCAGATGCTACATCAGCTTATATGCTACGTCAGCGCATATGCTACGTCAGCGCAGATGCTACATCAGCTTATATGCTACGTCAGCGCATATGCTACGTCAGCGCAGATGCTACGTCAGCGCACTCCTTCACGTGGTTCCTTCGCTAGTCGTCTGGTAAATGCCAGGTCGAGGCGTATGTCCCTGTTCTATGTCAATCCCTCCCACGGGGCATTGAGGCGACTGACTCACAGGACCTGTCTGGCAACTTGCAAATGTATCAGTGCTCTCAGTTCCCACGCCTCAGTTTTACTGTGCTCCTTTGTGTGTCTGAGTAATTGTGCCTGTTCTCGTTGCCACGGTGGCGAAACGCCCACCGATTTCTCCCCTATACGGCTACATCAAACGGCTTTTGTCGTGCGACTATGTGCCCTATTTCTCCAGTGCTCTGGTCAGATGTTGTGTGCCTTGTACAGGCGTGGGGTGCGGAGACAATGCAACTGGTCGACACTGCTTGTCGGAAAAATGCGATGACAGACGGTTAATCCACTTCCTGTGCGTTCGCTAACCTGCCGTTGGACTTGATCCTGTCTGATGCTAATTTGAAGTTACAGTAGTTTGTTTTGAGGTGAACGCCGCAAACTCTTTCTCGGGCCCCATATTCTGATCCTTGAAGATAATCCGTAACGATAGTTTGTTGCAAAACAGTCTGCTACAGCTGTAGAGCTTTTACACTGTAGCTACATACTTTGTTTAAGTCTTTCTTTCCACCGTTGATTAATCCTCTGTTATTGTCAATGTACCAATTATTGACTACACTTTAAATAATAACCAACTGTTTTAGCATTTCACTCACATTTGTGCAACTGTTTGTATGACACTGTTGATGCGGGCAGAGAGGCAGATTAACACCATGAAGAGGATGATTTTGTCAAATGTGAGATCGTTTAGACAGCCCTCCATGTTATTCGTTTAGCAGAGGCTCTTGTCCCGAGCCACTTTCAATTAGTCTTACCCATGATCCTCTGGTGTCATCACTGTCTGCTCAGCTGCACCCCTTACAGTGAATAAAGGAGCCAGACCGTTGAAAGGAAACCAGGGCTGTTTGTCCCGATATCTTTTGTTTATTTCTATTCCATGCCAGATGTCTCTAAAGGGACAAAGAGCCCTAACCCTTACTCACACACACGCTTAATACATGAAGCCCCAACCCGTGACCATCTATTTTTTCTCTGTCTAACATTCTTCACCAATTCCCAATATTCCCTCCCTGTCTCTGTATTCTTGTCTCTATATTCCCCTTGTCTCTAAATTCCCACCCTGTGTCTATATTCTCTCCCTGTCTCTATATTCCCTACACACCTCTTTCAACCTTTATTTTGACCTATAAGTTGAACAATTCAATCGAGAAAAAAAAACTTTGCGGGTGAAAATTTTAAACCTTACAATAACCTGGTTGCATAAGTGTGCACACCCATACACACACACCCTATAACTGGGGATGTGGCTGTGTTCAGAATGAACCAATCACATTTAAACTGTTAAATAGAAGTCAATGTAAAATGTCATCATGTAAAGTGACTCTGATTAAACACAAGAAAGGTCAGCAGTTCCTGTCCGTCTCTCTATTCTCTCCCTGTCTCTATATTCCTGTCTATATATTCCCTCCCAGTCTCTATATTTTTTATATTTCTGTTGCCTTGATAGTAATCTTCAAAGATTAAATAGGTGGTTGATTCAAAGAAAGTACCTATTATTACATTTTGGTAAACATGCTTGTTACCTTAGTTTGAGTTGTACCTCCATTGCAAAATACAAGTCTTCCTCTATCCCATTTATGATAGGGTTTACAATGTACATCTTAAACAAATCACAGTCAACTCTGGACAGTCTTTGTTGACATTAAGTGGGCTAATCGTGTATTTGTTCATTTTAACATCAATTTCATATTTGGTAAAGTATTTTTATTTGTTTTTACCAAGTACTAAAGGTCCTGATGGAACATGGTTTGATGGAACAGCATTGGTACAGGAAGATGATATCATTACAACCTTAAAGCTGCCAGGCCTTTATTTCAGATAAAGTCTCTGAATCATATTTCAGTTTTGTTATTTAGCTTAAGGCCTCCTCCGTTCTATCTCCCTCCTTGCCTCTCTCTCTCCCCCTCCCTCTCTCCCCTCTCTCTCTCCCTCTTTCTCCCCCTCTCTCCCTCTCTCTCTCTGAGGCACAGGCATTCTATAGGCAGTGTATATACATCTCTTTTGAGCTGCCATTTTAACTGGCATGTGAGTTTTTACAAAGAGTCTTGAGAAAAAGTGTTTTGAAGACTCAACACCCCCGCTGAGTCAGGACATGAGTTTTGCCAGGGCTCGGCCCGGTGTCTGCCAGGGATTTGGCCACTGTGGGATTACGCCATAGCCGGGATTAAGGCCATAATCTAGATCAATCCGTGTTCATCTTGACTGTTATCGCATGCTGTTCTGCTGCGGCATGAGAGCAGTGGACTGATTGGAGACGGCAGGGTTCCGACTGGAGACGGCAGGGTTCCGACTGGAGACGGCAGGGTTCCGACTGGAGACGGGTTTAACGGGGGTCCGAGGGGTCCACAGGCTTGACTGCCCTTTGGGGCCAGAGAGAGACAATTAACTGTAGACCCATCTAGTGAACATCTAGTTATGAATATGTTTCATGTGGACAAGAAGCCATCCAACTGTGTGTGTCATGACGGGGCTTGAGTGGAAACAACAGGACAGCTATTCTGAGGGGGAAGGGTTTGTTACCGTGGGCTACTGGGAGTTGAGTTCTACATTATATCCAGTTGAATGAAGTGGTGTGTGTTTGAGTGTGTGACTGAGTGTTTATGTCCTGGAGGCAGAGTGCTAATGGAGGTCTCTGGTAGAGTTTAGCTGCAGCCGTTGACCCTGCTTTAGATAGCCGATCTGTGTAGAGCTGTACTGACGACTCTTAATGCCCCCAGCCCCTCACACACACACACACACACACACACACACACACTCCTAACCCCTCCCTGCCAACCCAGGAACCCCTCCTCCCCTGTTTGTGTGTGTGTGTGAATGAGAGGCTTTGTGTGAGACACACTCCTGCCCCAGAGCCGCCCACTGCTTCAGCCTGCCGTTCTCTGCTCTCCACACTCCCAGCGTGTTTCCCTGGAGCTGAAGCATCAGCAGGTCATCAGATGCAGAGCCGACCAAGTCCGGACTGTCACCCTCTGCCCTCCTGGGTCCCAGCAGCAGGAAGAGCAGGAGGAGGAGCAGAGTGGACCACCGCCGCCGTGTCCTCGGCTCTGGGTTGCTGCCGGCGGCGAATGCTTCCCGGCAACGGGCGCTACGTGCCCCGCCGCATTCCGCACGGCTCCTCGGAGGAGACAGAGGCTCTGTGGGAGCCCAGTTCGCCGCCACCGGGACCCGCTGACACGCACCCCGCGGCGGTCATGGAGGGGCCGTTGGGTCCGGGAGCGGGCCCCGGGGAGGTGGCGGTCCACAAGGCGAAGAGGGGAGAGCGGAGGCGGCAGGAGCTGCTGGCCCTGGCCCTGGGGGTCAAGTTGGGGTGCAAGGGCACGCTCCTCTGGAAGCCGTTCAAACTGTTGGCCTCTTCCTGTCCACAGATCACCACGTCGCCATTGGTACGCCACAGTGCCCTGAAAGACCCCGAGAAGCAGAGCTCCTATGACAAGATACACAACTTCAAGGTAAGCTGCCATGTTGGTTTAAACTTTGAATGTGGCTGTGGTGGAGGGAGGGAGGAGGAAGTGGGGTTGGATTGCTTAAGGAACTGCCTCTGTGGACTCTCTGTTCAAAGCTTCAGGTTTGTTTTTTTAAGCTCTTTTACCTCAGGAAATGTTTACCTAAAAGCAGCGCTGTATTTCTCACTTATTTTCGGCTTTGTCTCAAAACTGAAAAAACGACTAGTTTAAAGTTAAAAAGTAACTGATTCATTTTGCTAGTTTAAATATGTTGTATGCTGTCTGTCATTCACTTCACTGTACGATATTGTTTTTACACAGGTTAGGACTGCGGAGGTTATTTCTCAAAGCGCCTTTATGTTTAAAGCCATGGTGTGGGCACAAACAGCTGTCATACATAGGTCTCAGTCAGAGCAAGGTTCGGTGCACTTCGTTGTGGAGTTTTATAAACTTATGGAGTTACATTTGTCTCAAAAAGAACAAACAAAATTATTACTATTGCAACCAAAAAATATGTATTGCCAACAAAAAATAAATATCGAATGCAAAACATCCACGAAAATATATCGAGATCCGCAAGAAATCAAAACGATTTAAATGCAAAGACAAATGTATTGCAGTTTTTTTTTCTATCTCTGCTTACGTTGCCATGGTTTTTGCTCTCGGTCTTTTTTTGCAGTTATATATATTATATATATTTTCGTGGATGTTTTGCATTCAATATTTATTTTTTTGTTTGCAATAAATACTTTTTGGTTGCAATAGTAATAATTTTGTTTGTTCTTTTTGAGACAAATGTAACTCCATAAAAACTACAGTTGTAACATGTTTAAACAAGTATTTTGCTCAAGGCTTATATATGGCATTCAGTAGTCTGCACATGCAATGTGTTGATGCATGTTATTACAAAGAGAGAGCGAAGGAAGTGTAGGAGAAACAAGAGAGAGAGAAGGAAGTGTAGGAGAAACAAGAGAGAGAGAAGGAAGTGTAGGAGAAACAGAGAGAGAGGGAAGTGTAGGAGAAACAGAGAGAGAGAAGGAAGTGTAGGAGAGAGAGAGAGGGGGAAGTGTAGGAGAAACAGAGAGAGAGAAGGAAGTGTAGGAGAGAGAGAGAGAGAAGGAAGTGTAGGAGAAACAGAGAGAGAGAAGGAAGTGTAGGAGAAACAGAGAGAGAGAAGGAAGTGTAGGAGAAACAGAGAGAGAGAAGGAAGTGTAGGAGAAACAGAGAGAGAGAGAGAAGGAAGTGTAGGAGAAACAGAGAGAGAGGGAAGTGTAGGAGAAACAGAGAGAGAGGGAAGTGCAGGAGAAACAGAGAGAGAGAGAGGGAAGTGTAGGAGAAACAGAGAGAGGGTTGGAGACGAGGGTCAGAAGAGGTTCTTTACCCCACCATCACACCCATTAAACCTGCATGTTCTCTCTGTTTCACTAATATTACCACACAAACCAAGTCATATCGCAGAGCTTATAGACCCATCTAACCACATATTCACTACAATTACATGTCACGGTATAACAAACGCGTTCCACCGAATACCTTTACAAAGACGCATCGCTGCATACTAACATATACAATTACACAGCACAATGCACGAATACTTCGGCAGCAACAGGTGGAGAAAACAAAGAGAGAACAAATGAACCCTCCTCGTGGCCACCTGAGTACATTCCTGCGTTTAGCGTCTTGGGTTTCAGTTGATTGGCCTCTCCACCCCGCCGCTCCAGCCTAGAGGTCGGGTCCAACTGTCACCTAGACAACAACACGCAGTCAACACCTGTCAACCTCCTCGACGTCCTCCTCTGACTGTCAATCTGACGTAACTTAGCAACTCTTGACACTGTGACAACCGGTCGTCATAAAACATAAAAGGGTGGTTTTAGTTGAAGAACAGAACAGGCGTGGAGTGCAAAAGGGATGTTTTGATTGGATTTGTGGACTGGTGATTTGAAACTTTCGTTTGCACGTGAAGCCTCTAGCATCAGTGTGCTTCTGGCACGTGTGTGTCAATGTGTGTGTGTGTGCGTGCGTGCGTGCGTGTTTTCATGTTTGCCTGTATCCAGCAGCCCAAGCAGGAACAGATGTCAGACACTCTATTGCAAATCCTTTAATCAGACTTGTAAAGTCACTTGTTGGGTTTCGGGTCCCTCCCATCTACTATAGAGACCAGGATCCGAGTCCCAAATGAAGTCCTTATTCTATGCAGGGGGCTATAATGACCAGGGGCCTGTAGTGTCTAAAGTAGTGCACTGAAACTGGGGCTTTTTTGAAGGTACTAGTGTATTTTTGTTGTTGTGGATAAGATACTTTTTTCTCTGTCAATATTAGACACAGTTTACAGAGCAATGGCCCATCTGAGTCTACCAGTATCCCACTGTAGTTCTGTTTAGTTCCCCATTTGGCTGTAAGCCATGTTGTAAGCCATGTTGTAAGCCATGTTGTAACCATGTTGTAACCATGTTGTAACCATGTTGTAGCCATGTTGTAGCCATGTTGTAGCCATGCTGTAGCCATGCTGTAGCCATGCTGTAGCCATGCTGTAGCCATGCTGTAGCCATGTTGTAGCAATGCTGTAGCCATATTGTAGACATACTGTAGCCATATTGTAGCCAGGACAATCAGACACGGGTCTGTAGTCAGTATGTGTCTGGCTATGTGCAAGTAGTACAAGCCTGGTTACTGTGAACTTCTCATTAATTTAAAGGCATTTTTTCAATTTCAATCCAGAGAAAAAGATCACTAAAATTGTTATTATTAATTATTTGACACATTTTAAGGTTACTGGCTGCATTTGGATTTTGAGCCAGCTGTTGCACAAACTGTGCATGTGATGTCAATCTCTGAAGTGTTGTTGTGTTGGTCATTCTCATCAATGCATCTCAAGTGTACATATGACCTTACGTTCAATATCTTTGTTTGACCGGTGACAGATCTCGTTGCTACGGTGATGACAAAACAAAGAAAATATAGATATATGTGTGAAGTCTAAAAAGTGACATAATACTTCCTCCAGGGTGTTCCGTACCTGCGGAACACATTCCTGCAGTAGTAGTTGCCCTGGGTCACCCACGCCCCTCCCTGGGAAACACAATCAGTCGAAGAACCACAGAGATTTGCTGTGTTTGCGTAGAGAGACTGACAGGGAAGGTTTCTCTGCGTCTGTGCTCGTGTTCATATGGCCCGCGTGCGTTTGTCAGACATCCAGACAATAACCCATTGTGTTGTGTCTCTGCCATCTATAGGTCCACACGTTCCGAGGGCCCCACTGGTGCGAGTACTGTGCCAACTTCATGTGGGGTCTCATAGCCCAGGGGGTCCGTTGCTCAGGTAACCTGCTCCTCTTTTATGACATCACAATACCGCTCACATTCCATCGGCTGTGATCACACAACTTCACACCAGGGCTACATCACCTTTATTAGGTTAGAAGGGGGCAATTTGGGACCCAGCTCTAAGCTCTTGGGTAGAACTGGGGTGTGCTTCTGTGGTCATACACATGTTTTCTGCTAATTTAAGTCCAGATGTTCACCGTAAAAAAAACAAGGAATGGGTTGACAGAGCTCATCCGAAAATCAAAAGGTAGTGAACAAAGTCTTTGCGTGCGTATTGCATGACTCATAATAGCCCATTGAAAACCTGAATCGCTAAATCAGTTCAGTAATAAATGCATTTCTCTGTTTACAAACATGCATTTACATTTCCTAATTTGCCAGTATGACATTACACTGAGGAGCAGAGGGTCTAGTGAATGCATTCTGTTTCCTGCAAATTGGTTGTTTGATCAGCCCGTGAAATGTTGTAAATTAGCATTCCTTAGCGACATGTGCGTCAAACCAGTTGAGCCCTGTCTGTCAAACAGGCTCAGTACATTAATGGGAGACACACCCACAGCCAGTCAGACGAGGACGTTCACAATACATACTGTCTCCAAAATGTAATAGTGCAACAATACTGGCTACAGCTATTTATATGACTGGTCTTTTGACAGGTTTTTATTCCGGTTCTTATGCAGCTATTCTTGGGAAACCGAAACATCCACATTGCATTTCGGTCAGAAGTGAGAGAGTTTAATTTAGGTGTCAGGGAGTATCTCTATGCAATAATTTAATGTTTATAGGCCATGTCGATGATAAATAGGAACGGTAAATCTCTAAACCTCGAATCAATCAATCAATAAAATGTAAAAGCACTTTGTGATATAAAGTTGTCACAAAGTGCTTTTACAAACACCCAACCTGAACCAGACAGAGCACACGTCAACGAGTCGATACACAGCGGCTAGGAAAAACTCCCAGATGGGTCAAATTTAGGAAGAAACTTGCAGAGGAACCATGAATACATACACTTGCATGTTTATTTTCACAGCTATAGTTTTGTATGTGGTTTTTGTGATGCAACCGCAGGTTATTGTACAGTATTATTTATATATTTTCGTTTGTTTTTTAATTGAATTGTTCACATTATAGGTCACATTAAAGGTGTGAAAAGTTCTGAAATAATGTATCGTTGTCTATTTTTTTCACATAAACAAAAACCTGACATTTAGGGGTGTGTAGACTTCATGTCCACTGTATATATGTCAACATACATCCTTACCTTAAAGGTAGTTACTGCACAATGTAGGGGAGAGGGTACTATTTGGACCACATTAAATGAAGCAGTAACTACCTCTTCTGAGTCAGTACTCTGTGTGGACATGATCCTGACATATTCTGTTTAGATGGGGACCAACATGTCTGGTTCCTCTGTAGACACTACATTTGTTGTTAATGTTTTCCTGTCGTGTTCCTACACCCCAGAAGACACTGGTGTTATGAGAGACCCCCCTGTTCATTGTGGAAACAAGGAGGTGGTTTAAACAGCCCACAGTGGCTTGTACGTTTGTACGGGGTGATCCAGTGCAGACTAGTAGATGCTGCCGTCAGTCCTCATCATTGTATGCATATCTATATGTCGTGGTGTATGTCTGTCTCTCTGTCTGTTTCTCTCTACAGTGTGTGTGTGTATATACTGTATATCTCTGTGTGTAGGAGTTGTATGTCTGTCTCTTGGTCTTTTTCTCTGCCAGTGTCCTTGTCTCTAACAATAAGGGCTCTCTGTCAGCTGAGAACTGGAACGTTGACTAATAGATGTTAGTAATAACATCAGTAATGAATGATTCTGCATGTTCATATTAAGTCCCGGAGACCCAGAGGAATGCAGCCTGTCACTCGGTGAGACAGACAGACAGGCAGGTAGATTAAACAGACAGGCAGGTAGATTAGACAGACAGGTAGATTAGACGGACAGACAGGCAGATTAGACAGACATGCAGGAAGAATAGGCAGGCATGCAGAATAGGCAGGCAGGCAGAATAGGCAGACAGACAAGCAAACTAGTGGATTTCAGCAGTATATCTCCAGAGTCCTCGTGTTCCCTGTTTCTCAGTTTGTGTGTCCAGGTTGTCTCAGTGTGTGTGTGTGTGTGTGTCCAGGTTCTCTCAGTGTGTGTGTGTGTGTGTGTGTGTCCAGGTTGTCTCAGTGTGTGTGTGTGTCCAGGTTCTCTCAGTGTGTGTGTGTGTCCAGGTTCTCTCAGTGTGTGTGTGTGTCCAGGTTCTCTCAGTGTGTGTGTGTGTGTCCAGGTTCTCTCAGTGTGTGTGTGTGTCCAGGTTCTCTCAGTGTGTGTGTGTGTCCAGGTTCTCTCAGTGTGTGTGTGTGTGTGTCCAGGTTCTCTCAGTGTGTGTGTGTGTCCAGGTTCTCTCAGTGTGTGTGTGTCCAGGTTCTCTCTGTGTGTGTGTGTGTGTTGGTTCTCTCTGTGTGTGTGTGTGTCCAGGTTCTCTCAGTGTGTGTGTGTGTCCAGGTGCTCTCAGTGTGTGTGTGTGTCCAGGTTCTCTCAGTGTGTGTGTGTGTCCAGGTTCTCTCAGTGTGTGTGTGTGTCCAGGTTCTCTCAGTGTGTGTGTGTGTCCAGGTTCTCTCAGTGTGTGTGTGTGTCCAGGTTCTCTCAGTGTGTGTGTGTGTCCAGGTTCTCTCAGTGTGTGTGTGTGTCCAGGTTCTCTCAGTGTGTGTGTGTGTCCAGGTTCTCTCAGTGTGTGTGTGTGTCCAGGTTCTCTGTGTGTGTGTGTGTGTCCAGGTTCTCTCAGTGTGTGTGTGTGTGTGTGTCCAGGTTCTCTCAGTGTGTGTGTGTGTCCAGGTTCTCTCAGTGTGTGTGTGTGTGTGTGTGTCCAGGTTCTCTCAGTGTGTGTGTGTGTCCAGGTTCTCTCAGTGTGTGTCCAGGTTCTCTCAGTGTGTGTGTGTGTGTGTGTCCAGGTTCTCTCAGTGTGTGTGTGTGTGTCCAGGTTCTCTCAGTGTGTGTGTGTGTCCAGGTTCTCTCAGTGTGTGTGTGTGTCCAGGTTCTCTCAGTGTGTGTGTGTGTCCAGGTTCTCTCAGTGTGTGTGTGTGTGTCCAGGTTCTCTCAGTGTGTGTGTGTGTGTGTGTCCAGGTTCTCTCAGTGTGTGTGTGTGTGTGTGTGTCCAGGTTCTCTCAGTGTGTGTGTGTGTGTGTGTGTCCAGGTTCTCTCAGTGTGTGTGTGTGTGTGTGTCCAGGTTCTCTCAGTGTGTGTGTGTGTCCAGGTTCTCTCAGTGTGTGTGTGTGTGTGTGTGTGTGTCCAGGTTCTCTCTGTGTGTGTGTGTGTCCAGGTTCTCTCAGTGTGTGTGTGTGTGTGTGTGTCCAGGTTCTCTCAGTGTGTGTGTGTGTCCAGGTTCTCTCAGTGTGTGTCCAGGTTCTCTCAGTGTGTGTGTGTGTGTGTGTCCAGGTTCTCTCAGTGTGTGTGTGTGTGTCCAGGTTCTCTCAGTGTGTGTGTGTGTCCAGGTTCTCTCAGTGTGTGTGTGTGTGTGTGTGTGTCCAGGTTCTCTCAGTGTGTGTGTGTGTGTGTGTGTGTCCAGGTTCTCTCAGTGTGTGTGTGTGTCCAGGTTCTCTCAGTGTGTGTGTGTGTGTGTGTGTCCAGGTTCTCTCAGTGTGTGTGTGTGTCCAGGTTCTCTCAGTGTGTGTGTGTGTGTGTGTGTCCAGGTTCTCTCAGTGTGTGTGTGTGTGTGTGTCCAGGTTCTCTCAGTGTGTGTGTGTTTGTGTGTGTCCAGGTTATCTCAGTGTGTGTGTGTGTCCAGGTTCTCTCAGTGTGTGTGTGTGTGTCCAGGTTCTCTCAGTGTGTGTGTGTGTCTGTGTCCAGGTTCTCTCAGTGTGTGTGTGTGTGTGTCCAGGTTCTCTCAGTGTGTGTGTGTGTGTGTGTCCAGGTTCTCTCAGTGTGTGTGTGTGTCCAGGTTCTCTCAGTGTGTGTGTGTGTCCAGGTTCTCTCAGTGTGTGTGTGTGTGTCCAGGCCGGCCCAGATCAGTGATCCCACACTGGAGGTATTACCACATTGTTTTACGGCCAGCTGTCCGAGGCCCTCTGTGTGACCTGACCATAACATTGACACTTATTCGTCAGCCCGTTCCACCCCCATCCCCCCACCCCACCCCGCATCCAGTGACCTGGCCCCCATAATGAAACAGCATGAACTGACTGAACTTACTGACCTCTTACACTGACTGACTGAATGCCAGATGCCACAACTTGATTTCTTTAAAACACAGAAAAGACACAGAGACTTTTTTCGTCTTAACTGAGTGAATTTAAACTGAGTTGCAATGGCTGATGTTGGGACCACAAATTCGCAAAAACGTATGTCACTTCTGATAACTGTGAGAAATATTTTTGTTGATAATAATGACATTGAGGCCAAGGCCTCATTTGCAGAGAAATGGAAGAGAATTGAAGCAAACCCATCCATAAATAATTTATCTCAGTTGGGAAAAAAAGGTTTACAATGATTACCGTTTATTTTCAGTACTGCTCCTGGTCTAAGTACCCGAGTCTTTAACACCTCCTTTCCAGTAATCACAAAAGCTAGACAAGTTGTTGCGTTATTAGAAGGAAAGCTCTTGATCATTTGTGGTTGGAATTTCAGTATCTGTTTAGTTTGATAATGAAAGTCTGCAACGGGTTTTGTTTGCATTGACCAAAAATTGTCGATTAGCAACTGGATTTAACCCAACCGGTTCTGTGGAAGGAGCCAAAAAAAGAACGAGCTTTCTGGCTTATCCAATCACTATAACATTTTCTTTTAAAGCGTATAATTGATCTATTTTTCCATATTTGAGCATTATGACACACAAGTACATGGAATGGAAACTACAGGGACGTAGACATTTGACCCTTTTGACGTTAACAAATGACCTTGTAAGTTTAACTTTTAATCTGTTTCCAGGGTATAAACGTATGCGCGTGTATTTGTTCACGTGTTGTTTTGGTAAATACATTTCAGTTCGGTGGGTCGTTTTAATTAATTTGCAGCAAGGAATTCTGTTGACCGAGAAAGTGTGCAAGCGACTCGTAACTCTGTGACTTGTTGTCTCCAGACTGTGGACTGAACGTGCACAAACAGTGTTCCAAGCTGGTGCCCTGTGACTGCCAACCTGATCTGTGGCGAATCAAGAAGGTGTTCAGCTGTGACCTCACAACCCTGGTGAAGGCCCACAACACCACGAGACCCATGGTGGTGGACATCTGTATCAAGGAGATCGAGCTGAGAGGTACGGGTCCATTAGCCAGATCTTCAGGAGGATCATGGGGTTACAGTGGTTACAGTGGCGTTACAGTGTGGTTACAGTGGGGTTACAGTGTCTGACTCTCTCTCTGTTTTGTCTACAGTCTGAGGGTCTTTGCAGTGTGTCTGACTCTCTCTGTTTTGTCTACAGGTCTACAGTCTGAGGGTCTTTACAGAGTGTCTGGCTTCTCGGAACACATTGAGGACGTGAGGCTCGCCTTTGATCGAGGTTTGGGTTTCATTCATTTCCTTTTGGGGCTTGGGTCTGGTTTAAGATTATACAAGAAATGAGTGGTTTAAATGAAATACACACGATAATTCATAGGAGATCAGTCACACGCTGCAGAATATACTCATCGAGTCAGATCAGAGTTTGGAGTCAGATCAGAGTTTGGAGTCAGATCAGAGTTTGGAGTCAGATCAGAGTTTGGAGTCAGATCAGAGTTTGGAGTCAGATCAGAGTTTGGAGTCAGATCAGAGTTTGGAGTCAGATCAGAGTTTGGAGTCAGATCAGAGTTTGGAGTCAGATCAGTGTGTGGAGTCAGATCAGTGTGTGGAGTCAGATCAGTGTGTGGAGTCAGATCAGTGTGTGGAGTCAGATCAGTGTGTGGAGTCAGATCAGTGTGTGGAGTCAGATCAGTGTGTGGAGTCAGATCAGTGTGTGGAGTCAGATCAGAGTGTGGAGTCAGATCAGAGTGTGGAGTCAGATCAGAGTGTGGAGTCAGATCAGAGTGTGGAGTCAGATCAGAGTGTGGAGTCAGATCAGAGTGTGGAGTCAGATCAGAGTGTGGAGTCAGATCAGAGTGTGGAGTCAGATCAGAGTGTGGAGTCAGATCAGAGTGTGGAGTCAGATCAGAGTGTGGAGTCAGATCAGAGTGTGGAGTCAGATCAGAGTGTGGAGTCAGATCAGAGTGTGGAGTCAGATCAGAGTGTGGAGTCAGATCAGAGTGTGGAGTCAGATCAGAGTGTGGAGTCAGATCAGAGTGTGGAGTCAGATCAGAGTGTGGAGTCAGATCAGAGTGTGGAGTCAGATCAGAGTGTGGAGTCAGATCAGAGTGTGGAGTCAGATCAGAGTGTGGAGTCAGATCAGAGTGTGGAGTCAGATCAGAGTGTGGAGTCAGATCAGAGTGTGGAGTCAGATCAGATGTGTGGAGTCAGATCAGAGTGTGGAGTCAGATCAGAGTGTGGAGTCAGATCAGAGTGTGGAGTCAGATCAGAGTGTGGAGTCAGATCAGAGTGTGGAGTCAGATCAGAGTGTGGAGTCAGATCAGAGTGTGGAGTCAGATCAGAGTGTGGAGTCAGATCAGAGTGTGGAGTGAGATCAGATGAGCTAACGGTCAGAAGTTCGTCATGCCTTTCCTATTAGCTAAGGCCAAGCCCTGAAGCATTGTTTCACAAAACCAGCCACACATTTCAAAGGAACACTGGAAACAAGATTGTGTTGTTAAAAGGTCATATCTATTCATATCTTTAGGTCATTTGTATGAGCATGGTACTGGCAACACCAATGTTGTGGGTTCAAATCTCAAGTCATTTCAAAGCATGCTTTCACTTCATTAAGTTGCTCTAGATAACATGTTTGAAATGCTGTGGTAATTGTATTATGTCCCTGGTGTTATCTGCAGATGGCGAGAAGGCAGACATCAGTGCCGATGTTTATAACGACATCAACATAATCGCTGGGGCTCTGAAGCTGTACCTAAGAGATCTTCCCATTCCAGTCATTACATTTGAGGTGTACTCCAGATTCATACAAGCCGCGAGTATGTGTACACTCACACCTATCCCAGAAATACATCCTGGCCGGCGTAAAACCAGAGGCAGAACCTGATCCGGGCACAGCACCCGGGCACAATTGGAGTCACTACTAATAAACTTTTCCCTTGGCAGAAATTCCAGACCCAGAATCCAGACTTGAGGCGATCCACGAAGGGTTGTTACAGCTTCCGCCGGCCCACTACGAGACCCTACGCTACCTGATGAGGCATCTCAAGAAGTGAGTCCGCCACTCTCTACCTGCGCTTACCCTCGTCATGGCGCCGGGACTGTACCAGACAATGTTTCTCACTTCTGACTTGTATCCAACACTCTTCTAGGGTCACGATGTTCGAAAAGGAAAACTTCATGAACGCCGAGAACCTGGGGATTGTGTTTGGGCCGACGCTGATGCAGCCGCCTGAACAGAACGCTCTGGCCACTCTGAACGACATGAGGCATCAGAAACTCATTATACAGCAGCTGATCGAACATGAAGACGTCTTGTTTTGAAGGACTCGGAGGGCCTGTTACTTCTCAGCTCGCTTTTATTTATTTGATACCAGAGGAATTGCAAGCCAACCACGTCGCATCCCACAAAGTGTTGGAACAAAATCCCTGTTGTAGCTGGCGCGGCTTGATTTTAGTTTCCGTTACATCCGTCTGAAAAGCATGAGTGTTTCCAATTAAAGTTCGGCCCGTGGTACGTCGGTCAGGCATGTTGTCTCGTTAGGGTGAGGTCAAAGTTTGTCCAGCTATCGTGTTCACCCTGAAACAGCGTTGGATGGTTCCCAAACAGACACCAGATTCCTTATGCTGTATATGACTTGGTACCAACCCAAAATAACTATTTGCATTAAATAAGGAAGAGCTCATTTGGGGCAAAGATATTAACAGCTTTCAGCTCTCCATACACCTGTCATAAATGTAGCGTCATCCAAGTAGTCCGTCATCTGCATATTGATTGGCTGGACATAATGTGTCTGCATATTGATTGGCTGGACATAATGAGTCTGCATATTGATTCGCTGAACAAGTGTGTTTGTTGTGGGCTTCTTTGTAATGAGTCTGTAACTGCAGTGCAGGTTTGAATCAAATAATGTCCAGCCTTTAATGTTTGATCAAATCAGGTATTTTTCATATTGACATGGTACTTGAACTGCGTCCCTGTGGGGCACGTCCCTGACTCATGTGAACGGATGTCTGTGAATCGAGCACTTTTTCATCGTAAAGAACCGGCGGATAGTTTTCTTTTGCAAATATGTTTTAATGTTCATTTCTTTTGCATCGTGCACTTTGCTGTTGAACTGTTTGTAAATATGTCGTCGGGGATTTGCGATGTATTCCGTTGTCAAAATGCCACCAAAACCATTAAATAAATTGTTCAATGGAACAGTTTAATTTTAGGAATGGCTTATACGTTTTGAGTGAGATCTGTATACTGGGACTAGAAAGTGTCCTTGTAAAATGTCTTTGTTAAAATGGTTTGCAGCCTACATAACTGTCAAATCAATCTTTCCATTCTTTGAAATTGATACAAGTAGATAATGTGAATACTGTAGTATTTCCGTGGATCTCCATGGTGTCATTTACCTGTTCTGTTGAATGCCAAATATCTGTTCTGGCTAAGGACCAGTTCATGTTTTTTTTGCCAATTCATGGATCAAACCCTCTTTGACTCACATATTTGCATCTGCATTTCATCACTTGTTGCAGATTAAATTTCTGGTGCTACAGCAAATTCAGATTTTCACATGTTCAATAAAAACAAACATAAATCTTTGGAATAAATAAATCAGATGCATGATTATTTTATTCCTGCAACAAACCGGGTCAAATTAAGATCCCATGGCACTATGTAATGAAAGCATGTTCTCAAAGTATTTTTTTTATGTTCCGACTATGAAACTAAATGAAACTGCCAGGTGCGACCGCAGGTGTTGTAGGTCTCAACAGCGAAACATGACGATGTTGCATCATGATGACCAGGTTGTCATCCGTTGTTTTCCATTATTGTTAATAAAAAATAAAATAATTACTACGAAGAAATTTCATTCAAAGTATTTTTGTGATGGGTGCAATTATGATTGATTGTAATTTATTGAACAGGGATTTAATAAATGGGTTTAAAATGTTCATTTTGCTCATTATTTATTTATTATGGTTATTTATTTGATTAGTGCACGAGTCCTGAAAAGTGTACGAGTACTGAGTAGTGCACGAGCCCTGAGTAGTTCTTCTGATTAGCCAACCTGTTTGTAAACCCGTAGTTTACAAACAGGTTGTTTCTTCCGTTTTTCAAGTTCTCTGGATATTTATTTTTAATCTTTCTTGCAAGTCAGGTATTATTGCCAACTGGTTTCAAGGGCGGTACTGTAACTACACACCCAGTTTCACCTGCACCAATCAGTGGTGTAGTTGGGTGTGGCTTTGCTTCCAGGTGATATAGACAGGTAATACTACAATACATGTATCATATGTTGCTTCCCGGTCTAAAGGAAATACTATTCACAGCAGGATCTAGTGATTTTCTCTCGACGTAGGCCCTCAAATAAGTACAAGTACGTTGTAAATTCAATTCTCCGACCTTGAACAACCCTGAATCTACACAGTCTCAGAACATATCAGAACATCTGTCTGTGGGACAAGTAGTTCTCGGCTGACTGCTGACGTTCTGCATAATTGCCTGGAAGATTTGGTACGAAAGCGCCCAGGTGAGTTGGCAGCAGATGTTATGTTATAGCCTATCACAAATGGAACATATTAAGTATTTCTTACATGATATAATTTCCAATGCAATTTCCACCGTCATTGTATGGCAAGATGCCTTCATCCATTTTGATATTAACAGTAAATTATTTTACAGGGGAATCTCAAGCCTCCAGATATGACGGCGCCTGCCAGACATCCGTGGTGGAGGGCGTTCGTGAAAAAGAAGGGTCCATCCAGCCAAGACCTCGGCGACACCCAACCTGGCGGGGAGAAGACCTTCTCCTCTGCTTCTTCGCCGGACTCGCAGGGGAACGAAACGATTCCCGACAATGCCACTTTCGACGACATCCCGTACGGATCAGGGTTCAACGAGCAAACATGTCGACGGAACCTTTCCGTTTCGCGTTCTGGACGTTTTAAGGAGAAGAGAAGGGTGCGGGCCGCCATACCCGAAAATAACAACTTTGGCGGAAAAGTCGCTGCAACTGCTATTGCCAAGTAGCCCAGGGCAACCACACCATAGCAACCACACCATAGCAACCACACCGAGAACAGGCGGCGTGCCGGACAGCAACCAGTTATGGGGCACGATACCTTGCTGATGCAACTTTGGTTGATTTAGAGGCATTCAGCAACGGAAAACAAAAACCCCAGGGTTCCTTGGCTCCTGGTTCTAAGCACCCCAATACCATATTGTTAGGTGGTTCCGGGTGAAAGCACTGCCCGGCCACCATCATAACACAAATGTGGCCTAGTTTTTGAAGCTTGGCGTTTTTGTGAAAATTGACTTTCTTTTGCAGACTTTGTAAGATTCCTTTTTTACCTTCTGTTGGGGTATGTGAGTAAACTCAGAAGGCACTTGAACTGCTGCTGCATGTAAGCAAATATAATGAATGTAAAATAAGTGTCTGAAAATGTTTGTAGCGGGCACTTTTTCCCATTATAAATAGAAGTGTGTAACATAAATTATATTAAATAATATTATAACTTAATGATTTGCCCCAGGGTAGAATAGGTTGTATAGCCCGGGTAATGATTGATCAATGTGTATTATTTCAGACATATTTATAAGCCAATGAAGGAGGAATACTGAATAATTATGAAGGGTTAAACAAATGATTTAACAATAGCTATATATAGTTTAAAGTTTAATTATGCTAATTTTACACACTCTTACCTGACACAACAACTTGAACTGAATATTACTTTAGATGCAAACCAAAAAAACAGCCCACTGAGTTTAAGCATATTTTTAACTTGTGACAAGTAACATATTTAAGTAAAACTAAAACATGTAGCCGAGATTGGGATTATATCAAGACATAAGATTGACATTTTTTGTATTAGCATTTGTGTGATTGTTTTTGTGTGTTCATGTTTGTACTTTTTTTGGTTTGATTTTAAGCACTCAATATGGTTGGATATGAAGGACTCAATCTTTACAGTCAAACTGATCATGTTGAATTCATCTTGTTCTAGTTTTTGTCCGTAATGATGTTTCTGGGCCTTAAATTGATACGGTAGTGTCATGATCTGTTTCCAAGCAAACTGTAAAATAGTTGCAGTACATCAACTATGGTGTTAAATAAACAAATGTATTTTGACAGTATAAGTTGAGTGTGGACTGTATGCACTAATGAACACTGATACCCAAGTAGGTCAATTTAGATTAGAAACCGCTGCATCAAATCAGCATGATTCTTGGCAATTAGTTGCCGTATCTTGAGACTGTAATTCACAAGGAATAACATAACATCACTATGTAAAGCTCTAGTTGCATTAGTTACTCATCCATATGACAATGTGGTGTCTCTAAGTTTTTCGCTCACGTTGCCAGTATACCACGACTAAGAGCTGTGTCCAAGCACTACATGAGGAGTTGTGCGTAGCTGCTCTTCGCTGTGGTATATTGGCCATGTATCACACATAAGTGCCTTATTGCTTTAATGTAAGCACAATATTTACCTACAGCCAGGGTTTTCAGGTCTCTTCTGAATCCAGTTGTAAATATCTGGGATTATTTGGAAAAACGGTACACACAGATAACTTAATCTGAAGATAATTTCCCTATTTTTATATGTTTTTATGGATATAATGTTCTTGTTAATTAGACACTGTCTCAAAACCCATGTTCAGCAACTATGCCTACTGAAATTAAAGTTTATAATCTTCTAATTGTTTGCTACAGAAATGCATATGATGATTATACAATTTTATAAAATCGTACATATCTGAATGTAATTAGAATTGCATTGTATTTATTTTTCACGGGTCAATAAATGGTTGAGTGAAATAGAAATATATTGACGCGTATAAATACGATGATTCACAGACACTATTCAGGTATTTTCTGCTTGTTTTAGAAGATTAATAAATGACATAAAAGATCTATCTATGTGTATCCTTAGTGACGGTCATGTCAACATGGGAGTGGCCAGTTGTTGAGACAGAACTCTCCCCCCGGGGTGCTTTGTAGTCACACATTCTTAAGGCATCATTATTACAAGTATCATTATCTGGGCTTATAATAATTCATGGTTGATGCGTTCAACTGGCATCCTCTGTCTCAATGGCTTGACGTTGTTTCTGTTACTCATCGTAGGTTGTATCAACTGTTTTGTTACTAGTGCCTGTGAAAACTCTGCATAATGACTCACTCACTAGTATAGATGTCCTATTTTATTGTGCTAAAACACTTGGTGAACCTAGGTGAAAGTGGATGTTGTGTTCCAATGTGCTCATTTTGATTGCTTACTCACCTGTGATATGTAATAGGCAGGACCAATTGTACAGCCAATGAGGTCTTCTGCACTCTGGGAGTGGCATAAAAACAAAGAGAAAGATCGCCCTCTACTGTTTAGAAGACGCTCACTCATGTCACACAGCTTTTCACTGCAGACTTTAAAAAAAATATAAATCCGGAAGTAGAATTGTTGCTTCCAAATCTCTAATGCTGCCCTCATAACGTTAATGTATTGTAGATATCATGGCTGGCTCGAATACTGTTTTACTGGCTTCGAAAACTCCTTAGTAACCACGAACGAGCATTCGAATACTAGTTCTATAAAACCCCATTAAAAACCCTTAACAATTAATGTTTCATAATTAAACATAAAACGCGACAACGCTGTATTAACACTAGGTAGTGGGCCATTTGACCCAGAGGCTCCTTGTTTGCAAAACTACTTAAAGTGAACTGAAACTCCGTCCAGCCACTGGATTGAGCGCAAAATAACTGGAATGTGTCGTGCAATGTTCGAAAAAGATTAAATAACAACACCCGTTATTTGTTTAAACTAGTTTCTATTGTCCACAAATTAAGCAAGCTTTAACGGAATAGTAGGTTATAGTTATGGGTCCGAAAACATGAGGCAAAACAAAAAACAAGCCAATGCAAAGTGCACGACAAACCATGCAATATGTAAATGTATCGGAACTAATAATTATTATTATTAAGTTATCAAACCTGATGCTAATTGGTCTACCATAACGTGTAGAGCGTGAACGCCTAGTTTAACGAGCGATGCTAGGATTAGAATACACATACTTACAGGTATGATTGAACAAACTTGTCGTGCCTTCATAGTAAACCAATTTCTGGTTGCATATTTGACAATTAGCATTTTTTCTATCATTTGATAACGTGAAAATTTTCCATGCCTCTGATTTCTTCCGCTGAATCATCTCCTGCTCTAGATGCTCTAGACATGTGGAGAGTAACGTGCGCGCTGAGGTGATCCGAAGCAGTTAATCAGGGCATGTGGATGCGCGGTGCACATTATGATACTTTAAAACCAGCTATATACTGTATTTGTTTATATATTCTAAATATGAACGATATCAGCTAATATATTACTGTCTATTACTAATATTATTGGCCTTAGCTGATAAAATGTATTTTAGTATAGCCTACTATTGCAAAGTTTTGTAACCAATACTCTAATAGTCGACGTATTCATGCCACCTCTAGTAGCTACAGCCTCCAAGGGGGGCCCCCCAACAGACCAGCAAAATCCCATTCATTTTCTCCGTAGGATATTGTTTTTTTTAGCCATAATGTCTAAACCATCCAAGGCAGATTGACCGCGAGCTACGAGGTTGTGAAACAAAAGTTTCTGCTCCTATAAAAGCCACTAGGTATGAAATCAATCTTGTTATTTGCGATATTCTGGAGAAATACTACACTACCCACAATTCTAAGCAAAACACTGACGACTCTGATGGGTCGAACTCCCACTATACAGTCTATGGTCGAACTCGCGGTTACCATGGCGACATTTACAGTCCCCGCGAACGACTTAAGAGATCTGAATCTAATATCGGTAGTTTATGTGTTTATACATTTGCCTTTTTGCTCTATTATATTTATGTGGGTAGGGCCCCATATTAGTTATTGAAACGGGCCCCCAGATGCTTAAGGTCGCTGCTAAGTAGCTATCAAGTGGGGACAGTTAGCCAGCTAGCTTCTTACCTTTGGTTACACCCAGTATCTTTACGCCACCTTCTGGTCAAATCAGTGTATAACAATATTGTTCAGTCATGATTCAACTAGATAATGCAGGAGTTCCAATGTCAGTTTTTTAGTTCTAAGAGTTTGGAAATATAGTGACATACAACGCTGATAAAGGCAGACATTGGTCAGTTGCTATAATGAACAGAGGGATCTTTTTATTTTGATGAACATCTATGGTTGTAACTGTACTACTGAATAAAGGCTTTTATTGATAGAGATTTCTGCAGTTGTTACTCAGTGCGAGAATCAGTTCCATACAAATGTTGTTTTGTTTGGTAGAGATTTGTATAAGGCCCTCGATGACTGGCTCACAGATGTCCTTCTTAGTTTACCAATGACCATTATAATAAAAACGTTTTTGTTATGCTAATGCACATTTCAGATTAAATCAACTAACTGACAACTTGAATGCCAAAGGTCTGCAAGGCTGAAATTTTTTGTCTTACGGCAAAGTTTGCAGGGCACACTTATTATTTCAATTATCGTTTTTAAATCTTTTTTCTAACTTGTCACAGACTATATTTCCTATTACATTTCCTATGACATCAGTGCATCAGTGGATGGTCGAGACCAAAGTGTTGTAAACTCTATCTGGCCAATAATGTATTGTTAGTGACTGTTCTATGGCACCTTATCCAACCACCAGATCGTGCATGCATCTGATCTGTTACAACAAGTCACCTGGAATGAAACATGATGCCATTACTGGACAGAAATCCCATGAAGGAAACGTGTACAACCTCAACTTTAACCTCTGGTTCTAGTAATTATGCGCAGGGATCAGATGAATAGGCCCAGATAAACCGACCGACAGTCTAATAATATGTTTTGGGCCTCACTGCCAGCTTTAAAAATGTATAAAAACCTAAATGGGGTGTGGATCAATTGCAACGTGGCAGGCAGTTTTAATCTTCACTACAAAAAAAAGAAGGAAACTGGATACATTTGACCCGGGGCCTAAGGAGGCATGTTGAGTGAGTCCTACGCAGAAGTTGTCGTTTTGGGATTAGACTTACCTCTAAGCATAAGCAAGCAGTCCTGATGACAAAATGTTGTCTCAACAATTGAATTGGATGAAGTTTTGACAACATAACCTAGCTGGCCTTTTATCATGGTTATGTCAAACAACTAAGGATTAAGGATTGGTCCTGTTTTGTTCTGTTTGAGAAAACCGCATAGGACCTTTCTGTAAACAACAATGTCCCTAGTAATAGACATGCTATTTCACCAAACCTATCAATGTCAACGTTTTATTGGGCCATTTCTTTGCTGTTCAGACACCAACAACACACCGGTGCCTCAAAACTGTACATATAGATCCCGCCCATTGTGTCCCCACTTCAATCACGTTTGGCCACTCGCTTCTCGTGATTGGTCGGATGTTTTTAGAAGCCGAACCCAATTTCCGAATACTTCCTGTTCATTGGAAGACAGAAAACATTTCCGCTCATGTTGTCACGCCCACAGTCCATAGAACGTGATCTGATTGGTGCAATGTTACAGGACGGGATCTCACGCGATCACATGAAACCTCATTCACGTACGACCTGCGAACGTTTCTGTCGTAGTCTACATGGAACAAGTCCACCGGCTCGGAAACTTCTGCCTGACAGTTGCCTGAATTAAGTGTCCATGATCAGCTGTGTGGACCTTGTCTTGTTCTATCTTAGACACAAGTAATGAACAACAGTAACCAATAAAGAATGGAGGGAATCCTGTATAAGTGGACGAATTACATAAGTGGTATGTAGCATTAGCATGCCAGTTAGGCTATAGCTAGTAATTTAGTTCAATAGCCTGTGTTAGTTTGTTAGCTTAGCTTGTTAGCAAGTAGCTGGCCAGCTAATCGCTCAGAAAAACAACTGTCAGCTGTTGTTACCTGGCAGTCTGGCTAATTGTCATTGGCGCTGATGCAGTAGGTCATGTCCTGCTATTTATAATTGGAAGTACAACGCGTATACAGTAGCTGTACAATAACTAGTCTATGCGACTTGTTTTTACATCGGTACAGGTTCATATTCACTTATTATGTTTCTTTCCAGGTTGGCAACCCCGCTGGTTTGTACTGGAAGGAGGGACTTTGTCCTACTACGACTCCCAAGAAGATGCCTGGAAGGGGTGCAAGGGCAGCATCAAAATCTCAGTGTGTGAAATACAGGGTCTGTATGTAACTGACTCCGTGTTTGTCTTGGTTAATCACGTTGCGGTCAGGATTTATGACAGCAACATGCTAATTGTTTCCCTTCGTTGGGATGCGAGATATTCTATAATAATAAATAACATAAAGTAGCCTGCAGATTTACATATGTATATATATTTACATGTATATATCTTTTTATTCACCTCACCAGACCTACAATCTGAAAAGCTCATTCCCGCTTTATAGTAATTTTATGTGTCGGCCTGCATGACCCAAATAGTGTAAACACAATGCATTATCGGTTACACAATACATTGTCAGTACGTGCTATATACAAAGACTACAGACAACACATTCACATTGTGTGGGCTAATGAAATTGATCCTAGATGCCTAAGTGATTTTTACTAAGGCTAACCTATGATTTAATCTGTCTTTCAACCTCCTCCACCTACCAGTTCATGCATCCGACTTTACCAGAGTGGATTTGACCATCCCAGGGGAGCAGTACTTCTACCTCAGAACCATAAATGCAGCAGAGAGGCAGAAATGGCTTGTCGCGTTAGGATCTGCCAAGGCCTGCCTCACAGATAATCGAACCAAGAGAGAGAAGGGTACGTTGATATATTTGGGTGACTGGTCTGGAGATGAACAACAGCTCTTTCATTTGTTTTGGTTTTACCTGTTGTTCACGTACCTGGAGGGTCTTACCCAAACGGCGGGCCATACTGATGGCTTCTCAGATACTCTCCAACTGAATTCAGGACACTAATATATTTTAACTCAGCACACCAAGTGACCTCTTGAGATTTGCTGAAATGTAAATAGTATTCTCTTGATCGGTTTCTCATCTGGTATCACAAGTTCCACATGATAAGACCTCCAGCACAGAAGCAGTGTCTCTTAGTTTAATGCTTGATAGACGGGCAACTGTTCTGCCCCACTGTAGAGGAGCTTGTACATAGTCAAAACAAATAGCAGCTGCTCTAGTCACTCAGGGTTTTACAGAATGCAATTGTTTCTGTGTCAGTTGAGGCCTTGTACCTTCTTGCGCCAGTCACTATCAACAGTGTTCATTCCAAATAATCAGTATCCAGCCTCGGACTGGAAATTATGTGTTAAACAAAAAAAGGAAATATGTAAACGTACTTATCGTGGTGTTAACCGTTCTGCCATTTTCTCTCTCGCTCTCAGAGCACCAGGAGAACACAGAGGCTCTGAAGACTAAGATGTCTGAGTTAAGGCTGTACTGTGACCTTCTCCTGCAGCAAGTCAACAAGATCCAGGAGTGTGAAGAGCCAGAGGAGACCGAGACGGAGATGGTACGGTCTGGGTTGGGTGTGTATTTCTGTGGGAGGTCTGCTCACTGCTACTGTCTAAATGTTTGTCATAGATTTCAGTGGCTGTGAGTGTTGTTGCTATGTGCGTTGAACACAAATTATAGCCCAACATGCTATAATCTCAAATGTTTTTTTGGATTACAGTTCATATTAGGGAATTCAATCGGTCAATGCTCACTGACAGGGATGGAAATACATGTTTGTATACCATTTGAGAAATAAGCTTTTTGTGTTAATGGAACATTCCCGTCATGTTATGTCTAGGCAGAGTTGCAAGGAAAAAGTTTACCTTAGACAGGCCAATGAAAAGAAAAGATTTTGAACAGACACTTGACAGAGGAAGAAATCTGCCTAGATGGCCAGCGTCCTGGAGTCACCACTTAACTGTTGACATTGAGACTGTTTTACGGGTACTATTTAATTAAGCTGCCAGTTTTGAGCCTGTGTGGCCTCCCACTCCTTATTCTATTCTGGTAAATGACAGTTTGTGTTTTTTCTGTTCTGTGAAGGGACTAGTACACCTTCTTGTACAAGATCTACAGTTTCTTCTTTTAGAAGAGAATTGTTCAGTTCCGGGTTGCTGACGCTCTAGACACACACCTAGTCTAAACGAGGCCTGTTTTATTGTCTTTTAATCAGCACAAAATGAAAGTTTACATTGTGGTTCCAGCTACAGTATTCATTCACTACATAATCTACACTGTATTTATGGTCTATTTGATGTTATTTCATTTGAGGAAAACTTTCTTTTGAAAACAATGGGCCATATTCTTCAACCGTTAAGAAGAAATTCGTTCTTAAAACCCACTTATGCAGTTTCCACGAATATTCTGACATTCACCAATGTTTACTTATCTGGAATTTGTTCTTAGGAAAGAACAGAATCTACGCACAGTGAAAAGCACTCTTACGCAGATTTGCGCGCTGACATTTTCGTGACAAATCATTAGTCTCTGCGTTTTCATCAACTGTACATTGGTTTAAATATTATTAAGAATAACATTATAAATAATATTCAATTATTTCAAATATTTGCATATATTTAACGCTTTTCTGTGGATTGCACCCCCGAGATTTTTTAAAACTCCGAACACGGTCATTTCGCTGTCATATTTTAAGAGACTGTAAAACTGGCTAGTTTTTTTCATTAAAAGTGAGATTTTAATCTTTTGGCCGGTGCAACCAAATTATGGGCCACAGTCCTGCCTGCGTTTCACCTCCTCAGCATCCATTCGCTAAATGAAACGTATCACCTGACCACTCATTCACTGCGCAATCCGGAGCGCAAGAGACCGAGCCCGAACCCCAGTGTAATGATAGACATTAAGACCGAACCCGAGTGTAATGATAGACATTAAGACCGAACCCGACCCCGAGTGTAATGATAGACATTAAGACCGAACCCGACCCCGAGTGTAATGATAGACATTAAGACCGAACCCGAGTGTAATGATAGACATTAAGACCGAACCCGAGTGTAATGATAGACATTAAGACCGAACCCGACCCCGAGTGTAATGATAGACATTAAGACTGAACCCGAGTGTAATGATAGACATTAAGACCGAACCCGAGTGTAATGATAGACATTAAGACTGAACCCGAGTGTAATGATAGACATTAAGACCGAACCCGAGTGTAATGATAGACATTAAGACCGAACCCGAGTGTAATGATAGACATTAAGACCGAACCCGAGTGTAATGATAGACATTAAGACTGAACCCGAGTGTAATGATAGACATTAAGACTGAACCCGACCCGTCGGGTTCGGGCAAAGATCTGCAGCTCTAATTCCGATTATGTCCTGCCCCGGTCCAGCTCAGTAAGGACAGTGCAAGCCTTTCACCCTCCTGTGGTCAGCATCTCTCGTTTGTTTGGCAATACTATTTTTGCCTCAAACTTCATGTCAAACCATTTCTTTTTTATGTCATTTTTATGTGGTTCGCCCTTCCCCTGACACAGCGTTCACAGAACGAATGATTAAATCCCATGATCCTTTTTGTATTTGATTTTGCAACCACTACTGACGCTGCTAAATATTACATATTTTTGCCTGTTCACTTAGGCTATTGCAGAAGTATTTCCACTTCTGAACTACAGAAGTAATTTGTTCTTTTGCCGTCTGATCCTCTATACTGTTTATACATGTTGGTTTAGGCATTTTTGCATTCTCCGCATTTTTACGATGAGTTTCCACTCCGCCCTGCAGTTTAATGCCCTTTTATGGGAAATACCGGGGCGTTTACCTATGCTAATTAGGAACAACGGACACGCGCTTTGAATTTACGAAGACGTGGTATTCATCATTATAGGAACGTAGGTACGAACAATTACACCATTTAAGAACACGTTTGTGAATTTGAGTAAGAATTTTCTTAGGACCTTTCTTAGGAACGAATTTAAGAAATAACTTGAAAACATTGAAGAATATGGCCCAATGACATTTCTACATGGCCTGAAACTTGTTTGAGTTAATGTCAGATGGTGTCATTTGTGTCTTCCAGGCTAGGGAAAACCCCGGCACTCTGGTGAAGTCTACGTGCACCACCTTCCTCAAGACGCTGGAGGAGTGCATGTTGATAGCCAACCGCACCTTCAGCTCCGACCACATCGCCAAGACCCCACCAGGATCCCCACCCGTGGCAGCTGTCAAACCCCAGAAGGTACCGCTGTAGGTGTGGAGATGGTCGAGTTTAGGTCTGACCACAAGCGTAGGTGTGGAGATGGTCGAGTTTAGGTCTGACCACAAGCGTAGGCGTGGAGATGGTCGAGTTTAGGTCTGACCACAAGCTGTAGGTGTGGAGACGGTCGTGTTTAGGTCTGACCACAAGCTGTAGGTGTGGAGACGGTCGTGTTTAGGTCTGACCACAAGCTGTAGGTGTGGAGATGGTCGTGTTTAGGTCTGACCACAAGCTGTAGGTGTGGAGATGGTCGTGTTTAGGTCTGATTACAAGGTGCAGGTGTGGAGATGGTCGTGTTTAGGTCTGATTACAAGGTGCAGGTGTGGAGATGGTCGTGTTTAGGTCTGATTACAAGGTGCAGGTGTGGAGATGGTCGTGTTTAGGTCTGATTACAAGGTGCAGGTGTGGAGATGGTCGTGTTTAGGTCTGACCACAAGCTGTAGGTGTGGAGATGGTCGTGTTTAGGTCTGACCACAAGCGTAGGTGTGGAGACGGTCATGTTTAGGTCTGACCACAAGATGTAGGTGTGGAGACGGTCGTGTTTAGGTCTGACCACAAGCTGTAGGTGTGGAGACGGTCGTGTTTAGGTCTGATTACAAGCTGTAGGTGTGGAGATGGTCGTGTTTAGGTCTGACCACAAGCTGTAGGTGTGGAGATGGTCGTGTTTAGGTCTGACCACAAGCTGTAGGTGTGGAGATGGTCCTGTTTAGGTCTGACCACAAGCGTAGGTGTGGAGATGGTCCTGTTTAGGTCTGACCACAAGCTGTAGGTGTGGAGACGGTCGTGTTTAGGTCTGACCACAAGCTGTAGGTGTGGAGATGGTCCTGTTTAGGTCTGACCACAAGCGTAGGTGTGGAGATGGTCGAGTTTAGGTCTGACCACAAGCTGTAGGTGTGGAGACGGTCGTGTTTAGGTCTGACCACAAGATGTGTTTAGGTCTGGATATGGTAGGTGTGGATATGGTCGTGTTTAGGTCTGACCACAAGCTGTAGGTGTGGAGACGGTCGTGTTTAGGTCTGATTACAAGCTGTAGGTGTGGAGATGGTCGTGTTTAGGTCTGACCACAAGCTGTAGGTGTGGATATGGTCGTGTTTAGGTCTGACCACAAGCTGTAGGTGTGGAGATGGTCGTGTTTAGGTCTGACCACAAGCTGTAGGTGTGGAGATGGTCGTGTTTAGGTCTGATTACAAGCTGTAGGTGTGGAGATGGTCGAGTTTAGGTCTGACCACAAGCGTAGGTGTGGAGATGGTCGAGTTTAGGTCTGACCACAAGCTGTAGGTGTGGAGATGGTCGAGTTTAGGTCTGACCACAAGCTGTAGGTGTGGAGACGGTCGTGTTTAGGTCTGACCACAAGCTGTAGGTGTGGAGACGGTCGTGTTTAGGTCTGACCACAAGCTGTAGGTGTGGAGACGGTCGTGTTTAGGTCTGACCACAAGCTGTAGGTGTGGAGACGGTCGTGTTTAGGTCTGACCACAAGACGGTCGTGTTTAGGTCTGACCACAAGGTGTGGAGACGGTCGTGTTTAGGTCTGACCACAAGATGTAGGTGTGGAGACGGTCGTGTTTAGGTCTGACCACAAGCTGTAGGTGTAGGTGTAGGTCTGACAAGCTGTAGGTGTGGAGATGGTTTAGGTCTGATTACAAGCTGTAGGTGTGGAGACGGTCGTGTTTAGGTCTGATTACAAGCTGTAGGTGTGGAGATGGTCGTGTTTAGGTCTGACCACAAGCTGTAGGTGTGGAGATGGTCCTGTTTAGGTCTGACCACAAGCTGTAGGTGTGGAGATGGTCCTGTTTAGGTCTGACCACAAGCTGTAGGTGTGGAGACGGTCGTGTTTAGGTCTGACCACAAGCTGTAGGTGTGGAGATGGTCGTGTTTAGGTCTGACCACAAGCTGTAGGTGTGGAGATGGTCGTGTTTAGGTCTGACCACAAGCTGTAGGTGTGGAGATGGTCCTGTTTAGGTCTGACCACAAGCGTAGGTGTGGAGACGGTCGTGTTTAGGTCTGACCACAAGCTGTAGGTGTGGAGACGGTCGTGTTTAGGTCTGACCACAAGCTGTAGGTGTGGAGATGGTCCTGTTTAGGTCTGACCACAAGCGTAGGTGTGGAGATGGTCGAGTTTAGGTCTGACCACAAGCTGTAGGTGTGGAGACGGTCGTGTTTAGGTCTGACCACAAGATGTAGGTGTGGAGACGGTCGTGTTTAGGTCTGACCACAAGATGTAGGTGTGGAGACGGTCGTGTTTAGGTCTGACCACAAGATGTAGGTGTGGAGACGGTCGTGTTTAGGTCTGATTACAAGCTGTAGGTGTGGAGATGGTCGTGTTTAGGTCTGACCACAAGCTGTAGGTGTGGATATGGTCGTGTTTAGGTCTGACCACAAGCTGTAGGTGTGGAGATGGTCGTGTTTAGGTCTGACCACAAGCTGTAGGTGTGGAGATGGTCGTGTTTAGGTCTGATTACAAGCTGTAGGTGTGGAGATGGTCGTGTTTAGGTCTGACCACAAGCTGTAGGTGTGGATATGGTCGTGTTTAGGTCTGACCACAAGATGTAGGTGTGGAGACGGTCGTGTTTAGGTCTGACCACAAGCTGTAGGTGTGGAGATGGTCGTGTTTAGGTCTGATTACAAGCTGTAGGTGTGGAGATGGTCGTGTTTAGGTCTGACCACAAGCTGTAGGTGTGGATATGGTCGTGTTTAGGTCTGACCACAAGATGTAGGTGTGGAGATGGTCGTGTTTAGGTCTGATTCCAAGCTGTAGGTGTGGATATGGTCGTGTTTAGGTCTGACCACAAGCTGTAGGTGTGGATATGGTTGAGTTTAGGTCTGACCACAAGATGTAGGTGTGGAGATGGTCGTGTTTAGGTCTGACCACAAGCTGTAGGTGTGGAGATGGTCGTGTTTAGGTCTGATTACAAGGTGTAGGTGTGGAGATGGTCGTGTTTAGGTCTGATTACAAGGTGAGGCTTGTGGTTAAGGAATCGGACCAGTAACAAGTTGCTAGGTCAAATCTTGGTCTCTGTGTAATATTTTTTATTTTTTTGCTGATCAGTTCCCTCGACACTCTCAGGTTGTTGCTGAAAAAGAGAGTGTGTTCTCAGTCATATTTACCTGGTGAAATCAGGGTAAAAACGATAAAACAAGTAATTTCTCCACCTGATGATGTGAGCATAGGACCACATTCTAGGATTTATTGTGGATTGACTCACTGTAAGATCCACACTGATCCAACAGGCTATTTCCTTGGTCTACAGGTCAAACCAGTCAACCAATCAAACCAGCATCTTGGGCAAAGGTAGGTATTTAACTCTTCAGGAGTTTGGTTTTATCCCATCATGGTACCCTGGTTTAAGCCACAGCCCGTTACCCACATATGTATGTGCACTGAAGTGAAAGTCCACTTTAGATGTGTGTCCCGGAGAACTGAACATCTGTATTGCCTTCCAGACAGAGGGAGTCGAACGAGATCTCCGGAGGAGCTGTAGCAAAGGAGAACCAGCCTGTGTGCTGCCAAGCAGAGGGACCAGATAAACTGGACGGACCATACACGGTTTCTGAGAGAACCACCCAAACTCCCACAACAGGTCATTTTAATACACACAACCCTTCACTAGACTTTTTGGAATGCAAAGAATGATTCCCTTTCAGAACCCTGTTTTCTGTAGCCTGAGGTAGTCCAGTGTTTAAACCTGCTGTTCTGTACAGAGAGACACGCCGATGTTCTGTACAGAGAGACACGCCGATGTTCTGTACAGAGAGACACGCCGATGTTCTGTACAGAGAGACACGCCGATGTTCTGTACAGAGAGACACGCCGATGTTCTGTACAGAGAGACACGCCGATGTTCTGTACAGAGAGACACGCCGATGTTCTGTACAGAGAGACACGCCGATGTTCTGTACAGAGAGACACGCCGATGTTCTGTACAGAGAGACACGCCGATGTTCTGTACAGAGAGACACGCCGATGTTCTGTACAGAGAGACACGCCGATGTTCTGTACAGAGAGACACGCCGATGTTCTGTACAGAGAGACACGCCGATGTTCTGTACAGAGAGACACGCCGATGTTCTGTACAGAGAGACACGCCGATGTTCTGTACAGAGAGACACGCCGATGTTCTGTACAGAGAGACACGCCGATGTTCTGTACAGAGAGACACGCCGATGTTCTGTACAGAGAGACACGCCGATGTTCTGTACAGAGAGACACGCCGATGTTCTGTACAGAGAGACACGCCGATGTTCTGTACAGAGAGACACGCCGATGTTCTGTACAGAGACACGCCGATGTTCTGTACAGAGAGACACGCCGATGTTCTGTACAGAGAGACACGCCGATGTTCTGTAC
Organism: Dallia pectoralis; assembly: GCA_029465975.1. Taxonomy (NCBI): domain Eukaryota; kingdom Metazoa; phylum Chordata; class Actinopteri; order Esociformes; family Umbridae; genus Dallia; species Dallia pectoralis. The sequence goes on along the minus strand of CM055738.1, from coordinate 9,313,589 downwards.
AGAGATGTTCTGTACAGAGAGACACGCCGATGTTCTGTACAGAGAGACACGCCGATGTTCTGTACAGAGAGACACGCCGATGTTCTGTACAGAGAGACACGCCGATGTTCTGTACAGAGAGACACGCCGATGTTCTGTACAGAGAGACACGTAGAAGTCCGAAAAGGCTTCTGTCACGTGTGTCCTTGAAATGTCATTCCTAAATACTCTTCTGCATTTCTGCGTGAGTGGTCATCCTCACATGACAAATGTTATGGTTCATACAAGCCAACTGGAACAGGTGTTTTTTTTCTGTGCCAAACAGAGAACGACCTCGCCTTCCAGGACCAGCAAACACTAAAGGAGTCAGTGATAGAGGAGGAGGTCGCCCCCAGAGAAACCCAGACAACCCCTGAACTTGAACACACTGGCCATCCTGTGCTGAAGGAGGAGGAGGAGCTGGAGGAGGAGGAATTTAACGAGGTGGGGCAGGATATGATCAATGTCCAGGAGAACCAGGAAGTGACCCAGGACCAGAAGGTAACTGTCACTGACCAAGAGGTGGAGCCTGCCCAGCACAAAGAAGAAGGGAGAGAAGAGAAGGTGGAGAAGGAGGTGGAGGCGGTGGACACATTCTTCAGCACAATGAGTCACAGGTATGAGGGCACACTGCAGGAGGGACACATTCTGTAGGGACCCCACACACTGACCTGGAGTCAGGTTGGCATTTGTAGTCTAATAGTTTGGATCGGTGGAGGGTCCACTGATCCTAGGAGTAACACCAGCTGTTGTTAGTAATCGTTCAGACGGAGCTCCCACACCAGCTGTTGTTAGTAATCAGTCACAGACGGAGCTCCCACACCAGCTGTTGTTAGTAATCAGACGGAGCTCCCACACCAGCTGTTGTTAGTAATTGTTCAGACGGAGCTCCCACACCAGCTGTTGTTAGTAATCAGTCACAGACACACCAGCTGTTGTTAGTAATTGTTCAGACGGAGCTCCCACACCAGCTGTTGTTAGTAATCAGTCACAGACGGAGCTCCCACACCAGCTGTTGTTAGTAATTGTTCAGACGGAGCTCCCACACCAGCTGTTGTTAGTAATCAGTCACAGACGGAGCTCCCACACCAGCTGTTGTTAGTAATCGGTCACAGACGGAGCTCCCACACCAGCTGTTGTTAGTAATCGTTCAGACGGAGCTCACACACCAGCTGTTTTTAGTAATCGGTCACAGACGGAGCTCACACACCAGCTGTTGTTAGT